>CM030897.1:1200000-1800000 GCA_018136845.1 Heterotis niloticus
ACAGAGTTTTATCCCATTCATGTCAAGCTGAATCTGAGGCTGGAGAAAGATAAAGGTTTGGTTCTCTGGCTGGTCAACAGGACAATAAGGCAGAAGGAATATCCCCAAACATGGCACTCACATCACTGGCAGCATGTCGGGCTGCTTTAGCAGCAATGACAGGAATGGCATCATGCTTGAGGTTGTGCCCTTTGGCAATGGTCTTCTGCCAGTCCAGCTTGTAACATTTCTGGAGACAAAAATATTAGTGAGTATAAATAAACACAGTAGCTTCAATTGACCAATACATAACAGGTCACTGTATGTACCAGCTGTTATAGTTACCTGCCACTTACCTGGCTAAGGTTGTAGGCGTTGCATTTTGCCTGAAGCAGCTCGGGCACATCTGGGGGCAAGGAGTACTTCTGAAGAACACCATCTAGCCCTTTCTTGTAGTTCAACTTGAGAGGAAAAAAAATGTTAGCCAATAAACAAATTCAATGAACCAACATATAGGTTTCACAAAATGCTAACTGAGCAATGCTGAGATTAAAGAGCATTACTTGCAACCATTAATGGCTCATTTTATGCATTGTTTATGCTTTAATTTTTGAGGAAGACTTCATCAGCAGCCCACTTACATCACTCCTCTGAATCTGATTAACTTTGGCTTGCATCATGACTGGGTGATCTTCAATGGCAGTGAAAGGGATGGTATCTGGGTGCTGCCGGTACTTTTTCTAAACGGGGAAATAAGATCAGCCACTAGCATCTAGGTAGAAAACCTGCAAACCTGCAATTAAAAAAAGTTTTATTTGCCACAGTCATGCAATCATACCTCACTGAGGATCTCAGCAGCTTTCTTAGCCTTTTCTACATCCATTGAGCCATAGGGTGTCCAGGGAGTTCCCTTTGTAGAGTTGTTATAATCAGCCCGATACCCAAGCTGCAAATAGAGGAAAGGCAGGTCTCATTCAAAATAAATACCTTAGAAACTTTCTTTTGACATCTTTCATTTCTCTTACAGTATCTGTTTCTACGGCTTGTCTTATTCAGGCATCCCTATCATATTACATAATGAATATTTACCACCATAAATTCAGCTTGTATCACTATGGGTAAAGCGATTTCAATGTAGGGAATTTTAGTGCAAATTACACCTTAACACGTAGAAGTACATAAAAGTAATGTGAAAAAAATTATGTGAAAGTCCAAGACTATTTCAGAAATGGCAAAATGCAGACAATCTGAAGTGAAGAAGGGATGAAGAAACAGAAGGACAGTCAGAATGCACAAGATAAAAAGTGTGTTTGAGCTCACCTCACTCTGCAGTGCATTGGACTTCTTGGCTAGGTCCAAGGATATGCTGTCGTAGGGTAGAAAGTAGCGGTGAATAAGGTTCTTGTAGCCTATGCTGCTGGCGATTGTCTGGGACTTCTTTGCAAGGCTCACCAGGATCATGTCCAGGGGACAATGATATTTGGTCTTTGTTTTTTCATAGTCCTTCTTGTACTCGCGCTACAATACATCAGTGAGAAACAGCACAAATTATAAATCAAGCCCAGTTCTTGGAACCAGGTACCTCTCCCACTCTTTCTAACATTCAGTCAATTCTGTCCAAGACTTACATCACTTTGGATTTTGGCAACATGCATAGAGTGAACCATCTTTGGATCATCTTGAATACTTAGAGCCCCAATCATGTGTCCTTTTTGCTTCTCATATTCTTTCTTGTATTTCACCTTAGATAAAAGAAAACAACACACAGTTCCATTCTTGCTGAAAGTAAGGTGCACAAGGCAAGGTGCCATTTCTCATTTTCTCATTTTATCCATTAAAAGACAACATGTGATACTTACGTCACTGACTATGTTAGTATGAGCACGGGCTGCAAGGATTGAAATTGCATCACCCTTAACCTCAAAATTCTTGGCTTTTGCTTTCTCCCAGTCATACTTGTAACAAGTCTGAAAGTAGATAGAAAAGAATCATAAAATCCTGCCAACAAGCTACTGAAAATTTTTCACATCACAAAACATAGTGGCAGTTTTATTGAGACATTAATACATAACTAAAACCCTAAAAAAAAGTCCCAGTGTAGAAGAGATCAAAGCGACAAAACTCACATCACTGAGGTTGTAGGCGTTGACTCGGGACTGAATGAAGAAGGGGTCGTCAGGGGGCACAGTGCATTTGAACTTCTCCTTCTCATAGCTCTCCTTGTAATTGAGCTAAAGAACAGACAAAGTGTATGAGAGCACAAGAGCAGAACAGGAGCAGCATTCTGCAAAAAAAACAGAGACCGCTTCCTTCTCACTAGGCGGCACTGCTGACCACCCTTGCATTCTCTTCCAGAGGCCTCTCCAATGGAATCTTTTCCCATCAGTCTATTTTTAACAAACTGACCACATGTTGCTTCTAATAATACCACATTTTTTCTTGGGCTGGTTTCCATGACACCCAGGCACTGGCATCAATAATGAACAAGCATGTACTTCCAGTCTCTTCTGACATGCAGGTAACCAAAGCAGCATCAGTTCAGCTGTTTTCTGTGACACTTACATCACTGAGTTGTTTGGCATTAATCGCCGCTTGCACAAGGACAGGTGAGTCTGTCACCTGTGTGAACTTCACCTTGTCAGGATGCAGCTTATATACTTTCTGAAAGAATAAAGAATGAAAACCAACAAATGTCATCAAAAGTCTCCTCAATACAAAAAGATAACAAAACTAAACATTTTATGATGAAAAGAATATTAAGTCAAATGTGTGCACTTTGGTTGTGAAAAATCAATTGTAGGTAATGACAATAAGAACTGTGCTTACATCACTGCATTCATGCAGTTTCTTTGTGGCCTCATATTCAGGAGTTAAAGTCTGGGGAAAGTAGCATCTTGTTTTCATGTCTTCGTAATCTCCTTTATAATTTCTCTGAAGGGAAAAAGGGCATTAAAGATTAATAGATATCAGGACAAATAAAAGCATGATTACTGCATACCAAAAACCAAAAAGGTAAGTAAATGTTTGACAAACATATTTCTTCTTTTCAGTTTGTAGAGGCACATTATAATTAATAAAACTGTATTTAATTCCTAAAAATTATTTTTAAAATAATTAAATACAGCGCCCTATCATGAGGAGAAACTGTCATGTTGACAATGATAGCTTGGACCCTTTTGTATAACTTTTATCATTTACTGAAGTTTCATAATATCAATACCCTCTATTTGCTTTTGGGTAAAAAACACTTTATTTTTTCTGGCAACTTGAAGGGTCACTGTAGTCAGGAGCCTATCTCTAGAAACAATGAGTTTGAGGCAGAGTTACACCCTGGATGTGGGACACCAGTCTCTGATAGTGGAACTTTCATTATTTGTTATTAACTTTAAACTATATTAAAATAAGAACTTTTTTAAAATGTTGCATTTATTTTCACTATTGGCAAGATTTCTACAGAATTTAGTATAAAACGAACGAAAACAACTAATCACTGCAAACGCGTATTAAATGCAGAGTTTTGACTGATTCATCCCTTAAACATTCATTATACTGTTATTGATCACTAACCTTGATCAACTGCTACTGATCACTAACACCAGAAGGGAGTTGTAAACACTGTGAAACTGAGGTGTATTAGTCTCCCACTCCTGTTCCTTTTGGATGCATTTTAATGCTAACTAACAGCTGTACAAGAAAACAAATCAATTTCAAACAAGTAAATTTTAGAAAGTAAAACGGGAAAGAACTGATTAAAAAAAATAAACGAGAAAATGCCAGTTTCTTCAAAAATTCATTATAGAACTGTACATAACATGAGATGGCAGTGAAACTTAACAGCGGTTACCTGTCCAGTATTCTGCTTCCAGATACTTCCTGTGACTAAAGGGCTTACCTCACTCTTCAGCTCCTCCATCTTCTGACAGTGTAGCATGTAGATATCCTCATAGCTGCCAATATAATGTCCCTTCACTTCACTGTCATACTTGTCCTTATAGTGCACCTGCAGAATGGGGGCAAAATTATGTAGTGTTTAAAGACCTGCCTACTGTCCTGTGCATGGAGATAAGAGAATGAAAGACTTACATCAGAGAAGCTTTTTAACACACTGTCCATCATGAACTTGGGAGTATCGCAGTAGTTGATACTGGAGCCTCTTGATTTCTCATAGCTCTCTTTGTACACTTTCTGCGGAGAGAAAAAAAAAAACAGCACCAAGATTTAAGAAGCTCACCTCTCGACTGTTGTCCCTACATGACTTTTAAAACATCATGTAGGAAACTTTGCTACCTTGGATCAGACAGAGAACCAAGAGTGCATTCAGCTCATAGTTTGGTTTCTACAGTAGAAACTCTGAGCAAAATTTACAACCTCAATAACACTCTACTGACTGCGTAAAATTGGTAAAATTATAAGTAACTGGATGAAAATGTGGGCAGAAGACCAGACACATACATCACTCAGAATGCTGCCGGCATATCTCATCTGCCTCAAAAGGGGGTTCTCTGTTGCAGGAAGAACATTGTAATCTGCCACTGCTTTGGTCTTCTCATAGTCCTTTTTGTATTTGACCTGGGAATAGGAAATAATGAGTGAGGAGGAACCAGAGTGTCACATGTCATGAGAACCATTGCAATTGTCACTGAGTAACAAACTCCAAGGAGTTTTGAAATCAAATCCTACTTTTAGCAATGATATTATACTATAATAGCCATTTTTTGAGGGATGAATAAAGTTCTATCCTATATACATATAAGAATAACTGATGACTTTGATTAATGATGGGTTTGTTAAACTTGAAAATGCAAAAATATCAAGCTAAAAAAGTACTGATAAAAAAAATGCAGATAATTATCATCGTTTCTGACAGTCTGATATAATAAACAGGAGGGTTACTGTGTCATCAGTCCTTTCTGACTGGTGTGGCTTTCTTTTGATTCAGCCCACATTTGGATGAGCCATCAACCATAAACATGCAGCAGGGTCACTGGCCAAGGCAGTGGAAACATCTCGGTCTTAGCCAAACTGAAAATCCAGAGAGTTGACTCATGCTCTCCTTGGACGTAAAGGTCAACCCACAGCCCACGAGCATCTGTTCTCTGCGAAAGAGGATCTCTGCAAAAATATTATATCCCATTCTTGTCCTGCCAGAGCTGGGCACACATCCATCAGGCCTCCCCACCCTGCAGAAGCAGGACACTCACTGTGCTTGCAGCTTCTCTGGCCTTCTTGTGCGACTCGTATTCGGGCGTCTCCGTTTGCATGAAGTAAATTTGGTCTTTGGTATCCTCATAGTCAGCTGCATACTTTTTCTGGAGCCGTAGAAGGATAAAAAAAGAAATTAGGCATTTAAACCTGGATTCATGTGAACCAGAACAAGAGAGATGTGCTTGTGTTTTTAGACACATGACCACAATTCCTAATGCAGTGTTTCATTTAAACAATTCCTTCTCCTCTGTCTGACTGCTCATTTCAACTGTGGCCAAGTCTGAACCCAGCATTTCAGTTCCATGGTGAAGTCACAAATTACCCATAGTGCTTATAACATGTGAAAGCTGTATGTTTTTTCTGTGTCTGGATTTAAGATTTCCCTTTGCTGATTATGATATTAAAAAGTATTTTTTGGTAGCCAGTTGTGTTTGGTATGTTTCAAACTATTAACAATATTGAGAAAAGGTGTGAAAGCTTAAAATTTGAAAAGAGAGTAAGGCTACTTAACTTACCGCACTGAGGTTGTCCATGACCATCCTCCCTGTTGCAACATCGAAATAAGGTGTTTCACACCACTGCCCCTTAATATGCTTATTGTACTCATCCCGGTAATGGAGCTGCAAGGGATAAGATGCACAATGGACAGCAGCTTAATCCTGTATTCAAAACCACAAAGCAAACATTAACTTGAACAATACTGACATTTTTACCAGGTATGTGAGAGTGTCAAGTTTTCAGAGACATCATGTAAAATTTTTTTATTCATATACTGTGTGTGTGTGTGTGTGTGTGTGTGTGTGTGTGTGTAGCGCTAAGGAACAAAATATTCAATTTAATCAATAATACCAGGCTGAATTACTGCCAGTATAAAGAAAGGTGAGTCTAAGAGAACTTGTGAGTATAAGCTAAACAGTGATGTGTTCTCAGTATGTCAGGACAATACCAAGAAGACAGGAAGTATTTGAGAATGGATGGTGAGATTTGAAAAGACGGTCACCACACCCTGCCTGCCAGTCCAGCACTGATCTCAGTCCTCCCCAGACTGTTGGTGGTGTCAATATGATAAGAAATACCCCAAGCAATAATAATCTTCCTAAAGATAACAGCTGGAGATTAACTCCTAACCATCCATGCAAATCTTTAGATTCAACCTAAACACAAAAAAATAAAAACACAAATGGTCTCATATTGTTTCCTCACTCACATGGTTTTGTATGCTGTGCTGTTTTTTTCTAGGGTAGTAAAACTGAACTAAAGACTTGATTGAAACTTGACAGATTGTGTAGAACTGGTCCACATGGAGCAAAGAGGCTGAGGACTTACATCGCTGAGCTGGGTGAACACCCTCTTGGCCAGCTCCACATCTGGGGGATCGGCCAGTGAAGTGTACTTTGCCTTGCGCTCATCATGTCCCTTCTTGTACTTGATCTGCACCAGTGACAAAACATGTCAGGTGGCGTGAACCCATGTGCAGAGACTGTCCTCCACGAGGACACAAGTTATTTCTGAATATCTGCAAAATTAATCTCTAATTGGTGCAAACACACAGAGCCCTTTTCCACTAACTCAGCCCAATGTTCTCCTGCATCTGCACATTCACACAAAGGGAGTTTGGACGTGATGAAATTAACAGCCTTCTATAAATATCTATGGAATGGAGAAAGAATGGTCTTTAAGGACACATCTAACTTTGCAATGTCTTTGCAAACTGAAATAGAGGAAACTCAAACTTTAGTCCTCTGAACTGTAAGCAGATTACGCAAGCTACTGAATGTTATTTTTGACCGAAACACCCTCCTAGAGAACACAATAGTGTAACAGAACCGGGTAACCATTAAGTTGCTTTCAAACAGTAATATTGTTTATTTGGGAACATTACTCTTCTGGCAAAGGCACCACATGGCAAGAGAGGAAAATGAACATGACTTACATCACTGAGAATTTCCTGTGCGTTTGCCACCCTGCGGAGTTCTGGACTATCGCTGTAAGGGTAGTACATGGTCTTGTCCTCATCCCAGGCCTCTGTGTACAATTTCTGACAGGTAGAGAAACACATCCAATCAAAACCAATCAGAGGTGGTGAATCCTGGATGAATTATTTTGGGACTGTTATAATGTTTTGCTGGATTATGTTACCTTGCTGTAGTTAGCAGCATTCTTCATCGCTAGCACAAGCTCTGGGGCATCAGGAGGCAGCAAGTACCTGTCCTTGGTCTCATCCCACTTCTGCCTGTACAGAACCTACAGACACCCCAGCAGCAGGTACTTCATTCCTTGTTCGCAGTAGGGAAACTCAAGACTCCTTCTCTAAACTTGTTCAACTAACCCTTTCTTTGCATCTGTCACTTCCCTTAATAACATCAGAAAATCTTCAAATCTTCTAATACCACATGCACTGAACAGCACAGAAAATTCATAAAACCACTGGTCTGTATTCTGCACACAACTGAAAATGAATGTACTAAGAATAAATGCAGTTTGCTTGTATGGCTCATTTTTGGTGTTGTTGTGAAGAGCCACTTACTTTGCTAACAAGCTCAGAAACGTTTTTCACATGAGCAATTTCTCTGGCCTCTCCATCGTAGTTACACATATTCTGTGACTTAATACCCTCCATGCGATATTTGACCTAGAGGTGAAGAATGCCAGGAATCTTAGGGGATTGAGCACCAAAAACCAGAAATACAATGAGGAGAACAGATTAGCTGTAAGATTTTACATGAGCAAGGATGTTAATGTACCTCACTGAGCTGCTCCTGAACTTTCTTGATCCTTGCAATCTCAGGGATCTCAGGTGTGATGTTGTACGGCTGGCCCTTGTTCAGCTCATATGTCTCCCGGTACTTGTTCTACAGCATCCAAATCCAAAAAAAGCAACTGTGGACATGTGCATACAAGAACATGTAAAAACAGTCACAATTTCTCTTGTCTGGATGATGTGACCATACATGGCTGAAGAGATCCTGCATCTTCTTGCTGTGGGCCAGGTACGGGGTCATGAACTTGGAGGTGTCCACCGCTGACTTCTTTTTGACCTTGCGCACAGGCAAGCCAGCGATCTGCTAAAAAGAACAGACCACTTTATTCACACGTCTATCAATACTGATGGTAAATTAGCCTCTTACTACTTTTACAAAAACGAATAAGATTATGGCTGGTGTCAGTATTGTTTTGACATCAATATTGAAAAATACAGTACTAAAAATTGATTTTAATGAAGTGTATATGCACAAAATTTAAGTAGAAACACAGTAAACATAAATATAATAAGGATAATTAAGAACTAAATTCTAGGTATCTTGAAAAAAACCTTAATTTCTGTCCTATTTAAAGAAAAATTGGTGAAATAACTTAATGAAGGTGACCATTCAGACATTTTAGATATTATATTTCACCTGTTCACTTACCTCAGTTATGAAGTACTTTCAGCAAGACATACCAATATCCCATACTACTAATTCTGCTTTAATGATTGTAATGGGTGCACTAAACCTAAGCAAGGCGGAAGCTGATGGATACACAATGAGCTACAACTAACTACAAAAACTAGACTGGTTACTAGTTAAGCTCTTCTAGATATAACAAAGAAATGGGACAGGATGTGATCATTGGGTGGCTACAGCTTGCAACAGACAGACGAGTCAAATTCAACACTCAAAAGACAACACTCAAAAAGCACCATGGGCCGTGCAGGTTAGAAAGCTCTATAAATCCTTTCTTCTCAGTTATCTGAGAGAATGTATAGCTGAAGTGCCAAACAAATAACAACATGTGAGGCTATTTCATCCAGACACTCTGCAGCTTATAAAATATATGCTTAACAGAGAATTCATTCAAATCATTAATAAAACCTATGTATTCAATAAGCAATGCAGAACAGGATACTTTGATGGAATAACCCCCACATCATGCATGGACACCTAAAAGCAGCAGCTGCAACTTTGAGTCATCACACCCCTTTGGAGATTTACCTCGGTGACCTGCGTTTCGTATGACATCCTCTCCGTATTCTCCACAACATACTACAAATATAAGACAGACTCTGTTGTTTCACAGCTGGGGATCAGAGGTGGAACTGGGAACACAACACTGTATTTTGGGTGATTTTTTTTTTTTTTCCAGCTGTGGTGACCAAGACACAGATCTCAGTTTCTCCAGGAAAACTTTTTCCAGGTGCCAAGGAACACAAGAGAAACAGGAAAACAACCATGTACTGGAGCAGTGTAGTTAATGCCCTGGTCCCCTTCCAAAGACCTGGAATCCTGGCCTTCGATTCTTACCACCTCGGTGTACTTGAGACTCGAAACAAATGTCTTTCCTAACTTTCATTTTATTAAGTCACTCTTGTTCTGGAAATATACAAAAAAAATATTAGTTCCAAACTAATTTCCATACTCTATAAACCACCTATATTAGATGTCAAGAGCTTGTCAACTGGTAGTGACAGCCAAAACAAAAGTGAACCAGAGGCCTTTCATCTATTTTAGTGCCAGCCACTGTTTTGCCAGGGACAATTAGGCTATTTCAGCACCAGCCAGACGACCTGGAGGTGCTAATCCAAAGGTCAGGACCGCTGGCTTCCTGAAACACAATGGATTGTCAACACTGGCATTCTTCAAACTCCCAGCATTTTCTCAGTGTGAACTTGGCACCGCGTGCAGAAACCGAGGACCAGGGGCAAACCACAGCTGGAAAATTGTCCTACATAACACATCTGCACAACAAAGAGGCTTCCCCATCAGAATCTACGCAACCTCAGAGACACATACAAATGCATGGATTCCCCTTGTGACGCTCAGCAGGCAGCAGGGAAAAAATTACACAAGTGGCTCCTCCATGCTGACTCACAAAACATGACATTAATGGTCCTAGTGAGCAGAGTATGATTTACAGCGCCTACCTTCTTTTTTATCAGCTTACATAAATCCTGCAGTCATATAATACTCTGCAGATCTACCTTCATCAAAAGCATCAGTATTATAAGAAAATAAATTACAATCCAGATTGTGTTACTAGTTTTAAAAAAAAAAAAAAAATCTGTGCCATTATCTATAATTTATCATCTGCGTAGTAATCCTGGCATCGCTGTGCTGCCTATGCAGAATGGATGCAGGAAAGGTAGCATTATACCGTATCACTGTATGTTTCCTTTATTCCATAGATTCAGGGAGAGAAGCCATTTAACAGTATGACACAATGTGAAGATAATTAACTTTATAAAAAAAAAAACAATGGAAAAGAAAGTGAAAACAGACTGCATCCCTTCCAAATAAATGCTGTGTAAAAGTGGTTTTTTGACTGAGAATGTCAAGGAAAAATAATTTTAAAAAATGGCAGATATCTGCTATATTTATGCACAGGCAGAGACAAATTCAAGGCTAAATTTTATCATCATTTTATCCAGAAAATTGAGTATAAAATGTTAACCACCTGTTTCACTCTTTTCCACAGAAAACTGAGACAGACCAGCAGTAAAAACAGGGAGAACTGAACTGCACAGATATGCAGACAGTAAGACAGAGCTTGGAAGCTTGAAAAATGTCTGTCAGTGCAAGAGCAATGAGTGGCAGAAAAAGAAAATGATGACCTCCTCTCATTGAATTTTTAATGCTGTACAGAACCAAGGTGTAAGTGAAATAGAATAGTAATGACGAAATGAGCCCATCTGCATTTATGTTCCATGTCACAACAGGGATAGTACATATCCTGCATTTTCTATGATTACTTTGGCTCTCGATTCATAGTCCAGTGGAAGTACAGAGCTCTGTAACTCAGCTCCAGCAAATGACAGACCTTAAGGAGGCTTGCAAACTGTGGAGCTCTAAGAAAGCTTTTGGGGGCCGGTTTACACCCACTATAAATATTAAATGTCTTCCACAATGGACTGAAAGTTATCAAGTGATAACACAGACCTTGCAATGCACAACATTTCAAATACAGAAGGATACAGTACACACAGTTTAATCACATACAGAATACTGTGTACATTTTATTGCACAATTGGAACCGAGTACACAGATATACAGAATGTTCCTTTGTGCTAAATGTCTTCTAGAGTTTGTGCTGGTGTACAGTGTCTACTGGAAGGCCCACGGTATGAGAACCCCACACAATGGATCCCCAAAGAGAGGAATCAGGGGTTCATAGGTGCCATGGAGAAAGTGCCAGACCTTTGTGTACATGAGTGGGGGTGAGTTATGGCAGGCTGTCAAAAGTAACCCATGTGAAATGGGAGCTGACAGCTCTGCAGGTGCCAGGTCTGTCATTCCCAATCTGCTGACCAGTAGAATATCCAGCTCAGCTATTCATAGGCCGATGCTGTACCTGAAAACCTGAGACAAAGCTCCCCCCCCAATTGGGCTTAGCAGAACAGGTAGAAGGTAGCCAGGATGAGCATAAATTAAAAAGAGGTTCTTCTTACCTCCTCAACAATCTCTTCCTCTTCATATTCTTCATACTGCACTCTCTGCATTATTGCTCACTTGAAGAGAATCTGTGAAGAGACACAATGCTGTCAGCTATATCTCTCGAGAGGCGCACCTGCAGCTCCCAGTTACCCAAACGGCTGGTCTGAAAAGCAAACATTCATTTTTTTTGTCTACTGTGTTGACCACAAAATACAATCATACGTAAAGCAAGCTCTATCTTCAGCAAAGTCTTGATCTTTCTTATTAATGGTCCACTTAAATTCCCAATATAGTGGGCAAAGGGCACCTCCTGCTTAGAATGCATGGCCAAGCAAAGAATGATGAGAAAGAAATGAACGTACCATTCAACTGATTCCAGTGACAGTATTTACAGCAACCTTATAGTAAGGAAGCCGTTCAGTGTCCATTCAGTAGGGACCCCAACCAGTATTCCTCTTATTGTGTCTCTGCAACCCTAGAAGAAACAAAGCATTAACCCAGGTAAAAAGGTGTAGGACAATTGACGTCTGTATTGGAATGCTTTTTGCAGGCCTCTGTAAGTCTTAAGGTCTGACACCCAAGACCCCCAAGCACGGAGGCTTCTGCCTGAAGATTCTCGACAGCTGCTCCTTGGCGTTCCAGCTATTCGTCATATAAGCTAATGCTGCAGCCTGATTGGCCAGCTTTGTTTAGCTTGCCTCATCTGCAATACCTTCTGAGGCTGCAGGTTAAATATAGGATAGTGCACTGCTCCCCTTTTTAGCATATCTTGGACATTTTACATAAAAATTATATATTTCCTCAATCTCATACAAGGATGATGTTTGTGTTGGAGTAAGGATCCATAGGAGAGCACGCCAGTGATGCTCGGGAAGACCTAAAAACCTACGTGTGGCTGCTTTCTGAGATCCCACCTGTTGAAACCCGCCTAAATGGAGCAATGCACCTGTGGATGTTCAAATTGACACCTGTGGCCTCCCAGCACATCCACAAGTGCATCCAAATGCGCAGGAATATCATGCAGGCCAAGAAAATATGAGGCTTTCACTTACCTGTAATCTTAGTGATTAAAGTACCCCAAGCCACCAGAGCCTCCCCAACTCTTCCCTCCTGAGAAACGCAGGGAGAGAGCGCAGGGCTGCATCAGCTCCTTGGTTATCATGTGGTCCATCCGACCAATGAGGAGGCTTCTCTCTCAGGTTTCAAAAGCTAAATATACTTAGTGATCCATCTGAAAAGGCCACCTGTTCAGCAAATCCATACAGCAACAAATATGAAGGGAAATGACATGAGAGCCTTGAGATCAAGGAAATTAGGATCAGACAAACAAGTTGAAGCGCAGGCATTACGGAGAACCTGAAAAAGGCCAGAATCCAACCCCCCCCAAAAAATCTGGGTCTACAAGACTCTCCCTCCCCGAATCTAAAGAAAATAAGTTTGCAAGACAATCTAAATGCTATTTGAGCTACTAAACAAAATTTCTGAACTTTCTATCGCCACACCATCATTGACCAGATTTAACAGTCTTTTACAGAAATATTTTTTGATGCCACAACTATACTTTGATATTCAGTTGACTGGGCAAAGTCCATCTTACATACAGTACAAACATCAACTGCTATAGTATTCATTGTCGGTCTCTAATACTGCAGATGGCTGTGTTTCAAAGCCTAGGTTAGGGTTGTCCAGAGCTCCATGTTCAAGGCTCATACTGAGATCATGTTCTTCCTTAGAAAATGTGAAAACAGCTTGTAGAGTTGCACCGAACGACAAAAGTAACTACAAAAAATTATACTCTAATTGTACATGACAAATTACTTTGAGCATCATATACTTCAAAGCCTCCACACCATCCCTAGGGTTCTTCAGTCAGTATTTTCTCAGTTTCTTTGGCTCTACACAGTCATGAAGACATATGTATATGTGAACTGTTTTACCCCAATTTTATATGGCTTTATGAACCATCTTTTCAGCATTTTTGACTTCATCGAACTATGTTCAAGTCTCATGGGAACCCAGAAGGACGATGTCACACTGCAAAGAGTGTGATGAGGGCCCCTTTACTAGCAGCCACATCACTGACCCTGCAACAGTATGTACATCTTGAGGAGCATTCAAAGTCTTGAGGGTGAGATCCATATATATCGCTGGGCCTATTTGAGACCAGGCTTTTCATAGCACAACGGGGCAAATGTGACTTAATGTCTCATTTATCTGTCTAAAGTGGCACCAAAAACATTAAAAAGAAATCCAGATGCCTCTAGACCCACACAGGCTCAGGTGGTACCTTACACAGAAGCAATTGTCTTTTAGTACACAGTCCCCCCCCCCGCCCCGTCTTCAGTCTTCTGAGCTTCTTGCAATGTTTTGTGGGGGGGAGGCTGCAGCTGGATGAGTGATGGAGACAGGTGGGGCTCTCACTTCTTTAACACTTTCACCCCCTTCCATTTACAGCCAGGACTGCAGCACCCAGGTCTACAGTGGATGGGATTAAAACAACATTAGTAAAGTTTTCAAGGGCACTGAGATATCCTCACATTTAACAACCCAAATGATTTAAGCACCGTGGGACGAACTTCTGATCCAGACATTTCTGCAGGGGCACAGACTCCGATCAACAATGATGGCGCTGACAGCGCGATCTCCGCAACAGGATGATGGCCTCAGCATTGACTTCAACAGCTGAGAGTGACCTGTGGTGTGAGGAGCGGACAGCAAGGTGCTTAGTCACGAAGTTCAACAGCAGCTGCAAGACGGCCGAGCTTCGCCGTCAGTACCCTGTTGCGGTCAGAAACAACAGATTCCCTAAAGACTGAGATAAGCTCTAAACACGGGGGTCACATTCATCCTCCAGCCAGAACCCAATGGTCTGCGTACCGTCAGCGTGCTGTGTGACAAACCACAAGGGCTGCGTTGATCCAGACGAGCTTGTACAAACTTGGAAGGAATTGCTCTGATTCTCTGAACGCGGAGCAAAGAAGCATCTTGCACACACTTGACAACTGAAAATGGACTTTCATAAGGAGCAGAATAAATGCAATATCTCTTCTGGTTATCGTTATTCCAACGCGTGGCCAGCAACAGGTGGCCATTTCACCGGTTCTCGTGTTGCGGACCGGATCGCGTTGACGTGGGATTTCGCGGATCGGGAAAGTTAGTTTTCACCCAAAATGTATAAAACAGTAAATACAACATTTCTTTCTTTTCCCCTTTTTTCTTTTTTTTTTGGGGGGGGGGGCGAGGTTTAACCTTCTAAAGTTATAAAAGGGCGCCTCAGCTTCTGTGAGCCCGACATCTGACGTCATCGGTGCAGCTACGTTTGTGGATGCGCCCGCTTTTGCCTTTTTGGTGCTGCTTTTTCTCTTTCTGGGGAAAGCGCTTGGGTCCCAAACAGCTTTTTTTGGGCTTTATTGCTTCGTCACGGCGAGTTTCTGAACCCAATGGACGCGGTGACCGAGAGCCGTCTGTCAGAATGAACCCACACGGTTCTTAAAACGACGGATCCTATTTTCCACTCAGTCTAGCATTTTTAGAGGCTGCGTTACCTTCAGTGTTTCTTCTGCTTGAGCAGTCGGCAAAAAAGCGGCCCTTGGACGTGTGCTGAAGACCCATTTTTTGTGCATTTACCAGGCAAGAACCAAACGGCTTAACTGTTCCGAGAAACCGGAAGCAGTGAAACCATGTAAATGTCCGCCAATCACGTAGCAGCACTCATTTGAATATCAGCATAACTTATTTATTATCAATAAATGTTTTACCGTCAACGACCCCAATAAAGAGCACAAACGTCTCCGCGCCACCCACAGAAATATTTTGTCTGTTTGTCTTCCCGCAGCCTCTGACATACGGGAGTCAAACAGCAAGATGTCAAACAGGGGAGTCATCCGTGCTCCGTGTCCTTAAACCACTCTGCCCCCTGCTGGGTTTCCGTGGAACGGACTGGAGTTCGCCTGCAGCCCTCGGTCAGAAATTCCTTCACCCAAATATGCTGGTCGGTAGTCAGGGTCCTTACAGCCAAAGCTCACCTCAAACAGAACCCAAAAGAATTTGAGCTCAAGCTTTGGTTGTTTCTACTGCAGCAGCTACAAATCCCATGGACAGATGAACAAATGAAATGGAATGTACACATAATCTGCACATGTGGACCCAGACGCTCGCGCAACACATTGCCCGAGTTGGGTGTTAGCAGTGTGACTCACCTGACCGTTCACAGAACCGGCTGTGTATCCGTGTCTTTCGACTACACGAACAAATACCGCAGGCACAGGCAGGAAGAAGCTCCTCTCGAGAAAGGTGGATCGAGAACAACGCGACGGCACCGAGATGCGTCTTGTACCCGAACCATCAAAATTGACAAACTGCTCCAGCCCACCCAGAAGAGGCATAAAAGCAAATCGCTGCAAGATCTACTGGAAGAGAAACATCTTGGACGTGACGACTCCTCGGATTACTTACAGATTACACCAGAAATGCTCGAACATTGAAATAAATTTCAGGCAGACATAAAATAGTTGTCACAAGATAAAAAGATTTTATTCAACAATATCTTACATGAACAGAGAGAGATGGTTCAGCTCTCATTCCGCCACCTGTCTCCTGGGAAAAGTGCCTGATGGGTTCTAATGTAGACGCAGCTGGGCCAAACGGCTGCGCACAGTCCAACCCCAGCTCATCTCCCCTGGCACCACTGCAAAGTTATTCCGACATGGTTTTTTTATTCAGCCAGACGGCTCTTCCTGGTCTTCGCTTTCCTCCTTCTGCACGTGGTGGACATCCAGGTGTCACCAAGGAGCCCTCAGTTAAAACCATTTAAATAGCAATATATAACCACAATGGTATCCGTGGGTCATCCATTGATGGACTCTGGGGTCATCTCACCCTAAGTCTCGACATCATCCACTCTAGTCCTTGACACAGCCTGCAACCACAGAAAAATAAAAGTCCAGCAAGTTCTGTTCACTGGTTTACTGGCTATACAAGTCTGCAATCCAGCTGAACACCAGGGTAACTAACTCTTACATATGAGGGAGAACACCATTTGCTAAACATTAACATAGCAAAAAACAATGTGATTTTGTTTAAATACAAAAATGAAGATACACAGCTCCTCGGTATGTACTGTATATACCTAATATTTCTTTCTCAACTGTTCATCCTAGAATGCAGATTTTGCCCCCACCTCCAAGTTCCCAATATTCATAATAACACAACTAAACCCTCCATACACCAGTGACCTCTGATCCCTTACCCTTCCCCGGTGAGGGCACAGCATGCCTGGATGTGCCATTGGTGATCCTTGACAGAGGTGAGCTGCAGACTCTGGGAGATCTCAGCCACCGACATGCAGCCCTTAATATCCTGCTTGTTGGCAAAAACCAGAAGCCCCGCCTTCTTCAGATCCTGCCAGGGACACGCTTTTCTAAATATTAAACCTCTTCACTGCTGCAAAGTCCTTAAAGTTATCAGACAGACGTGAGACACTTTGAATTTCAGTAATTGTGAAAGCCACCTTATAAGAGGCACTACAAATTAAAAACACATGCTGCTACTGTAAAAAAGGTGTAATTTATGCTTCCTGTGATGCTATAAACCTCTTAAACCTATGTAAAGGTGGCACATGCAGTTGGTATGTTAGGTGTGAACAATAAGAGAACAGTAAGAGCACCTTGATGGGGGTGTTGCACCAAGAGCGGGGCTGTCAAGGTGAGTGCAGTTTGAAAGCTGCAACCACTGTGCCTCCTACTGTCCTTTATCTTTTCATTGCATTACAAACCCACCTCGTGAGCAAGCATTCTGCAGAGCTCTTCTCTCGTCACGTAGATCCTCTCTCTGTCAGTGCTGTCCACCACCACGATCACAAACTGTCAGGAGTCAACAGAAGACACTCCTGGTTGAGGTCAGAAGTGACTCGCAGAACAATCTCCTTCTCCCTGCCGCGAATGTTTCAGTTGTACATTTCTGAAGATGCAAACATTTTCCAGTTTATTTTTGCTTATCTATTTTTTAAAATTTCTGATTTTCATATCGGGTTAAATCTGGTTCGAGTCACTGCTGAGTATGATGTAGCATGTATGACAATCAGCATCTCTCAAGTCTGAAGGTCCTCCCCTGGAAGCAGGTGAGAGGGGAGCAGTTGCTCCTAATCAAAGAGTTAAAATATCTTGGGGTCTTGTTTATGAGTGACAGAAGAAGGGAGCAGAAGATCGAAAGGTGGACGGTTTCAGAGTTGGCATTCCTATCCCATTATGTCGTGATGAAGCAGGACCTGAGTTTTTAGACAAACTTCTTAACTTACTGCTCAATCTATGTCCTCATCTTCACCTATGGTCATGAAGTTTGGATAATGACCAAAAAACAAGACTGCAGGTACAAGTGACCAAAATGAGGTTTCTACATGACAGGGTGAGAACTTCACTCATTTAGGAGAACCTCGGTGTAGAGCTGCTGTTCTTTCAGTGGGACCAGTCGAGGTGCTTCCTGCATGATAGGAGGATGGTCAACTCCCTCAGGCATGTCACACTGGATAGAGATCTCAGGACCCAAACCAAGGAAATTGTGCAGCAATTATGCCTTTTAGCATAGGCAAGAGGAAAGAAAACAAGAGGATTTGGGCCACCTTCTCACACGCGACCCTTACCTGGACAAGCAGGCAGCAAACTAACTAAACGGACTAAAATTTCTGTCAGTACTAGACTGAAAGCAACCTGTATTTACATGGCCAGCCAACAGGTGTCAGTAAAGTTCCCTTTAAAGGTTTGTATGTGTCACCAACTTAATTCAATTTACTTCCACAGTATTTTCACCTGTCTAGTATTTCCAAGGGTCCATGATCAACGCATTCAACCCAAATTTCACATGGTTATATGATTAACTGGTCCATAATCAGCGTACAGTAGGAGTTTGTGGAGGCAACATATTTTCTGTCATTTTTGTAAAAATGTAAAAATTTTTTCTAATTGTAATGATGTCCATTGTCTTTACATTACAGTAAAATCTTAGTATTTATTATTTAGCAAAAAAAAAAAAAAATCAAGGGACCTTAGAATTATAAAGCTTTCTTTCATTGGTAAAAATTACTTTGGAGCAATAAGCAAAATAAATTTGGCATTGTTTGTATAAGCTTAGGATCAGTGTAATTGGTGCACCAAGGAAATGCGATGTCCGCCCCCCCCGTTTTCATGTTCCATGCTGGCTTGTCAATATTCATGAAACGGCAGGTGTTGTGATGAAGAAAACATGCGCTCACCTCTGTGTTTGTGTAGTATGTGTTCCAAGAAGAACGTAGTGACTCCTGGCCACCGATGTCCCACATGAGGAAGTGGGTGTTGTTCACCACAATCTCCTCCACATTACTGCCAATCGTTGGAGATGTGTGGACCACTTCGTTCATGGAACTGCAAACACAACACCAGAGGCACGGAAACAAGTCACACCTGTGATTTGCAAAATTATTATTTATTAAACCCAAAGCCATCAAAGAAACAAAAATTCTTTGATGGCAGTAGAAAAGGCTCAGGCCACTTCACTTGACACACAGGAGCAGGTTGCTAGGCACCCTGCTGTCACAGAAGTTGGCTGAAGATGCCACATCCATCTGACAAGGTGCTCATTACAGAGCTGTTCATATCTTCAGGGCCTCAGCACCACAGAAGCGGAGCAACACTAAGCACTGATGTAGTAAAATGATATACGACACCTCAGATTATAAATAGCTGAATTACAAATTTTAGAAAATGCATCTGCTTATTTTACACAGCATTTTCATTACTGCCATGTTTTAGAAAAGTTCTGTCAAAATGCACCCAAACAGAATGTTGCCATATTAAATCCACTCACTTCCTCAATGTTTGTGTTTGTGATCAATAGCAGGATGACGAACATTTCTGAGATAAATTGGACAATAATCAGAACTGAAGTTACTTTATTTTCACTTACATGTAATTTAAATTATAATGTAGCTTAGAAATATATTTTTTTAATTACTATAGGAAGTCTCACAAATTATTTTTGTTTATTAAAGTCATATCTCAGATTTTTACAGAACCCGTAAATAAATAAAAGAACAGCTAGGCACATGATTAACTTCTTATTAACTGTGACTTAGTGGGTTTAAAATAAAAAAAAATTAAAAAAAAACTTTTTGAAACTTCTGTTCCCAGCCGCGTTCGTAAGCTGCGGACCCAGGGGGCTCAGTCTTAGTACAGTAAGATGATACTCACAACTGGTACAGTATGGTGGTCTTTCCAGCATTGTCCAAACCAACGATAATCACTTTGTGCTCTGAAAATGGTTGAAATAAGATGCAAGGTTATTTAGTAGATCAAGAGTAAAGCCTGCAAGCTCACCTCAGAAGAATGTCGATGAGCAAGGAATGACGGCAAAGGGCGTACCTGCGGTGCAAACCGACTTCCAGTTTATTACAACAATTAATAAAAACTGACACATGGACCTAACTGCTCTACTCAGCAGTACTGACCAAACAGTGGTGAAGACCCTGTGGAGCCCCTGAGGCCAACCTTCATACGCACCCTGGCAGTGGGGACTTTCTGCCAGGGGGCACATTCCTTTTTGGAAATGGAGAGAAGGCAACAGAGAGCAGGTCCTGCGCTCACAGCTGTTCAGGGAGGCACTGCAAGAGGAGCAGAGCTAAAGGCATGCAGACAACTTGATATGCTGAGAAATGGTGAATTCTGAAATACAGCCACACACACACACACACACACACACACACACACACACACACACACACACACACACAGAGAGAGAGAGAGAGAGAGAGAGAGAGAGAGATAAGGTTCCAAGTTCAGATGGGACAGATGTATTACAGCTGAGTGGAAGATAAACTTCCTGCAGAAACCAGACCAAACAGGCAGCACAGACCTGCGGTCCTTTGGCCTAAAACCAAGGGAGCTGGCACATTATCAGTTCCATCGAAGACCGTGAAAGACTTTCCTGAGAACATTCCACGCAATGCTGATGTTTCTGCTCTCATACTTTCGACCGTTATTCTTCAGTTAGTGCCCAAGCGTGAAGCACATGCTGAAAAATGTGAATTCTGGCGCTGGACGGGAGCCTGCAGCTACACCTTTAGAAAGACACTTCCGGCAGTGCTAGGCCAACAGACGACATGCTGCAGGCATGGTCATCCGTACATCAAACGGGCGAGATCAGCTCGTACAAACATCTGGAGCTGCATTCTTTAAACATCTGGCATCCTGAAACTGCAGCAACTGCACAAAGAAGCATTTTTGTCATGTGCGTCCTGACCGTTTTCATAGAAGTATCAGAAAACAAAATGACCACATCTGTCAACATTTGTCATCATGAAACAAGACCCTTCTGTTTTATTTGGTAACAAATGAGTGGCACTTCATATTACAAGAGAGTACCTGGATTAGGAGACACACCCACAACAGGTAGCTGAACTGCCCAAATATAATGTGCCGAGCCACTCCGCCTGCTGGCTTTCAGTTGGCTGACAGCAGAAATGTGGGGATCTTCTGTCAGACTGACGTAACAGCTCTCCAATCTCCGGTGACACTTTATTGACAGGACAGCTGTGCTTCTCACGTTGCTCCACAATGCCCTCGGGCCAAGCCCCCCTCCCAGCTCTGACGCTCCATAAACCAGGCGCCAAAACTAAGCCTCTTTGGAAACTTACCGAACCAAAAACGTGGAGCTAACGTTGTGGGAACATTAAGGAGAACTTAACTAAGAAAGCCACTGCCTTTTTGGGTGTGGAAGACCGTAAGAAACTGAGACAGAATTGAAGATATAAAGGAGCTCCAAGTGCCCGAGAAGACAACCAACCTGCTGCAGCAGAGGTTCGAGCTGTGGCCCTGAAATTAACAGAAATGGAACCAAATCCCTGCTTCTACTCTTGTACCTTTCAGCACAACCTGAACTTAAGCAGTAAATATAGTCCAGTTATATTATTCAATATTATTTAACTGAGGCCTTGTCCAAGGCAGCTGAGAATGTGCTGTTTATATAGGATTACACTAATATGGCCACTTGCACCACTAGACAGTATTTACCCTGAACTGATACAGTAAAAACAAAGTCACCTGTAGCAGTAAGTGGGGTTTGAACTCAGATCCTTCACCTGAAAGGCAACATCTCCAACCAAGAAGCAACCCACTGCCCCAGCAGGTAAATCAAAGTAAGTAGCCCTGCACAGAAACCTAAAATAGCAAAATCCCTTGAACAAAGGTTTCATGCAAATAAACGTTAATAATAAAAGCTATTTTGCCATAGAAAAATTTATCTGGGCAAGGTTTTAAAAGCGACTTATTACCACGCTATAGTTTAGTGATTAGGCCAGCAGCTTGACATGACGTGATGCGTGTAACATTAACCAGAAGCCTTCAGCATCCTCACAATTCGACTTCTGCAACTCAGCATCTCCCCTCGGTCGTGTTCCCCTCAAAGAATGCGCCTGAAAGTGGGAAAAATACGCTGAGCAAACAGCATGCTCGGGTTCCTTATCTCCACCTCGCACAGACAGATTTAACCACCACAAAGGTGCCTAGACAGCAACCATCTCAATGATCAAGGAAAGGAGTCAAAGGGCCCGGTGGAGGGGGAGGAAAAGGACGCCCCGGGCCGTGAGACAGCCGCATCTTTAATGGAGATCAACGCTGCAGCCGACGCCATCACACGCAGCCGGTTCAGGGGTAACTTCGGCCGAGGCTGTAAACGCGTTGTCGGCGCGCAGGACCCGGCCCAGCCTCACCCCCAGGCCTTTCACCATTCCTGCTTTTATGGGACTCCTGTGCAACGTGAACCTGGTTCGGCAGCCAGGATTAATGGAAAATAAAAGGAAAATACAATCTGACCTGAGTCCAGGGGCCAAAAAAGATTTTTCATTTCACGAGCAAACGGTTACACTGTCCTAGACCGTTTTGTATTGCAAAGGGCAGGTTACTTGATATTAAACTTTGGATTTGGAAAAAAGGGTGACTTGTTGCAGGTTCCAACACACACTGCACTCTAAGTAAAAGCAAACTCCAAACTGCCGCTATGCAAGCTTTTGCGTTTATTTCTACAAATAAATTTACACTTTACGACTTGTGACAGCAGCAAACTGCAGTTTTCTGTGGTTATACTGATGCTATGCTGACAAAATTACCGCACTGTTGTACAGTGTCTTGTTAAATACTCAGATGTATAAAGTGCAAAATCTCGAAAACATGACCAAACGTCCATCGTACACCTGTGGCACAACAGCTCAACGGTTTAACCGATTCTGCCTTTAGCATTGACAGTCAGGCAGGAATAGAGTTGTCCTTCGAAATACGAGTCCTTTACCTACTAGTTTTTGAATATACAAGGGAAATAATTTGAGAATTTTACTGAGTTACAACCAAATATGAGGCTATGTTTTCATGCCCATGAGTGATCAGCACCAAGCGTGGGGGAATTTCCAGCATTAACGCCATAATGCAGCCTGACAACCTGTGATGGGAAGCTGCTCGGCTCCCGGTGGCTTTGGCTCTCAGGGTCCAAAATGGGGCCGAAAGATCCTTTTTAATGGTGAGGGACAGGGGAAGCTTGTTCAGACACTTCTGAGGTCAAGCCAAGAACCAGCAGGCTTTGGATTTTGAACCCCACCTGAGTAGGACCACCAAGCAGCCACAGAATAAAAGCTGCAACTGAAGCCTATCACTCAGCGTTCTGTCCTTCTGAAATGTCGGCCAGTAAACAATTTACAAAGGCTTCTGACAACAAGGTGTCACAGACCTTCAAGCGATACTCCACCATATTTCCATTACTACTTTCCCCTGGTGCTCCTTGTGTTACTGATCGGCTTACATTCGTCCGTCTACACGCCATGTAAGCTGATAACAGCCAGCTAGGCTCAAATGGGCACTTTGCTTAATTCAGAAAAATTCCCAATACACAACTGTGACGGATGACAATTTTCCTGCTCAGGTGAAACGCACATTAAAGCCCCAAGATGCCTGTGACCTTTCACGGAAAGTATACATCACACAGAAACACACACTGGACCTTCTGATGCCGCCACTCGTGAGGCTACGGCACCGTTTGCTGACTGACAGCTTCAAACAATGGCGTCTTACAAAAGGACAAACAAAGCTATTTAAAGAACAGGATGTCTATTAGGCCACATTTGAACACTGCTAGAAGAATGCATTGGATTCTAAGCCATTATTACAGTGGTACACCATCACCACAAAAGTAAAAACATGAAGAAAGATTACACGTAAAAAATGACGCAAATCCTGAAACAACAGGTATCCATTTTCTGTTTTATAACTCACTTCTTGCTTAACAGGTGACATTACATCTGAAATAAATAATGTCTATCACAGTCTCACTTTAGTCCATTATATTTTTCAACCCTACTGAGAAAAGAGACCGTAACCACGGATGTATTCTGAGCCAGAACACAACTCTGAAGAAAAGGGTAACAAGGCAGACACTCCAGCCTCAAAGTGATCCCACTAAGATGTGGGAAAAGGGGTGATGGTCTGACAAAACCAAGACTGAGCTTTTTCATCTCAACTAAAAGCAGTTTTCATGTCACAAAAATAGTCATTCCTCAAATTTATGACCATCACAAATATGTTTCAGAAAAAGATTCATTAACTTAAAAAAACTCATTTTTAAAGCATAATAAAATGAAAATGCAAATACCTTTTTTTTTTTTATACACTATTTTTTGGAGAAAAAAATGTCACTGATGCATAAAATAATGTTGTACACAGTGTATTGTGTTTGTAAAGCACCATCCCAACACCTCCACCGTGAGGGTGATGAAGGCAGCAGAGTGTGTGTTTCAGGTACAGCACTCGCTGCATTCTATCTTATTTCCCACATCATCTGTCCATTACACACTGCATCTGGTGTTACTGTGATACACAGTGCAGCACTGTACAGCACCATAGTAAAACATTTTATGCTTTCAATTTTCTGAACTTGCACCACATTTGGACACCTCTTCGCCTCACACAATACAGAAAACTACCCCCGACTCAGGAAACGCTGAGTCTACAATGAAGTCAGTGGTGGGAGCACGATGGCGTGGAGATTTATCTCATGGGAAGGGACTGGTAATCTGGTCAGAACTGAAGGACAGATGGATGGTGCAAAGTACAAAAAAAACTGCAACAGAACTTGTGTCAATCTACAAAAATGTGAAGCTTTGCGAATCATTAACCTTTCAACAAGATGTTGAACCCAAGCTGTGAGCCAAAGAAACAATGAAGAAGTGGTTAAGGAACAGAACGGCGGATATCGACGAGGGTCCCACTGAAAATGCAGACCAAACACCCAACAAGAACCTAATGTTATTTTTATCCATTTAGCTGACATTTTTCTGAAAGGCAACGTGAAATGTAAATGCACCACCTTTTTACCCACGCAGGTAATGTTTACCGAAGTGACTTTATGCCAAGTACCTTGCTCAACAGTCAGCGGAAGGTGGGATTAGAACCTGGGTGTTCTCAAGTCAAGTCAAGTCAAGCCAAGCCAAGCCAAGTAGGAGTTTGTCATTTCAACCATGCACACGGCACGCAGTGAAACGAAACGGCCTTCCTCCAGGGCCAACGTGCAACACAACAACACAGAGTGCAACCAAATAAAAGACAGGAAGTGAGAGACACTAGGGATTGGGGGGGTACACTAGACGCAATAAATAAGATACAATAAAATAAAAACGACAGAGACAGTACACAGTGCAAATGAGCAGACATATGAAGTTAACAGAACATCAGCATTCTGAGTGGAAAGCAGGAGAAAGAGCTACCAATTGCAGTGCAGACCGCAGCTACAGTAAAAACCGAGTACTGTGCACCGCCACTGCAGTAATCGGCGTGCGACACGCAGATGCGGACCCGCACGCATCCCTGCCTCCAGAGCCTCGCACTGCAACTCATCCGCGGCCAGCGTCCCCTTTCCCTAAAAGGTTACGTACTGAAAAATAAAATAAAATAAAAGCAGTAAGCAGCTGCCAGCGCTCCTGTCCACAGGACCCCCCCCCACCCACCTCTCTCTCTCTCTCTCTCTCTCTCTCTCTCTCTCACGCACCCGCTCACCCTGATGGTTGAACATCCTCCACAGCTTGGTGAACAGGATTCCCATCGCTGCCCGGAGTCCTGCGGGGTCCCCACGGCCGCGGTCAGCGTGAAATCCGAGGTGCCGAGGACCCGCAGAGCCCCATGCGACACGCGAGCGACACGCACCGCGCAACCGCGCGCTAACACCGTGCGGCGAGCGCGCGAAGCCGCTTCACGCAGATGCGCCCAGCGATTCCGCCCGTTTGCGTCGGAGACATCCCTTTGACTGCAAAAATCTT
The DNA here is from genome assembly GCA_018136845.1 of Heterotis niloticus. Classification (NCBI taxonomy): domain Eukaryota; kingdom Metazoa; phylum Chordata; class Actinopteri; order Osteoglossiformes; family Osteoglossidae; genus Heterotis; species Heterotis niloticus. The sequence goes on from CM030897.1 coordinate 1,225,915, forward strand.
CGTCGTGCAGCAAAGGCCGTCGATTAAAACAATGGATCCGAACCGTTCCGAGCGCGACTCTTCCGCCAAACCCGGTCTAGCGAGGACCGAACCCAAGCGCGCAGCTCGGCGACCGAACCTGGCAGCGCACACGTAACCAATGGTCTGCGCATGTGCGGGACTCCCGGCTCCGCCCCAAAGCCGGGCAGCGGGATCAGCGCGTCGCGTGTGCGCATGCGCGCGTCTGCCGGCTCCGTCCTCACCTGCGGCTGCTCAGGTGCTGTCACGCAGGTGCGGTAAAGTGCGACGCTGCGCGTTTCCAGCTTCAGAAGTCGGGCTCTCAACAAATGAGATATTATTTGTGTGAAGGAGACAGAGTAGGAGACCAGGCAATAGCCAGTGGAGGTAAATCCCTGCGCGCACCTTCATGTACTGTACATTATCAACAGTTACAGATTTTCCAGCACACACAATACAGAATCCAACATAATTCCGCGACTAATGAAAAAACTAATAAGGCTGTATATCGTCCATGAGGCAAGATGTCAGCAGATGCACACCTTTTGTTTGATTTTAGGACTATTATGTTGACTTACTTCTTGTACAAATAGAGGGGAATGGGTTTTTATATCTGAATTTGCATTTGTGTAGAAATGATTTGGCTAATAAAACCGAAAGGTTTATTATGGATGTGACCGAAAGTTTTGGGACCCTTCTACTTTTTCCAAAAAACTTACAACTTTGGCTGAAATAAGTTGAAATTATTTGGTATTCATCATTCTTTGTTTCACATTTAACAGAACAGAAACTTTGCTTTTGATGCATATTAATTGTAAAAATTATCATTTGGGACAGATGAACCACCAGGATGCAAAAATGACCCAAAGAATCTGCATCGGCATCAAAACCTCCTTCTTCTGCCACTGTGTTATGCATCTGTGTTTGGGATGGGATTACAATGGGTCAGATCAGGGCGTTCCGTTGACCCTTGACCAGCATCGGCGAGTCCAGAACCGGCTCCGGTCCACCGGAACCCTCACCAGGATAAAGCCATTGATGGAAATGAGTGAATTCCAGCACCGTGTTCTCCACCGGTTTCAGTTGCTGCTCCTCCTGACACAGCTGAAATAAGCAGGGCAAACACGATAAGCTGTGTATTATTTGTGTTCTCTGGACTGTCTTGCCTTTCACTCAAGCTGCTCAGTGGGATCTGATGGTCGCCGCATTCCGTCTTTACAGGTAGCCGACACCACTGCATTATAGGATATGTGATTAATAGCGCATATCCAGCAGCTCACTAGTGTTTACGTGACTCTTGGTAAATTCGGAACTATGGACATGGCCTCACTAAATGTTTTTCAGTTTCCTCATTGTGTCTTCTAGAAAACAGGAAGAAGACATGAAATCCTGATTTTGGGAGTTATTGGCTTTTGCCATTACTTATATTTTGTAAAGCCTCGGATGTACAGTAGATGCTGGCCTGTCCTGACATCCTGTCTCTCCATTTAATACACTTTTGCTTTATTTCAGTCTCCTTTATTCATATCTACAACACGGCACACAGAGCTGTGTTTTGTATCAAGATTAAGAATCTTGAAAATTTATCTTCAGCAATGCGAAGAAGCTCAGAAAGGCCACAGGGATCTGCTAACTGCTGTGTCTTGGTAGCGAGGAGGGGATGGAGAGAAGCTGCCAAGTAAGGGATGTAATTCACAGCAAAATAAAACAAAGTTGCAGGCAAAGTCACACATGAACAACTCAGGAGACAGCAGTTCCAGAGAAGGCCGGGATCTGACTGGGCACTTGCAAAATGAGGAGCAACAGATTCTACAAACTGCGGCTCTGCAAATGTGAACCGAACACGTGCTGTTCACCCCTCTTTGCTCAAAACCTGGGAGGCCGGGGAAACAACTCTCACAGAGTCACACTGGAGTGACAACGCAGCGAAAGGTGGCCTCAGTGTCGGTGGGTCACACCGGCGGTGATGCAGCCTGAAGGTACCATCAGCGCCACATCTACTGCCACCAGTCCAGCTCTGAATTACAAATGTAAGTCACGTGCAATGAACAGAAAACCACAATGTTGGCCAACTTTATTTCTGTTTGTTCAAGTTGTTACTTTTATTTTATCAAAGTTCTGTTGGTGGGTAAAATGATTTTTCACATTAGCATTCTTATTCAGAACAACCACATAATTCCAAATTTGAATCAGTCAATTTATTATTATACATGAGCTGCTGGTCAATTTTACTCAATTAGAAATTTAATAAGAAAACAAGCTATGCAGGTTAGACATTGAAGATGTGTAAATTCCTTCTGATTGTCACAAAAAAAATGTGATTCACATTTAAATCTGGGCTCGGCTACATGAAAACAATGGCCAGTGACCCCAAATGTAAATGTTAGCAGTTTAACAGAGAAACATGCTCTTAGTCCATAACATCAGATTTCCTTATTTTAAAAGTTTTGCTACTTGCAACATTTTCAGTCATTTAATTTCAAACCAAGCAAAAAACCAAGTACACGGCTGTCAGGGGCGTCAGTTCCATGCAGGGATTCGGAGAGGAACATCGGAAGGTTCCTGTACACAGACACTACAGGAACAAACTGAGGGCCATACGTTGGAGTCTCTGGGGATTTTCGGTCTATTTTGTCCCGGCATCCTATGCCCATTTCTGTAAGCACAGCCGAGGTATGCACAAGCTGCACCGTCTGCAAGAGTTAAGGCAGCATTCTGCTCTGTTTTTTGTCTTTTATGGCAGCACTTGTTGTGCATCTCCAGAAAGCAGGAAGGGTTCCCCATCTTTGAGGAAACCAAAGGCAGCCTAAATTTTAAAACCTCATTACACCAACCAGAATAACCTTTCAAAGTAATGTTCTCTGCGATATGGGACAGGATGTGGAACCGTGCAGCCCGGCCTAAGCGGCAGCGCAGGTCCGTAGCTGCACTGCACTGAACAGCACAAAAGGCAATGCAGTTAGTGGTTCACGACTCACTGCCGAGAATCCCGAAAGTCAATCTTAATGCAAAAAATACTGAATCCTGTACCACATGGGAAAAGGGGACAACTGAAAATGTGCACGCATAATCCTAATGGAATAAAGTGAAGGAATATCTTTCTATTTAAGCAAGGACCTCTGACAAAGTGCTTTGACTGCATTCAGCCAAAGAAAAAGCTTCTTAATCTATGCGGTCAGACCCAACATACAAGGGTCTTGGCATCATTTTGGGCGTTGACATTTGCTAAAGTGTCTAGTATTTCTCCGTTTTCACAGCCATGATACGGAAGACTTTTTAAATCAGGCCATGACAAAGAGCCGCTGAAGTACCAGAATGGGACATTTATGAAGGAAGTGGAGAAAACCCAAGCAAGGCAAGATCTGGCGACAGACTTTGTCTAAAGCGTTTTAGTGCTGAAAACTCTGTTGTAAAGTTCATTAAAAGACGCAAGGAAACTTATCTGTGTAAAAGCAGACTTTTGTGTGTGTACACCAAGTGAGGCCAGAGCTAAATTTGCAGTTCTGGCCTTTTGACTTTGTGGATGAGCTCATAAATACTGACCTTGTACCTGTGGACCCGTGTGGGACACAATAGGCCCTGCGGTGGTGAAAGGCAGCGCTGGACTCACCAAATCCTAGCATGCAAAACACTGCCATTGTGTTGCAGGTACAATGGCCGCGGGGCTTTCAGTGGCTCTCAACAAATGCTTACTGCTCTCTTTTGCAACGCTACCTGAACTGCGAAAACTCACTGGACAGCTGAGGCAGCATCCTCTGCTTTTTTAAAAAGTACGTTTTGCTTTAAAACGGGGAAATCGCAAAGGATCTTTTCAAACAAATTCAGATTGGGGAGACATGCCGGATATACACAGAACTAAATATTTCATCTGGTGCATCGCATTCAGAAGGGCAAACTGTGGCCGGGGCTCAGGAAGGGGACTCGGCACTGCCTTCATCGCTGCTCGTCATGCCTGATCTGAACGCTGCTCCTGATCTTGTAAAGCAAATGCTGGCCCAGTAGGGTTCGAACCAAGCCAGAAAGGCATTAAAATATGCTGATTTTAACCTCCTCTGCGATTTGGACCCTCTGTGCAAACTGCTCGGACATGAGCCCCTAGGTCACCCTTTTCCGAAATAGAGATGACACACGGACTCCCTGTGAGCCATTTCTCATGGTGCTCGGCATCACCGAAGAGAAAGGAGCGGAGTCACGGGATCCGAATGGGTCAGAGCCACAGACAATTCACTCTGCGTTTGGCGAGCGCAAACCTTACCTGGGCTTTAGGTCCCTTTTCGCATGCGACTCAAACCCCTGCCTCGGAGGCAACTCAACCAAACTAAAGGCGCTAACAGCACGATATGCTCCTCGTCTACCGGCTTCTGGAAACGTGCAAAAGGGCTCTGAGCCGATCGCAGGGTGCATTGCGCTCCGGCATTTCCGCGTGCTGGCACTGGTTCGAGGTGCAAGGCACACGCTGCAACCGCCAACCCTGCTGAATGAGAGGAGCAGGGGCCTTCAGCACACTTAGGGCCCTAAGCCCAATGACCCAGCCTCTCTGAATGCAGATTTCACTGCGACCGCCGCAAGCTGTCCGGTCCCACACTGCAGCCAACAAGCATAACGTGGCCTCTGTAAAATCTGCCCTTCCTTTTCCAGCTGCGAGTTTGGCATCACGGTGGAAAAGCGGAAGTGTTCAGATTTGTGTGCAAGTGGAACGCCGCGTAGACGGGAACCAGTGCCAGAGGGAAACGAGGTATCACACTCAGTAAAAGATGGACAGGACTGATCGGGAGCCGCGGTGGCTCCGTCACACTGGGCTAGAGAGAGAAGAGGCCCGGCTAATTTGGAACGCTGGCTCAGAGCCTGTGCCTTGAGTCGTGGCTGTAACCGCCAGGGGAGCCACGGTTGCGGTGCGGCTTGTATGTGTCCTGGTAGGGGTCGTGGTACTCCTCTTCCACCAGGGGGTAGTGGTCTCGGCTCTGCTGGGAGCCCGAGGACAACCGGTTGCGGCTCTTGTGTGCCCGTTCATTGTGGTAGTTCTCGTCTGAGGTCATCAGGCTGCGCCGCTCGATGGGGGAGTGGTCTCCAGTGTGGTTGCTGTGTCTCATTCGTTGACCCTGGGGGGGGGGGGGGGGGATCACAGTGCAGCAGGACCTTGGTTAATCCCCTAATTCTGCTGAAACACGGGCTTCATGTAAACAACCTGTGTGATATGGTAACACTTGTAAACAGGAAAAATGACTTTCACGTGGATTCGACTCCAAAACAAAACAGGAATTTAAAAACATAAAAGTATGAGTGAGTGCACCATTGCAATATTTGCAATGGGTATGAAAGATCCTCTTGGCAAGCTGACCTGGACTAAGATCTAAGGACCCAACTGCAGAGCTCTACTTATCAAACTAGAGGAGGTTTTCATAATAGGCATCTTGCAATCATTTTCACATTTATACAGCAGAATTATTTTTACTCTGTCGATTCAAGATGAGTACCTTGCTCGTGAGTACTACAGCAGGAACAGTCCTTCCAACACGACAAGGTGACTACTTCTAACAACTACTCCACCCACTGGTCTACAAAATTCACCTGCAGTCCGGAAATGGCGGTAGGATACGGGGCAAGGGCCGTGGACCCCAGGTTTCGACCGAGCAGAGGGTTCAGGGGGGTGCTACTGGAGGTGTGGGTGGCACGCCAGTAGGCCTCTAGGTACTCGGCCAGGTGTTCGCAGGCATCCTCCAGCTGGTTCTCATCCAAAATGATATCAAACATCTCCTGAAGATGGGCGAGAGAAAGCACATGGAGAGTGGCCCTTTACTATGAAGATGGAGGAGCTCTGGGGAGAAAAGCGTTCTGTGGGGGGGGGGCACCCACCGGGGGGCACTGTGCCAGTTTGTCTGCCGCCACCAGCTGCACATTCAGATGTTTGCTCTGGGACTTTCCTCGTGACTTGATGAGCCTCTGGAGGACCTGCACAACAAATGGGATACAAACTGGTTGCATGGCATAGAAGGAGTTCTATAGCGAATCCCAATTTCAAAAGTGATTGAACTATTAAAAACTCTTGGACTTTGTATGTGTATAATTTTGACGCAGGCTTGAAAAACACTCTTGAAGTCTTTGTTTTCTGAGGATATCCCTGAGCCTCAGGGTGACATGAAAAGGGGATGAGGCACTATTAGCAGCAGCTGCCAGTAGGGGGCAGTAAAAACGCACCATCTGACTGCTCACTTTCGATGTGACGCACCGAGCAACCATCCTGTCTGCCCCGAAATGTTTCACCCCCATACCTTTGGAGAGGACACTTTAACATGAACGATGATGGGAGCCAGCGATGTCTTCATTAGTTGCGTCGGATGGTTGATCGTGTCGGCATCCAGCACCACGAGCTGCAAAGACCTGGCCAGTTCGAAAATTCGCTCGATCTCACTCTGCACTTCAGCTGTAAGACACGTTATGCAGCACGGTTTTCCATCTGTTCCCATTAGATTACATACAGCTAAAATTAAGATGTTTCTGGAAATAAAATACAGGAAAGGAAGAGTGAGCAACAAGGCCCCAAGGTTCTCCAGGTATTGTAGGCAACACATACTTTATCTTAGCAACCACCACCAGCTTAGCTTGTTCTTCCGGTCTTACCCAAGCTGGACCTGGTGTTTGACCGCTCAATGATTGCCCTTTTGCTGGGGTTGTTCAACACTGACCTCTTGGCCAGAGAGATGTCTGCAGTGACCCTTGTGATCGATATCCTGGGACAGCGCAAAGCGTACAGTTAACGCGAGCAGACACTGATCGGGCGCTTCTTTCTTACACACAAATTCACAGCAAATTTACTGTATTTAGCAGGAATTTATGCAATGTTACCTGGAGTTTTTGTGAGTTTATTAAGAAAGTCCTTTTCAGAATGTGCACAAGTGTTAAAACAGCCTTTGTCACAGAACACAACTCAAACAATGACAGATGAGAAGTCAAGAAATACAATGTGTGCACAGAAAACGTCCATTACAGATGTTAGGCATGCAAGTTAAGCATGCAGGTGCTACCAATTTAGAAATAATACTCTGGATATTTTCAAACTTCGACATAACCAGTAAATTGTTACAATAAACATAAAATTAACATGTAAAGAATGTGTACATGCATTATCAACATATACCTGTAACTTTGCGAGACTCTGTAATAGAGCGAAGGCTCACCTGCCATCAAACCTGTGCTTCAAAAAGTCAAACAGTGCTTTCTGCATCATGTCTGTCACCTGAGAGAGAGGGGAGGGGGGTTACTCTATAGCCAGAGTATTAAAAGGGAAAGGAAATTAGACCCGTCTGCAGCTGTTAACAGTTCTCCAAAATAGTTTCCAATGATTTACAGCCATACAGCCAAATTTAGAGATTTAAATTAATAATGAAATAATGAGTTTAATAGCCTGCAGCTCCAGCACTGGTAGGCCAAAGGCCTTTCTTCAGGTTCTTCAGTATGAACTCTCCATCTGGGCTCTTCAGCCCTGCCTATAAATTATGCAACTGACCAAGTCATCGATCACACAAAACTATGTGTTGCTTGAAATAAATTCCAACAAAATGAATTCTGCTTTAATCAGGTCATTAAGATTCCCAGCGGGGTGATGAATAGCACTGTAGTCTATTATGGGCAGAGGAGCGTGCTTGGGTGGGCTGAGACTTCTCGCGGTTTATGGCCTATGGACACAATGACTTGCTGCTTGACCATACGCTGTTTTTTGCCCCACTGAGGATAAAGATCATCTGCTAAGAAAATCGATAGCACACCTGAAGGCTCACAGAGGTGCCGTGCTGTCTGCGAGGCACAAAGCTGACCTTCAGACAGACAGCCGTCTACAAAAGCCATCAGAAAACTCCCACTATTGCACATCAGGTAAATCAGGCTTCAGTCACATTGCTTTCTTGCACCTTATTTGCTGAATTTAGCATAGCTGGACTGAAATAGATGGGAAATCAACATGGTGGATTCCATGACCATTTAGACAATTTACAAAGGCCTTGTAGATACACATAGCTTGGTAATACCCTAGAATGCCCAGCAGGGGTGGGCCACCTCAGGTTCTTTGTTTATCTTTCTCAGTCTTGTGGTTTGGGAGTTTTTTGTTTTCTTTTCCTCAGCTGCAGAGGGCTTGGTTCAGAACGGTACATCAGCGAGTTGCATTCAGTATTTTTCTCTTTGCTTCCTTTTCAATGTCACTAGTGTCTACCTTACGTACTCTACTCTTCAGCCCTGTTTCAACATTATTTTGTTGAGGAGATAAAAAAAATGAAACTATATCTTCACTACAAAGTTCTCACGAGCATTTAGGTCATGCACACAATGGTATTTGCCAGTTTATATTCACAACTAGGAAAGTCGGGATTGCAAACAATATGAAACATTATAAGCAACCTGTTAAAACAAACAGAACTGGAACACTGTTCGTAAATACATAAATAAATGAAAAATAGAAACAGAGGTACATTACTTCTGCATTCATCCGTAGAACAGGACATGCATACACACATACGTTCTGCAACCTTGACACACTTCTGCCGTGGTGAACTACGCCTGGGCTGCCTCATCTGCCGACTCAGGGAATGATTACCTGCTTATTTAAGACCGAATTCTCCTGGCCCCCGATGATTCATGGTTTGGGTCATGGCAAAAAGTAGGCAGAAAGGCCTGGACGGTAATTCCACTGTAAACAAGGCATCTCTCCTGTAGCATTTACAGCTTGGCGTAATTGCCCACAGGTGTCTGTTACAAATTCTCCGGCGTGATGCCGGGACTCAGCAGACAAACATAAGCACTGCAAAATAAGTGCAGCAACTGCTAAACGATGAAAAACTCCTTACAAATGAATTGCTTTAATCAAAGCAATGGTAGGCAACTAGACAGCAAGAGCAGATGACAGGGATGCACTTTTGTTTTTTACTTCCCTGCAGTAGGACCAGAACGTGTGGAAACCACGAGCTTCAGCACTGGCCTTGCACATCAATGCACTGAAGCCATTTTTACCCATTCTTCAGACACACCGTGTCTTGAGCGCTCCGTCGCGCTCTTCTTTTCTCATTTCAAACCGTGCTCCACTTTCCAAACTGACGTGTGGTACCCAGAAGGTTGTTTCCACGGCAACACAGTGTGAAGATGAGGAGTGCGATTCTGTGAAGACTCCAGCTCTTCTCTGCGAGTACAGGGAGGGGAAATGCCCTCTGTCCCCCCAGCCCCACCTCCTATCTCCTCTGGTCAAGGCTGCTGTGTTGTGGTGGGATTACCCCACAACAGTGACTTTGTCGCCTGCTCCAGGTGAGATACCAGCTCTTTACACCTTGCGAACCTGTACTCTGTACTCCTGAGCCCCACAAAGGGACCAGTATTCACTGTTAAACATCAGCCCACACAGAATCAAAAACAGGAGCCCTCTCCTCATCCTTCCAACCTGAATATAGAACAACATATTAAAACATCCAAGGTTCAGCTCATGCTGAGGTACATGGTGTGTAATGTGAGAATAATATAATGTGAAAAGGTCTCATCATGGTGTGCCAGGGTAATGGAGAGAAGGAAGAACAACGCTGCCTACCTCATAGCCCTTCAGAGATGGTCCAACCAGGACCACAGGCCTCATGGAAGGGACCACGTCGTATGGAGGAACGTGCTCTGTCTGTGGAAGAGGCTTGGGGTTAGTGGACATAGAACAGAGAACTACTGGACATGTCCGGGGGCTTCAAACACAGGAAACATTGCTGGGTGATGCTGTTATAACATCCAGGTGTTCACAAAAACATGCTGACAGAATTTTAACAGCAAAAGAGCTGGAGACCATGGTTGACCACAGATGGTCCAATTATTTTAATGCAGCTTTTTTAAAGGTTTATTCAGTCTATTTAATTGCATGAGTAACTCTGATTCAACTCTTGTCAGGTGAGAAGAAAAGAAAGGGCAGACATTACATGCAGTCACTGGTGACCAACATCTGTGTCAAGAAATGCAAAAAGAATGACACCATGGTTTTAAAATGAGAACTGAATTTTTGATTTGACTGTAACTATCTATAGCACAGTCACTTGTACTGAATAAGGACAATTTCCCACTTGCAAAAAAAAACAAATAATAGAGCCAAAGATGTAGAAAGACAAGAGGTGGACAAAATAACTATAACAGCTAACAACATATTAATACCAAGGACTTAGTAAAAAGTAGGGTCACCCTCTGCCTTGGGAACAGCTGCAGTCAATCCTGAAGTGTGTAGAGGGATACTGGACCCTTCTTTAAGAAGAAAGAATCCCTTCAGTTATCAATTATATAGGCCTCACCTTTACAGCTCCATTGGTTATTGTGATTGATTTACAGTATTTTAAAGTTAAGCTTCCCCAACTTTTTTATGTGGTGTGTAGTTTCCATTATTTTGTCCACACGTGTGTGTGTGTGTGTGTGTGTGTGTGTGTGTGTGTGTGTGTGTGTACTGTATATATGAAGCAAAAAGTTATAATGCACTTACCACTTTCTGCTTCTGCTTTCCTGTGAAATGAACAAAAGAAAATGGTAAGTATATGTTATATCCACACTGACAACATGAAGAATGCTGATTTCAGTTAAGGCACAAAATTCACAGCAGCGCAGCAATATTTCAGCCTGGGAAACCATCAGTTAAACAGGAAGTCAATATTTCTGACCCAGTCTTTGCATACTTTACATTATTAAGCTACATTTGCTGGCAGGTAGTGTCATTGCACAGCCTTATATACTGAGTACTGCTGGTTCAAATCCCACTAAGTTCCCTGCTGTTGCACCGTAGACCATGGTACTTTACCTTTATTGCTTCAGTCAAATACACAAATTGTATGAATGGGTGCAACTGTAAGGCATTTTTTAGAAATTCTTCATTTAAGCAAAGAAAAAGCACAGCCAATACTACTTGTATCCCGACTGTTGTAGCACCCACCCAAATCAAAGTTCCCTTTGCAACATTTGCATCATTAAACACTCCTCAATCTGTTGCTAAATATCCAGTAAATATCGCTTAATGCAGTTCTGGATCAAGGAAAATGGCCTTTACGAATCGTATGTATTTGGCAAACACTTTGTGGTTTGTGCAAAGCCACAGACTGCACACAATTTGCCTTCCTCGGTTTGTCACGTTCCATTTCTCAACAAATAAGCAGTATTAGTAATTAGCAGTAACTACAAATACAGTAGTTTGAGGTACGCCATTTGGTTTGCACAGTTATTATTACAAAAAAATCTCTGCAGCAGGATATAACAGAAGCAAACAAAGCAGAAGGGGTCAGAAGCCATTTTGCGCTTGTTGAAAAAGCAAATAAATATGTGAAGTCATGCTTCTCTTTAAGGTGGTGCTTTTACGAACTCCAAAAATAAAACATAAGAAAAAACTGCGCCATTCGCCACATGCAGTGTCATAGCTACATAGGAGCGTGCTAATGCCACATGGTTGTCATGACCACAGTTCTGAGGTCATGGGGTCAGACAGGTAGATGCTTTTTCGTGCAGAGAAGGCTCTCCTCGCTGTGCTGGTGGCCTGGAGAAGGAGGGGTGAGAGGACTGAGCGTGAGCGGGCCCGCCGCTCCTGAAGAACGTGCACGGAACATTCTGGAAAGACACAGAGAACTCAGCGCTCCGCATCCACTTCCCCATATTTCAAACGACTATGTCCGGGGCTGCTAGGCTCATGCGTGGAGCTCACGCGCACATTCGTCAGTGAAGGTGAAACGCGTCTTCGACTTGGGAACTGAAACGTGGCTTTCAAAAGCGCAGGGAATCCAGATGTCAGTTGGACTCACGTCAGTTACACTGGCAGGACTGTCGAGGCCCTTTGATTCGAATCAGAACTCATGACAAAAAGCCCTGGCAAGGGCACCGATTAAACAAATTAAAACAAAAGTAAAAAGCACCACGAGGCTTCCTCGGTGCACAGTTACAAAAACAAAGGAGTTCTGAGCTCGTATCATTAAAGACGAGACTTGAGCGCTGCCAAAAAGTGCCGGCGCGGTCCCTGACGATTGCCAGCCGGCCTGTTCCGGAAGGTTCCCCCCCTTCGACGTCGCTGTGGGTCGGCTCACCTGCAGAGGAAGGGTTGGGCCTGAAAGTGCCTGAAACCATCTCTCCTAGACTGGAGGAGGAATTCCCACTGGACTTACTGTAAAGGCAGAATGGACACCGGAGAGCAGAGTTAGTGGGGAGCAGAGTGGAGTCCTGCGCAATAGTCAAACTCCGGCCCTCAGGGGAAACGGCCGTGTTGGGTCCGCTGTGTTCCTCCTCAAACTTAATGACTTACAGCATTCCATACCGGAAATCAGCATCGGCCTGAAAAACTATTACGTGCACAGAAATATTAGGAAAGGAGGACTACTAACCTCGGGGGCAGGAGTTTCAAGATATTAAGCATTCAGATTCCTTTGTAAAAGTTAAAAGAAAATAGAATATAACAGATAACAGTTTACTGTCAGAAAATGTATTTGCCTATATTAAAATAAGGATCTGTTGGCAGCAAATGTTCATTTGCATATTATTTGTAAATAACCAAGCCCTTTTCATTCCTGAAGGATGACTGCGGTACCACAGTGGCAAAACTTAATTTAGTCGCTGAAAATCGCAGTTATAATTTCAACTTTGGCACAGGTTACAGTATGTTTACATGTAAATATGACAGTGTAATAAAATTGCTACGGTAAAGGGACCCTTGCATAAAACGGAAGGCTACTTATGACCAATATGCCATCTGTTAGCACACATCTGTATGAACACAAGCACAATATTTGGCATCGCAGTACCTTGATGTCTCTACCTTAATATGACACTGAGCTAAACTTTAACATCAGGCTGCAGCTCCCAACAGTACACAGTTCGAATTTCTAAAGAAAACACGATAATATGCTGCTCCATTACAGCAGCTTGACTCACAAATTCTATTAATGATTAAGAGCCATCGTCTTTTGCTGACGTGTGTGTACTGTTATGACAAAATAAGCCCTAAATTTATTCCCAGATCCTCAACATTTTTCAACAGAGATTTTAATTTTAAACAGTAAAACTGTCGGGATCTTTACGCAGAGTATCTACGTACACTAAGCTGTTGACAGAATAACAAATTTAGGCAAGCATACCTTTTCAAATACTGCTAGTTAGTACATGCTTTATGGGTTATTTTGTAGTTGTTACACTACAAGATTAATGCTCTATAATCTACCGCTTGGGCGGACTTGGCCAAGCCAAACAGCCACACCGCGGCTCTGCAAGAAAATGGAGTCTGCAGGTTTGAAAACACAGCGCCGTGAATTCCTAACTGCCTTAGCAGGCCTGGCATCCCAGACTAATTAATGTCATCTGGCAGGACTGGGACGCACGAGTTTCATGACCTGCTGCCGAATGATCTGCTCCGCTATGCAGAGGACACAGCGTGAGAGTGTGTGTCATTCAGTTTGCAACTCTTTCCTCCTGCAGCTTAGCTCATTCTTGGGTTGGAATGTGGGTTTCTCTTTCAAAGGAGAAAGAGTGGCAGCTGTGACGACGAGCATCTGTACGAGGAAGCGGGGCTGGTCTCAAGGCTCGGCAAAAGTTTTACAGCCCCATATATATTCCTGTTTTTACAATTGAAATTCCATTCTTGGAGTGTGGAATCTTTTGGGGAGTTCTTGCAAGGGGTTCTCTGCCATCTAAGCCCTCGCGTAGGATAAACAGGGCTAACCCTAACCCTGACCATTAAACGGCCTACAACTGCCAGCCTCACCCATGGAAGCGGCCCCTTTTCTGTTCCTGCTGGATGCGGATGTTCTCCAGCTTGAGGGGACTTGGGATGAAGCCGATCTCACAGCCCTCCTTCACCAGCCTGCCGATCCACCAGTCGTTGTTGTACTTCTGTTTTGTGGTACACAACAACGAGTTACAGGAGATCACACTGCATAGAGGGGAAGGCATGAGAAGTCATCCTCATGTAAGGTACATAAGATCACACCTCTTTGATATGAAGGAAGTCCTTGGCGTCAAAAGAAATGGCAGTTCCTGCCACAGGGACGTCCTCATCCAGAGCTCCACAGTAGTTGATATTGGTCCTCACAGCAAAGGCGACCGCTTTCGCCTGGGAAAACGAAGACGAAAGAAGAAACAGACCTTTCAATGCGCAGTCTCCCCTGTTTCACAAGGAAAACCCCTGAGCAGGGCATGCTGGCAGGCTGCAACCATTTTGAAGACCCCAGCGTATTGAGGTGAGCTCACCTTGGCCCTTTCCAGCTGTATGGCGGCCTGCTGCTCGCGCTCCTGCCGCCCACCCTCACGCTCCTCCTCCAGGGACACATCAGAGTCCGATGGTCTGCTAGTGTAGGAATCAGCTGAGCCCTGCGGGGAACATGGGAGTCACAGCCACAGCTTGACACCACAGTTACCAGTGGTGGAAAAAGTCCTGAAAAGCTCAGGGCAACATACTGTCATTTCATTTCCATGTAAAAAAGTCCATCTCTCAGTTATGAATAACTGCTTGTCCAGCATAGGGTTGCGGTACACTGGGGCCTACCTTGGAAGCACAGGGTGTAAGACAGGGTACACCCTGGACTGGACAGCAACCCATCACAGGACAACCAAACACTACAGGCAAGTTAGAGTCACCAATTCACCAAAAAATATTTCTTTGGACTATGGGAGGAAATCCATTCAAATATGAGAATATCTGAAATATGCTAAAATGTAAATGGAAAAATAAATGCTTAGCCAGATTTGAACCCATGTCTGAACACAGCCACTTTGCTGCTCTAAAAAATCTATTATTGTATTTAATCTGACCAGTGGTTACCTCATGACTGAATAATCAGTCTTATACAGATGTATGCATCCTATAATGCAACCGTATGTTAGGAGACTGCAAAACACCAATTCTGAATCTGAAGTTACAGAAAAGCTGATGACTGATGAAAAATGATGAAAGCGTGTAAGCACTACGACTGTAACTATGCACAAGCAAAGGAAAGAAAGTTAAAGAATTTCTTCAAACTATATTAGTACAGTCATAGCCAAGTGCTCAAAAATACTTGAAATTACTCATCAAAGACATAATACAAATTAGGAATGCCTTAGTCTAAAAAATGGCAGGAAGTAGTCAAAGAATCAGTTTTATGTGTACTTCCTACCAATGCTTTTATTTAGATCAACATTCAAACTACTGTATTTATACTTGGGATCAACAGTCCAGAGTAACGGGGAGTGTGGAAGAGAGGTGAAGAAGAGAGTGCAGGCAGGGTGGAGTGGGTGGAGAAGTGTCAGGAGTGATTTGTGACAGAAGGGTACCAGCAAGAGTGAAAGGGAAGGTCTATAAGATGGTAGTGAGACCAGCTATGCTTTATGGGTTGGAGACGGTGGCACCGACCAAAAGACAGGAGGCAGAACTAGAGGTGGCAGAGTTAAAGATGTTAAGGTTTGCATTGGGTGTGATGAGGATGGACAGGATTAGAAATGAGTATATTAGAAGATCAGCCCAGGTTAGATGGTTTGGAGACAAAGTCAGAGAGGCAAGATTGCGTTGGTTTGGACATGTGCAGAGGAGAGATTCGGGATATATCGGGAGAAGGATGCTAGGGATGGAGCTGCCAGGCAAAAGGAAGAGAGGAAGGGCTAAGAGGAGATTTATGGATGTGAAATCATAGTTGGACATTGCGAGTCTTGAGTGCATTCCGCTAAGATCAGGCAATCTCACACAGACTTGGTTTCTTTTTCTCATTATTTATTCATTTTTTCGACCCCTTTCTCCAAGCTGACTTTCATTGTTAGCCTTGTACTTTACACTACTTACAACTATTTGCCCATTTATAAAGCTGAGTAATTTTCACTGCATCAATTCAGGATTACTTGGAAAAATTACTTGGTTAAGGCTACTGCAGCAGTGGACTGTAAAGTGACAGCTCCAACTGTTTCCCTACCTGAAACAGTACTAAAAGCTGAAAAACTCAACTTACTTTCCAGAGGCGGCAGCTGTTTGTCCTCTGTATGTCGTACAACATTATGTAATACGTTCTTCTGTGAGTATGGCTGAAAGTTTGTTGCCAGATGATGATGGGACAGAGACAGGTGCAAAAAAAAATGTCACCGGGCTGGAAGCAAGATCAAAGTCCCAGGTGATTAAAGCAGTCAGGATGGAGCCCATGTTCCCACCCATGGGGGTCCTTTTGAAACACATGACAAGCACCAAAGGAGAGGAATACAGCAGAGACTACGGGGGGGACACACGTGGTCCGTCACCTCACCACACACCGCATCAGGCCTAGCAGTTGTGAAATAGTGTGGGGACAGTAGGTGGTGGAGTCATTAGAAACAGCAGCTTCCAATTGAGAGACCCAGGTTCAAACTGTTGCTCCTGCTGAAGTGTATTTGATCAAGGGATTTACCCTGTATTGATGCAGTAAAAATTACACTGATGAGTACATGGGTAAATAACTGTAAGTAGCTCAGTGTAGCAACATAAGATTCAAAGTCGTTGTGGACAAACATGTTTGCTGTCTAGTGAATAACAGTGATAATATCAGCTGTGTTATTCAGACATGTACAGTAGCAGTCTAAATGGATATTATATACTGTACCTGTCTAGATGTATTAGAGCTCTGTGTACAGAAACAAACATGCAGGTGTCTTATATTAAACAGGCCCAGTCTTTACCTCATTGGGACATTGAACATCCTGGGAAGGGAGTTCTTTGATGCCCAAATCAAACGATAGCTCACAAAGATAACCCACACCTTGAAAGCTGATTAACCTCCCGACACCCAGGTCGCTCTCTCTCTCTCACACACACACACACACACACACACACACACACACACACACACACACACACACACACACACACAAAATCCAACAAATGGCCCCACAGCAGAATTCCTTGAAACCACAGAGTAAATCCATTCAGCTTTGGTTGCTTATACATTCTGCCCTGTGGCGGGTGGCATGGAAGCTGTGGACAACTCGAACCCAAACAGACTGAACTGCACCAAAGGGTAACCCTCCACCACTGCTGCTACCCTCAGTGTTTGCAGTGAAATGCCTTTGTAATTTTGTCACATAAGAGAGATTTAATTACCATGGTGATTCTGCTGGTGCAAGAGAGGGGGCCGATACCAACTCCAAAGACGCTAAGGATGGAACAGAGCAAGTTGTTCTACTTATACACACACATTATTTCAAAACTGAATTATAGCCATGCACAGCTGTTCGTCACAAGCATCACCTACTAACTGTGCAGTACAACAAGCAGAGCTGAGACAGCTTGCAGGGCTGAGGTGTGAAGACGGCAGCCATTGGCCAAAAGTGTTATTATTTCTGTCATAGCAACACATCGTGTTTCTGTCATTTCATGTGCAGAACCATGCTTGTTCTTGTTTCTGAGATGCTGTCAATATTGCACAAATTCTATTTTCATCTCAGTTTCAATTAAATGGATGTGCCGAATCCAAACAGGTAAGTCACATCGCAAGAACACTATTAGGGAGTCCAGTCTGATAAGAGGTGGCGCAACAGTCAGAATCATCGCTTTGCAATCTGAAGGACCAGGATCCGAATTTATGCTCCTACCATAGCACCTTCAATGAAGGTACTTACTTTGAATTGATATAGTAAAAAATTATCCAGCTCTACAAATTGAAAAATCACTACAAGCAGCTTATCATACAAACTTAAAATTGCAAATATCCTTAAATAAAAGCATATTTAACATTTAAAGGTATTTTCTTTGACAAACATTTGAACACACAGAGTTGTGACCAAGCGTCTCTGGGAACACCACCATGAACAAGATGAAGTTTGGATCGATTGCTCCTGTTAGACGGTCCCGCTGCGGCTAGCGAATCCTGGGCCTATTTGGATTAAATGGTCTGGGATGTAACAGGAAGGGGTTCATTCTTCCCCAAAAAGTAGCACATGAATCTTACTCATATGACCATGAATGACTGTTACCTGTGATGACTTGATGGCCCCCAGTGATGCCCCCATACAGTGTCTGCATCAGACCTTCTCTGTGGACCATTCACTTTCAGTGTGACTTCTTTCTGCTATGACTGATAATGACCTAATCATTAATAATGTGCTCATATTTCATTATTAGGTGCATCCAGTCCACTGAGTAGACTTTTTGTGGATGTTTTGGCATCAGAAGAGATGCCACCTTCATCTCGCTTTTGCTACATAGAAGACAGCAACTTTTCTGGTGCCAGCATATATGTAAACAAACCACTCAGCAAGTGTATGCCTAAGAACTGAACCAATCCATAGGGGTTACCAACCTTCTCTCTTATTTATAACTCTTGGATATACTAATATTCCTGTTGACACTTAAATTATGGCTCGTCGTATAGTATAGAATTATTAAGTCTGCTGTCAGTTTTCATTAGACAGTATCATGAACTACATGTCCATGGTCGATCATTTAAATCAATGCAAAATTCATCTTCTGTGGTGACAGATTTTGCTTCCCACAGAAAACACTGAATCGTGGAGAATCCCAAAATAGGAGGGGACGCGAACACCCAAACAGACCACAAGCTGTTTTGTTTCACTCTGAAATCAGACACTGCTGTTCTGTGCAAGCAGTGAGGAGTAACTGGATTTTCATGTCAGGGACCAGGAGGAATTAAAGAGTTTTTCGTTTTGGACCCGTGACCATGCGCTTTAGCAACATCAAGATCAGGGCAAGGCCTCGGACTCGTACCCTTGAATAAAGTGATACCATATTTGTAGAATTTCCTTCAAGACTACATTATGTTCTGATCTATATACACAGTAAATAGATCTATACAGTATACTGTATGATAGTTTGTAAATATGAGATATTATTCACTGGATTAAACAATAAATGTGGATAAGTGCTTCACTGTAAAGAGGAGAACTGAATGGATAAAAGGATGTGACAAAGTAAATCAGAAGTTGTTGCAGTGGTTGAAAGAGCTCATTCTCTTCCTCCTCCTCCTCCTGTCCTCTACATGCTCCATTCACATGAGTCTCAGCTCAGTCTTCCACTGCCGCACATTACAGTACATCTGTCCTCTTGAGCCTTCCATCTACCAGCAAGCTTGGACATCACTAAGCATTTCAATTAATTTCATACAATAATACAAAAAAATACAATATTCATTTCAATTAATAGCCATAGGCTCCACACTATGGCTACCCTGACCTGAACAAGTGGTTATTGACAATGAATAAGTGCGTAATCTCCACAGACATTATTTATGACCATTGTTCAGGATACTGTCATTAAATTTATAGTGCACATTTTTATCATGAGCTTCCACAGTATCACATACACATTACACATTACCATGCTAACTGTATAACTGTTTCACTCTTCGTACTTGTAGGCTAATGCCTGTTACATTTTCATGCCCCTCGTGTCTCATTATAGCAGCAGACTGGAATCTTCAGCAGATGATCACAGTGTTTGGTTCTCACTCTGGTTTTATGTTTAAAAAATAGTAAACAATATAGTTAAGGCTGCAGTTCAACAAGCGATCGATTGGACATCGGGCTTGCGGTTCTGGACTGAAAGAAAGAACAGCAACAAAAAACAGTCTGTGTCGAGCCAGGGGGTCCAGAGTGGAGCAACCCCCTGGAGCATCTCAATGGCCAGAACATCTGCTTTGCCACAACAGCAGACACAGCGTTACCAGGAAGTAGGAGGGGGGGCTGGAATCACAAATGACAGCTTGTGGAGCAGCTTCCCTGATGGAGACGCAGCTAAATTTGGCAGGAAGACACTGTTCTACTGACCTGAAGCAAAGCAGGCGGAGGGAGAGTCTTCTATGGGGGAGCAGGAGGACAAATAGCACTCAAATTTAGCCTTTAGTCCTCAAGCAACAGGAAAATCTGCTCCCTAACAGTTCAGCCTAAAGAACACTGAACAGCACGTGCCAAAGCCTTAAGGCTGAGCCTCTGCTTAGAGTGGGAGATAAACGCGAGCACTCGCCACTCTGCCTGTGAGCTCTGTGAGCTTTAGTTTCTTCACAGCAGGAACACATGTGCCGGTTGGGCAGAGCTGAGAATCGTCCGGTACTTCTTGGAGCAAACCTGGCTATAGTGTCAACAGTGGAGTAGCTGTTTCTGCCTCTCTTTGACACTAAAGGGCTGCTTGATGGCTCTTCAGGTTCTGATTCAGAGTTTAGTTAAGCACCGTGAAGTTGATAACACTCCAGTTTTCACACTGGCCTCCTTGGGGCAAAGCAAAGGACAGTCTTCTCCATTCAGTCTCAGGTCTTTTTTGTCTTTTGCTTTGTTTTCTGACGGGGCCTCAACTGGTGCTCTGTGCAACTGGAACGGCACCGCAAGGTCATGAAGAATGTGGACCCTTCATCACTGCGCTAGAGAGCAGGCGGCAGGGAGAGGAGTCCGCAACATCAATACCACGAGCTGCACGCTGAGCTCGGCACCGCTGAACGGATGGCTGAGGACACAAGGCCCAGACCGTATGGAACTCTCAAACGCTCTCCAGAAACCAGTCCTCCTGTCTGCAGACACCTTCACAGCGCCAACAATCGAAACTGTCCGTTACAACTGTGTAAGCAGCAGGGCGTCCTCCGTGGGTGAGATGAACAACAACAATAACAATAACATTTATTTGTATAGCACCTTTCATACAGTGGTCTGTAGCTCAAAGTGCTTTACAAGGTGAAAGAGACAACAAGAAGAAAGAAATGGTAGACAAGAGTAAAGAGAAAATGGTAAACGGGAATAATGAAAGATGTCAGACTGAAAAGGAGGTTGTACAGATGAGATGAGGATGTACAGATAAGCAAATAGGGTCTAAAGGCTGGGAGGACAGAAAAAACAAAAAAAAAAAAACTCCAGGTGGACTGGAGAAAAAAACAAAATCTGCAGGGGTTCCAAGGCCAAAAGACCGCCCAGCCCCCATTGGGCATTTTATCTAACAGAGGGATTTCTAGAACAGCCTTTATCGGTCATTCTGCCGCACACGTTGATGAGGGTGCCATGGAGATCTGGGACATCTGCCTTCCTACCGGCGATTGAGGGGGCTTCTTGTTGCTTAGTTTAGGTGGTGGTGGCGTAGAGACAATGACCTCAAGTGCATTATCAGCCAAGCA
Organism: Heterotis niloticus; assembly: GCA_018136845.1. NCBI lineage: Eukaryota > Metazoa > Chordata > Actinopteri > Osteoglossiformes > Osteoglossidae > Heterotis > Heterotis niloticus. The sequence goes on from CM030897.1 coordinate 1,246,977, forward strand.
AGAGTGGTGGGGAAGTGTCCTTAAATCAAGAAAGGACAGGTTTGGTATCCAAAAATGAGGACCCGGCTATTTAAAGTCTTCATCAGTTGTGGAGTTCAGCAAATTCACAATAATGGGAGTTATTCCGCCTATGTGACAAAAAGAGATCATCTTGGCAACAGGTTGTTTCCATGTACATCCTGAAGAAGCATTCGAATCCACTAAAATTTCCAAGGGCTTTGATATTATAAATAATCCAAATGCTTCAGCAATTAATAAATAATATTAGCATGATTATCATTCACTGTTACAAATGCAGGAAAGACAGGAAGCTCAGCAAAGTTATTATTGCCTCGTCAGTGTGTTGTAGGCAGGCATATGCAAGCAAACAAAGCTCATATGCCCCTGGGATGAGGGAAATATGCTTACAAAGGGCTGTCTGGCAGAAAGGCTAACACGTAATGTATTGCTTTATACTCTAACCCTATTCACAGACGAGCTTCTTAGCAATATTGCTTCATACGGCAGCACAATTCCACCAGATCGCCAGTCAGACCAATTTTTGGCTCTAAACAAAGCCCACGTGTTCTTTTTCAACCATAAAGAATTCACGCCAAATATTCCTGGAAGGAGACAAAGTCCTCACAATGTGCTGTGAAAGAGTTAATCACGCAAAGAACACGGAAACGACGTGAAGTGTTTGAGCTGAGCATTGAGTAGCTCCCAGACGTCAGACGATGCGTTGAAGTTATGCTTGTGCAGGACATATGGCTACTAGAAGTGCTGATCCAATTGAAATCGGACATCTGAAGCTGAGAAAGCAGTTTCACCTTAAATCCGTACACGCGCTGCATACCTCCGTTTCACCTTCTGAAGTGCACGTGGTGACATCTGTGCATCTTGGAGCTTCCAGCTGACGTGAAAAAGTTACCTACAGAGTAGCATTGCAATGCAGCACATCGCTGCCCCCGCTCTCTCTTTCATTACAGGGACATTTTTCAGGCAGGCTCATGCTGCCAGGTGAATGAGGGCGGTTTTGTGGGTGACTCAGTCAGAGACAACAGGCAGCGTCTTGGGTATTGATGTCACCTCTGGCAAAAAAAGAACACGGGAATAAAGGACAGGATATGGAAAGGGAAGAACATTAATAGTAAGGGCTTTTGTGTAGAATTACAGTCTCTGAGTGAGGTGGCGTTCTCAGTTCAGGACATTTCTGAGGTCTTGACGACACTTATGTTACCCTGACAAAGAAATTAAAAAAGTGCCAATTCCAGTCTGAGAATAGTCAAGGAATAGTCATATCTGCCATTGTCCGATCCTTACAACAAGCGACACGTAGCGCCTCGTTCAAAATCAGCAAACGCATCCCCACTCTTAAAGATGGCGGCATGTTAATTTGAACCAAAAATATCCTCTACAAGATTTTCACAGACACTTTGTCAACAGACGCTTCATCAGCACGGCGTTTCTACCTCCCTCTCGAGTGTTTTGGGAATTGCACTGTAGCTTCATTTAAATATAGATTACAGGCGCTTTCTTCAAAGCTTCACTGTAAGCACGCTTTCTGGTCCGTCTGGCCTGAATGCACTGCGGACTACGCTTTCAGCTTGTGGCCACCTATACGCCACACATCTGCTCCTCATACTAAAGTTTCATTCTCTAAGATGTTTCCCTAAGCGTAATAGCCAAGTGATGCTGATCTTTCATCAAGAGACTCTGGCCTTGTGGTGTAGGACACAGCACGCGGTTCACTGCATGCCCACCCTTTTAGCTCTTCCATTTCTACACTACAAACTAGTTGTATATTTTAAATGTGTGTGTTTGCATAAACAGTCAATAATAGTCAACAGTAAAAAAAAAATTGCTCACTTGTAGCAGCAAGCTAAAAAATCTAATTCATTGTACACAACTTTTGTATGACATAGAAAGTCCTATTCATACTTAATGCTGTGTTTAAGAGTGTAAATATGTAAACCAAAGCCCACCACTATTCAGGAAAACAAATAAAAGAGTAACAGGCCTGTGGTTTCATGTGTTAGGCTAATGGAAGGAAAAGGCTCTCACATGTTTTGTGGGGTCGTCTCTGCTGTCATGAAGACGACTCGAGCAAATTCATCACTGGCCTGGCGGGGAATATTAGACCCCAGTGAGAAGTTCTGGCCTGAAGCCCAATCAGACTTTCCGTCATCCTACAGTCATCCTGCCAGGGTGACTTAGGATTCATGAACAAATAATGACACATGCGCATCCCATTATGCTTTTCCTTGGTAAACCAGAACATTTCACCGCAGAAACGATTCTCCAGCTGCATTTGCTCTGGTGGATATGTGATTTAAAAAGACAACAAGCATACAGTGAGGCTTACCAGATAGCAGTTATTATTTGGTCACTTCTTAATGTGAGCTGCCCTGGAGGCCCGGCGACCCTTCCAGCTGTTACTGATGAACATAAACAGCACAGACTGGGGGCTGCCGTCACTTCGGATGCTGAGACACTCTTCCAAAGTCTCCTTGCTGCCCGATCACAGACAACCTGTGCAGAGCCCGTATCCCAGCAACCCCTGCCATACGATGCAGGTAATGACAGGCACTATGACAGAGTAGCACCACAACCAGAACAAACAAGGCCTCACATGTGACAAGTCAGTGTAGCAGGTAAGCAACCAAACTTGCACACAGAGCATAATAAAAAATTTTAATAAAAATTAAAATAAAAAAAACTGTTTGGCTCCACCCAGCAAGAGGAAAAGACTACTTTTGAAAAGCATCAGAACTGATACATCATTGACTCCAAAGAAGATTCCATATTCACAAAATCATTTGCCAAATTTAATTCCCACATTAAGAAAGAGATAAATATGTTGTTATAAAGCATTACAACCAGTCAGTGCAGTCAGTATCTCTGCAAAGGCTCGTTTTTGTGTAGAGATGAGGAAAAGGTCACAGACTCAGAAACTACATCCTTTTTAAGATGTGGACAAGCTCAGCTGCTGTTCAGTATGTGCGCCGAGTCAGAGAAATGGACCGCTATTATACAGTAACATTAGAGTCTGAGGGGCAATGGCAGTACAACACCACACAGCGACCAGCAATGAGCGAGAAAGTTCTCCTACAAAAATGGAAGACATTCATCAAAAAAATTTCAATTTAAGAAAAGTACACACGGAGACATCAACTGCATTATTTCATGACAGTTGAGATTTATACTAAAAACACTGAGAGCTGAAATATTCAAGTTCAAATGATTTCAAATCTAGCTTTACTACTATTTATTACCTACAATAAATAATTAATAAATAACCAGCATAATGTTGGGCCAGTGGCGCAATGGATAACGTTTCCGACTACGGCTCAGAAGATTCTACGTTCGACTCCTGGCTAGCTCGAGTACTTTGCGCATTTCGTTGCATGGTACACTCGGTTGCTATGTACTTGACAAATAAACTCTTCTCGATTCTTCTACAAATATTTACTACGTATAGTAAGTATTTCCTTACTATAAATTAAGCTTAATTTTCTTTTACTAAATTTTCATATCAGGTCATAAAGCCCAAGAGAACCTTAAGTTTATGCTTTTGCAGATAGTAAATACTGCAATTTCAGAATCACCATCACCAGTAACCATGGTGCGCTACCATTAAGAATCACATTAGACCTCATCATTGATGCTCACTAGAGCACAACCCCAGTACTGTACTTTGATGTAATACTGTATTGTATTTACATAAATTAATGCTATCGACAGACAATAATTGGACTGTAACAAATTAGGAAGGAAGCCGCATGCTCTTCTGCAGCCAGATAACCTTCGTACACCATTCACATAAGTGGAGATTATTGGTACTGGAGGGTCTCTTAAATGCAATACTGCAATAATGTGTATTGCTACTGTTTAATTTTTTTAGTGTTCATTTCCTAGTGATGCCTGTATGCAGTATGTAACTTATACAGAGGCTCTCTTTTTTTGTACATTTCAGATTATTGCTCCATAACATTGCTCTGTAATATAGTCTGGAAGTATGTGATATGAGGCAGAATACTTTCTAGTCACTACTCCTGTCCATTGGAGAGAAATCATACACACTGATTCACTCACACACACACACACACACACACACACACACACACACACACACACACACACACACACACAATGGACAGTTTAGCTACCAATTGAACTGAAAGACATCTTTGGACTGTGGGAAGAAACCAGAGAACCCAGAGGAAACCCACACAAACTACACATTTACTGAGCTAGAACTTAAGCCACTTCAAAACTGGAAAAATGTTTTAATTTTGCTTAGTGTGTCGCTTAGAGTTCACTGCTTTGAGTAGCTTCTTTGATCAGTAAAGAGTCAAACACAAGCTTTCTCAGAACCTTCAGCTGGGTGAAATGTATATACCAGTAGCCCACCCCTATGTCTCAGTGTCTGGCTTATGGACCAGCATGAATTCTACTCAACTTCAGCTACATGTCAGAAGCTGCAAAAATGCTCCCCCCTTCAGGATGAACAGAATCTCAGAATAATGCTGATCAGAGAGCATCAGTGCAACCAGACTGCACAGTGGAGCAAAAAAGCTGAATGTGTTGCATTTGCTAGAATAAGTGCTGTTGGGCCGGGCCTGAAAGATGCAGAAATCACCGACAGGAGGCCATGCACTTTGTCTTCAATGCATAAATCAAAATTTTGCCCCATGTGCACTCATTCAGACAGGAGGCATTATCCTGCCAATGTCTGTGTCCACAGCCGTTCAACTAAAAGCTACCCTGTGAGGCATTTGACAGACACAGAAGGAGCTGCAAGATCACATGCCATGTTTCTGCAGACCATTTTGGAGGACCCTTGTGAAATTTTCATCTGCTTGCAACTCAAACTTCCTGTTTCAGCATCAGCTTAGGGGCAACAGTGGCCGACACAGCGTGACACTTGGAAGCTAATGGGGTTCGGTCAGAGGGATATCACAGTCCTACAGGAAATTAGTCAAAAAGGAGGCAAGAAATAGAGCCCCCCCCCACACACACACACTCCCATCTTTCCTCTGACCATACAGCCTTTGCCATTTTATTGCATTTGTAAGCAATTCTTTCCGCTCCCACGAACCGATGTTCACTGAAAACTGCACACGCTTGTAAAGCTGCAGTGTGTTGGGCCGGAGGAGCAGAGCATCACACATGACTCCCTCCCCAGGAGTCAGAGCTTATCGGTGTTTGGACCCCTGCAGCGTTGATGGGGGAGGGGGTCTTATCAGCATTCCTGCCCATTAAAGCTTTCTACGCGTGTCGCTCAGCAGGGGAGAACACTGCCAGTGGGGGGTGGGGGGGACCCTGCCCCTTTAAATGAGACACATTTAAAGGGCATGGCAGAGCGACTCTGAATTATGCCAGAATCCCTCCACAGGACACTGGTTAGCGTAATATTGTATGAAACGGCATTCAGGTTGATGTCCTGCCCTCCGTTCTGTACCCAAGGGGTCAGGTATGTGTAGCATTAGCAGAATCATGTTAAATAAATGGAGGTAGGTGACAGTGATTCACATGCATCGCCATCTGCCCCCCCTTTCCAGTACAGCTCCTCACCTCAAAAACCTCCCTTTCCTGGCCCTGTGTGCCCACAGCTCCTCGCTCCAGACCTGGTCCTACACTATGGACTATCTCACTGAACCCCTCCAAAAAACACCCCTCTCTCCGCACCACCATCACCGCCACCACCATCATCATCAGACTCACCGCCTCCGAGTCTTCAAATCCATGCAGGTACAAATTGTCATACATGGAGGGCTGATATTCCAGAGAAGCTCCTTCTGACAAATAACAAAAAAGGAAGAGGAATAAACCACTAAAAACAGATGGACAGGGGATATGTACAGTCCCCCTCTTCTAGAGAAGAAACACTTCAGAAAATAAACGAAGGGATCCAGCCCTGCGCTGCTTCTCCTCAGACAGCACGTCACAGCGATGCTGCGTTTCCCCGGAGCTGAAATGCTGTTCATTCACATTATAAGGCGGTGAGTGGATCCCAGGAGGCAGGCGAGAGCAGGCATCCTCACAGCCGTGTGAACAGAACAAGAGAGCGAATCCTTCCTCAATCAGAGCCTGATGACAAAGCAAGGGGCCGGGCAGCTCATTGGCTGGCCGCCACTCCAGTCAGCTTGGACGAGCGCGTTTCACGAGTGTGAATAAGGGGGGGGGGTCTGTATCTTGAAAGCAACCCCCCTCCTTCCCTGCCTTTTGCCGCTTGTGCTCCTTTGCACTGTCTTGTTCGTTTCATTCCCTTTCTTCTTCCTTCTTAGTCTCCCCCTTTCAGCTCATCACCTTCCCCCATCCAGCCTTGCTGCAACAGAGGGTCATGTCACAGCAGCAGGTGCATCTGAAATTCAAAATTTCACGAAACCAACAGCTCCCCCTGCCTCTTTCCTCCACCATCCGACCGCAGCCCATGATACATGGGGGTGATAAAATGAAAATCAAATCTTGATGCAAGTGTATTGATTCACGCTGGATCTCCTACATGATCGTCTGCCCTCATCACAACCTCGAATGTACCGTTAAATGAGGGAAGCATGTGATAAAGAAGGAAGACACAGTAATGGCTGTAAACTGCAGCTGCCATCCATCTATGTTCACATAAGTTCCTCTGGTATCACGTATAGATGCTAACATTAAAAACAGGCATAAGTAATACAAAAGTAAGAAAAATACTGTATGTTCAGAACAGTTTTCCCCCTCATCAATCTCCAGAGATGGCATTAATTTGTCACTAATAGAAATTAATACATTAAATAGGTTAAAACTAAAAGATGACTACCTCAAAACTGTTGATAAATATATATGATCCTTTTAACAAACTGCAAGCCAGGTAAAGTTGGGGAAGGTAAGTATGATACTGAATTTCATCAGATTTCCAGAAGGACAAAATGATTTGATGCAAACCCTGAATCTGACATGTGCAGAAAAATCATTTTTATCCTTCCTTTCTTTAGAAGTGCTCGTTGAGGGGAGTATATTTCAGTACTGAAAATGACAATCCAGGCCAAATGTCTTCATGGACCTTTCTTCTTGATTCACCAAAGCAGCCAACTTGCAGTCAATATTTTAATTCTCCACAATGGAGACAAATCGTAATCAGCAGCATCTGAGGTTTGACATGCCGAATAAAAATATCCTGACAAAATGAATTTGGTGACATGCATGAAAGTAATGCTGTGTTTACTGTTGATTTGTGCTGAGAAGATTGATTCTTGTCATTATTATGACAGCCTTGTGTACGAGACGCCTTCTTGCCATCAGTTCAAACTGTCTTGCAGAATATGCATCAAACACTGAAACTGAGAAGAACTAAAATTAGCTTTTGTATTTCATTTGTTGCCTGAGCAATAGCACTATGTTTAGTCTTTTATAACCACAAAGCAAAGGATAAGCCATGGTTTCAGATCGCACTTGCAGTTTCGACAGCCTTGTCCTGGTATGATTTTCCATCGTGTCAAATTTCTCCAGAAACACAGCATCCTTGAGTTGCAAAAACGGTTTCATGATATCCTGATTCCTTCTAAGGATGAGAAATTGACCTGATAGAGTATAACTGAGCCAGAACTAGGAGGACAGCAATTTTGCTCTAAGCAGGTGTTTGTTTTAAAAAAATAATTTAAAAAAAAAAGGCAACCCACTGCTGCTCAGAGAAGCAATCACTGACTCCTTCAAACAGTCAATCTAAGAAGGTTCTCCAACGTACTCTCTGAGGTCTTTCTCACCCAGCCCCTCCAGTCCCTAGCTGGGAGAGGAGGGCAGGAGGGATGGCACATGCCCAACATATCTTCAGACCTCAGCTGTCAATGGCAGGGCTTTCTGGGAAATGATCAGGGGATGGGGTGAAGCAGCGGGGCAGGAGGCTTTGGAGATGTCTCTTCTCGCCCACAAACACCTCAAGCTCTCCAGGGCACAGGCTTCAGCTAGAGTTAGAATCAAAGGGTTGAGAGAGCAATACTGACCCTGTGATGCAGAACAGCAGCTCTGGAAGGAAGCTGGGCATGAACAGAGGCAGAGACCAGCATGCCAAGGACATGAAGCCCTGCTGTACTGAGTCTCGCTCCATGGATTCCTGACTAGATATTAAAAAGGATATGAAGCAATCAAAGGCCTTTGCCCATGTAGTCACAGAGTTTGTGGTGCCCCATCCGTTTGCAGGACTTTTCTCCCAAACGTGGGATGTGATCTTGTTCTCCATAGCAGCAACAAAGTCTCCTCCCACCAGTTGTCTCTTCAGGAAAGCACAACTTCCCCTCTAGTATTGGCAGACAGTCCAGGGTTGTCAGGCACTTTCTGACTCAGAGCCCTGGCATCGGAATTGCAGATCAATTCGACCAACAAATCAATTAAAACATCTCTCTCCCAATTAGCTAATGAGGTAATGAGAGTGACCTGGTGAGCCACAGTCGGTCCAGCTCACTGTCAAATTGGGATCTGTCCACTTGTGCAGCTCCCCCCAAATTCCTCAGAGCAGAGGAATACAGTGAGCCAGTGATCAGGAGCGGTCAGTCAACGGTTAGCAAGAGGTCACCACTGCAACTACGGGACTTTAAAACAAGTGTAAAGAAATGCAACAGAATAACAGAACAACAAGAAAGCAAGCAAAGGAGAAAACATGCATCACATGACTCATTCCACACCACAGTGGGCATCACAAGCTGAGATTCTCCACTGTCTCTGCGCGTCAATGTTTACTGTCACACTTGGGTATCTGTACCAGACTTCCACTGAATCATTTTCATCATTAAAATCACACTGCCTTCTAATCCATGCAAACAGATCTGGACAAGACAGCATGCTGAGTAATTGCTGGATCGCCAAGACACAAGTGGGGAGCCACATTCCACTGTCAGTTCAGTTTTATTTCATTTTAATGTAAATATAGCTGTTTGGGTGATATTGAGAAGTCTTAAGTCTGCCGTGACATGACTGGTTAGAAAGTGTCTTTCAATTTGTTGTACGAATCGCATAGGAGATCATTTTCTCTCGGCTGTACAGCTACCTGCTTGACTAGAAGACACATTTCTAGTTGGTGACCAGTGGGTTGCAGGACTGGTTATATGATAGCCTTCATTTAAATGTACAGCCACCTAATTAGACCCTCAGAACTGCTGAATCCCTTTGAGAATTCAAGAATCTTCTCAAAACACATCTCTTTCAGATCAAACTCTCTCCACAAAGGTACAAACAGTTGCATCACACAATATGTAATGAGCACCTTCATATTTCCCATCTGAATAAATTCTGCAGGCAGCTACTTGTATAATGTGCTCCCACAAAGACGGTGGTACCGAAGAAACTGTCCTCTTCTAAAGCGCTCCGTTTCCTGTGAAATGCACTTTTGTTTACGCTGATTTGTGTGTCATTTTGGAAAAAAGCATCTGCTAAATGAATTAATATTAATGTTAGCCACCTTTCCTTTTACTGACCAGTCACATGATTAGTTGCAAGACAACTTTCAGATTCCTATACAGCCAAATAATTGGTTGCATGGTTGGTTAAAAGACATGTCGCAAGCAACATGTTGTTCCAAAACTGAATCAAAGGGGGTTTTCGAATGAAATTTCTGTAAAGCTAGAAGTTTAAGTGATGTGTGTTTATCGTTCCTTTCTCAAAAACTGATTTCACACTGTGTTGTGCAAAAGTTGGTGTACAGATGTTTTTCCTCAGTGTATTTATTACTGCCATCTTCTGTACCCCACCCTATACCACAGCAAGAGCAACACCAGAGCTAATTCCTGCCTTTCACCTATATGCATTTCTTCGGACGCCAGGTGGAAAACCACCAGCTTTGAGATTCCAGGTGGAATGTAGCGTAATCTCATCATGGTGTCTTACTCACATCTGCAGGCAATTCATCTCCTGTGCGCATCTCCTCCCAGAGGACATACATTCTGTTCACTGCTGGCTGCTCTCTCTCTGCATCCCTCGAGGGTTAAGAGTACTGCTGTAGTCCGACTCAGCAGTCACGTAGCAGCAATTTCTGTGCCTTTAACAAGAAGCACGAGGACTCAGGGGTACAAGGACAAAGAGGACCTTCTAATGAAACAGTTGTATTGGACAATTCCTTCTTAAAAGGTATGAGAGGAGAACCTGTGTCAGATTACTTCTCAAGCTGTCATCCCTTAACTTGGTAAACAAGCACAGGGAGACAACAAAACAGCAGTCCAGCTGGATCAAACTATGGTCCTAACATTTCCAGCAAAAAAAGACCTCTACATTGATCTATATAATTTTAATTGCCGTTAACAGGTTTAATCTTGTCACACGTAAGAGAATCGTTTTAAATAGGAAGCAGATGAATCACTTTGGGACACGCCAGAAGTTCTTTATCAGTGTAGTACGCAGATCTCACATGGCCCGTCAGCTCAGGGGGACTTGAGCGTTACTGTTCGGGAAAATCGGTGGACACTGATGTAGGATGAATGGTTTGACAGCAGGGCAAAAGAGTGGGTGCTTGGGCCTCATGACCTCTTCCCCACCACTGAGTCAGGAGCTCGCTTTCCTCCCACCAGTCAGAGGCAGGCTGCCGCCTCAGCCTCCAGCAGGGCAGTTTTGCCTCTCTCTCGTAGTGAGAACACAAAGGGTAGAACCGATCGCTGGCTTCTGTTTATCATCTCTATGTCTCGGCAAACACAATGGCTCAAACAACCTTACAAAGTTCACTGAAGGGTTTTCCTCAGCAAGGCTGAAAATCTCAGTGTTCACACCCCAAATGGGATGTTCAAACTACTCTTTCTCTTTCTTCTGGTCCTGGTAGCGCATGTGTGCCAGAATTCACTACAAGCCTGCCCCCCGAGTTAGCAGCTCAAGTGTAAGAGTCTGACGTAAGCATTGTCTTTTTAAAAGATAACATTAAAATATAAATGTCATAGTATGAGCAAACTAAACTAGAGAGAGACACCAACTAACTAATAAACTTACTTTGCGGTTAAAGTTCAGACTAATTCGTAGCCACTGCGTCGAAACCCGCATCGCTCGCAGAGTTACCCCATTAATGAGTAAAACACAATCTATGGCATGGAAAAGGGTGTGCGTAGATGGAGGCTGACCACCATGACCTAAATAAATTCACACTACTGAAATAGGAAATTCCCTGATGCTAAATGTGACCTGAATTCATTAAAAAAGACTTGCAGTCATTAATTTTTCAGTTATTTATAACTTGATACAAAATGTACTTCATAGTACATAAAATTTGAATTAAAAGGCACAAAGTTATGTTTTAATCTGAGTGATTTCGAACAAAATAAAAATAATGCATATACACTTCTCTCGGAAAGTAAATCATCTTGATCTGTTACATCTCCTTCTGCGGTAGAGGAGGAGCAGCGCCTTTAATCACGCTATATTTTATTATTTATTATTATTTAGTAATGCCATTATACTGTTACCCCATAATTATACTAATCTACGACTTCCTGACTAATTTACCCTAGTTTTACTCCAGTATGCAGTAGTTTAAAACCACTAATACTACAGCTGTGCACAGTTATTAATAACCGTTTACAGCCTGCTCATAAACAAGGCACATGTCATTTAAAGGCTCATTTGCAAAGTCTCAGGTCATGTTCTCCGTTCACATAATATCACACTGACATTTGTGCCACAGAAAAATACTTTTGCTCCAGGGCAAATATGCCACTAAATGCTGTCAGAAAGCTATTGTACTGATGTCTTAGTTTTAAATTAGTTGGTTTAGTTCACAAAGTTTCTAATTACAGTTTTAGTCGTATTTTACTGCGATGATGTGTGAAACTGTGGTGCTTGAGGACAAAGTGTGGCAAACAGCATGAGTGCTGACCTATGAGTGTTCACACTGAACCCAGTTTGTTTGGCCCAGCCTGTGAGAAGAGCACATTGAGGCATTTTAAAATGTTTGAGAAACATATGACCAAAATGTCAACAAATACTTTTCAGGGAATTTATTTGACATCCTGTACTTTCATAGCACCCAGTAAGGTATAAATCTTCAGTTTTGGTTAGCTATCTGTGATTAGTCATGTTAATCGGGATAATAAAGCTTCTGAATGATGCTCGGTGGGAAACCGACACATGGCCCATTTGTGGAGATTGTGCGCTGCAGAATAGATTCACAGTGGATTTCTTTAACTGGTCAGAATTTGACCTTGTGAAACAGGATCCTTTATCCTTAAGCTCATGAGGGGGAAAACGTAGGTGGGACGGATGACGTATTATCAGGTTCCCAACATTCCCGTCATGGCGCGGTACCCTGGAGGGCACCGTCCGACTGTCTCACCTGGCGAAGGATGAAGCTGGTTGATGTCGTGCTCCCGTCTGACCTCTTCAGTCGGCTGCGGCGGGAGTAGGTCCCCCTGTTTACCTATTCGGTTGGGGGGTGAGGGGTAGGGGTAGATAGGCAAGATGTCACCGTGAGCAGAAGGCCCCCCCCCCCTCCAGATTGCTGCCCTTTTCTTGTCCCCAGAGTGACTGTGTGACATTGCTGCAGCAGGAACACACTACACGCCACACGCTGCCCTGGAACGACTGAACGCAGAGCCAATAGGATCCAATCTGGGCCATGTGCACAATGTGCTTAGCAGGCTAAATGCTCTGGGAGGCGCCGAGGAGCCCATCTGAAAACACTCAAGTCTCCGCTCCCCGGAACACGGGGACAAAAACCAAATCAGACTATTTTCCCTTTCCAAGCAAAGGAATCTGTGGAATTACACTTCATGTAAGCATATATACATTGATATTGTAATATTTTGACTGATTTCTGTTTTTAGCCTTATCCACATTCCCATCCGTAAAATTTTAGCAAAAATCTTTATTTTCACCCAGAAAACATAAAAGACAGGCACATTAAATAGGTTACCTGCCTTTAGCCATTTGTGTTTGTGAAATGATTTTGGACAGAGCCAGAGCGAGTCAGAAAGATAACATTCGGTGACCTCAGTGCTCACTGTCACACACTCGACGGGAGAGAAAAACACGGCAGCGCTGCCAATTCTGATGCGCTTCCAGGAAAAATAAACTAATGGGCGATTAACTGCCACTTAATATCTGTTAAAGTGATCTGGAATTTTTACAAATAATTTTGTATGTATTGTCCACACTGTGCAGGTAAGCTGCAGACCATCTGTATACCGAGAAGAAACAGGCAACAGCCAGTTTGTGCATTGTTAGAATGTCCCGAGTTATCGGACGATAAAAAGAGAAATACCACACTGCTGTTAGTAACTAGCAAGATTAATATAGTATTTCAAAATGTATGTGTACATGTATTATGACTAAGATGTGAATTTTCTCCTGAGAGGATTCCACATGTAAATCAGTTTTACAGCAAAGAAACAGAAAAGCTCGCTGTATTTTTCTGGCATTTTAATATCCATAATATATCCATAATGGTGAATTGTTGCACAACTTTCGTGTAACTGGAAGAACTGAGACATTCGACCTCGCACTGACCAGTAGTGACCAGTAAGGACCAGTATTAACCAATGCCAGCCAGAACTGACCAGTAAAATCCAACAAAGACCAGTATTAACCAGCACTGAGCAGCGTTGTCCAGGAAAGACTAGGGTTAACCAGCAGCGACTAGTAGTACAGACCGGTGCTACCCAGTGACCTATGTGAGCGTAGACTAGTACTAACCAGCACTGACCAGTAGTGCTGTACAGGCTAGCACTAAGTGGCACCCAGCAGCAGGAAGAAGGTCTGCCCACTGCACACCTACTGCATGCAGTCCCGTGCGGAGTTCACACGGAGGAGCAGAGGCTGAAAGCGCCTTACCTGAAACACGGGCGCTTGGAGCCCCTCGCCGGCCTTGTGGCGAGTGTAAATGTGACGGGACATCTCGGCCAGCTCGTCCGTCCAGGGGGGCGGCTGCCGCTCCGCTCCGGCCCACCGGTATTCCGGGTACTGGACTTCTGGCTCCAGCGCGGCTCCTCCTCGGACGCGGCCGGGGCGGTGACAATGACGGTGACAGGAGTGACGACGGCGACGGCAGGCAGCTTCTCCCTCCGCGCCTCAACTCGGCGCTCTGAGCACCTGAGCCTGAGCGCTCGCGACACCGCAGCGAGCGCGCGCTCCCGTCGCTCCCCCTCCCTCCCTCCCTCCCTCCCTCTCTCTCTCTCTCTCTCTGCTTCCGAGCGCGCCGCTGTTGGCTCAAATATTTTCATATTTCATAACTTCGCGTTTAGCTGCGTCGTCTATGACAGAAAGGAGCGCATTGCTTGCCCGAATTTTGAAGGAGAGGAGAGCAGCTGGACGAACTCGGACGTCAGTCGCTCACGCCACACATTGGGGTAGAGCAAAGAAATGGGTCGAATGAATAACAGTTGCTGGAAGAAACCCCCATCATTTTATCTGTTTTTAGTCAGGCGGAGTCAAAATGACTGAAGTGCCTCTTCGTTACAATCGCACAATTCTGGGTTAATTTTCCAGCTAACATGGACTGAATTTATTTATTACGAGTCCATTGAGGCTGAAATCCTTACAGCCACGTTTAAGTTCTGCCGTGGGATTTTGTTGCACGGTGTGTTTGTAAGGCAAATTATATTAACTTTAGCCTCTTGCATCTGACAATGAAGACCATTCTAATTCACACTTATCACCGTTTTGCACAATAAAGATTCTGAGTACTAAATGAAAGAGAATAAATAATGATCATTACCTACTACAAGATGAAAAAAGTTGTCTTCATTTTTGCATTTATCTTTACAGCTCATTTCAATCAGAACTGAGCCATTAACAACGTCACATACTTTTCAAATAAATACTATACATTTTTGTCAGATCAGAAATTTTTAGATCTGCCTGCACATATGTAACTTATCTGTATCTATGGCTGTACAAATACTGAGCAACACTTGGATGAAATGCACACAAAAAATAGTCTGTGCAATATTTTTCTCCCTCTTTATTCTCTTTGTCATTATGTATCACCTCCCGCTTTACGTAACTTTTATTGTTTGGCACCATCAATACATCTTTGCACTTGTATCTATGTTATATTTGTCTACTATACACTATGAGGCATTGAGAACCAAAGAAACTCCTTGTACATGTGTGCATGTTTGGCCAAAAAAATTGGATTCTGAACTATTAGTGAAACCCATTCAGCGCAAAGCTTTATACAGATATTTAAATTTTATTTTGAAAATGTTTAATAGTATCCTCTTGTAGTTACAAACAGAACATTTTACTTTGTACAATGCCAACACAATGTACCGAAAATCCTGATACTACAGAACATCGAGTATGAGAATATGTCAGTACTGGACCAGAGTCCCTAGAGTCCATATATACAGTGAATTTCCTTAAAATTTAAAATTCTTGTTTCCAATATCATTTTCATTACCTGTGAAAACAAGGCATCCTGTGGCAAGAGATGTTAAGAAAGTTAAGGTGCAATACCAACAACGTAAGATATTTTACATTTAAAACAGTAAAGAAAACAATTTTACAACTCATGGTGAGGGAAAACAAAACTATTTGACAGCTGTGGTCCTTTAGTCAGCCATCATCCCTAATCAAAACAAACAAAAAAAAAAAACTGTTTATTGGGTATTAGCATATATTCTTATACTTTTTATTTCTCCATTCAAATTTGAGGAAAATTTTAATGTATAAAATTTAAATAATTTCTTCCATTTTTATTAATTAGATAAGTCACAAAAAACATGAAAATAGCACAGAAATTTTCATTTTATATATGAGAACCATGAAAGTGTTTCAGTTACACAAAGGAAATAATCAGATACAAAAAAATGCAGAGTCAGTGAGACTGAATTAAAATCCTACGGCAACAACAGCTTCCACACACACTGCACACATTTCGCCTTTGCATATTACGGGAATCCTGCATGGTAGTGTTTCAAATCAGTAACACGATTGGGACTTCTCAAACTATGACATCTTTCAGAATGGGGACACTCGGTCATACAGGGTGAAAGAATAAAATTAAAATCAAGAGTGACAAGGGTTGCAATCTTTTCTTAAGTTTAAAGTGGTTGAAATTTTTACAAACTGCTGACACAGGGTGATAACTAACTTACGGCATGGAGGAATCCAGTGTTGATACACAAAGCAGAGCATTAGAGGAAACCTCACCACCATTGCCAACATATCCTTCCCCGAACTGCTGTCTACTGTCGGATCTGGGTGTCAAGAGAGTAGTGCTAGAACTCTGTTCCGAATCAGATCACCAAATCAGACGTTTTGCTTTGGAGACACAACTGCATTAAACACACCATAATCAAAACCAGGATATGAATGCTTGTCATTCTCTTGGCTCTAGAGAACCATCATTATTTTCAATAAGCATCAATAATGCTATTAGCTGACATCCATAACATACACAATCTGTCACCAAACACCTCCTACATCTGCTTAATGTCCCTTTCAACTAGAAACATCTCACTGTGCCACCACCCTCAGTCTATACCCACTTAGGTGAAGAAATGAAGCAAACTTTTCAGGCTATAATTAACATTTCCATTAGCAGACCTGACAGCAGTGAGAATATCTTAGGCCCTGCAACAACAGTCTCAGTTCAAGACTAGCAGCTGTCAAAAGGAGCCAAGGTGAAGGACATCATCTTGCTCATCAATAAACTTCAACTTATGTTCCTTTAAAACTGGACTTTCTGCAGTTGCCGTGCTTAAGCTCACATGACAACACTTTTTCAAACTGGCACAGGATCCCTGTTTTGCAATCCTTTAGCAGCAGTCTGCTGAGCACATCAACCCTTGAGAGGATGGTAAAGATCAGAAGGGCAGAGGAAAAACCATGCAACCCCACTTGCTGTGATAGTCATCAGATATAACCAGAAGCCAAATCAACTTTTATTACCCCAGGTTAGAGAAGAGGCTGTTGGTAATAGGAGGCCTGTGGTGGGGGGCCACTGTGAGCTCCAGTTGCCACTGGGTAAGAAGCTGGGGGGATGTTGGGGTTAGTGTTCTGATAGGCGGACATGTCCATGGCCACACCCACCGGCGGCTGATAACTGGTCGTGCCACCAGCAGCTTGGTTCATGTAAGCTGCATTAACTCCACTGTTAAAGCAAAAAAAAAAAAAAAAAAAAAAAAAAAATTAAGAAATAGGTTGAAACATTTGACTAAACACAAAGTCAAGTTTCTCAGAACTCAAGTTCATTACACAGTCCAGTGGTAAAAACTGGTTTACGTGGTGGTGATGGGTACCTGATGAAGCCAGGCTGACCGGGTTGACTGGAGACGGAGGAATTGATGGTGGGGGGGAGTGAGTGCAAAGACCCTGGCTGGTCCAGGACCAAACTATAGGCCTGAGCCGGGGGTCCTTGAGGAAGCCCGGGGACCATATATGTCCCACTGGGGGCCTGGCTTGGGTACCCCTGCAGGGAAATGAGAGGGAGCAGAGGCTGTGTTTAATATCATCACCTGGGGTATCCCAGCAGGTCTAGTGCCCTCTCAGCAGAGCGTGGGGGGGGGGCTTCTCTTGGTTTCTTTTTCCTTTTTTTTTTTTTTTTTTTTTTGGGGGGGGAATCACATGACACCCCATACATGTACAGAGGTGGGAAAAGCCACCAACATTGCCAGTTATAATAATAATTAATAATGGGTGATAAAATGACCAGCTTACACAGGTTTTGGTATTTATTCAGAAAATGAGCTACTTTTACACTTACTGTGCATTGGTACAATTAGCCTTGACTGTAAAAGGATACTGCCCTGTTTTTTTAAACGCAAGACACCTATGGTTGCAGCACTCAAATAGCCCAGAACAGCCGGATAAACGTGCTATTGAAGCAAAGGGAGCGCATGTCCTTCACCCTGACCTGCACGGGGACGCCTGCTGACGTGGCCGGGTAGGGGCCTTGGGACTGCAGCTTGGAGTAGGTCGTGTACAGAGGAGCCTCGTTCATCAGCTTATTGTACAGCTCCAGGGCTTCCAGGACCTTCATGTTGAGTTCCGACAGCTCTGAGTGCATCCTGAAGAACACATGGGGGCGGTGCACGGTCAACACCACGTCTGACGCACAGCACCGGATTACAAGCAGTAATTTATGCTGCTCTTCAAACAGCATACATTTCAAATCATCTGTTACATTCTGCTTGCAAAGACAAATATATAATAGTACATTTTACGAAACGCTTCATATTGCCCTCTTACGGTTCTAAATTTTAACATGTTTATTTCTCCCCTATGGGGGTTTGGACCATTTCAACACAAATTCATGTTGTCATTTTTCTGACCCAGTCACAGGGACAATGACACAAGGTCAAACCATAACACACAGATAAAAGAGACTAAAATGCCACCCTTAAAAACTCCCTGTGGACTAAAAACAGCTTATTCCTACTCACCGGTCAATCTCTTCCAGCTTCTCATCAATGAGCGGATTCATTTGCTCACATGCACCTGAAGAGAAGCAAGAAACACTCCAGGTCAACTCCTAATCCCTCCTTAAATCATGAAAATAGTACATCAGTCTGAGGGAGACGAACACAGTACCTTCTAGAACCAGCAGTTCTGGAGAATCCGGCTCTGCGTTGGCAGGGTCTGTGTTCTGGAGAAGATACAGCGTTCGGTCCATCTTCTCCTGTACACACAGATCAGCACATTCTCACTTTGTACCAGTCATGAACAATGCTTTCCTACACAAAAAAAATTTGAATAACTGCAGCAAGGGATCTGTGTGTGTGTGTGGGGGGGGGTATAAATATATTAAAAATAGGAAAAGGCAAGCACTTTGAGTTAAATAAATATGTAAAAACTAGAAAGAGGCCAATGTCATATGAAAAAATTGGCTAATCGACAACTACAGAGAAAGTTTGACTGATTTTAAGAACTTGATGGACCAGATGTTCAACCACACATCTACGTCTACACACTCAAGACAAGCACACACCTCATCTATAAACACAGGCTGAGGTTCTGCTTTGATTTCTGTACTGCTTGCTTCAGGAATTGCTGTATTCTCCACCAGTGCAACTATGGAAGAGAAATGCAGAGAGGATTGAGACTCTGTTGCGCTATACCACATGACAATAAAGACCTCATCCTGACTGAGTAACAGCTAAGTTCTCACTGGGCTCTGGCTCCACGTTGAAGCTGGTAGTCACAAAGTTGGACGGGAAGAGCCCCACTCCTCTGTGGTTCTCTCCTTTCCACCAGTTGGGATCACTGAGGGGGTGTGACAGGTTGACATTAGCTTTATCATGTTCATGCTGCTCACAAAAAACTGCAGGTCACATAATTGTTATATTACACCATATGATATTGAGCAGTAATTACAAATAAACTTCATTTGAAATTTATTATTTTAAACTGCAAAAACACATCTTGTAATGAATACAGGATTAAGCAAACACACAGAGGGAGGTGGCCACAGTTGCCATGGTAACAGATGCACGTTACCTGTCATCCAGGACAATGATGAGCTCCCCTGCCTTGAAGGTGAGCTCGTTGTCTTCAGCCGCCTCAAAGTCATACAGCGCTCGCACCTTGCGGGTGTCCTTGCTACCGCCCCCGCTGGTGTTGAAGGGCGGGTCAGGTGACGGGTACAACGGTCGGGTTTCCACATGCTGTTCCTGAAGGGACAACTCGATGGCTGTGGGAGGTCAAAGGCAGCGTCAGGCCTGATGGGGGTGGGGGCTCATAAAGCTGCAGGTGCCACACACCTCAGGCAGTGTATGTATTCACAGCCATGCTGCCATTTTACAGACTGAGCCCAGCAATAAGTGAACTAATAGACTGGCCAATATAACCAGTACCGAACGAGCCATTTACAAAACCAACGAGAGCAAAGGCACACATTAGTGACCACGGAAAGGCTGTGTAATTTGCTTTATCAGAAACATATATATCTGTTTCAGCTTCAATGACTTTTATTTAAATTTATACCACATTTGTCAACATTAAGAGTTGGGAATTGTGACTATGACCCTAAACACTAGACTGAGTTTTCTCCATACTGGAGCAACCAGGCTCTTACCTTTCACCAAGTCTTCATCTTCTGAGGTTTTGCTGCTGTTAGAACTGCTCACCTTCGTGCTGGATGAGCTCTGCGGGCAACAAGTTGAAAAATCCACTCGTAAAGGACAGTTCACGTGAGAAGTACTGAACACGCAAGTGTCAGGAGCCTAGACCTGGGAAAAACCCTTATCCTCAACAATAGTGTTATTAATTTAGCTGATGTAAATATATGGAATAAAGTCCAAATCCCGTGTCTTGTTATGTTAACCCACAGCAATTCGGTTCATCTTCCCGTGCAGACGGACTCATTTAGGCAGCTGTGCCCCCTACAGGGATCCAAGCGGTACTGCAGCTGTTGCGGGTCACACAAAATTAGAACTCAATCAAACACAGCGCTATTATTACAAAGTGTGCCACGTTCTTCCATTTGACAAAACTGTACCACTTTCAAATTATCAGAAGCAGGTCTCCAAAAAGTTTACTGTCATCTTCCTAAACTCGTGAAGTAACACTTTTCTCAATTATGTTAGCAGAGGCAGGTGTTTGAAACTTGGCACCTGGTTATAACTACACTCGTCACCTAATGGATTTAACACCACAGGAATTTAACCCGAATCATATTTCAACCACAGGCAGCTGGGATATTATTTCAAATATGAGCGCTTTCCTCTTTTGCAGAAAAAATGAACACTGTAGCAGCAACTTGTTTCTGTCTGGTTTTACTTTTCTCCTTGACATACTACAGTCAGGAGAGCTGTGTCATGTTTTCACAAACACACAATGACGTTACAAATGATGTAAAAGTACATGACCCAAAGTCAGAAACTGTGGGAGGCTCGTGTCACTGTGCTGTGCTGGCAGTACTGGGTGGGTGGAAGGGGACGCGTTCAGGGCATAGCAGGTGGCTGAATGTGGGTGGAGGGTGAACTGGATGAGTAAGAATCACGCAAGCTAAAATTTTCACTGAAAGAGAATCACATGTGTACTGGTGAGTACAGTGGTTTGGTAGGAACTGCAGGAGCACTATGTACCGGAGAGCTGGAGCTGGAGAAGACCACGCCATCTTCCTTAAGTGACCTGATGGTGGCGCTGAGGAGACTGAGCTGTGGGTCCTTCTGAAAATCATCGGCCCACTCAACCATGAGGGCCTTCAGCTTTTCGCACACTTTTGGATGGGCCTGAAGAGACATGATGGCAGAAGAGAGACAAACATCAGGCCATCAGGAGACTCAGTCCCAACAGCCATGAGTGTGAAATTACTGCATTGGGTTCAGGTGTGTTTTTCAGGGCGTGGTTCTCCACCTTGTTCAGCACAGCTCGGACCTCGCTGGCAAAGTCCCGCGAACAGATTTCCAGGTGAAATATCTTTCCGCTGTTTGAGACACAAGCACCCAGCAGCTGCACACAAAAAATAAACAGATATTTGAAGGTTTTGTCTGTCTAGCTGAATTGTGAATCTTTTAAAGGGGAACAGACTAACTGATTGATAGACTAACATAGACACACTGAGAGAAATTTACATCCTGACAAATCAATGGCAAAAAATGTATAAATACTAGTTTATGATTCAGAAAAGTGGTAATAAGTTGCGCATACATGAGCATAAAAATAAACAACTGAAAGACAATGAAGCACAGTGAAGTACAGAACAATGCGTTTTGGAACTGGGGAGAAATCTAAAAATACGGTTTTGGTGTGACATTTCCCCGGTGGAGCATGTGACAGTGACTCAGGAAAAGCAGTCAATCGGTGAGTCGTCCCTCTGAAGCCTCATGAGCTGAATGTGCCCTCATGACAAACACAACAAAGACAGTGTTGCCAACTGTAGGTGAACCGTTCTGCTCTTTGGAGAGCTGCTGCCTTGCAGCTTCCACAATAAACACTTATTTACCATCTCGACTACAACCCAAAAGTGTACTTTCATGTAACTGTTCACGCAAAACTGTTAGGAGCGGATATGGAAGATGAGGGAACGCAGGTAGCACTCAAGGGACCCTGGTTGCCCATCGCTGTTCTACATCAGAAGACACCCTGTGGGTCTCTCAAAGGTGCAGAAACAAAGTCCGCATGTCTCTACAACTAGACCTCAGCTTTAAACTCCTATATTTTCCTTCATACATTCATACAAGATGAAATATTACATTCCTGCTTTACTGCCGAGGTTGTAACTCACAGTGAGGGCTTGCATGGCGACGTGAGGGACCTTATGGTTTACTCTCTTCATAACTGATTTCAGACAATCTTTAGCCCTGGGAAATACAGAGAAACACAAACATAAGGCACCCGATAAGTGGAGGTGATAGCTAAATACCCTGCATGCACCGTAGCTGAGGCTCATAAGTTTAAAAAGCAGAGCTTGTTTTACAGCAGCGCACAAAACAACAGTGAATTAGCAGGGAAAGTAATACGGTGAAGCAGACCTCAAATCATCTACTGAGAGCAGGATATCCAGTTTCCACTCACCCATTAGGAGAGGTTCCCACGCGGTCACATATATCCATAATAAGGCCCCAGTCTTCTGTCGTGTTGGTTTCACTTGTTGCTTTTTCTAAAGAAGGGGGAAAAACAGCTCATCTTAAACCAAAACAATTGCGAGAAAATAGGCAACACTAGACAAAGCATTGATCAAATGTCCGAAAACAGGAGGCTGCACAACTTCAGAACTAGAAGAAAACGGTTGTCCTGTTTTTAACGTCAGACATGTCGTAACTTCCCAAAGTTCTTCGGAACTCCATTCCAGATCGGTAATCCCCAGCGAAGCTTAATTCAGCGGTCAATGCAGCAGTGGGATCACAGGGTTACACATGGGAGTGAAGATGCAAACTCTACACGGACTGAGCCGAATCTGAACCCACATCCCAAGACCTGTTTGATACCAACACTATCTGCTAAGACTCCTCCCGCCCCCAAACTGAAAAAAATAAAAAGAGTATCACAAGGTATTTCTTATTTATTATAAATGGGGCAGCGGGTGGGGTAGTGGTTACAGCTGCCAGCTTGCACTCAGAACTCAGGTTCCAGACCTGCCACCTGCTGCAGTACCTTGGAGGAAGGAAACACTGGAGAAAAGTGTCAACTAAACGAATTGACGGTCTTTTTATAAACAGGGTGACAAACTCACAGCAGTCTGCATTAGTAAACTTCCACCGACTACAGCTGAGTCTGAGGTAAAAGAAGCTATCGAATTTCCCACAAAACAGGTTACAAACACACAAAAACACTTCCAGCCTCAAATGCATTTGCGAGTTCGCGATCTTCCTCGCCGAGACGCGACAAACCTGGGAGTCACTTTAGTGTCGCCTACGTTCAAGGCCCAGCAATGCGCAAATTACGGCGCCCGCCATCCTTGCTGGGATTTACGGACTGGGACCCGAAAGGCGGCCGCTGGGCCACGGTCAGCAGCCAGCGGCGTGCGGGGCTGCGGATGACTGAGCGCACAGCCGCAGCCAGTCTGTCAGTCATCCCTGCTCCTGGGTCGCAGCAGTAGGTGTTCAGGTCGCGACTCATACCAGGCTGTCGCCCGTCGATTGACAGGAGGATGTGGCACAAGAGTCGTGTGGAAATGCAACCTTTTATAACCCGGAAATGTGAAACATCCATTAAAAACGTCGATTGTTAATGTTTCCGCCGATAGCCTGTTGTTCACCCTCTGCGTTTTAATGCCGTTTCTGGGTTTTAAAAAGGTTATATTTTCCTGTGAGAAAACGCACACCTGTTTCTCACGCCAAAGCAGCATTTTCCCCCGATTTTCATCCCCCCACTTTTTAGAAGTTTTTTCCGCTACTATTTCACACGGTGAATATCAGTAGGCGAAGCTACAGCAGTGTCGAACCGACACTACCGAGTGCCGAACTTTGACTTCTGCCACATTTATATGAGACTTATTTTAGATTTAAAGGGTTTTATTTCAACGGCCGTGTTTTTCTCTTCCTCCTCCGCCTGCGCACGTCACCCTCGCGCCGACAATAAACAGAGCCACCAAACAGCACCGGACGTACCGACATCTTGGTCGAAGGGGTTCTGTCCGAACAGCGGCATTTCGACGCTCCTCCGTCTAACAACGACACCGCGAAATGGTTCGGCTGCGGTACTTTGCTGCCGCTGGTTTTGTGGCGCCGTCCGCTGCTCGGCCGCCCGACTGCGTTCCGACTCACCAGTTGCTCTTCCGTAAACGCAGTCGCCCGATGCGGTGCCTGAAGTGGGTCAAACGTATTTGAAGGAAACAGTTATTATCCCAATTAATTATTTTCAGCATTATCCCAATACGCTCGCTACTAGTTTACGATGTACATTTTTCAGTTTTCTTGCATAAAAATGTCGGCTGCTTACGTTTCTATTTTCCAGCTGGCACCCCGTTGGACACCTAACAAGACGGGCAAAATAGGAGACGCGAGCCGAATCGTGTAGGAGCGACACCGCCATCGCGTGGACGGAAGAGGTATGACAGCACATTTAATGCTCTTGCGAGGCTTCATTTTTCATCACGCGGAACCACCGACTTATCAATAACACATTTACTGTACACGATTCGTTTTAGTAGTAAAAAGGGATCGCTCATATGATCATACGACTAATGTGATCAACGAGACCTTAATGCATCACAGAACAACTTATTTGTCCAGGTTTGGAATGAGTATATTAGAGGCGCAGCCCAGGTTAGACGGTGTGGAGACAAAGTCAGAGAGGTGAGATTACGTTGGTTTGGACATTTGCAGAGGAGAGATGCTGGATGTATTGGGAGAAGGATGGTAGGGATGGAGCTGCCAGGCAAGAGGAAGAGAGGAAGGCCTAAGAGGAGATTTATGGATCCGGTGAAGGAGGACATGCAGGTGGTGGGGGTGACGGAGAAAGACAGGACAGGGGACAGGAAGAAGTGGAAACCAGTTGATCCGCTGTGGCGACCCCTAACGGGAGCAGCCGAAAGAAGAAGAAGAAGAAGAAGAAGAAGAACGCTGGGGTTTGACTCAAATGATTTTCGGTAAAGAATCCCTGTTAACAGAGGCATTTAACCACAAATCTATCTATCTATCTATCTATCTATCTATCTATCGATCTATCTATGTTGGTTTTAGGCTGCGGGCTTGAAATTGACGGCAAAATAAAGCACTTTATTAAACAAAAAAGTTTGCTTTAATAAATGTTTTTTTAAGCAAGGCAGCTGAACACCTCCCCCCCTCGGCTGCTCCGATCCAGCGGTGGTACCGCAGAGTTCCAGCGGGGGGCGCTGTTCCTACCGCAATAGGTAGACCTGTACTGTACAGCAGGACATCGGAAGGCACAATTCCCGGACCGCCATGCGGAGCGCGCCGACGCCAGGGACTTGGGTTCGGGGTTCGGTCGGGATGGCAGCCTTGACCACCGCGGCGACGAGCAGGGCGGCTCACGGGGACGCGCTCCAGCGCCGGCAGAGAGCAGCGGGACACCTGTCCACAGCCTACCTGCTCATGTACAACGTGGTCATGACGGCCGGGTACGCGCTCCCGTTCACCCTGTTTTTTACTTTGTAATACCACACAGCCAGCCAGTGACTTGCAGTTCATGGGCAGAATGATTCCTGTAAAACAGTTATTGTTTAACAGCATGGGGGTTTTACTCATTTACACCATATTTAAGATAATAATAATAATAATGTAATAATAAAAATTGCTTTGCTCATTGAACAGCTACTAACTAGTGCAGAGCTCCCCTCCAGGCAATTTGACAGAATGATGATTCATTTATTAAAGTTGAATTTTCACTGAAACTCAAAGGTTACCCAGCGGTGGTGCTCCTGTACTACGGTTGGACACAAAATTCCACACATTTTTTGCCTCTTCCTTCAAAATGTCATTCATTTCACTGTTGGTGAGATGAGGGAGCGCTCTGCTGCTTACCAGCTCCTCTTCTGGTTACTACTTATTATACTGGGAGTGGAGCAGGCATGGGGGTTCAGTTGGGGTTCAGGGTTTCCTGCCATGTTGGCTGGTTGAGTTCAGTTTGTGTGTGTGTGTGTGTGTGTGTGTGTGTGTGTGTGTGTGTGTGTGTGTGTGAGAGAGAGTGAGCGTGAGTTCTCCCTCCTGCAGAACTGGCCAAACCACTGTTGCACAATGTGAACGGTCTGTATTTCTGCAGCTCCTCGTCTGACTGGGGCAGCAGAAGAAAGTGGCTGAACTGTGATCTCATTCTTATTTTGCATTTTTATTTCATCATTTTTATTAACCTTAAACCATATTAAAGTCAAAATTTTAAAAGTCACCTCTGCAAACTCCCAGTTAGTGGCAGTTGACTGATTCATCTCTCGGATGTGTGCAGTGTTTGTCAGCTTCAGGCCACTCTCAGCTTTCTCTGTCATTTACACAACTTGAAGGTAAAAACAAGTCATGTTCACGCCACTGCAGGCAGAAAACAGATTTTATAATGTTTAGAAAAAGATTCAGAAAGTTTTAGAAAACAGGTAAGTGGAAAAAAATAAAAATGAATTAAGAAATAATTAAAAATCCACCAAAAGCTAGAAAATTATACTTTCAAAAACTGTAACTCAAATGTGACAGAGGAGTATTTATTTTTTACATTTTGACAATAAATGCATTTTATATTTGAAAGTAAAGGACTTTTTCAGGAAAAAGGTGCAGTGGTGAGTGAGAAGGACAGGGTTGCTGACACCGCTGTGGTCCTTGGCCATGCTCTGTTCTGTCAGGTGGCTGGTCATCGCAGTGCTCCTGCTGCGGGAGAGCCTCTCTAAGGCCACCCACCGCACCCTCTACTACTCCATAGAGAAGCCGCTGAAGTTGTTCCAGACAGGCGCCGTCCTCGAGGTGGGTCCTCGTGCTGGACAGTCGCTGGCCCTGCCCCACCCCCACCCGCTCCGCTGTCACACACGGGCCTGGTTTTCGTACCCGACGCCTTTGGCTCTGCCGTGCTATAGCTCAGCTCACGTGCCACAGGAGTTTGTCCCTCGGTGTGTCGCGTTTAAATAGAAACCACCCTGCTCTCTAGGGTCCCCATCATACCAGGTACCGCTTCTCATTCTTCTTCTTCTTCAAACTTGGGTTGTGCCACCTGCTGGCCCACCTAAAGTCCAAACATAGGCTTCTATCAGCTTCTATTAGCTTCTTCTAGCGGTTGCCTACCTGCCCCCTGTTCTGTTCTGTATCTGTAGACTATTACATAGACTGTATCCATATGCAAGGCTGTTTTTAAAGGTCTACATTTGAAATAGAGGTGGGATTAATTATGTTTAACTTGTTTGTTATTCTACTGTAAATTATAAATAAATGCTGAAATGAATGCGTCTGCTGCATGCTCACCAGAACTTAATGTAAAATAAACTTGAGGCGCACTTTAGGATCAGGCCAAATTTATGCACCCATGTCTTGAAATAAGCATGCTGTAGTAAATGGTTGTTTTAGCCAGACACTTTATGATATGTACAAGATAAATAACACATCACAACATGTTCTGTTTCCCCATAGATCCTGCACTGCGCTGTTGGTAAGTTGATCCTGGTTTCTGCTAAACTGGTCACCAGCGCTGCCCTATGTTCTGGGCCTGCTGGCCGATAGACAAGAGCTGCCGTCGCTCAGAGCCTCCACCCGTCACACTGCTATCAGGCATTGGCAGGAGAACACCGATGTGTCTGAGTTCTGCTCCACAGCTGTGTGTAGGACCACGGTTACTGGCATCTAGCGACAGTGAAGTGCTGCAACGTTCTCACACCGATGAGCCATGAACGTCGACAGTCATCGCACGTGCACACTAAGGGCAGTTTAGCATCCCCGTTTGACCCGAAACTTGCCCGACAATCATAGGTGGAGCATACACACCATTGGCTCTCATCAGGGATCGAACCCACGTCCCTTCGCTGTGTCCAGGCAGTGAGACAGCAGCTCAGTCTGCAGTGCCGCCATTCTGCCCCAGACCCTTATTACTGCTTTCGGTTGTCTCATTTCTTAGTTTATGCGCAGCCTCCAATGTGAGTTCATCAAGCTTACAGTGATTTGCACAGCAGGGTATTTTTACTCTGTCAGTTCAGGGTAAGTACCCTGCTCACAGGCACTGTGGCAAGAGGTGGGATCTGAAACCAACACCTTCAGGTTAAAAGATGGCGACTGTAAGCAATCTTCCCTCTGCTGCTGCAACTCCCTCGTAGCTCTTTTTCATGCTTCTGGCAGAAACGATGTAAGACTGCAAGGTTTACCTGTGGTAAACTTAAATGTGACTTGGGCTCTGACTATGCCTTCTAAATGGGAATCTGATTGCTGTCATCGAATAGTTTGTTTTTTGGTTTTGTTTCCATTAATCGTGCAGGAATCGTGCCATCGTCTGCGGTGCTCACCGGGTTCCAGGTGACGTCTCGCGTTTTCCTCACCTGGGCCGTGACGCACAGCGTGCAAGAGGTAAGACTGCCATGTGACACAAGGGTCACCCTGGAAGTTGCAAACAAGCAGCACCATCTGCTGCTTGTTTGCAACCTCCTTTATGTCTGGTCTGTGGTTTTTTGAAAAGGCTCAAATCTTGTTGAGTTTTATTTGGGCCAGGAAGCTGTGGCTTCGGGTGAAGAGCTGAAGAGGGTTTTGATAAACGTTTGTTTTTCTGCGGACGTTTTTACGTTCTGAGGAAAATCCCCTCCTGAGCGTGACTGAGGTTCAGGTGTTTTCATATCATCATTGCTGACTCTTAAGTGTTTTTACTGCTGCGTTTGAAAGCAACAAGGGGGTTAATATTTGCCATCAGGGTGTTCTGACCATTGCAGTCCTAGTGCATGCCAGGCAGTGTTGTGGACTCCGATGCTGTAGCAGCCCTGAGCTCGTGTTTCTCCTTCCTGCTGTTGCCGCTGTTTTTGGCTGATGTGACGTCTCCACCCGTGTGGTTTTGACCCTAACCCCCCGCCGATGTCCCTGACAAGCACTGACCTCCCTTGAAAAGCCATCCTCCTTACCCAGGTCCAGAACGAAGACAGCGTTCTGCTCTTTGTGGTCGCCTGGACCTTAACAGAGATCGTCCGCTACTCCTTCTACACGTTCAGCCTCCTGAACCACGTGCCGTACTTCGTCAAATGGGCCAGGTGATTTGTCGTGCACAGCGGGGGGTGCCAGTGAGTCACCTCCTGGCCATCGGGTTCAGATCCAATATGAGGGGAGATTGCACAGGAGTCCCACGGTCCAAATACATGTGTTTCGGATGCATTGATGACTCTTGGCTGGCCTCAGCGTGTGTGCCTGGGAGTGTACTGTGTTGCTCTGTTTTATGTGGGCACATAGTCAATTCAACAAGTAGTAATATTAATAAATAAGTAATAATAAGAATAGAGATACTGTTGAAGGTGCACACAGGGACTTGAGAGAGTGAAGAACTTTGGTCCTTCAGAAATGTAAAGTATGTGAGTGCTAAACCTGTAACTGATAGGGGGTCCCTGGGCCCCTCTCTGCCCTGGATGCTGCTCCGCAGGTACACCTTCTTCATAGTGCTCTACCCCATGGGGGTTGCAGGCGAGCTGCTCACCATCTTCGCAGCTTTACCACACGTTCAGAAAACGGGCCTCTACTCCCTCACTCTGCCCAACATGTACAACTTCTCCTTCGACTACTACACCTTCCTCATCCTCACCATGGTCTCCTACATCCCCGGTGAGTTCAAAAATTTCCTCTTATGTTGTACAGATGAACAGAAGAGATGTGTGTATCTCTAAAACCCTTCAGAATCACAGGAAGGAGGGACACAACAGTTTGGTGAGAGCTTTGGCCGCACTGGTTGCTCATGTTCAACAGGTCACAGTCCTTACACACAGCTGTGTACGGTGCCGGACAGGTTGTGGGTTACCTGGCCCCTCCAGTGCACCTCCTGCCGAAAATATACCTAAGAGGGATGTGGGCAGCATGACAGGGTACGACTGTCTGTACAGTGAGGGAGGTAAAATAAAAACATAGTTTGTTCTCTAAAGGGACTCGGGCTCAGGCGAGGTGGGTCTCCCCCTTCCTTCGCTGTATATGCTGAGAGGTGGGAAACCCGGAAAGCTTCCAGAGCAGCTGGTGTTCATTTGAGCAAATGAAATGTTGAATTTTCCAGTATAAATCTTTTTGTGTTTTCTGCAAATCTGTATACTTTAGGAGGAGCTCTTCAGACATTCCTGTATTTTGCGCGTTTAGGACACACAATGAGTGTAAATCCAATTTAAGCAACGCTGGTGAGTGTGGCCAGCAGCTGAGTGCCATGCTGTGTGTCCTTCTCAGTTTTCCCCCAGCTGTATTTCCACATGCTGCGGCAGAGGAGGAAGGTCCTCGGCTCCTCGGCTGGGTACAGTAAGGTGGAGTGAATGCACCGCGGGTGGCCGGTGAGGAGCAGGCGGGAGCAGCGGACAGGAACAACGCCCTGAGATCCTCCAAAAGTGTCCAATGCCTGAGCCATTTGAGTAGAATGATTTCTGAAGAACTAATTTGTGACCCAAACCTGGACCGGAGGGGAAGTGGGGACACATGAGCGCACAGACACAATGCAGTCATTTATTCTGTTCCACTGACAGTAGGTCGGAGGTTCACTACATGTGTCACGAATCACTGTGAAATTTATTTTTAAAGATGCCACAGGTTTGCATCTGGGGATTTATGGGTCTCACTGCACTCTTTTGTCAAGCTTCATTTTTAAGTAGATGATGTTATGTAGCAGAAAGGACTCTGCTAGAAGTTCCAAGTTCCACAACCAAGCTTTTATTTGAACCTTTTTTAAACTGCCCTTTCACCAAATCCCCCACCATGTAGTCCAGAAAATTCAAGATGCATTGTATTGCAGCCCGAAAGCATTGTTAGAGCATTAGTCTCTGAGGATTTTTCCAGATTTAAAATGCTTAAACTTTTTAAGACCTAATGAAAGTAACTTTTAACATATGCTGCAGCAAAGTGATTTTATTTGGGCTTGCCTGATTCTATCCAGGTAATTTTGATATTACAGAATTTTCTAAATTAGATTTTGACTCCATGCAAGAAAACTGAACAGCGGTCACTGCAGGAGAAATTTCAAGATCATTTGCTGTGAGATACCTGCACACTGTGCTTCACTGTGGTACTCTGGATGGAATAAAGAGGGGTAAAAAAAATACTGAAATGAAAGAGTTCAGCCTAAATGAGTGCGATGACCCAGGAGCTGAATTTATTACATTTCTTTAAAGCAGTTTGAAATATTTTGGAAACAAATATGTACAGCTCAATGAAGTGAGTTTCTGACATGATGCCATGTGGACAAGTTAACCTGAAACACATGTCTTTGGACTGTGGGAGTAAATGCGCACGTACACAGGGTGACCATGCGAACTGCATGCAGACTGAGCCGTATTCAAACCTGCAGCTGGGCAGGCCAGGTGCTGTGAGGTGGAAATGCTCCCCGTTGCACCGCTGTGCCACCCCTTCGGTGCTTTCAATACAGAAGATTTTAATGGGGGTCTTTCTGTAACTGGTTGGGACCCCATTTTGTACAGTGGCTCATCTTACAGTCCATTATGCATTTACAGTAAATCAAATGTGAGGGAAATCAAATGTTTTTGTTGCACATTTTCTTGATGGTATGAAAAAAGTACAGCTTCTTTTATAAACCAGTTTATTAGCTTCTAGCTGAAGACACAAAATCATCTTAACGTCAGTTAATAGAGTAACACTGGGTCTCCTTAGACAATGTTTAATGTATACCGATTTCAACCCAATTGACCACTTTCGCGATGTATAAGCGTAATATTAATTAGGTCTTATGAAGTTATTAAGGTGTCCCTTTTGCTGAATTGGCTCAGAATTCACATGACGGCAGAGGCCTTCTTTCCCACACTTGTCCAACGGGCCTGACTCTCAGCTCTCTTCATGCCAGTCCACTCATCTCCAGGGACGAACTGGAGGATAAGAATAAACACTCGGTGATGATTAAGTTAACATTTCATTGTGTTTTGCTGATTCTGAGAGCAGATGTGCTTCTCTGCAGCTGGGAATGCAGCTCACTCTGGTCTCATGTATTCTAAAGCACCTTTCTCGCATTAGCAGCTCTGCACACGCTGTGTTTCGCTCGCTCATGTGACCTAACCCTTTCCCCAAAGTGCTGACTGTGTCCTTAAAACTACCGTCATGAAATGCTTCTTGATTTGCCCCCCATGTCTCACAGTCTCAGCCTTTAACAAACATTATGGCACGAATGTGGTCATCCAGCATCCTCGCTGCAGCACGTCCAACACAAGGACACGTTTCCAAGAGGAGACGCCGTTTTTGCTCTTTTTATAAAAAAGAAAGCAACTTTCGGTAAAATTAAGATTCCGTATTTAGTAGAGACCAGCTGTACCTTTACAGATGTCTTCATATTAACGAATGAAAAAGTTTTAAAGATTCGTGCACACAGCCAAGTCAGGAAAACGGAGAAACACAACAGGGCACCTGCTTCGCCGTTGCTTTATGTGTGGCTTACAGGTAAGCACAAATGATGGATAAATAGCACATTAAACCAGACGATGCTTGTGATGCAGCTTGAAAATGACCACCACAGCTTGGCTGAAAGAACTGGATCGGAAAACAAGTTCAAAACTTTGAGAAAGAGCGTTGAAAATACATAATGATTTTGTTGGGACAGAAAACTCAAAGCTATATAATCTGTATGTTAATGAAAAATATAGATACAAATATGTACAGTAAGATGTATACAGGAACAAAGAAAAGTGGGCTATAATGTGGATTTATTCATCCCATCCTTTTTTTGCAGAATTCACAAGACCTTCTAAGGTGGACCAGTGTATCAGACCTGAGAACGAGGAGGACTCTAGTTTTTAAGTCAAAAAGAAGATTTAAGCTTTATTTAGAAAACTATACATATCTTCATATGAGCTCATGCAATAAAAATAACCAATAAAAGCAGTCAAGAAGAAATCGCAAGGTAAGAAGCAAAGGTAGTTGCTTGAATCTGATGAAAGTGATTGTTTATCCTTTGATCAAATCTAAAAATAATCCAGACGAGAGAACAACCCCCTTGTCTGTACATGAAAGTGGAATGAATTCCAGTGACAAAATATGACTTGCAATGCAGGTACTCAATTACAGCTCATGGACAAACAACAGAGAAAAAATACAAAGGCTTTCAACTTCTAGTTAATTATACGTAGAATAACAAAGTAAAGGAGAATAGGTTTGTGCTACAGGAAATGGGGGGCCAAGTAAAAAAATCGGGTATTAATACAGAAGGCTTTGATAATACCAAAGGATAATAATAATAATAATAATAAGGAAAAGATGAGTATCACGTATTTGATTTTCTTAAATAAACTTGTTTTACCGGTTGGTGTAGAAAAGTTCTGCAATGTGACATTGACACGAAGCTTGTATTACACTGTTTGTTTTTCATTTCTACGTTTGTTTGCAGTCCCAAAATGGAGGGCGTTTCTTTCGGTAGCAGCGTCTCCCAAACGCGCACAGCAGAAACCCGGTTGGTCACGAACACCCTGAAGACGACCGAAAAACGAACCTTCTGGTACCGACGCAGCTGGGAGGCCGCCGCACTCGGGTCCGATCCAGATGTTCTGCAGCTGCGCGGATGCTGGGGATTCCAAAGGGTTAAATTTTTGCCTCCAACTGCGAATTTAGCCCCGCCCACATCCCAACCCGATCCTATTGGAGACGCTGATAGGGCGTGCGTTATATCGACAGACACGCTGACCAATAAAGTGCCAATAAGAAGGTCCTGTGTCCAATTGTAGCACGCAGGAGGCGGAGTTTTGGAATCAAACTTGGTTGAATGGCAGTACATAGAGCGCGAGCGCCCCGCCGAGCCTGTGACGCGCAGCCGGTCCCGGGTGCGAATGGCGCTGCGGCGCTGCGGGGTCGCCGAGCTGCGGTCGGTAGCGCGCCTGAAGGTGCCTTTCCGGAGCCCGACCTTCGCGGACGGCTGGCAGTTGTGCGCGACGAGTGATGCTCGACGCGGGTGAGCGAATCTCCACGCGTGCGGGGAGGAGAAGCTCGCACCGCGCACCGCTGTCGTGACGGGACGCCGGTCCAGCATCTCGGTGGCTGTGGGCTCCCGGGTTCGAGTCTCGCCGTGGATCAATGGAAAGGCCTGCAAAGTCCGACTCGAGTCCCACGATGTAAGGACAGCGCGACCCCCACCCCCCCACAGCGCAGGGCGCAACATCGAAGCTGCGCGCAGGGTGTCGCGCACAGTTTGGACCTTTGAACGGCCATGGGTTCCGTCCCGGGTCGCCCAAACCACAGTGGAGACGCTCTTTCCTCCTCCCGAGAGGCAGTCCGGGCGGGCTTCGCTCTCCGTGCGACATAGAAGGGATGTTGACATAAGAAATAACTCCCGCCAATCGATCGTTTTAACAAGCTCCTGAGATACAGTATAATACGGTATATGGCAGTGTGATGCGGTATAAAACGGTGTAAATGATAGGGTTGCAGTGTAACTCGTACCAGCGCAACAGAGCGATGCAGTGTTACGGTTTTATGCAGCGTGTTGGATGGTGAGACAGTGTTGCAGTGTTGGTGTGAGACCCAGTGTAAAGGTGTGGTGCACAGAGGGTGTGATTGTATCGTTATGGAGAAGTGAGAGTCCCCCCCCCCCCTTCTGAAACCACTGGTCGCTGAAGATCAGATGTGACACTTTCACTTGTTACCTCTCACTTTGGTCCCGCTGTCGCACTCTTTTATGTGTTTTAGCTGTTGGAAGGAAGTCACGCACAGGATGACATGCGCGTCCTTCACGAGGGGTCTTTCTGTTCGTGAATGACAGGACCGGGGGGTGCGGTTAAGTGGATAGGAGTTGGGGGGGGTCCTGTGCTGCGAAACTTTAAACAAAAATAACAAGTCTCATTACTGTTTATGTTCAGAGGAAAATGCCTGTATAGTGTTAGGTCATGTCCCGGTCTAACAGCGTGAGCCCCCCAGGCCTTGGGGGTCCCGGGCCAAGGGGAGGAGTGGAGCACAGGTCGGCTTGGGTGGAGTCTGACCCTACAGCCAATGGGTATCCGTACCCGGGCAGAACAAGCAGGAAGCTGGGGCGGACTGGCAGCAGATGGGGAGAGGAGGAGAAGGAGGAGGAGGAGCGGGCACCTGGTCGGACCCCTGCCCCTGGCAGTCGTCTTAGTTTCCGGTCCAAATCTGCTTGGCAGGAGTGTGGCGCTGAGACGCAGGACAGCAGGGGCTCGTCCCCAAAGTGTGCCGACGGGGAGGTCAGACCCCGGTCTGTGGAGGTGGGTCTGGAGGACAGGAGGAGGAGCAGGAGGAGGAAGAGGTCGGTTCCCGAAGTGGAGCTCGTGCCACCAGCGCACTTCTCCCTGGGCGAGTGCTGTGGTGGCATCATGCACATCTTCAGGTCCAAAAAGTTCCAATCGGAGAAGCTGGAGAGACTCTACCAGAGATACTTCTTCCGGCTGAACCAGAGCAGCCTGACGATGCTCATGGCTGTGCTCGTGCTGGTCTGTGCCGTGATGCTGGGGTTCCACTGCGCCGGGGGCATCTGCAGGGTGCCTTACGTGGTGGTCTTCTCCTTGGTCATTGTGCTCATCCTGGTCCTCATGGTTGTGTGTAACAGGAATGGTTTCCACCAGGACCACATGTGGATTGTGTGCTACGTGGTCATCCTGGTGGTCTTGGCAGTTCAAGTGATGGGGGTGCTGCTGGTGGAGCCACGCAGTGCCTCAGAGGGCATCTGGTGGACAGTGTTCTTCATCCACATCATCTACACACTGCTGCCGGTGAGGATGAGAGCAGCGGTCATCACTGGGGTGCTGCTGTCCACCATCCATGTTGTGGTCTCCTGGAGGATGAACCAAAGGGACCTGTTCTTGTGGAAGCAGGTGAGTCACGCTGAGACTCTTTGGTACCACCTGTCTGCTGGTGCTGCGCACAGACACACACACACACACACACACACACACACACACACACACACACACCAAGCACATGGCCATCCGTGGCTTCCAGTGAATGTGTCAGTGTTTGTCCAGAAGAAGTTGTGGAGTTTTTTTTTTTTTTTTTTTATGAACCTTCAGGTCTTACTTAAAAATAATGTATTTCTGAATGGTTTGTACCACATTTTACACTGTTTACTCTAACAACTCCAGCCTTATTTTATTTGTAGGTGTTTTTTTTGTAAGTTTTCTTGAAACCACGCACAGACATTGGCCTTTGCACTTTTGTCATGTTAATTGAGCTTAACTTTATAATAAAGTAATGATATTACTGTATATACTTTAAAACATGCAGTGCATTCTGCTTTCTCAAGATCACCCCTGAAATCAGGCTTTCATGTATTATCAATAATTGCTACTCAGCTGTTATTTTTATGGGTGGATTTGAATGCTTGGGCAATGAAAACAACTTTGAGTACATAAATATTTCTTACGTAACTTAAGGAAGTTGTTTGGGGTAATAATTGAGGTTATTGGAGCTTCAGAAATTGAAAGATATAAGCTAATCCTCAGGCTGGTCGATGAGCTGAAAAACCTGAGCGGTGCTTGAAAGTTAATATGTGAAACACACACGCATGTCGGACGTGTTTTTGTTGGGTTTTCTCACGAATCTGTTGACTGGAAACCACGTCAGATGGGGGATGCTGCAGCACGTTGCTATGGAGACAGAGGGCTTCTTGACTGCTGCCCATGATTCTACTTTGATGCCGAGGTTGCAGCCGAACACACAACGCGCACCTGGAAGATGCAACCCTGATCACTAACACACTAGCGGCCTTGTGAAACAGCCATGATGCCCTGATATTTGGTGACCAGTGTGTACTGTATTTAACATTTTTTCGATGCAGCTCTTGATGTGCGAATTCTGCAACCCAGCTGACTTTTATTTTTGTCTGTACCTTATATAAGGAGTTTGTTGATGTGTAATGAGGGAACAGTATGATAATTTTGGATGATAAAACTACTGAGACAGACACCTAATCTTTGTTTGCTGTGTCACTGGAGTTGGTTTGTTTTGCTGACAGGGTGTTCCGTGGATGATGTGAACAAAGTCTTTTTGGTGGGATGTGCATGGCGAGGTCTGCAGAGGCACCAATTCGCCTGACCGTGTTTTGCAAAAACAGCTTATAGGAGCCAATAAATATAATAAAAAGAGGCGAGCGGATACGCGGAAACGAAGACCTGAGCGTCCTGTGAAAGTTGTTGCTCTGTAACAACTCAGCTCTGATGGGGAAAATGTCTCCATGTATCTGCTATATACTTTGGCTTTGACATTTTTAACAAAAACACATGCATTCCTCAATAATCAAATTGGAAAAAGTTTATTTTTGTGGAGCTGGCACAGATGAAGTCTGGTGCTGGTCTCAGCCCTTTTGTTTGGAATACTTTTTATGACTTTTAAAATGTTGTTTACCTTATTAACTTTTTATGAGTTGTAGCGTTGATGTGATGGTGCTCTGCACTTCAAGGATGGAATGAGGTGTAAAAATTGTGCCTGTTGTTTGTGGGAAAGTTTGGTGCTGAGCCCCATTTTCTTAATATGTTGAATGCACATGGATGAAATGGAAAGTGTGTGTGTGTGTGTGTGTATACACGTCACCCTGACAGTAAACCTGTTGCTTCATGTTAGTGTAGAGTGTAAATGTGTGTTTTTGCAAATGAAAGATTGGCTCGGTCCAGGGTGCAGGTGTGGGACTCGCACTCAGAATGGATGAGTCTCTGCTTCCCTGCAATTTGGAAACAAGTTTCTCACATTGGCCTTGTGTCTGAGTTATGAAAAGAGAGGAAGGTTTTGAAAATGATGCTGTCATTAATAGCAGCTGTAGTCTTAGCAGTATTTCATCTGGAGTTTCTCCAGCTTAGAGTTTGTTCACGTGGCGGGAAGAGGAGAAACAACTTGTGTGTCTTCTACTCACACTTTGCCTTGGAGTAAAACTTTATTGTTGACCATAGAATGAAATCTATAAACTGAATTTGAATTGGCCTGGTACATCGGGGAAGTGTGTCAGCGAAAAATGTCACGTGTTACATTTCAGCAGCTTCGGTTTTACGGTCCTCTTAATGTAAGTTTGAATGAAAGAGCAGATGTGGAAAGACATGACCGAATACTGTACACCCTTCCCCCTGCCAACGATTCACCCAAACCTGATATGGTTATGGGCCAAAAAATGGACCGTAACCGGTGACAGAGCCTTTGTTGCAGAGTGAGCTGTGCAAATAGCTGCCCGGATAAGCAAATATCCTTTTACCAACTGGGCTTAAAATGCAGGCTAAACAGTAAAGAAGACAACCATTTAAAGCAGCAAGAGTGGGACGCACCTCAGAGTCGGATGAAAACGGCACCGCGACACTGTGTCCCGCCTCCTTTTGCTCTTTAATCTCCCATTTTTTGACGCTTTAGCAGTTAACAGGCTTTGAACCCAGTGCCCATGTAGCGGGAAGCGTTCAGAGGGTCCGTCTCAATCGAAGCCCTCGGTGCCAGCGAAGCTGATGCCGCTGCTCACCAAACAGCTTGGAAAAACAAATGAAACTGCTTCCCATGAGTTTGTACTCATTAGGTATAAAAACATGTGGTATTTCTTCCGTCCCTCATTGTTATATAGTGTAATGGTGCTCTGTAGGGGGTTTATTATTTATGTACACAAGGGCTGAGGGGGGGACTGTGGGAATAGCTTGCAGTATTTGTTTCTTTTCACTGCGCTTCCAGGATATCTCTCCATCATCCGTTTTCGTAGGTCTAGGAAGGACGTCGGAAGAAAGAAGTAAATTTAGATAAAGTTTTGAAAGATGTTTATATTGAAATAAATCTGGGTGTGAATGGGGGAAAAAGGAGGTAATGCAGGGTGATGCGGAATGGCTGCTCTAACAAATAGGCAATTGATGACCGGGTGATCTTATGATCTCCTCCAAAAATATGAAGTTACTGTGTTGCGCTACATTTATGCTGAGGGCTGAAGGGAACAAGTTGTGAGGAGGTGAGCCCA
Source organism: Heterotis niloticus (assembly GCA_018136845.1). Lineage (NCBI taxonomy): Eukaryota > Metazoa > Chordata > Actinopteri > Osteoglossiformes > Osteoglossidae > Heterotis > Heterotis niloticus. The sequence continues at coordinate 1,285,788 of CM030897.1, forward strand.
ACTGCTCTATTTGTTCATTCACTGGATGTTGGGAGATCATGGATGGACTCATGTGAGATCCCCAGAGGGTTTTTGCTATAGCCAAGGTGGCAGAGATGCTATTGGGGGAAACACTGAGGCCACCTGGTTCATATCTGGCTCGGTGTGCGTGGAATTCCCATGACCTCGCTATACCGACATGGGTTTCCTATGGCCGCTTCATTTCCTCCCACAGTCCAAACAGGCGTCTGTAAATTGTTCTTAGTGTGTGAGCGAATGAGGGTGTGCGGCTGCCGTGCAGACTGGCGTCTTGTTCCTGTTCAGGGTGCACTCTGCCTCACACCCTGTGTTTCTGGGATAGACTCTGGGCTGTCATGACCCTGCCTTAGGACACCGATTGTTGATAAATGAATTTTTTTCATATTTGACTGTTTAAAAACCGACTGAAATAGTTTCAAAAGCCCCTTACAGTGTGCGCAGCCTGGTTCTGGAACCGTTTGGGGTGAGATGTGCGGAAAGCCCTCTCAGAGGTGGCCCCTTCCCTCCTGCCTCCACCATCTCCAGCCCAGGGGAGATTAAGTGGGAGCAGGCATGGGAGTTGCTTTGAGGGGGGGCACCTAGCGGAGGTGGCGTGGATTCCCCTTTGCAGATGTGCAGGAGAGGAAGAAGCCGAGCCGGAGCCCTGTCAGCTCCGTCAGGGCCTGCCGCACATCTAATTCAATTGGCCATCTTGTAATGCGCTGCCTGGCTGCAATTTAAATCCCCCCCCCCACCCCCACTGCATTCACTGACCCACATTTTGCCTTTAAGGAACCCAAACGCACAGCAACAGGGATCCTAGAGGGGTCAAATCACACACGCACATAAACGTACAGCTAGTGACAGAAACCCTGTGCTGGTGCTGGCTTTCATTTTGCTTCTGTTTCAGCCTCCAGTTCTAGATATTTTTGTGTTCAGGGGGTCCCTTTGCTGAGGGTGTGGTTTCGAAGCGTGGTTGCTTCTCGTTGCACGCGGGGGTGAAATCTGCGTAGGTTCTCATCCTGCAAACGTACAACCATCACAGGGGTGCTTGTATCCAGGCAACCGAGGCCCTCTCCAGCGCATCGCTGTGGACCTGACAGAGCTTTTCTGAAAGAAAAAGCCCCTCATCTTTTCATCTCCCATCCCAGTGGTGAAATATGTGCCCATTACTGCTCGAATTTGGTGGATTAGCATGTGAAGTCCCACATTGTTCAGATCCGCTGATGCATTGTGTTTATGTGCAGAGGACGCGACCTGCTGGCGTTCGGGCTGGACCGCACGTGGGTGTGCGACACAGTTAATTGAGTGACGCAGCCCCGGTCGGCCTGCTTACATCCATTAACCGACAGCTTGGCGAAGATACAGGGACAGGGAGAGGAGACATGTGCACCCCCCCCTTACAAACACAATTTGTTCCTGGAAAACCCTTTATGAGGTGAATTCTCATAAATCAAAAATGTGATTCCCATCAGTTTTAATGGTATACATGCTCATGAGCTCCCAAAATAACACCCATTTCCCCAAACCCATTTAAAATGGACACAGGTACTTGAGCGGTGAACGTGCTGTCGTAATGCAGTGTAACAAAATAGTTTCCCTGTAAATGCTCTGTTTTATACCTATCCCCTGGTATATGTCCTCTCTATTTACTTCCTCCTGATAGAACGTCTCTTATTTTTGTAATAAAAAAACTTGGTTTTATGTTCCCCATATAGTGCTTTTTTAAAAAAAAAAAAAAATTTTATAACCAAACCATGTACCCAGCCCTGTCTTTGTATCTATTATTTACTGTTTTTGGCTCTTTTAAAAGTAGCTTCTCGCAACCCAACCTCCAAGCAATGAAATACACAGTTGCAGTGAAAGTGTGAAGTGTTTGCAGTGGCCTGAGGGTCACGATGGAGGTGATGTCCGATCACTTCTGCGCAAACTCCTCATAACCTTTGCTGAGCTCTTGGTCGCTATATGGGCACGCGCTGTCCTGAAACGTGGAACCGTTGCACTTGCAGTCGTACCCGAATCCCCCGACTCTCCAGCATCGTTCACCACGCGGGGCGTCTGCCGTTGATCTTTACGCTCTGGAGGATGGAGTGATGCACGAGGCCGTCAGCTGGAGCCTCACCGGCAAATAAACCAGGACAGATGCGTCGTGAGCTCAGGGTGGCAAAGCTGTAAAAAGAACCAAACTACTTCCGTTGTAACATCGATGTTTTGCTTTGTTGTCCTCCGCTCTGTTGCGTTGCATTTCTAAATGAACAGCGCTGTTTCTCAGACGCGGTGTAGCACATTACTTCCTTCTGTTTATACCCTCTTGTCCACCTCATGTTGAGAAAATGTGTGTGCGCGCGCGTCTGTGTGTGTTAATTCCTGCTGCGACTTTGCCAAAGTTCTCAACAGGACTTAGACAAGATTTACTGTTCATCTCCTGAGACTTTGGCCTGGGTGTTGGTCAGTTTCCCTCCAAAATATTTGACTTTGAAGAACAGGGGCACAAAGCTGTTTATTTTGTGTCAGAAAGAAAATAAGCGATTATGTTCTCGCAAGACCAGATGGAGAGAAAATGCCTCTTGGACAACATTTTGTTCCCATTTTTGTCAAGTTCTGTTTTTTGCTACTTACTCATTATTATTGTAAAGTTTCTTTCTGAATAATTGCTAACAGCAGTGCATCTACAGCAGATAAACACTTTCACTTTTTATTTTCCTAAACTTGTCGAGTTGGGTGTTGACCACCGTAGGCTTGGAGCAGGACTCCTCGTGCAGTATGTATGACTACCCCCTGCTCAGTTCTTCACATTGATCCACTTGCGAACTGTGGGTCGTGACCTTCGGGTCATTTACGTTTGCGTTTACATTTATTCTTCAACGCTAGAGAAACAGAAGTGCATTTCAGAACAGATGAGCTTTAACTATAGACACACTGAATTAGTTGTCAGAGGGATTCAGCAGCTCTGAGGAACACAGGGATCTCCTTCTACCACATCGGGGTCAAAACTGAGAAGCTTTTGATTTTGCACCCTGTGAGTGTGACCATCAAGTGGCCTGAGATGAAGCAGTATGGTGCCCTTCCATAGAGTGCGGGGAGTCATTAGGTCCTGTAGGTATCCTGGTGCAGGATAGCCTTTGGCTGTGAAATCTTTCTGCTTCAGAACCTTTCTAACTGCTCAGCTTTCAATGAGAAAGAATTCAGCTGTGTTTCTTCTCAGATGTGTTGTTCCTGCAATTACCAGGGGTGATGAAGCAACGTTTTGAGGGCACGGAAGGTGTGCGGTGATCCTCACCTCAGAATGGACGCTTGAGTGTCACAAATGCTGATGTAGTGACGCCAGTGCCGGACAGAGAGGAGAAGTCATTCCCTCTGCCTATTCTGTGGACCTTCAGCTTTGACCACTGACTGTGCTGGTGTCCCTGGTGTTCCCTTTGCAGCCAGGGGGTCACGCCCATCTCCCGGGGCCCACGACGTCCCGTGTGCCGGATGACAGCTGTGGCAACTTGCAGCACCGCAGACCTCAGGTGCATTTTTGGATCTGGGTACACGTGCAAGTGTTGCCTTTCCGTACGCATCGCCACGACTACCGCTCTCCTCCCTGCTGGATTTATTGTTATGTTTGTGAACGTAAATTGGTTGCGGAGGTGTTGTCGCCCCCGCTGTTGTGTTCTGGGAAGGTATTTGCGATGATGCATCATCTTGCAATGATTCTTATGTTTATTTTCAGTGTTACAGGATGAGGTCCGTTGGCCCAATCTGCTCAGGGATTTTGCAGCCACAGACTGCAGCTATGCTGGCATTATGATTATGTTAGATGGAGTTATTTTGGAGATGCGACAGGTTTCTGCATTCATTTCCCCTTAGTTTACTCAGCTGTCCTTCCAGCCTTTCTGAGTAAGGAAACCTCTGCTTCTGAGTGGGGCATTAAGATGCCTTTTCATGCTGTAAGCTTTTTAATGGCGTGCAAATTTCACTTCTTGCTGCCAGTGTGTCTTAAACTGATTTATCTCAGGTTGCAGCTTCACATAAAGCATATATGGCTTCTGCTTTATGGTTTCTCCACCTGTAATGGGAGTGAGTGCAGTCTGGAGGAAAGAGCCTCGCTCATATCGGTCTCTGTGAAACGCGGCACCTGTGAGGGTGCAGCCATTTCCGAAGCGCGTGGTGAGCGCGTTCTGCAGAAAGCTGTGGAGTGCCCACAAGTGGAGGTGCGCTGCCTGTTTTCACCGTTTCACACACATTAATCCCACAGAGAGAAACAGAAAAACAACATGTAAATTCAAGGCGGCAAACACAAGAGGCCCGTATTCACGTTTCATCAAAGAGGTCAGGGATGCGGGTCTGCTGGCCTTTTGTGCGCCAAACCCAACAACAGCCATGCGGAAGAAAGACCTTCAGAAAACAGGACACAACAGCACAACAACGCTGCACGTCCTTAAAGGTCACCTGGCTTCAGGGGCCATGTCGCATTTGCGTTCGTCGCAACTGAAATTTCCGAAAAAGAGACCTGAGAATGCATCTGAGACCTTTAATGGCAAGAAGGGAGTTGCGAGTAAACTGTGGCGAAATTAAAATTCTGTGTGGCGACAACGTGCACGGCTCACAAGGACGACATCTGTTATGTGGGAGAGTTTGCTTTTTTCAGCCGCACTTTTAAAGTGTCTCCAAGTGAAATCGGGGTTTTTATAAACCGTCAGGGTTTCGCCTCTCTCATGTTAAACCTTTTTGTACCCGGGGAATGTTGTTCTGCACAGCAGCGGTTCATTTCTCATTGCAGAAAGGAGCCGGTTTGGTCAGCAACCTCACAAATTGTTTGGAATTCCTTTTCTTATTATTCTAACCTATAGCTTTCATCCAGAAAAAATGTGCAGTTTTAATGCATTAATGCATGCCTACAGCAGGGTACAGGTATCTGCTTACGAGCGGAATCTGTTCCAAAAATTGGCTCATAAGGTGAAGTTTTCTAAGTTGGAGATGCAATTTCCATTATGGTACAAACTTTAGAGACTCCCTCAGCATAAATGGTATCAAATAATTTCAGTCACATAAACTCGCAAACACCTGTATTTACTACAGTAGAGACTGAACCTGGGACTTGAATCAACCACCTTTATTTTACGTTCCCTTAGTCACTGTGGTAACATCCATCCATGACATGTTATGATACTCAGTGTATTTGACAACATGTACTACAGTACATTATCATTTCAGGATGATTGTATAGTAACACACTTTTTAGTTACTTCTTCAAGGCGAAGACGACCATTGCGGTTGACTTGGACCACATGCGGGTGCGTGTTCTCTTCCAAAATTTGAATGTAGGTTCAGAAGATTCTCAGACATAAAGGCCTGTAAAAATGTGGTTTCAGCTTCGTGTGGAGATCACTATCGAGCCATGGATTTTACACCTCTGCGATAATTGAGTTTGCATTCATTCTGTAATTTGGACAAAAAGTTTATTCGCTTTGATGGGTTAAGTGGGATGCGTGGACGAGAAGCTGCACCGTGCTTGAACTTGACCCTAAATTCACTCCCTGCCCAGCACCGCACTTTTATTCCCTCCCTGCTCCAGTTCATAGTGTTTGCAAGAATCCACCAGAGTTTTTCATTTAAATTGCAATAGTAATTTTAAAAAATAAAGCAAGCCCAGCAGTCTTGTGTCCCTGTGACATTAACCATTGTTCTGCAGCAGTATGGTCTACCTGGAGGAGGTCACTCTGTTTACATCACAGCCACTTTTGGAAAATGAAATAAATAAAAAGGCAGCGCGCAAAGAAATACAAAACTGTTTTGTTTGCGTTCTATTGCATAAACCTCAAATGAAAAATGGGTTGCTAGGCAACCAGGTCACCCTGCTAATGGTGATTTATAGGCCAATTAAAAAGCTCTACACTGATCGAACGCAAACTTTGTACTGTAAAATATGACAATGAAAATTTCACATTGCATGAGTTTACAGCCAAACTATCCATCATTCATCACTGCTTGCTGATCGGTGCTCAGAATGTTGTCTTCAACAAATAGCGTTGCGTAAAAGCGACGGCTACAAAACATCTTTTTTTTTTTTTTTTTTTTTTTTTTTTTTTTTGTACACCATGGGTGCTACAGGGGGTCTGAGATGAACTCTGTGAAAGGAAACTGGGAAGAGTGTGTGTAGCAGATGTTGGGCGTTTTGCTTTGTGTATTTGCACGGTCGCCCAGCGGTTGGGGGACAGCCTCGTAAGGGGGATCACTACCTGCATTTTGTACCCTTCGCCTCCCTGGCATGATGCAAAAATACATGAGAGCTCCTGCTGGGAGACCCACAGAAAGCAGCACACACCATTGCTGCATGTCATTTGTCAGGACTTCCAAGAATTTTTACTAATTATTTTCTCATGGATTCAAAGAAAGCGGAATGCAGTTACGGTATACTTTATGCACGGCCAGCACAGACTGACATGAAGTAGAGCTGCTCTGAGAAAATGCAGCCGGTGCCAAGAAACAGCTGCAATGAGGCCATGTGGGCGTCTCTGAGAGCTGCAGGAGATCTCCTGAAGTTCACACACATCTCCTTTTAGATCTTTGTCCTGCACATCCTGGGTAGTGGATACTAGAGTTTGCCCAGGAGTTTTGCCAGTGGTCCATCTCCATGGTTTTACACCAGGTCTGCATCATTTCTGCCCTCTGACTTTTCAGATTAAGAGGAGCGAAAGAATGTTGTGGTCATGCAGATAAAATCAGTGAAATCTGAAGGGATGATGTTGGTGCAAATAAAGGTCCATCTCGAAGTCTCACATACATGTGCATTACTTTTAAGATGGCAGTGCAGGCCGCCCTCCGCATGTGAGTGGGATGAATGGTGCTGCACTTTACGGCTGATCTTGTGACCACAGGGTCATATGTTGGATCAGATCTCTGCATGCTTGTGGGACAGCAAAAAGCGCACATCTGTGTGTTTATGTGGTACAAACTACAGAAGGACACAGCTGCACGTTTCTCCTCGGAAGCTCTAAAGTGAGCTCTGCTGATGCTGGCGAACTGCTTTGGCCACGAGTTCATCATGCAATTACAGCTGGTTGCTTTCATGGAAATGTTGAGGGTTCAGATTTACATCGCTATTTCCCCAGTGCATTTTTATTTAAACCGCTTCTCCACCTCTGAAGTTAATCTATGAGCTACATTCATGCATCGGGGATACGGTCAGTTCTCCTGTAATGAAGGAGTTGTGTTCCTGTGAAGTGTAACATTATGGTAAATAGTGTAAAAGTAAGCATTTGAAGCAGGAATGTGGATTTTGGGCAGAACATATTAAATATAGTAATCATAACCTAGAGAAACTCATAGCAAAGTCATTTTAGAAGATCGCACAAGCACTACCAAAACAATCCCAGAATGTAAATGAAGAAGTGCGGGAAATAATGAAAGAGTATGCAGTTTGTCGCATTTTGTTGTTCCATTTCTTCACTACATCCATCTTTTGCTCCTGGGTTATAGCCTTTCCTTTAGGCCCTTCACGATGATACCAGGTGCATCTTTATGCCCATTTCACTTGAAATGGTGCTGTGATGGAACTAAAAAATGTAGAAAGCCTATTGCCACAAGATCATTGCCTACCTCATTGCAACACCACTTGCAGTGGGTACCAGCCAGGTGTATCTAATAAAGTAGTTGGTGAGGGCAATTGCAACACACATTATAGCAGAGTTTAAGAATTGAATGATCTGATCTGTGCAGCAAAGCTTCCTGTTAAATGATATTTGAGAAATACAGTAGGAAGTTATGGGAGAGACTTGTGCATGCTGTGTTATTATTAATTGGTTGCTTAGAAACACTTTTATCCAAAGAGTGTTACATTATTTGACCCATTCATACAGCAGGTAACCAGTTTGAGGGAAGTACCTTGATCAGGGGATCCAAACTGGAACCCGCTGGTCGGAGTGCTTCCCCTGCAGTGTCATCCTGCTACACGGAGTGGAGATAAACTTGTGGGGAAGGAGGTGATCTGGGGGGGGGGTCTCTGCACCTTTTGCACTCGAATTGCAGGGGGGGAGGAGGAAATGAGTGAACTGCTGCACTGCCGTAGCTCAAGTGGCTATGGGCTCAGGACTTTTGTTCAGGCACCTGGTCTGTGGCTGTTGCTGCGTTCTGTGTTATTAACAGAGAAATGTGAGATGAGCTGTGAGGCTGTGAGGCTGAGCAGCAGATATCGGGGGCAGTTATTGGCACGCGGACAAAACAGAGACCATTAATAGACTTTTAGTGTTCAAATTGTGCAGAATTTGTGTTCTTGTGTTTATTAGGATAGAGCGATGCTCTCTGACGTAATGAATGGCCTGTAATGGGCCGCAGCTGGTTTAGCTTCTTTATTTATATATTGTATTTCCAGTGATCATTTCTGTTAAAGCTCTTGTGTAGATAAATGAAATTTCTGGAAGGCTTCTTGCTGTCCACACATACAGACGGTCCCAGGGAATTTTTTGAGTTTTACCGCATGTGTCTGAGCGCGGCATGGTGGTACAGCAAGTAGTGTACCTGTTTGAATGCGGCTCGCTCTGCATCATAACCAGGGGTTTGTTTTATAGTCTGGCACCTGGGGATTCCATGATAGGCCCAGACCACCATAACCCTCACCAAGATAAAGCGGTGAATGTTAACGGATGGATGGATGGATGGACCATATTTATGTTTGTTATTGCTATGAAAGGCTTTGACAAGCTGCTTTAAAGGGGCTGTATTAAATAACTTGTTGTTATAATGTCTGCGTCTCAGCTTCCAGCAGATCTCAGAGATGCAGCATGCTGTATCTTACTTTTCTTTCACTTCTCTGCCCAGTTTGCCCCACATAGGTGTTGCCCAGGTCTGCCAGGTGGACTCAAAATATTCAGTGGTTCTGTCGATCAAGGAAAATTTTCTCCTCATTTTCAAATTAATATTAGAGCATTTCCACTGGAGATGAGTATTTTAACTTTTGCTATTCATCGTGCTCCTGTTTCAAGCCAAATTAACAGCTGTTGAGCAATTCGGAAAACATTCAAATTGGGATTAAATATGAAGTCACTTTGTGGGAGGCATATGGGTCACGCCTGGCTGGCGTCACACAGGGATGCTGTCAGAGGTTCACCACGCAAACCACTGTGGGTTTGAGATGGGGAACCTGAAAAGCAAACGCAGGCTCACTTTGAATATTCTGAGCCACACGGCAACGCTTAAAAGCCCAATTTGCATGCAGGTGTCAGGCAGAGATCACAGATAAGGAAAGAGGTTCCTCCTAGTGCTTTGCGTGTCTCCACTGCAGGTCCTCTAGGCGCAAGGGTCCACACGTCCCATCTTGACAAAGAGGCTCAGTCAGCGATCGCCTGTGACTGCTCCACATGTCAACGTGGCAGCATGGGGGACACCCAGTGGGAATTAAAAATAATCCCTGGATCATAGAGTTTGTGTACGGGTGGTGCGGCTGAGCTCCTTTTTGCCCTTCTGTTCCGACAGCGCCGCCACCATCTCGGACCGAGACCTCGATGCGTTTCTACATGTTGTGTACTGGTGTGTGGGAGCAGTAGCAAACCCTTTTTTGTTAGGCTCCTCAAGCTGCTCAGGTGAAAAGATAGCTGACACGGGCCTTTCTGGGAATGATCGAGGCCATTTGTCATCTCGGGGGACCAAGCTTCTCCGCTTCACCTCAGCTTTTCCAGCACACGATAATGCACATTAAAGGGCCCCGAGACTAGGAAAATATTAAGTATCTTTAATTTTTTATTTTTTTTTTGCCCCCAATAAATCTGAAAGGCGTTGAGGCAGCTTCAGTAACATTTTTTAAATGCTGCCGACAGTAAATGTTAATGATGTTTACTGCAGTTAATTCCGAATGGACCTTTGAATGGCTGTACCTGGATCGAAATAAAATTAGCTTCCATTCTTTTTTGGGGTTGATGCAAAAGCCTCCCTTCCTGCTAACATAGTTATTTATTTTTTAATCTGTCAAAAAATATTGTCAGTCTTCGTTCATGTAGATGCTTTTTTTTTGCAGGCTGAAAGAGGCAAAATTTGGTGTAATTTAAAGAGTTGAGTTTCCAGTGGCTTTAGATGAAAATTCCCTCTACAAAACTGCCACTTTTATGTTAGGCCTTGGCAGCAGGCAAGAACAATGTCCTCAGGCTGCAATACCTGTCACATATGATCTACTTTGACCATTTTCCTTCCCTTCATCTGCAAAAACCCTGTTACTCAGACCATGGCTTCCCAACCTGGGGTAACCAGAGTTTGCATGAAGGTCACCTGGCCAAAAAGATTTAAACTGAATATTTTCTACATGTCTGTTTTCCAAAACAAAGAGCCATAAGTTACTTAATAAAAGATAATTAAATAAATACATAGCCAATAATTTGTTAAATTATATTCTATTGCCCCTTACAGAAATTCTATGTACATATCAGCAAATATTATTTCATTATGTAGCCATTGGTTAAAGGGGACTAATGCATTTTATTATTATTATTATTATTATTATTATTATTATTAGTTCTTGTGTCAGTTGGCTTGTGGGGCAGATATATGGATCGTCCATGCTCACCTGTATTGGGTTATGCTTGCTTCTCCCGTCTAGGAGGTTCCCATCTCTTCAAGGTCAGAAAGCAAACACACAAATAAAAAATACAGAATAAAAATCAGGATTTCGAGTTAAATTAAAAGGATGAAACGCATGCTTTTTCCACCAGTTGCTTCCATTCCTTCACTGTAGCTGCTCAGTAACAGAACAGGCGATTAACTTAGATGTTTGGAGTGATGTTGCCCTGGACAATGGACCCATTCCGTGACGTAATACGTAAGCGGCAGAAAGGTTAAATGTGAATAATAAACACATTAAGCATCTAATGAGTGCAGAAATAAATGTCCTTATCTGTGTGGTTGCCATGTGAACGCCAACCTGTTTGCATGTGCTCCCACTTGGCAGAGGTACGCTTAGCAGAAAACACACACCATCATAAGCAATCGGCATTATGCTGGAATTCATAAAGCTCTTAATCATCTGAGAGGATCTTAAACTAATGGGGGGGTGTCAGACTCGGTCCGGCTGCGGGACCGAAGCTCAGTGCGGGGATGGAACTCCACTCGCTCTACCTTCATTACCTTTGCTGGTAGACTCACGATGCTTGATGTGCGATTCTGCGCTTGGGATGCTGAGCTCTCCAGCCATCTCCGACTTGACCTGTGCCAAGGTCAAAGGTGTGGCGAGGCTGGTTTTGTGTTCAGTGCAGAGTTGGACTCATTTGCCTCGAATAAAGTAGCCGCTGGATTTCTGGGTGTCTTAGCTCTGATATTTATTTATTTATTTATTTATTTTTTGCTCTGCCTTCTGAGCTCTCTCTCATGTTTCTCACAGTGCTTGTTTTTTTTTTTTTTTTTTTAAGACCCAAGAGTCTGTGTTGCAAATCGCTCCTCTGTGGCCCGTTTATCTGAAGGTCTGGAATGTGGGACCGCAGATAAACCTTTGGTGGAATCCTAGATGCCTCCCACCATTGGAGGACGCAACCTTGCCGTGAGTCCGGTCAGGGGTCCCGAGGAAGGAGCTGGGAGTGAAACGTGACTTAAACTGGGTTTCCAGTGGGCTGCCTCTTCCGGTTAGGAAACACAGTGTTGTTTTTGGGTCGTGCGCCCTTGTGCTTTTCAAACAACTAATGGGGGACAGGGCCCACGCCTGGACCACAGCTTTTCCCAGGGTTTATCGTTTGCTCCTACTGAAATGGGGATCCTGCTAAAAGGGGTAAAAATAGCTGTCGATAATGAAGAAGTCCGTCCACCCCCACAGTTGTTTCACCGCTGGAAGTTGCTGTGGTTTGATATCTTCCAGAAGATGTCAACCAAAAGAATATTGACCCTGGGGGCTGCCCAAGACTTTTAGTTCAGTTCTGTGCATGGTACAGCCATGCAGATATGAGTACTCTCCATTAAGGTGTCGTAAAATTGAATCGTAAAATTACCATATTAACAGGTAAATTGGTATCAAGTTTATTATCTTACATTTCAAGGGTTCTTGGTCAAAAAGTTAACAGTAATAATTCTGTCTCCTTGTCTCCACCAAGGGCAGTTGGTCCACATCCCCACACTTGGCGACCAGATACTCAGCTGAATTTTTGTTCACTTGTCCTCTGCTGCAGAGATATCTGGTTTTTCACTTATTTGGTTCACTATTATTAACCACACTTTCTGTTCATTGGCCCAAATTTCTGTGTATCCGGTTGTAAATTGAGACAACTTTTGAAAATTTGGCTGAGTGATGCAGACTGAGGCACACTGCATTTTGGGAAACGTGTACCCAGTTTCATTCTGCCGTTTTGCTGCTTGCATGTCCTCTGTTTTGTACCATAGTGTTTTCGTTTCCCAATTATTCATTTGTTTAAATGTAGTTTACTGCCTTTGTTTTCCCTGCCCACTGTGGTAAACCTGCTTTATAAAATCATTATTTTTAAAAGTAAAGTGTATATAATGGTAGTGTTACCCTTTTTATTTTAATGTTTGACTTTTTTCTTTTTCTGTTGGCATCTTTTAGGGTGCTTTGGGGGTGACGTTGGGATGGAATCAAAATTTCTCCCGATTAAAAATAACTGAATATGCTTTATTTATGCAGTTTTTTGGTATTTGGTCTGTTTTCGGGAGCAAATTATGACCAAGGAACAGGGGACGCATGGACTCAGGCTGTTCACATTTTTACTACCACAGATGTATAACAGCAGGGCCAAACTGGGAACCTGACCTGGTGGCCTTAACCAGAAAACCCCCTGCTGCATAGTAGCACTCCCCAAGTCCTCATCCCCATGTCTCATGATGCATTGTGTGCTGCAGACCCATCACGGCCAGCTTTTAAGTGGGTCAAACTGCAGGCACCCCAGCGCACTAAAAATACGTCTGGTTTGGCGAGGAGCACGAGATGCTTGCACACAAGCTGGGGTGCGGGCAGAGGGGGCCACAGTCTAGCACGTCACAATACAGCAGATGTACTTTGTTGTCCTCAAGTACTTAGAGGGATGGGCTTGCAGTCGGCAGGGACGCAGCCACGGTGGACAGCAGGTAAGATGATGATCTCAGTCTGATGGCCCAGGACACTCTGCATAGCACACAGGAAACACAGACTGGTGATGTTCCCTGTCACAGTCACACATCACTGACACCTCAGCTTAGGCCACATGGCTTCATGGGGTTTTTTTTACTGTAGCAGGGTTTTCTTGAGACCCATCCATCCATCCATCCAATTCATCCAGTGACCACAATCCCCACTCACCTTGATGTGCTTTAAAAAAGGGATAGCATCAGCAGCACCGGTTGACCTCATGGGAGGTTGGGTCTGGGAGGGTCACACCTGCTTACCAGTACTTACAGGTGCTCATTTATAAATCTTAATAAAACACTGAGACATGTAAAATATGTGTTTATCTGTTTGTTATATGAACGGATGATAATAAGCAAGTAATAGGAATTGAATTGTCTATTTCTCATTTTACATACATTTTACTGTTTGTGTCTTACTGCTTGCTAGTAGTGTTTGTCAAATTTTCACATACAAGGAATTTCAGGTGGTGCGTGCCCATTCAGACATGTTTCACAGTACAGAAACACTTTTTTATTCTAAAAGTATTAGACATTATTTGCATATCTAAATAGCACGATGAGTGGAAGTAGCAGCAGGACTAAATATAAACACTATAAAATGTGGTACTTCAATAAATGTATTACTTTGGGGGGTGTACTGTACTGCCAGTGTTGAGTGTGTTCTGTTGGTTCAGCAGTTGGATGGCAGCAGCGGAGTCTTGGTGTTGTCCAGTGTGGATATGGAGTTTGGTGTCCTGGAAAGAGACTCTGCTTTCTGTCTACTCCGTGGCTCGAGTCCCGATTGGCCATACCGCTTCCCAGAAGGGAGGTCTCGAAAGATGTAAAGGGCGAGTGGTGATGCGATGATTTCGCTTGTACTCTTTATTGCTGGAGAGGCGTGGGGGTCTGGGGTCACAGCCAGTGACCGTGTGTGGTGCGAGGGGCCCGAAACCAGACTGTTATGGAGAAGGCGGGGATGATCGCAATGGTGGCATTTGGGCAAAAATATCACAAGGTTGTGTCACAGTAATGTTGGTGAGGGCCATCATGGTGGCCTGATTTACTGTACTATATCAAGTAAGTGCCAGGGTCTCTGCTGTGGTTTCTGCACCAGCTGCTGTCCACAGCCAGCTTTAGAAGCACATTTCAGCATCAGTTATGCATGTGAATAGCAAGGAGTGAAAGAAAACAATGCCTTTGTAAAGCAAAAAAGTAAGATTTGCTAAACAATAAAAAGTTGATATGCACAGGAATTTAGAATACCATCGAAATGTAATGTGTGTTTCATTCCTCTTGGGATTGTTTTGTACTATATTTCATATTTTGCAGCCTGGATGGTGAGGCGGTTGACTTCATGTCTTTTATATGCTTGGACAATGCTGTGTCCTGAAAACACGCCTGCAGTCTCTCGTGTGCAATGCTGGGCCATTATGCACATTTTAGGTGTTTCTCTCTGATGATAAGTGACACAGTTACATGGCTGTGTGGCTGCTTTCAAAACCTGATGATGAGTCAAGCAGAGGCTCCAGACCACCGTGCGCCTGTGAGGCGGAGTCCCGCTGGCTCTGGAGGTGGCGTTTGCTGATGCTGCCGTCCGACAGCCCACATTCACCTTTAACACTTTAACTCTTTTCCCAGTGGGTCTCCAAACTCAGGGCCGAGCAGATCAACAGGACGCCACTCGGCAGGTTATGACTCTGCTGCCGTTCGGCATCTGCTGGTCCTCAAGGGCCTTTTTAAGGATTACCCTGAGACAAACTCTGCTAAGTGACTTCTCTGTTTATGTGCTGTCATAACATTCATAGATTCCTACTGCTCTGCCTTTTTCTTTGAGTTTTTCCCTGCTCACCGGCACTGCATTATCTTTACCAGTACGGTTTTTAAAAATGAAGCTGATGGATGCTAGAGCCCAGAATTGTCCCCAAACTATTCACTGGCAAAGGTCAGGGGTGCCAGTCAGGATGTAGGTTGTGACCCTGTGTGTTAAAACCACTTGTAGAACTGGCGGAAGTCGGAGGCCAAGGTTATGCCAGATGGGGCCTACAGGGTCTTGTGGTGACCAGATGTAAAGAGACCTGAGATTTTATTAAAAAATACAAAACAAACAGTGAGATCAGGACATGAGAACATGAAACAGAACCTCAGGGTACATCTGGATCCACACCGATTCTGAGCTCTGCGATGCAATGACTGCTATCCTCTGACAGTCCATTTAAAAGCAATGTAGCATCCTGGAGGTGGTGTGGCTGCATTCCTGTCTGCCACGCAGTCGTAACCCAAACTTTAAACTGTTCGCAAGGCCCAGCTGTATAGTACAGAGCAGGAAGGAGACTGGTGAGCGTAAACTCTCGATGGCCACGTACAAACCAGACTGCATCAGACTGCTGTGTGGCTAGGAGGTGAATGGCGGGTGTGCGTGTGTGTCTGAAGCACAACAGAATGCGGAATGATGTGGAAATGTGCCTTTTCATGATTTTGGGTTGCATTGGTAGCTGACCTGTCGATCTGTCCTTCTATGGGCATCTGCTCTCGCTGCAGAGACATCAAAAGGCCCCGAAATGGAAAAGGATGCTGAGAATATCCTTCTGGCTTGTCCGATAGATCCACTGAGCTCAGCTCCGTTCTGAAGGCCTCTTTAAATGGCTGCAGGCTGCAGACTGACCATATTGCACTTTGTGTGTTGCTCTGCAACAGTACGAATGTTCCCAGTATGATAATGTCATGCATGTTCAATGGTTCCGGAAGATTCTATGATGATCAGCTCCGCAGGCCAAACTCAGGCAATGAAGCTCAGCATAATGCTGTAGCTGCATAAGCAAAAAATGACACTTTATTATTTATTTATTTATTTATTTATTTATTTATTAACCATTATGTACAACATAGCCTGTGATGGACTGGCATTCCATCCAGATGGCTGCAGACAATGGCGACTCTGAACTGAACAAGCAGTCATCAACAACGGATGGATCTATTATTTATGACATCTTTGTCCAAGAAGACTCAATACGTTAGGTAAGAAGTTAAAGTTTTCAGTGAAGTGTTTACCTTAGTGGTCTTCAGCTTGACATGCGGCCTCCAGGTTTAGCTGCTCATGTGCACATCTCCTTTTGATAGAACAGAACTCAGTGGAACTTCTGTCCTGCACTTGTCTGGTTTCCGTCATCCTGCGGACTTTGGGCATCACAAAATACCGCATTTTTTGACAGAGCGCACGCAGATACACACCCATGCACCGGGAGAGCCTAACAGCCTGGCGTGACCCTGTAGGCCTTCCACAGCTTCTCCAGTCATTCCTGGTAAACAGAAAGACACTTGGCACAACGGTCTTTAATAGCTCACTAAAACATGCACATTACTGTGAGGTGCGTAGCACTCAATAGTGCCCTATGTTGCTGGAGCGCTAATATTGGGGCATCTTTTGCGACTGCAGTTTTGTATTCTAGCAACTCCCAAAAGCTGCTTTCTTTATGTTTCATGTCCAGCTAATAGCAGGTGAATGAGGAGAAAGGACAAGAGCGGTAGGGAGTTGGGGTCACGGCCAGGCCCGGTTCAGCAGTGACGCAGCGAGATGGTACTGGACACCTGGACACACAGAGCTGTCGGAGTGGAGAAAGTTCTGGGGTCCCTATGGATTTAGATTTGACTTTATGCTCATTTAGAGCAGATTTGGAGGAATGGGTGGGTTTAATGGGCCTAGAAGCCTCAACCAACCATCTGCTTTCCCGTCTCTCTCTCTTGCTCTCACACACACACCTCCGTATCTCAACACAGAGCGAGACTGTGAAGTGCCTTTTATGGAACTGCTGCTGTTATATCACACCTAGAGCCACGTGGCTTTTAATCATGAGCTAAACTCAATGGTTCTTTGTGAGAAAAGTGATAACTGCGGACTCATTTTGCAAAACATTTAACATCCTCGTGAGTTAAAGCCAAAGGTCATCGTGTTCTTGTGTGGCTCAGTTGTGTGGCTCAGTAAGAGACACTTTCAGACATGTGGAAGATCTCCATCACTTGACAATGTCTGATGTTTGGAGGGATGGGACCTGCAAAGGTGGGAAAATGCTGCACATTTCAGTAGGTCCCGAGGCCAAAATCCATCTTCATTTCCTTGAACCTTGCAGGGTTTTATTTTATGCTCTTGTGTGTTTTGCTGTTTTGTTTTCTCTGGATTTGTCTGTGGAACTCTGGTCCCAGTTGCCCCTTTGACACAGCAAAAATAAGCCAGACAAACATGGCAATCTTCTTCCTGGAATGCGTGGTTCGCACACCCTAATGGAAAATACTGCTTTATATACAGCATTCCCAAGTGGACTCCCGTCAGTGTGAAAGCTGGTCCGCTGCCCCAGCCTTGGGGCTAAAAGATGCTGAATGTCAAGTACGGTACTTTACTGCGCTAATGCCCAGCTAGACAAACAGCTGCAAGACCACTTACCCCTTGGGCGTCTTCTGCGAGTGAGACCCGGGTCATTCTGTGCTTTGCATAAGAAGTTTGGATGGGGCTTATAAACGATAGCTTATCTCTGGCATTAATTCTCTGTCCACTTATTTGCCTGTCTGAAGTGAGAAACCCAGCTCTCCGCCACCCATGTGATCATCGTGAAAATATTAAGGCTAAATTTGGTCTCTGTTCGCTGTGTTTATATGAGGTCAGCAGATAAATGAAGTACAACAAGGAAAAGAAACTCGGTAGAACCAGCAGTCTAGACTTGAATGACTTCCTTTATTATAACTTTACTTAATACCTTGGTCCCATGCCTCTCGGAGTGTTAAGCAGGCTGCTTTACAGTAGCTCAAACTTTTATACAGCGGGGTGTTCTTACTGTATCAGTTTGGCTTTAAGCACTACAGCCCAGGGGGTGGGGGGAGTGGATTCGAACCTGGGTCCTTGTGCGAGATGGCAGCTGTAGCCACTATGCCACCTGCTGACTTTCAAAATGGTGAAAAAGAATAAATTAGTCCTTATTCACTGATTTGTTTATTTATGATACATTTTTGTTCTTACCAGAACTTGAGCAGAGTTGAATGTTGCCATGGTGACAGGTAAACAGGTTGAACTTGGACCTGCAGGCGTCAGATGCAGGCGTTGTTGCCTGAAGTGAGTGACCAGCAGCGGGATGCCATTCTGGAAGCTGCGCTTTGCGGTTCCTCTGCTTCCCGGTGCCTCTTCGGTGCGAAAGTCTCTTCTCTTTTTATCGCCTGCTTATTTCCTTTCTGTGGTGGGAAACCAAGTTTATCTGTCACTTTCCTCCGGAGTGACTTCCAGCGATTTGCCCATTTATGCAGGAAGGTTATGTTTACTCTACTGAGGTTATTTTTACTCTGCCTGAGGCTCACCTAAGTACGTTGACTGAAGCTACTATAGCAGGAGGTGGGATTCGCACCTGCATCCTTCAGCCATGAATTGACAGTTTCCTGCAGGACATCTGTGTTCTCTATGTTTTAAAGCACATTTAGCAGCAGAAAAAGTATCTGGGGTTAAAATGGAGTTTGAGCTGCGCGTTCCAACGTCAAGTACTGACATCAGGCGCTGGTCGACAACTCAAACGTGCGGCAGGGCTCAGCAAAGAGACTGTATTAGGAACGACTTTGAATCTTTTTGAAGCTGGAGATGAAAAACTCTTCCGTTTGTTGGGGAGAGCCACTCTTCAAAGGTGTGACTCACGCAGTGACATTTACCGCCGTATTCTAGAATATTCCACAGATGCGGCATCCACCGTTCACCTTGGTGTGTCACGTCAGTCCCTTTTAGGCTTGGATGCTTTACGGATGAAAAGCGAGACTGATTTCTTAGCCATATTTGAGCATCAGCTGCAGTGGCCCGGTGCCCAGAGATTCCAGGACTGTTTCTGGACTCCCACCGCCCTGGTTAACCAAAATGGCTGGATGGTTGGAGCTGAGCGTCAGGCCCACTGATCTGTGGTGACATTTTAGCGCTGTGGTCTTAAAGCGCTGTCACTCGGGATTTGCCGAACATGAATACGAAGAGGAGATGTGAATATGCAGTGTTTGCACGGAACTATAAGTGGTGTTTGAGACTGCGTGCATTTTAAATAGTTGACAATTTCTGCCTATGGTGTGGGGGTTCAATCCCCGCTCTCCACGATGCTGCTCCACACACGAGGTCACAGCTGGGCCCATCATTTTAATGCGCTGGTTTTGCATTTTTTTTCCTCTAAACTCAAACATAGAGCCTCCTTTTCTGTGGGACAAATGTGACACGAGCCCCCCCCCATAACTGTCAGCAGTGGTCTCTGATCCAACTTTGTAGGGAAAGAGTTCTTTATTAAATTTATTAAAAAAGAATTTATTTGGTCCAGTGCAGCTTTGCTCAGAGCTCTACAGTCTGAACTGCTGTAAACCTTCGTGGTGAATTGTGTTTCGATTTAGTCTTTAGCCTGGATTTAGGTCTTGGTTTAATCTGGCCATTGTCTCCATTTGGCCACAGTGGCTCCTCTGTAAAGTCCGTTCAAACATGACGTCACTTTAACTTGTACGCAACCGTGTGGCTTCACAGCCGCCACTTCCAGTCCGGACTGGGATTTGTGACAGCGCACCAACCGGGTGCTTCTGGGTCCTCAGCATCTTTGGAATGAGCTTCTTCATTCCAGAATGAATGTCTTTTCTGCCTTGTTTTAAACATGTTCTTGGATGACCTCCCACCCCCACCCTCAGGGCAAGTCACCCATCCCCCAGCACTTAGTTCTCAGCTCGACTGTGACTCTGGTAAAGAGGGACAGAATGACACACAGTTCGGGGCCGAGTCCTGTCTGGGAAGGTTGGGATGGTTGAGAAGGACTTCATTGCTAAGGCACATCCTGTTAAGTGGTGGCAGAATACTTTGAAATAAGGAACCCCTTCCAGGGGGAAGAGACCAGAAACTACGATTTCGTTCAGTGCTTCACCGCTGGCCAGAAAGACCCATCTACTGCAGATGAACATCCGTTTTTGGCCGTTTCTCACCAGACCACACTGCTCGTGTGCCTTGTACCTCAGGTTCACCAGTTTTATGAACGGTGCTGCAGCAGGGGTGGGATTCAAACCCACTTCCTCCAGCTGCCAAACAACAGCTTTAGTTACTCTGCCTCCTGCTGCTGGACTCCCCCACCCCAGGACATTCTTAGGTGTCACTTCCCAGAGGGAGTACAAGGGAAGTCAGTGATGCTATGGGGTTTGAAGTCTTATGATCACTGTGGTCAGCGGTTTGGCGATGTCTGGTACTTCCGCAGTAAATGTGGTAAATTCTCCATGGGCTGCCCTGCTAGAGAGTTGCCTCCAGTGAGGAGAATTTGTTTGCATGAAGACATCTGCTGGCCACCAAAATGATGCAGCTTCATGCTGCAAAGAGGAATTCAGACTCTTCAGTGCTGATGATGTTGTGAGGGAGGAAGCAGTCAGACCTGCTGGACCCTGGAGAAAGGAAGGGGGGCAAGGGCTGGTAAAACACAGACTCTTCAAAGAGCAAATATTGACATCCGCAGCGTGGTTCTGCTCCTCTCTTCTTTCTTCTGGTAATCATTAACCGCACTGGAGAACAACACTGTACCTGGAACTGCACACATCTGGTCCTTTCTGACGGTCACCACTGCCACGTTCGATCGGTGTCAGCACTCAGCAGCACTTTGCAAACACGGGGGTGACATGGGCTCGCGCGTTGTTTAATTCCTGACCTTTGCGCTTGAGATGTGTGATGCCCTCACGTTGCTGCTGGTTGCAGAGAGGGAATCCGGGACAGCCCTGCCCAGCCCTGCTCTCCTCCCCTTCTGTCCACCTGCTTGTCCAGCTCACAAGTTGTCCCAAATCAAAACACCGCCAGTTCTGTTTTGTCCCCAATGTGGTGTAATGTCCCTCAGAGCTGCTGAATCCCTCCCAAGCCCATCTGCCTGAAAGGCATTTCTCTTCTGACCTCCTCACAGCTACATAAATGAGCCCAGCACCATCTGCTGTTCGAACGTCACTGCTATAGGCGGCTGCTAGAGGGACGTGAACCAGCAACATGGTGGTGCCAGACACACAAGCTGTGCTCGTCGTCCTGCGTGTGTTTATCAGACCTCTTTTGTTTGTGCCTTTTTGTTTACCCAGATACAGTACGTGCTGTAGGTGGAGAAAAGCATCTCGCAAAAGAATGGATGTTAATATAGATGAGCGCATTTCTACTGACACGAGGAGCGAAATGTGTCTGCAGCGTTTACTGCACTTCTGCCCGTTAACCTTTCCTAAATTGTAGCAGAAAACCAACAAAATATTAAAATAATAAATATAATAAAGATAATAAAATTACTTATTACATTATTAATTACAACTCAAAGGTCACCCAAAACCCAAAGTTACACTAAACGGTGCCTAATATGAGGGTGTGTAAGACGTAAAAGTAGAAAGAATAGCAGTATGGTAGTAAGAACATTATATAAAAGAGTATATTTACACTAATGTAGCCATTTATACAGCCGGATAATTTTACTGTGTCACTTCCGGGCAATTACCTTGCTCCACAGTACTGTGATAGAAGCGGGAGCCAAATCCAGGCGGTGGCGCTAACCGCTGCACCCCCTTCTGGCCTGTATGGATTTGCATAGAGGGAATGAGCTGCACATTTACCATCAAAATAAGGCCAGAGCTGGAGCAAAATGTGTGAACAAAGGATGAGGTGAGAATATTTGCTTTTGTTGTTATCGTGCTTGTCTGATAGACCAGGGTTTCCTTAGGTGGAGGCAGGATGTGGTTTTGGGGCAAATTTGCTCTGCAGGCTGAGTTGGTTTCTGTTTTAACCCCAGAAGCAAAGCGAAACTTCACTGGTTTTTCAGGGCGGAAAGTCCGTTGTGTGTTACTTGGCGTTCAGCATCGTTCGCCATCGGTCAGCCGTGTCACTGAAGACCAAAAATAGGGGATGAAATTGCCGTGTGGTTGCCGGGCGGCAGCATGCAGGGAATGAGGCGACTCTGCGGTGGGAAGAGGGTAAAGCAGGGTAAAGCGGAGGACACAGCAGGGTGCGTCGTGCCGTTATGTAGTTATTTATGGAGCACATCTCTTAAGTAGTGGAGGTTGACCTAAAAATATGTGACAGGGTTTTATGGGCAAGGTCTGGGAAGCAGCTTAACAGGCAGAAGTGAGTGCAATGGCAACCCCCCCCCCCCAGTTCTTGTTACTCACTAAAGCAAAAATTTTGCCTCATATTTGGTTGTAACTCAGTAAAGACTATTAAATATTTTCACTTTTATATGTGAAAACCAGCAAGTCAGAGCCCTGTGCGTCATATTGGTCATAAAATTGATTTATTGAATCTTAAAAAATGCCCCCATTGTGGAACACCTGTTAATGAGACAGACGGACAAACAGAAAGACGCTCGGTTTTCCTTAAAAATCAAACTGCACAAAAATATTTTGTTTGTGAACTTTCACTTTGCAATTGCGCTCATGTTAAACTTTTATTTAAAGCAATTTGTTCTTAAACCTTCCTCATCCTCGTGACCCCCAGTGCAGCTCTAAATGAAGGCGTTAATGAAAATGTCAATTGGCTGCTTTTCCTGTTTGTTCGCTGGAGAAAAGTCAGCAGTAAAGCTGAGCAAAGACCTGCGGAGGAAGGTTAAAGCGCAGGCGTCTGTGCAAATAAACGTTTTATGTGATTGTCTCCAAAAAGGGGACTGAAAAGGGACTTAACTGAGCAACTCAGTGCAGTAAATTATTTAAGTATTCCTTGTAATTACAAATAAAAAGGAATCACATTCTGTTTAAGGTAACAAAACTCTCTGATTTGAAAAAAAAAAATAAGTAAAAAATTTAAAAAAACCCCACATCATTTAAATTCACTTTACTGCAACCTGGAGTAAACAAAGGCACATCAACAACAGACAGATGGTGGAAAGGATTCAGCAGCTCTGAAGGACAGAGGGAGCCAATTTGGTCTCGATGTCACAGGTGGAGGGTGGAGGTCTCTGCAGGGGGTGACGTCACCCATGATGCTGTCTGGTCTGTCCTCTTCTGTGGCTTCCCAGGCAGCAGCGTAGTCACTGCTGGCCACTCGTCTCTCACAGGAAGTCGGATTTGTCACCCAAGCAGAAGAAACCCTGGTTTGCAGCCTCTGTGTCTCTGGCCTTTGTGTTTGCAGTGCCGCATGTTCACATGTATGTGTAAAGCTGATTACCCACGATCCCCCAGCCCACTGATGCCGCCCCGCTTGACTTTGCCCCGCAGCTCGTGTCCAACGTGCTCATCTTCTCGTGCACCAACATGGTGGGCGTGTGCACCCACTACCCGGCCGAGGGCTCCCAGCGCCAGGCCTTCCAGGAGACACGGCAGTGCATCCAGGCGCGGCTGCACTCGCAGAGGGAGAACCAGCAGCAGGTGAGGCCCACCGGGGGGGTCGAACTCACGCTCGGCCCCCACCGCAGGTTCCCACTCGTGTCCAGCGCTGTGTTCCATCCATCCAGGCTTATCAAAGCTGCGCAGAGGAGAAAGTCTGGAAAATCGAATATGTGATTTGACTGTCATATGTTTTACTACGGTGTGTACCACAGTAACACTGCTGCAGCCAGATGCAGTGTGTAATGGACAAGCGATGTGGGTAATAAGATGGAATGCGGTGTACAAGGGGACCAGGGGCCGCTCTGCTGCCTTTATTATTTTATGAAGTCATTTTCCTTTATTTATGCTTTAAGTAGACTTTTCCAGTATTCATGATTTTTCCATTTTTTTTTCTGCAATATTTTTGCAATTCACTACAATCCTGAAAAGGATGAAGTACCACACACAGTCTCCTGTTGAATCAGAGCACATTTCACTACATGGTATACTCGGTAACCATGTACGTGACAAATAAACTCTTTTGACTTTGACTTTGGTTGATGATGATGATGATGCTGCTGGATAGAATATTTTGTAACCGTGTTTAAAATCCAAAAACTTACTTAAGGTACAGAAAGTCAAGGATCGACTGCATAACAATAACCGCACAGATGTGTCGTACAGTCGCAGCACTGATGGAAATTGGAGGATTAGCGTACATTTGGCAGTTCTCAGGCTCCTCATTACATGAACACCCAAGTTACAGATCGGAAGATACAAACATTTTCTAGTTTATTCTTTTATACCGATGAGCTTATTTTACGTTGACTTAATGACTAAAATTTCTGTTTGTTGTGGATTGGCCACGACTTGCATTTACTCTTCGAGCCCACAGATGGCAGTGAAGAGCACCAGAGCAGCGGCATTGGAGTGTCAACTCATCTCCACGGTGTTTACAGTGTCGGGTGCTCCAGCGTATATTTTACCTTGTTATTTAAATGCATTTTAATTTGAAAGCAACTGGAAAGGAATAAATAATAATTAAACTATTAAAATAGTCTGAGGGAGTATTTGTTGTTTATATTGGTGTTGCTGGGACATTTACAGATGCTGATCCGTTGATACCCCGGGGAGAGGTATTGCTAAGCTTCTGCCGATTGCTGTAGTGCTGCAGGCTCTGGCGCCGCTCTGACTTGCAGACAAACGGAGTTGCGAACAGACTGCATGGTTGGCCGAGAGGAGCCACAGCGCAGGGAACATTAATGGATGATGAGACTCCGGAGCCTCCGTCCAGTGCGAAGCGTCCAGCTTTTGCACACACAGTAGGGGGACCACTGACACTGCAGTTGTCCTTTTTTGGGTGGTGGCGTTACCCCTCTCTCCCCTTTCTGCAGGAACGCCTCTTGCTCTCTGTCCTCCCTCGCCATGTTGCCATGGAGATGAAAGCCGACATAAATGCCAAGCAGGAGGATATGATGTTTCACAAAATTTACATCCAGAAACACGACAACGTGAGGTAAGAGCTGTGGGGGTATGGGGGGGGGGCAGCCATCAGTGAGGGTGGGGGGGTGGCCACTGAGCACTTTCCTGCTTCACGTTGAGTCATTTGGTGGAATCTGCTGCTCCCTCCCATGGGGGCCAAGTGTTAATGTTGTGTGTGTGTGTGTGTGTGTGTGGGGGGGGGAGTGTGAGTATACAAGAAAAAGGGCTGCTGCTGTGTCCTGCTGACATCCCACTCAGGGTGTAGTTTCATAGTCCAGTGATACCACATTAGGTTCCTGACCGGGATAAAGTGGTTAACAGTAACAAAGGGATGGACGAATAGTACAGTCAAATAAACAGTAAATTTTCCTCCAAATGGTTGGAAACTGTCTTGGATTAAAAAAGTATTTGCTGTTTGAGTGGAGACCATCAGTGGAGCAACCTGCATTCTTTGTGAATTGCAGGGCTGAAGCCCGAGGAGGAAGATGCTTCTGTCTCAGTGGGTTTATCTGCGGCTCAGGTTGTTGGCCAGTTTCTGCCAGAGAAAAAAAATAGCCAGACAAGGTTTTTGCTTACTGTCCTCTGGATACGAGTTGGGGGGATGCCCACCCCCTCAAAGTTGGCCTTTAGGCTGAGTGCTCACAGAAATGTTGGCAGATTTTTGGGTGCTCTGGGTTCTCGGATGTTACGGATTCAGTTAAACTTTTCAAGTTAAATTCTGTCTGGACCTGGAATATTATAACCCTGCAATGAACAAAGGGGTACTGGAAGAGCCAAAAAATTAAGCTCAGCCCCCTGCCAGGCTGGTGCCAACTTGACTCACGTCAGATGTTTAGATACCTGTGGGGGGGGTGTCACCTGTACCTGAAAAGGTGTGAACCAATTTCCGATGTGATTAACGCGGCAAAATCCAAGAACGACATCATCCTTATGCAATACGCTGGATGCAACACTTCAATTAGACGAATTACTTTGTGTGAAAGCCAGGAGATGTGGTGTCATCTTGACTTTGTGGAACAGCAGCCTTCCAGGTGGAAATGGGAAAGAAGTCGAAGTTTCTACAAAACCCTGAGTCTCATGCTGTTTTGTCACCACAAGCTGTGACAGTAGTGCTGCCTCAAAATGGTCTTTTAGTGAAGTTTTGGTGGATTTCAGCAGCAGTAGCTGGCAGGCAGCTCTGCAGGGAAAGTACAAGAGGCCAGAATGTGCAGATTTCACCCCAAATTCTTGCCTCCCACCATATTCTACCATTCATTTGTTCATTAATGAAACACTTTTCTTCAAAGTGACTGGCAGTGACTTACCAGTTCACGCAGCTGGGTGTTCACGGTGAGAACCTGGATCAAGGGTCCTGCAGCAGAGCTGGGATTTGGTGGCACTGACCCACAGCTGGAGGGCATTGAGCACAGTTCAGTACATCGGAGGACAGATGCTGGTGTTAATATATGGCAGGGAAAAGGGGTTTGCGGTCACTGCTATCTTGAGGGTGTGAATGGAACTCGAGTGGCTGGAAAGTGGAAGCTGGCAGATGTTTAAGGAACCGGTTAATGGCAGCATCTGTAATTGTGACACTGGTTGTGTTTGTGCTCCTTCCCAGCATCCTCTTCGCCGACATCGAAGGCTTTACCAGCCTGGCCTCTCAATGCACTGCACAGGAGCTGGTCATGACCCTCAATGAGCTGTTTGCACGTTTCGACAAGCTGGCTGCGGTGAGTGAGCGACCGCCTGCCCGCCTCCCATCCACCGCCGGCAAACCACCGTGGTGCCGCTGGCAGTTGGGGCTCGTTGTCCTCACCCTGGGTCACCCTGGGTCCTCCACTTGTGAACACATTATATTTGCAGTTTGTTTTGTTTATAACCCCAGTTTTTTACCCATAAGCCAGAATCAGTGAAAGCTTAACAAGCACTCAGTTTGGCTCAGGTTATTTCCTGCTAAAGTCTTTGCTGTACAGTAGCTGTAATAAATTTGGTGTTCTTAGGAGCTTTTAATATAATTATTTGCTTAAAAGTACATTGATATTCATTTAAAATCACCAGAAAAATCCTTGTCTTCAGCTGAGTGCTAATTTTGCACCGATCCCATAGACATGCACAAAACCCGCTGTGTTGCTACCGATCACGGACTCAGGAGACACGAGCAGCAAACACTGTGGAACAGAGAGGAAGCGAGGTGGCCCCACGCCCCTGATCCGATTGGCCGCTCTTTCTGCTGCCTGTGCGGGACGTTCGCTTGTCCCTCGGGGCATCGGCACAAGGCCGCATGAGCACCACGTAGAGCTTCTGTTAGATGCTCTTCCTTCCGAAGCAACGTTTCCCTCAGGGTGTTGTTCTGCAGAAGTGCAGGAGATGGGGCGCCTGTGCGCTTTTTGCGTCTCGTTCTCTTAGATTTGCCAAAAATGAACATGTAGCAATCGTACTGAACCGTTGACCTCAGCCTGAAGGATATTCTTGTCTCATTACATTTGCCTTTATTTGTTTAGCAGATGTTTTTCATCAAAAATAGTGAACAACAATGCATTTCACCCACAGGCAGACCATGACTCTCATTTAGTCCAACAGTACCGTTTTTACCATGGTGCATCACACCAGTAGCTTTGGGAAATACAGTGTTTTTTTTTCAATGAGCCAATGACGTACATTTGTGAGGCATTTAGGAGATCAGGACCGAAGAGACAAGTTTTGACTTCTCAAAATGTTCACCCAGCATCAGTGTGAGGTTTCCCAGAACGTACCGGGCTCTGCAGGCAGACTTTCGCATCTGGCCAGTCTTCAATAAAGAAGCAGGAGTAACTCAGCCAGATGTCCACACGTTCACCACCGCCTCCTCCCATCTGTAGGAGAACCACTGCCTGCGCATCAAGATTCTGGGCGACTGCTACTACTGCGTGTCGGGGCTGCCGGAGGCGCGGGCTGACCATGCCCACTGCTGCGTCGAGATGGGGGTGGACATGATCGAGGCCATTTCGTGAGTGCACCCCTGCAGTTCGCACCACTCGCCGAATCGCGGTTTAATGCCCCTGTAAATGGCCGCTGGCTGCAAAGGCTCCCAACCCTTTTTCGCAAGGGTCCCTTGTTTCACGTTGTTCGTATCCTGGCCCCTCCACCATATATGAATGCCAACAAACCAATTTCTGCAAGGGAGGGGTCCTCTCCCATGAAAACTTGCAGACCAAGGTGTTGAGTTAAACCAAACCTGCAGCCAAATGACTAAACAATTGTTTTACTGATACAAACACCCCTTCCCAATATTTAAAAAAATTCCCCTCAAATCAAATTTCCCAGGCAAACGGAACGGAAACTCTGGTGACTTTTAGTGGGGGTTGCGAAACCATGGGTTAGGGATCACGCAGGGAGCTCGCTCGTGCTCTGGCCGCCGCTCCTTCCGGGGACATCGAATTGCGCTTTGCCTGCCGCCTTTATTTGATACGAGGTAGTCGGAAGCTGAGATTTTCCACCGAGGCGCTCCGTTCAGAAGCAACTTTGTGTCTCCACCCCACGGCAGGCTGGTGCGCGAGGTCACGGGGGTCAACGTCAACATGCGGGTGGGCATCCACAGCGGGCGGGTGCACTGCGGCGTCCTGGGGCTGCGCAAGTGGCAGTTTGACGTTTGGTCCAACGACGTGACGCTGGCCAACCACATGGAGGCGGGAGGAAAGGCGGGGTGAGTTTGTGGAGGTCCTGCCCACCTGGCCATGCTCCGCCTATTAGCCACCAGATGCTTCTTTAGCACCGGTTAGCGCTCCAGCCACCTTCCAGGCCCGTTGGGACACAGCAGTATTTCAGATTTGGAATTTGACTGTTAGTTAAATTCACTGCTCATCACGAGCATTTCCCAAACCAAGTATTCATTTTTTTATGGGTAACAAAGTAAAGACTTTTATTCATTTATTCATCTGACACATTACTTTTGAGTGACTTAAAGTTTGGACAGTTATTCATCCATTTATACAGCAGAGTTCTTTTTACTGTATTAATTCACCTGAGTCAGGTGTAGTGCAGAGCTTCAAATTGTAAGGTGGCAGCTCTGAGCACTACAGCACCTGTTGGGCCGCTGTAAGAGAAACAGCATTTACGCAAGATTCGTGCAGAAAAAGTTGCTGCTGCTTAGAGGGCAAATGGGAAGTGGACTGTGTTGCCATGGGAACCTGTGTTGCTGCAGCCGAATCCACATCACCAAAGCCACGCTGAACTACCTGAACGGCGACTACGACGTGGAGCCCGGCTTCGGCGAGGAGAGAAACAGCTACCTGAAGAAGCACAACATCGAGACGTACCTCATCGTGGGCTGCAGCCAGAAGCGGGTAGGACGCGCCCAGCGTTGGGTTTATAAATGGATTTTCAGCCGGTGCTTGAAGTAGAGAAGTAGTAGCCTAGTGGACTCTGACTAAAGAAAATAGCTGTGAGGTTATTAAGAATAAGGATGAACAGTGTCCCTGATCTACAGTTAGGGTCTTTTACTGGGACAGCAGCTGAGACACAGAATCTGGTCAACAGGGAGCAGGAAAGAGCACTGGGGGATTATGGGAAGTGTGAGTATATAAGAAAAAGGGCTGCTGCTGTGTCCTGCTGAGTACTGGCAGCAGAGACGAGGAGCCCGTCTACCTCTACTGTCCACCGTTGTGCGGTAAATTGGGGAATTGCCCCCGCCTGGCTGCCCGTCTGATGCCCTGACTCTCTCTGCAGAAAGAGGAGAAGGCCATGATCGCCAAGATGAACCGCCAGCGAACCAACTCAGTGAGCCACACCACCTCCCACTGGTGCTCCGATCGGGCCTTCTACAACCACCTGGGCTCCAACCAGGTCTCCAAGGAGATGAAGAGGATGGTAAGGAAGCAAGAATTGCAGCAGGACACCTCTGGTGTCTCCATCACCATCCCACCTGCCCAAGTTACACAGTCAAGGACAGAAAGGTGGTTTGCAGGGGGGCAGGAGCAGCATGTAAAGCTGTGAGTAAGGAGGTGGCAGATTGAGCTCTAAAAAATAAAGCTAAGTCATACAAAGACATCATTAAGGATCCTGAGGGGTGATGCTGCAAATAAAGTTGTAGTGCGGGTGGCGGTCCTGGTGGGATTCTGTCTACCAACTGAACACAGGGACTGGTACATGGGTCCCGGTGAAACTGCACATTTCCAACAAGACAGAGAACAAAATCAATTGAATTAATTTATGGGGCATTTTTTCTCCAAACAGCCGCAGAGGCAGGACAGGCGTCCGTTGGCCTAAGATTTGATTTGGCTGCAATGGCCAAGCTGTGCCGATCGCCGATGTTAAGTGGGGAGGAGTGGACGTCGACTCTTGGCGTGGACATAGAGAGCACGCCGTGCTTCCGGAAAGGTGTCTCCTCCCCTTAGTGTTTGAAACAGCGCATCGAATATCGGTGCGGTCAGGTCCATCCTTCTGGTCGTCGCTCGTCCTCTTCGTTTTCCTCCAGAATCGCCGGCTTTTCGAGAGAAAGCAGTCTTCGGTGATCAACTTGAGGGAAACAAGCAGCAAAGCCAAAGGGTTTACACGGTGATTCGGCACCAGCGTCCTCCTCCCCCTCCAAGGCTCAGCGTCAAAACATTTCATTTTTTCTTAAGTCTTCTCTGGTCACATTAAACCTTCGGCGTTCCACCTGTTTGTCCACCGCCAAGTTGTACGTGCAGCCAGAGCCGGTGAAGATGCTGAAGTTGCCCAGTGACGGCTCAGCCTGCAGCTGCGGTTGTACCTGGCAAACAATCACTCCTCTGCAGTTCGCTGTATTGTGTCCGGGCGCAGCCGTTTGTGAAGAAGCAGCTGTTTCTCCTGCTTGCAGAGTGGGCTGGCGCCGGACCAGAACCGTCTTAGTGCTACAGTTAGCAGCTACTCTGTTCAGCTCAGCTCAGCTCAGCTCAGCACAGCACATAGAAACTGGTCTATAATAAATCTGTCAAGCAGTAAATGAGTATTCAGTCAGATTGGTTTGAATTCCATTCTTCTGGATGTATGATGGTGAAATAAATTAAATTTCACATTGTTCAGCTTATATATTGACAGTTTTTTTTTTTTTTTTTTACTCCAATGAAATGGAAAAAAATATGAAAGAAAGGCTCCAGCCTGCTCTTCGCTGACGCCAAGTCTCCCTCATTCTTCCACTGCAGGGCTTCGAGGACCCAAAGGACAAGTGAGTGGCGTCCACCCTCCATCCCTGCACGAGCGAAGCTTTTAAAGAGCTGAGCTACACCGGCTGTTGGTTTTTAGCACCGCCAACGCAGCTCTTTAATCCTAACCAACATCTGGCCTCCTCAGCTGCGTCACCTCCTCTGCTGCGTATTGTTCGTTTTATTCCTTTATGTGCTGCTTTTCTCCAAAGTGACTCAGTGTGAGGTTTGTATGCTAAGCTGCTTACAGGGATTTAGCCATTTTTACATCAGGGTGATTTTTACTGCATCGATTCAGGGTGAGAACCTTGGTCGGGAGCACTCCAGCACGGGTGTGCAGCTCAAACCACTACGCCACCCGCTGCTCCGTCCATGCCTGAACCAAAGGTGGTCGATCGGAGGCTTCAGCCTTTCTCCGCGGGGGCTTGCGTGATGCAGTCGTCATGTTTATGCCTGATGTTGGCCGTGTGGGAAGGTGTGGGGTACGATATGTTTAGACGGAACGACTGCAGCGGTGCTCGCACGGATGCGCCTGTTTCCACACACTGCACACCAGGTGGCAGAATAAGGTGCTAATAAATCATCCCGACTGCCAGGCAACTCGCTCCACCGTGTTATTCTGCTCAAATGAGTCAGAGCCAGAGCTCGGGGGAAAAACGCAAAGGCGTCTCCCAGGGCCACGCACGCAGGCGAGCAGCATCTCGTCGGCTTCACCGTGAGGTAAAACAGCCCTTCGTCTCGTGTCCTCCAGGCACTTCATTTTCAGGAACACCCAGGAGAACCTGAACCCCGAGGACGAGGTGGACGAATTCTTGGGCCGGGCCATCGACGCCAGGAGCATCGACAGGCTGCGCTCGGAGCACGTCAAGAAGTTTCTCCTGACGTTCCGTGAGCCGGACCTGGAGAAGAAGGTGCGTCCCCGTGGTTCTGTCTGAAGAGCCCTGGCGGGCCGTTTCACGCTGCGTGTTGGGCAGTTGCAATAGCCTAAATCCTCCAGAAACGGTGCTGTCGCCCCGTGGGCTTGTGGGAGGGCAGATTCCCCTTTAGGGCGTTAACAAATTCAGATCAGCACACAAAGACTTTTTTAGTATCAATGAAAGGGAAACCACGAAGGTGCTGAGACCCCCAAGACTGAACTGTGGGGGTGGGGGGAATAGGCATCTATAACCCTATAACTGCCCCCACAGATTATTTTCCCCTTCAAAGTTGTTAAAAGGAAATGAAAATGTACAAGAGCCCAAAATCAATGTAAGATGAGAAACCTGGCCCTTTCGTGTCTGTGGGGGTTTTAGACTCAGACCCCCCCATGCAAAAATGTCTTTCAGCAGCTCACCGTGGACCCAGTAAATTAAAAAAAAAAAAGACAAAATAACAGCACAATTTCTGCATTTATTGTTCAAGTTAGAATGGGAAAAGAGTAAATAAAAGGTTGAAGCTATACACGAAATAAAATTTAATACTGTACATCCACAGTTATTAACCCTTTTGTTCCAAAATTTGTGCACACGAACAACTTTTCTGTTCACTTGTTTGCTGAATTTGAAACCGTTTCCTAAATAAGTCCACATCACTCGTCTGTCTGATCGTCTCTGTCTGGGCCCATTTGGATGCATGACAACGGGATTGAAAGGATTAACTGCGTTGTTGAAATGAATTAATTTCTATTTCATTATAATAAATAAATTTCATTATAATAAATAGATTGAAATAAAATACTGTTCTTTCCCCTGTACAAACATGGGCTTAAATCAGGTCTCTGATGTAGAGCACTGAGGAAGCTTTTTATAAACAGACATAAATTCAGAAAACTTTGTGGATGGGAGTGAATTTTTTAGTTTTAAAATTATTTTTAAATTATTTGATTTTTTATTACGTTTCAGCTGCAGCTTCTATTGTTGTTTTGATCCCGAGGGCAGAAGGACCCCAGAGGCCATTAAATAAGAGCCGTCCCATCTCGCGACCGGGTCCCCTGTGTTCTTAGCAATGGTGGAAACAGAGGAACCAGGAAAAACTCAAAGCGAAATCCATAACAAAAAATCCTTTCATACTTTCAGTCCCAATGGGGACTGTCGCAGGTGCCAAGAGAGGATTGATGGGACGTCGGTGCCGGTAAAGTGTGGGATTCCTCATAGCGACGCAATAGGGGGCCGCGAGATAGCATAGCGTTCAGAGATCTGGGCTTTTAAGCAAAACATCACAAGGTGCGAAACCTGAACTCCATGTCTGAGAACCGTGTCCATGGCTCTACGTGGGTTTTCACTTCTCTCCATCGTTTCTTTCCATCCCCCAGTACTCTAAGCAGGTGGACTCCCGGTTTGGGGCTTATGTGGCTTGCGCTTCACTGGTCTTCCTCTTCATCTGCTTCATTCAGATTGTCATCGTACCACGGTAAGTACTGCCTGCAGCAGGTCCCCGCCGCCGGTTACTGGCCAGTCTCCGATTGGTCTCTCATGTCACAAGTAAACCAGTCGGCATTGAGCTACACATCCATCCATCCATCCATCCATCCATCAGCACCCAGGTGTCTGGTGCAGGATGCACCCTGGATAGCTCTCATTTGCTCTTCTACCTGCACAACGGCAAAACCTTGTACGCTAAATACTGCTCATGTTGTGTGCCCATCCTGTGACAGACACTGCCCTGCACTGACACAGTAAATATTAGCCAGCTTTTCAAAGGGGTGAATCATTGCAATTAGCTTATTATAGCTGACAGGCACACAAATAAATAACGGCTAATAAGTAAGAATATTAATATGAATCCCTTCCTCCTTCTGTCCCCTCAGCTCTGTGCTCATGGCTGCCTTCTATGTGAGCTGCTTGCTGCTCCTGCTGGCCGTCATGTTCGTCTCGGCCGTATACTCCTGCTTTGGGGTGAGTGCCTTCCGGCAGCCCCACGCGGCCCACCGTCCAAGACGGTTCGGTTGTCCGCAGGGGAGCATCAGGACACGGCGCCGCTGACCGCCGCCTCCGTCGTTCGGCAGATAATGTGAATTTGCTAACTGAAAAGTACAGTAAAACCTGGTAACCAGCACCCCCGTTGCTGGGCCGCATCTTTATCGCAATATTTTATAGTGCAGCTGCCGCTTGACAGGCCTCTCTGTTAGCTCAGCTGGTGTTGTGAAGAATCAGGAGAACCCGCTGAACATTTTGCTCAGTACCTGCTGTGTGTGTGTGTGTGTGTGTGTGTGTGTGTGTGTGTGTGTGAGCCTGCATTTTACCTCCAAACCACAGAAGGAACCACTTGCTATTTTTCCACTAGGGGGCACTTCCTTGCCCACATCTGGAAATATTTGGCCCTAAAATTCATTAGTTGTCAAGTACTTACTCTTGAGTTGTTTGGAATTTAAACAAAACATTTATGTTTGAGCCTTTTCAAGCACTTTCTTCCGATGTGTGGTCAAATCATCATATTTGAGACAGGAAGAAGCTTCCAGAAGTTGAGATTCTGTTAAGGCTGCACATCTTGATGAAAACATTTAAGCCCGGTTTGTGCGCCTTAACGGGAATGGAAAACTTATGTGAAATGAACCTAAAATGGGGCTGGATTTCCACAATAAAGAGGATGCGTCTCTGTCCTCTTGGCTGTTTGCACGTATGTAAAACAACCTCTTTTTACTCCACTTGCAGTTTTTTCCGCTCCCGCTTCAAACGCTTTCCAGGAAGATCGTGCAGTCGAGAGTGAACAGCACACTAGTGGGTGTCTTCACCATCATCCTGGTCTTCCTGTCTGCCTTCATCAACATAGTAAGTTCCTCCTCTGTTCTGCTCCACTGGACCTCCCGCAGTCATGTGGTTTCTAGAGGCTGGAAAGGTAGAGGTGATCAGGAGTTGAGCATCAGGCCTGGGCTACTGATGCAGTGTGTGTGTGTGTGTGTGTGTGTGTGTCCCTGCCCCTCCTTAGTTCACCTGCAGCACCGCCAACCTGCAGGACTGCCTTGCCGAGCAGCTGAACATCAGCCGGCAGTACGTCAACGCTTGTGTCCTGCACAGCTTGCGGCTCAACTACACGCTCTGCACCCAGGAGGGTTTCTGCGGGAGCTCATCACCCAACTGCAACTTTCCCGAGGTGTGGGTCCACCCCCTTGTGTCCCTGTTATTCACATACACTGCCCGGCCAAAAAAAAGGTCACCACCTGGATTGAACTTAGTGTTATGATGTGGGGTCACTTCAGTTGCTCGGGTCTGGGTTCAGCAACGTTATGTGCCCCAAAAATGAGCTCAGCTGACTGCCTGAATAGACTGAAAGACCAGGTTTTTCCATCAATGGATTTTTTCTTCCAAGATGACAATGCCAGGATTCATGGGGTTCAAATTGTGAAAGAGTGCTTCGGGGAGCATGAGAGAGACATCATTTTTATAGATGGATCGGCCACCACAGAGCCCAGACCTTAACCCCACTGAGAATCTCTTTGCCGGAGAAGACTTTACGGTGCGGTCCGACTCTCCCGTCATCGATACGAGATCTTGGCAAAAAATGAATGTAGCTCTGGATGGAAATAAATGTTTTGATGTCGCATACGCTTATCGAAATGATGCCACGGTGAATGCGTGCCGTAATCGAAGTTAAAGGCAGTCCAACCAAATAGTGTGGGACTATTTTTTTTGGCTGGGCAGCGTATATCGCCATCCCCTTCTCAGATAACTACACTTCATGTTTGTCCTACATGTACTTTAATACAGCTGGTCCCCTGCTTACACACTTTATTTGGATGAGAGTCAACTGTTTGTCAGCTGAATGGAGTTCGGAGAGAATTGGGTTTTATGCACAGCCACTGTGTCACTGATTTGTATGTCGCTTTGGAGAAAAGCAGCTTCTATACGATTAAATGTAAAACTAATGCAAACATTAAGTGATCTTCTAGATTCATCCGGTTCGCTTGTTCTGTTTCCTGGAAGCTGATACTGTGACCATCATCATCTAATAAGCAATTTGGCAGCTGGACAGAAGTTTGGCTGAAACTCACAGATGTTCCCACTGAGGCTCTCAGACATGTCTCACCCTCTCATCCACAGTACTTCTCCTCCTGTGTGCTCCTCAGCCTGCTGGCCTGCTCCGTCTTCTTGCAGATCAGCAGCATCGGCAAGCTCTTCCTCATGCTCTTCATCGAGCTGGTCTATCTGCTCGTCCTGGAGGTTCCTGCCGTCAGCCTCTTCGACAACGTAGACCTGCTGGTCACTGCCAACGCCATGTGAGTTTCAGCTCCACGACGCTCACCGGACAGTGCGGAGAAGAAGCCGCCTCCTCAGTTAGCAGTCCCGTTTGTGCGCTTTAGCCTCACAAACACGGCAGGGACTCAAGGTCTGTTCGTGAAGTCACTTTTACTATTAACTCAGGATAAAAGCTGCAGGAGACAGACGTCCATCCATTTGCCACAGGTTGTGTTCTGTAAAAGTCCTGGATACAGCTGTACTAAGCAAAATACTTTGTGAGACAAATATTTTTATTAACTTTCAGCAACATTAAAATCAAAGCTGGTATGTTCTCTCCACAAATTCCTGTTCAGTTGTTCATTACGTAAATGTACAGTATTCCTTGCATCTTTATTCAAAAGTGACACTGAGAAGCACCAGACGGGAACAATATAAAGGCAAGTTGAGCCAAGATGGTCCCACACTCTTAACTGGCTTGGGATCTCTTTACTGTCATCTGTTGTGTAGCCAAACAAAGACTGTTTGTGTATATAAAAGTGCACCTTTGGCTCTCTTATGGCTTCTGGCTCTCTAACCACCTCTTCCTGTTGTGTTCTTCACAGGGAGGTTGTGAATGGAACGTGGTAAGATACCTCACTTTAGCTGTTTCCTCAAACTCATTCGTAGTATACGTCAGAAAATACTGTGCAACATAACCGTGCACTTGGGTTTTGACTGTTCCACATGGCAGCTCTGCAGTGGACTCCAAGGTGCCACTGAAGATCATGACCCCAGTGGTCATCACAGTCTTTGTGCTGGCGCTGTACCTGCATGCCCAACAAGTGGAGTCCACAGCCCGGCTGGACTTCCTGTGGAAGCTGCAGGTGAGTGTGTGTGTGTGAGAGAGAGCGAGAGCAAGTAAAGCTTAAAAACAGAGAAGAATTCCGAAGCAGAATGAAGTCCAGTCCCAGAATGGTGTTGAGGTAAATGAGGCGTCGTGATGGAGTATGTATTGGTCACCATGTTGGTGTGCACCCTCAGGCCACCGAGGAGAAGGAGGAGATGGAGGAGCTGCAGGCCTACAACCGGTGCCTTCTCCACAACATCCTGCCCAAAGATGTGGCTGCCCATTTCCTGGCACGCGAACGCCGCAACGACGAGCTCTACTACCAGTCATGCGAATGCGTGGCCGTCATGTTCGCCTCCATCAGCAACTTCTCTGAGTTCTACGTTGAGCTGGAGGCCAACAACGAGGGCGTGGAGTGCTTGCGGCTGCTCAATGAGATCATTGCAGACTTTGATGAGGTCCGTTCGAGAACCGCAGGTTTCTTTGGGTCGAGCAGCTCTTGTTTATTGTCTGTTTGCGGGACATCAGAAGATTGAAGGGCTGCAGCAAATCTGTTCAATTCATGGCCGTAGTATATAGTGTAGTGGCTAAGAACACGGGCTCGTAGCTTTATGGTTATCGGTTCATGTCCCAGGAGAGGGCCACTTCTGAAAGGTGTTGTTAATTGTTTTACCTGCAAGCAGCTTTTGGGGGGGATTAAGGTGCCACCAAGCTTCACACAACTGATGGCACTGAACATCCTGATTCTTGCCCCTCCAGATCATAAGTGAAGAGCAGTTCCGCCAGCTGGAGAAGATCAAGACCATCGGCAGCACATATATGGCTGCCTCAGGGCTCAATGACTCGACCTACGACAAGGCGGGTCGCTCCCACATCCGGGCGCTGGCCGACTACGCCATGCGCCTCATGGACCAGATGAAGTACATCAACGAGCACTCTTTCAACAACTTCAAGATGAAGATTGGTGAGGCTCCTTGAGACCCCACAGGCTAGAGCAGCGGTGCACCAGCAACCTGTGTTTACCATCTCGTTTCTCACCCCCTGCACAGGTCTCAATATCGGCCCCGTTGTAGCAGGGGTCATCGGCGCTCGCAAGCCCCAGTATGACATCTGGGGCAACACGGTGAACGTGGCCAGTCGCATGGACAGCACCGGAGTCCCTGAGAGGATCCAGGTAACATAGCACAATGCCAACTGGGGTTCTGGGTTCGTATCCCTTTAAGAGATGACTGCAGAGACAGTCAGCTCGCATCCCAGCATCTGTCAGCAAACGGTCGCATTTAATCTGCTTAACCACACCTTACTGTATTAACAGAGGAACATTTGTTTATTCAGTCATTATTGATGTCTGCCCATCCCGGATAGGGGACACCAGACTGTCACAGGAGACACACACATACACAAGTGACCAAATCCCCTGAAAAGTGGTAGTGGGAAGAAACCACAGCACCCAGGAGCTCATGTGAACACGTGTTTGTGCAAACTGCATTTGAGCCCACAGCCCAGAAGCTGTATGGCACCTACTGATACACTGTGCTGCCCCAAAGGGGGATCTGCATCATAAAATCCCAATAAATATTCTTTAGTGCTTGAATGAGGTTTTCTGAAAGTACCTGGGAAAAAATAACTAATAAAAGAAAATTAAAAGCAATGATCCCTGAGCAGAAAAGGCAGTTGCTGTATCTGAGCATCTTTATAATTTAGCTCGTACTTTATACTAAGCAGCCTGCAATTATACCTGTATGTGTAATATAGCTGGGAACTATTTTTAGTGCAGCGGAAGGTGGGATTCAAACCAGGGTCCTTTGACCGCAAGATGATGACTAACCGCTGTGCCCCTCCGCTGTCCCATGTTCATGTTGGGCCTCTTCCCACCCCAGGTGACAACAGATATGTACCAGGTGCTGAGCTCCTACAACTATGTGCTGGAGTGCCGGGGTGTGGTGAAGGTGAAGGGCAAAGGGGAGATGACAACCTACTTCCTCAACGGAGGACCACCTGGGAGTTAACAGCTGCTTGGATACCGGTACTGAGTGGGCATGGCCAGTCCTGGGGGCAGAGAGATACAGGTGAGGCCCAGCCTTGATCAACCTGTAAGGCAGCGATGGATGGATGTGGACCCTTCTGGAACAACAGAGCCACTCCTCACCCCTGCGTGCCTCCATCTAAATGGATCAGGATGGGGGAAGCCACACCCTGGGGGCAGAGCCAGGCTCAGAAGTCAGCAGGTTTCTGAAGAGACCAAAGAAGTTTTCTTGAGCACCCAACCCCCGACTGTGTCAGTGTGTGACATGGAAAGGACAACAGGAGGAACCCGCCCCCACCCCCACATGCATCTCCATCTGATGCTGAAGGATGGGACTCAGTCGGGGACTCAAAGGCAGTAACACTCACACACAAAACAAAACTTGTGCGTACATATGAATGTGATGCCGGCAGGGAGGGAGAGAGAGAGAGAGAGTGTGTGTGTGTGTGTGTGTGTGTGTGTGTGTGTGTGCGTGCGCGCGCCAGTCACTTTCAGCGCTACATTGAATGTTCTGCCCAGGGGCACCAGACGGTACGGACACGGTACAAAACATGGCTTATGGGGAGGGGGTGGTGTGTG
The DNA here is from genome assembly GCA_018136845.1 of Heterotis niloticus. NCBI lineage: Eukaryota > Metazoa > Chordata > Actinopteri > Osteoglossiformes > Osteoglossidae > Heterotis > Heterotis niloticus. The sequence goes on from CM030897.1 coordinate 1,325,301, forward strand.
TGGGCACCACAGGCCTTCCTGTGACCGGTGCCCCCCCCCCAGGGCCTGACGATGCTCTCAGAGGCCAAATGGAGTTTGCTTTTATATTTTGCTATTTTATAAATATTTTGCAGCCGGAGCAGCAGCCATGAGAGACACAGACTGTGTGTGGCAGGAGGTGGTTTGTGTGGCCAGTGCGTGTCTGGATGTGTCACACCTGGAGGAAATGGATTGGGGTTGTTGGTTTGTTTGTTGTTGACCTGCCCCCTAGCTGCATCCCTCAGGGCCAGTGGGTTTGTGGGAAACAGTCTGGTCTGATGGCATCCAACGGGGTGGGGAAACAGGAAGGAGCTCAGTGCCTTCACACACACACTCATGCACGTACACACAAAGCAGGTGGTCTAGCAACAGCGCAGTAGGTTTGACCCAGCGCTGTCTGGTCCTCTGCAGCGTGACAGCTCCTCCTCCCCAGTTTTTATTCCATCGTGTTTGATGTTCTGCATCGGAGAGCCTCGCTCGCTTACCCTGTTTTTCACCACTAAACTCTGTCCTTTTGCTGTCGGATTGACTTCCTCCGGTCACGGTTTAATAACGTCTTCTAGCGGAAGCGGTCGTCTTCCTCATACAGCCACTGTCCCCATACGCAGCTGGGACTCGCTTCTTTTGGCCTAAGTTTGCCAGGTTCTGCTTGTTGCCTCAAATCTTCTGGTCCACAGTGTTTTGTTGGCCTGCCGGACTGGTTCAGAAACCACATCGTGCAAACTTATTTATTTTTCCCTTTCCTTTCTTGTATTAATTCACCCACTTGAACCTGAAATGTGGAAGGAGGATTCTTCTACCATGTTCCCCATTACAGGTCACAGCGGGAAGCTGTGCGGCTCAGACTCATCTGCCATATTAAAACAAACACTGTTTTTTTATTTTTTACATTAAATAAAGTGTTATAATAAGTGTCAAACAATGTCTGCGGTAATTGCTGCACATACAAAAACATCTGCCTTTCACACACTTGTGCGTCATTTTCCAAGATGGATCCTCACACAATGAGCCTTTCACAGATCAGTTAAAGTGCTTCTATTCACACCGAAATGGAAAACAGTTTTAAGGCTTTTCTACATTTCAAAAGAAAATAAAAACTACACATGCAGCATGTTTACTGCCATTCAGACTGAAAAGCTCGTTCACGGCTCCACTTTAACAGCAAGGAGTCCTCTGGGGGGCAGTGTTGCCTGGGTACGCGGTCTCGCACCGCACCGTGGTAAATCTAGGGCAACCTTCCTGCAGGCCTCTTTATCATGAGCACAGCAGGGTAACGGGTTCAGTCCATTGGGGTAAAAGTCAGGACCGAGAGGACACGTAGCCTTAAAAAAGCAGCAGTTAGGGTGCGGCCATTTTCTGGGTGATAAAAAAAACTGAAAAATGAGAGCTCAGCAACATTCTGCTCATTTCCCCACTGGCCCAGGAGAAGAAAATTAATACTTTCAAATATTTTGCGAAAAAACAGCTCCTGCTAAACAGAAATAATTCTAAACAAATAGGCCGTACCCCATTTATTATTGTTATTCAGCGAGAGGTGTGGATGTGAGCAGCGGCCTGGGCTGCAGGATGCTGGGCCTCCCAGGCACCTGCACTCAGGCTTACGGGGGCAAAGCAGGGTTTATTTGGGGGCCGTCACCGCGTTCGTGTTCACTTGGCGGCAGAGATGAGCTGCCCGCAGCAGCCTAGAGCAGACTCGCCTGGACTGGTGGCGAGACGGCGAGGTGTGACCGTGGGGTTGAGGGGAGCAGCCATCTTACCTTAATGCTCCTAACACTGCCGTGGCAAAAACCCAGAGGACACCTTGGGTGCGCAAGCACAGGAAGCTTCGACTCTGCAGGCAGAAATTGTAGAAAAGAAAAATGATTGCACATCAAAAATTTGAAGCTGGAACATTTGTAACGCAAGGAGCGCTTGTGCGTGTTCCTGCATATTTTTGTCAAACTTACAGATGTCTGTGGAATTGAATTTCCTGATGTTAGAAGGCAGATGAGCCCCACAGCTGAAACGCATGTTCTGTCAGACTTGACCTCCAGTCCATTTCCCACCCTGATCTCCACGGACCTCGACCCGGAGCCACCGCAGGAGTCCGAAGCCCCCTCGCTCCATCAGCAAGTGACGACACCCCCCCCCCCAGCGTGGGGTTCAGGCCATTCTTCATGCAGGTCAGGACGCCGCCACATAGTGGCTCACAGCCTTCAACCCAGCAGGCCTCGGCTCACAGAGCACATTGTTCATGGTTAAAAATGGTGCATAGGCTTTTATTGCTGTGTGTGGGTCTCTCTCAGGGGGGGCAAAAGACATTTGGCATAACAACAAGTTTCCCCCGTGTGAGAACAACAAGGGAAAACAGGAGTACTGCGCCATGCCGTTGTAATGACTTATATTACACAAACACATCTAGTACAACTAAGTTATTAACATGAGGATTTCCTATGAAGCGACTTTCAGCAATAATGTAATAATTCATAGAGATCATTTGTTGGTTTGATCCTTTGTCCTTAAGCAAGGACACAATAATACTAATAATAAATTATTTGTATCAGTATTATTATTATTCATTTATCTGCCTTACAAGTAGATCATTTTTACCACATTAAACCAGGGTAAGCACCTCGATCAAGGGTCCTACAATAGGAGCAAGATTCAAACCTAAGTCTTTTGAGTGAAAAGGTAGCAGTTCTGGCCACTGCGCCACCTGCTGCCCACTTACAAAACTGAAGGACTTGCAGCCAACAGTGATCTTTTTGGCACTCTTCAGCCCTTAGAGTTAATGAAGCTGTTGCTTCCAGTGTCAGTAAAGCATGAGACACTTCAGGCTTGAGGTCCCCAAGAGAGGAAGAGGTTGGAATCGGTGCGCCTGGAGAAGTGCGTTCACCAAAAAGCACCTCAGTGGAAGAGGGAGCCATGATTCAGCCACAGCCCTAATGCACCCTACGTGGGCAAAGACTTAGTGAAGCCCTTGGAGGACAACGTGTCGGTACTGCGACTCCGCAGAAGCTCCTGGAGGAGACATTAAGGTGACACTGAGAGAACAGTTTGGACAACCCTGAGCCTCTGTCCCCCAAGGGCAAATCAGAAAGTCTTGCATGTGGGTTTGCAGGGGCAGCCAGATGAAACGCAGACAGCGTTTGCCAGGGCTGCTTGGGTAGAGGGCGGGTGCGAGAGGACAAAGGCCCCAGCCGAGCAGACGTAAATCACTCGGGCCGCTCAGCCGAGTGTGAAGGTGCGGACAGAACGGCCGGCGATGCGGAACGAGCTCCTGATTCGCAGCCCCGTCCACCGCAGCAGGGGCGAGAGCCGGTGACCGGCGGAGAAAGAAGTCATGTTTGGCTTCCAGAGACTCTGAGGACCAGAAGCTGCTCAGCTTCTCACTGACTAGCAAGATATGTGGTAATAAAACTATATTATTATTACATTAGACTGATTCATTAGTCATTTCAAAGTAACTTACAATGTTTTACCCATTTATACATCACGGTAATTTTTACTGCATCAGTTCAATGTCAGTACCTCGATCAAAGGCACTACAGCAGGAGATGCGATTCCGGCCCGTGTCCTCCTCTAACCGCTGCCCCACCTGCTGCTGCCACTATTATTAAACCCACAAGAGGTTATGCTGTGATTTAATCTGATTTTTACCACCTTTTACTTTGGAAACGTGAACTTATTGTAATGTTTAAAACACAACAATAATGACTCCAGTGTAACAACAACAGCGGTATCACCCGTTGGACTGTTGTTTTGCGCCGGATTGCTTAAAGAGCCACTAATGACTGCCATGCAGCTACAGTTCATTGCGGAGGGGAACGGAAAAATATATCTACATTACGATGTGCCATTTTCCTCTGAAGACCATAAAACCTGCAATAATTCAGCCTGTATTTCATGTCTCCCATTCTGGGCACTGCCAAATTAGGGGTAATTTAGGGTTCCTGCTTTTTCAGGCGCTAAACTGCACATCATCTTCTGACCTGAACTTTTATTGATCGTCTGAGACGGGTGAGGACAGAAAAATGGGAATCGCAACGAGGAGACGGTGGCGGGCTCACCAAACTCCTCCAAGGAGGGGTACAAGTCAACGCTGTTGGGAAGCGGGATGTCGCTGGTGTCCGTGAAACAAGGAGGAGGCCAGATACCCAGAGGGGTTTTGAAGGAAATCCAGTTCTGCTCTTAAAGATCTGTTAAGGCAGATAAACAACGGCACAATCCTTTCATAAGGGAAGTATGCACATACAACCAATGGAAAAATACCTTAACTGCTCGATTTGACGATGGATTGAACACTGTCGCAGTCAGCACATGAGGAAAATTAGGGCGAATAATATTTCCTATTTCGATAAACAGAAGGGAAATGTTCTGAAGCTGCGTCATCACGTCTGAGAATGACCACGGCTGTAATATCGCTCATTTCCGCAACACATCACCTTGCTCAATGACATCCTGGCGTGATCTTTCAAACGGCCAAATCTGCGCCTCGTCTGTTTTCGGGGAGGGCTGGATGGCTGCCACACATAAGAGAATCATGTTTTACATCTGCTGGAACACAATGCTGAAAGAACACGCGAGGACTATTCCACAGAGACAGGCAAAGTGCGTGGGGAGACTCGGGCTGCACAACCCCACCCCGTCCTCGTGCCTCGCGGTCCACTGGCAAACAGTCGAGTCCGCCTCTGTCGAAGGTGATGTGCATCGTGACAACAAAGGGTGGGTCCAAACCTCGACGGGCCCTGGGAGAGATGAAGCAGATCTATGACTCACTCTGCGGGACAAGACACAGGCAGACCGACGCCTCATCCCTCCACGTATGAAGTTCGGGCAATAAATAGCAGGCATCAAACTGCAGGAGGCAAAATGGCACCAGAGTCCCTGAAGGGGGACACATCTGAGTTCAGTAGATTCAAAAGGGATCTTTGAATCTGGCAGTGATTAATAGGTAATTTTATCTCTGGCACATTTTCTGTTCCCTTTCTTTTTTACTTCTTTCCCTTTTTCTTCATGCACTGACGTTCGCCTTGATCCAATTCCCCAGCTCCGGCTAAAGTGCTACTAGACACACAAAGGAGGAGGAAGGTAGTGGAGCAGAAATTAAAAGGCGATACGTGCGCCCTTCATACCGAGTTTCCCCTTGCAGTTTCGCCTCTCAGCCCCATCGCTCGCTGCACCGCGTGTTGGCGACCCGTCAGCCAGGTGTTTGCTGTCTGGTGCTGGGAGCACAGCGACTGGGGAGCAGCGATTTAGGATTCTCCATGGTTTACTGCCGGCAAGAAAAATTTGAAGTCATTTAAAGTAGCCAGGCATCCAAAGCTCTGCACCATCAGAAACAAAAAGGTTGAGCTCCAATGCTGACAGGTGTTACCGCCCTGTGGTGCACCCCACATCCCTGTGTCACTGACAACGCCTCTTCTAGAAAGCTGTACAAAGCGCCGGCTGTTCCTTCACATGCCATGAGGAGGGGTTCTCCTAAAAAGCCACGATGGGCTTCCGCACGCTGATCTTGCCACCTTTGCAGTCGATCACGTGTGCTACCTGTCCAGCTTCACCGAGGAACTTTATCCAGAACAACTACAGATTCTCTGGCCTCCACAGGTCCAACACATACGCAACTCGCCCAACAACGAAGGGTAAAAAAGCAGTCCTGCTTAACAAAGCTTTTCCGTGTGCCAACCAGCAGAAACATCAGATTTGTACCACTGGACCTCGAAGAGGCAAATGCGCTGCTAAACTAAATGTCATATGAAGAACAGGTGTGTTTCTCTTAGGTTGGAGCTCAGTAGCAGGTCGAACCCGGGGCATTGGCACTCTGAATTCCAGGGTGTTAACCACTGAACCACAAGCTGACAGCATGACAGATGGTTAAGAAAAGAGGAAAAAACCCCATACCTAATTTGTAATTCTAGGCGTAGCTGCTGCCAGCAAGACTGCTGGTGAACCACAAGCGCCGATAACCATCAGCCAGGCAGAAATGAGGATTCTGAGTCCCATCACTCCTCGGTGTGATGTTATAATTACAAGCTCATCTCAGTGATCTGCGTCGTTGCGGTTCTGCCGTCAAGGTGAACGTGCGTCTGAAATACATTTACGCAGGTTAACCAGAACTGGGGGGGGGGGGGGGGGCCTCTCACAAGGCGGTCAGTGTTTTAAGAACAGCAACGGGATTCTGGGCAATTTGCAGATGTGCCTCCACGGAGCAGGCAGATGCCCGCCGTTCGCTTCTCACCGGCGCCCTCAGAATCAGGATGAGTCACGAGTCAATAAATTCAAAATTATATTTGGCTGTCAGGACTCGGACTTGAGGTGCACATAGATTGCTTGGCTCGGACCCTCAGGTGGGCACAACGGGAGCGTCTGAGAGGTTAAAGCAATAACCGGCTTGCAGATAACAGCAGATGTGGCCGTGAGTGAACTCACAAAGCCCCCTTAGCAGGGGTTGCGGAATTTGCTGGAAGATGTTGTTTCTTTGGATGTCGAAAACAAGGTCGAATTTCAATGCATCTAAGATGAGGACATCAAATGAGGGGATGGTCGATAGGATGCTTTTAAGAGTAAGAAAAAAAAAGACGGGGGGGGGGGGGGGGGTTGAGAGAGGCTGGACACTCAAGCAAAGACAAAGACAGAAGCCCGCAGGAGAAACGAGACGGTACCAAATCCCTTACGGTACATCTGAGTGTTCAGCCTTCGGATGAGATATCACTACATTACAGACAATTAATAAACGCCTCCTTAGCCGATCACCTTTAAGAAGATTTTGTCTTTCCCAGCTCATCTGGCGATAAGTTCCTTTAAAGGGCCCGGTGGGAGCTGTCGCACGTTCATGACGGATGCTCTCCACCTTGACACCTGGATGACTAAGCATCGCTCAGGGGGGAGTGGTCTTGCTAAAACGCCGCCGCCTGAGAGGATCGCAACCCCGTCAATCACCGTGACGGATAAAGCCCATTACCACGAGTCAGCAGGCCTGAATGACAGCGTTTTCTCAAAAATGGGATCACATGTAATTTTTATACGCAATGTGACAGCGAGCGCACAGGCGCTTCGCCAGTCACCGTGATGGGTTTTGACTTTTTTGGTTCAGGAGTTGCGGAGTGAAACGAGAATGGAAGGACAGACAAAACAGGCGCAGGTCGTCTTTTTCTCAGACGGATCAGAACTTCACTTAAAAGGATTGATGTTGAAAAGTATGTCATGGCGAATGCTTCCTTCCACCCAGGACCTTGTATGATTACCCATAATTCCTACCTACCTACCAATTTGAAATACAATCCCTTCCCCCACCTTATGCTATAACTAACACATTCTCATGCCACATCTCACGTTCAGTCATAGCCGCTACGAGAGGGCCGACGAGTGTTTCTCAGCCGTGCCATTGGGAAGCTCAATTAAGATGGCAAACAATCATTTCCCTATTTTTATACCGAGCTTCTGTACCAAGAAAAGAGGCTCCTTCAAAGGCTGGAAAAGCACAGCTGTTCTGCACTGCGAAGAAACTCAGTTTATATGGATCTCTCTGCGATGAACGCCCGTCATTTTAATTATTACACTGAGAGCCGTGACAGAAAATCTTTACTTCTTCAGAACATACAATTAGGCCATATTTATTTCATTGACTTTCATTATTTTGCCCGACGTGTCCCTACGACTCAGAATTTTGAATATCCTTCAGTGTTTCAAAGCCAGCCTCGAGCTAAAGGTTTGCTGCAAATTGATGCCTCCCATTATACATCAATCCGAAGACCAATTGCACTGTTACCATGGGAACCGCGATAAGTCTGTTTAATTGCGACTGCTCTCTGGGATGACCACCCTGGAGCTGCTGGGGGGGTCGGACACCCTCCCAGAAACAGACTGGCATATTGAGGAGATGTACCGGTACCACAGGAGCAATGCGATGGGAGCAGACATGTAGCATTCAAACCACTGGTGGGAATTCACCAGAATACCAGAGAACCACAGTCACATCAAGTGTGACCAACAGCAAAATTTCCCACCGGGCACAGACAACACAGGTCAGATCACCACCAGCAGCACCGCTGACGGCTGCTGGCCCCAACCACTATACATCTGTACTGTCAATGCCGCACTGACATTACATTTCTTTCTATATTACCTTTTCATATCTATTTTACTGTTTTATATTATCTTTTTGTATTTCATATTCATTTTTAAAATGTACTTCTCTATATTTTACTTTTCTTCCTGTTAAGTGCACTGTACACCGTGGACCTGAGGAACTTGTTTTGTTCTCCACCGTATACCTGCGGTACCAGCCAACGACTTCTGGTGAATAGTGCAACCCAGTGAGATGATGGCTCCAACTCAACACCCTTGCCATTGCTTCGTCAACAATTCCTCAAGTGCTTACCTGTGGTTTGTTTGTGCTTGTGTGCATTTTACACCCTTCATGGTCCTGGCTGTATCTCCTTACCCCTTTCCCAAGCAAGTGAAAAGGTCATTTGTCTTTTACAGCCAATGTCCTCCAGATTGTTGGCTTCATTTGAGTCTCGGCGCATGGTTGGTCAGACTTTCATACTCCACTGGAACAGAGAAGAGAGGCTGAGCAGTGGAAGCACTCCTGGGAACACACAAAGTGACAACATTCAGTCTCCAAAAGAAAAACCTGCTTTAAAATAAACTGATGCTGAAGATGGACAGAAAAGCACTTTGTTCCACTTCTCTGTTGCAGGGCCCTCTATGCCCAGCCACATTCTTGCAAAGATCTGTGCCTCCAGCATCAAGAAAACAGCCATGTCCTGCAGCATCCTTCCAGTACCAATTCTACAGACTGTTATATTTATGTGCACATTCACAGAAATTAATCAACGGGCTACTGTACCACAGCCGACCAGACACTGGCATTCAATTTATGAGTAGAAGCTTTGCCAGGGGCCATGTGTGCTGGTGATGGATGACTCACGCTCGAAGGCGTGCAGAAGGATATCCCACAAGTGTCTCAGATGGAGGAGGTCAGATCTAGACCCAGATTATCCACGCAATCTCTGGAAAAGATGATTGTGTTGGAAATGCACTTTCCTATAACAAAGTCGCCTTTTGGGTGTTGGCTGCAGGGGTTCTGGTCATTGCAGAGTTCCTACAATGATCGCTCGACCAAAACTCTTTCGCCCCTTATTTTCGGTACAGAAGGCACCCAAATTTCTCCATCCTTTCACTTTCAGGTCAAGCAGCAGCAGGGGAAAAAAACAACACAGATTAAATGGGGACTCAAACAAAGAGTAAGGGGTGGTTTGCGTTCTTTGCACCTTTCACATCCTGAGATTTGAGATCAACTGTTGTTCAAAACTGCCAGGAATGGGTCAAGTCAGTCATGGGGGGGGTGGGGGGGTGGTGCAAAACTGCATCATTTGTGAAACTACAAGGGCTTTTGTACTCATTTACCTGTCAGCAGATTTGGTGCAAAGAACTCTTGTCACACAGGACGGTGATGCAACAGCAGCACAAAAAGGCGGCGGATGCCTATAGCTGAGGTCTGCCCAGTGCACATGGCACAACGGCTGCCTCTGTGCACAAGACAAGTCGGTGCGTGACAACTCGGCAGCTCCAAGCACGCCAGTCCCTCGGTCCCCTTAATGCCACTGCCAGGCAGCCTAGCTGTGGTCAAGGCCCTGGAGGCAAGAGAGAGAAAGTCAGCTCTCACTGTGGAACCAAATTGGAACAAACCCCACACCATTCTGGGCAGTGCACAGGTATGCTGAACTCACACAAGCTGGGGATTGAGTTGACACCATGAAGGCAAAGCGGCTTCAGCGGGTCTCTAAGTTAGGAGGTGTCCAACTGGAGGTCACTGATGGGAAACTGCTGGACATACAAGAATCCACTGACCTTCAGAATGTCTGTCGGGCTCAGTCTGATTTTGCCCTTTTGGAAAATTCTCAGCAATGTGGAGCTGCAGTGCAGTTCTGATGCTGCGGAACAAAAGGTTAAGAAACACGGCCAAATTTTTCGACAGGTGAGAGGGGGCAGTTCAGCATCTTTTCACTGTGAAGCTGGATAAAGATTGTAGCTTTCTTCAGCATGCATGAAAATTGGTCAAGAAAGACGAGGAATACAACACATACAAATAAGGAGCAGCTGTTGGGATATACAGCGCTATGGTGCCTCATATATCCTAGGCTGTAGGGTTGGATGTGAGTTCAGATTCAGACTCGGTCTGCATAGGTTCTGCAGGTCATACCTTGGCTTTCCATGGGATTCTTCTGGCTGCCCTTGCTTCCTTTCAGGTCCCAGACATGTGTTTCAAGTGAATTGGTAACCCTAAAACTGCACTCAGAGGTGTGTGTGATGGACAGGCATCCAGCATACAGTTGTACCCTGGCTTGCAGCCTGTGTATGTAGGATAGGCTCTGAACCACTGTGACACAGGCCTAGACAAGCGGTTATTGATAACATATGGATGATTAACAACTGCAAAGTTGCGGTGAAAGAAATTGAGAACAAAAAGGCAAAATAACAAATGCAAAAAAAATACGGAACAAAGTTGTAAATGTATGGATTTTATTTTCTTGAGGTCTGTCTTTAGTGTTGGAAAAAAGAGGGGACTGTACATATGGCTGAACAGAGTCAACAAAAGGCAAGAATGAATTCTTGGCATCAGTGTGAAAACTCCCGGCCTGAAAGAACCCCTTTGGAACAGGAGTGAGGCAGCCTCAGCTTCACTGCACTATTTATCCTCATCATACCAAGGAATTTGTCCAGCGCAGTAACACAACCCTAACATACCAGAAAAAGTATTCATATTCCAGAGAAAGATTAACAGCAAATAAGTTTCTAGAAATAAAAAGCAAAACACCAAAGGTGAGTGAGTATCTCCCAATATCTTGCAGTTTTGTAGCCCAATTTTGTTGCTGGTGTCACAGCGACACCACTGGACGCAGCCCACAGAAAATCCCACATAGACAAAAACACATTATTTAAACAAGGTTTGTCTACCCTCATTTGGCACAAAGGTGGACCAGACAGGTCTTTCAATATTTTACTTTTTTCTCACAGTCAAATGTAAACAGTTTAAAAAATGTCAGCAAATTGAGCTAAGAAAATCCCAAATGGAATGGAATTAAAATACAACAGTTCCCTTAATCTTTTAATCCCTGAGTACTTTATAATGATCAAAACCAAACTCTGGATAAAAGACGGATAGAATCTAAAGTATTTGTGAAACATGAAAGAAAAAAAAGCATTAAAGAAAGCATTAAAGCTGACACCATAAAAAATAACAGCTCTGATATAAAAACCTCCAATTTTGGACTTGGACATCACACTCATCTTCTTGGACGTGGCTTGGGCAGAGATGGCAGAACGAGACAGTGCAGGTAGAAGTGAGCAAAGCAAAACTGGGCAGCGGGTGCTTCTCTGGCCCACTGCAGTCCAGTTGTTCAGTAAGATCAAAAGGGGGTGCAGATGAGACAAAATCTAGTGAAAAAGGGACAGCGTCTCCCTGATCAGTGGGGACCTACAACGGCTTCAGACAGTGAGTTGGAAAATCTTGAACAGCATCTTCTAGGGCAGATGCAGCTTATTTTTTTTCTGCCCTTGGAGACCAAAAAAGATGGGTCTCAATACTGCAGCCAAGCATGACTGTCCCTGCGCTAAGGTGTAGGAAAGTGGAAAAAGAACAGGAGGGGGAGCAGGACTTTGCACTGGTAAAAGTAGAGTACAACATGCAGCAGTGTGAATTAATGTCATCACACAAAATCCAGTAACTAAAACCCCCCCCAAATGAATCCTGTCTAGTCAATGTCCTTCAGACTGTCCTTCAAGACGCATCAAAAGGACAGAACTCCCTACTGTATTACCCATGTGCCGGTAGTTTATTGCATTTAAAGGCATGGAATGGGCATAGTGTTCACCGCGTGTAGTTTACTTCTTACCATGATTTGCTCCTTCTCCAAACTGGGGAGGTCATGGGGAATCAAGAACCAGTTCTGACATCACAACTCCATGGTGTTTCAAGCCTGGAATTGTTGATATCATCACAAAAACCTTCTGTGGCTTTGAAAATGTAGCACACATTTACATTAAAGGCCACAGTTTGGATTTTTCAGCTGCATGCTTACTTGGTGTTTACTGATATGCGTTCTCATAAAAAAATATCATTATTTGTACATACTGTACAGTGTAGGTATTTTAACTCCCAGAAATAAGACGGGCCCTCACAGGGATGTCGAAATCAGAAATGTAAGGGACCCGACGAAACGATAAAACATGACAACTTACAAACAGCAACCATTTAACGCTGCTGAAGGACGTAATAGGGAGGGGCCTCGCATTGCATAGATGAAAAGGTAGAGCTTCTTTCAATTGCAGTCACAGTACTTTTAGAAAAGGATATTTAGTTTACGGTTCCCCCTGCAAATCTAGTCAGTTGTATGTGGTCACACTGCATAACAAAAAGTCTTATGGACTGAACAGCCATATAAGAAGAGTTTTCCAGATGAGGTTGTGCAGCTCCTGGCTCCAATGTGCAGGTCCAAGTGCAACAGCTGGCTCCTCTTCTTCTGTTCCCAACCCACATTATAACTCCTCTTTCCTTCTGGCCACCTTCTCCTGGTCCCGCCCCCGCAGGCTTCGCATAAAGCCGGTAAACCCTGCCTCCTGCAGAGATAGAGAGAGTTTTGGGTTCTGCCTGCCTCATCCACTCAGGTTAAGTAAACTGAGGCAAGACAGCACAGCAGCAAGCGACAAATAAAAAAAATCTGTTTGCAGCCTCCTATGACAAACAGTGCAGACAACCCGAGAGGCACACTGATCCCTCACCTTGCGTTCACCATTGTACTTTTCAGTGAATTTGCCATAGTTGTAGTAGTTGAAGGTGGGGTAGCCGTCCACGTCCTCCTGTTTGCACAGCTCCTGGTTGTGGCCTTTGGTACAGTCCACCGCAGCATATGCAATCTGAAAAGGAACCAACAGTAAAGGGATGCATTTTGCCCAGTTGGTCACGAGGATAGTGGAAGTAGAAAGGGACTCCCTTGTGTGGATACAATGACTCCATAAAGGAAAGTAGTCAGACATACAGACCAACAAAGAGTTCACGGATTGCTCATCATCACACGTAGGAAATACTGACCAAATCTGTATTCTTAATGGATTAAGACTTTCCTTTTGGGAGGAGCTCTATTCCCATATCCTGTATTTCCCTTTATGCTTCTGAAGAGTGCTCAGTGCAAAAAAAAACGCATGAATTGACAGATGTGAAACACGCATCCTACGGGCGGTGGGTGTTGCAGCTGATCAGTCAGTACGGGCCGCCTTCAATGTCACTTTAGTCCTGTTCAGGCATACAGACCACATGACATAACTAACAACATCAAGAACAAACTGCCGCAGCAGTCGCTCCCCTTTCTTGACATTCAGGGCCTTAAGACATAAATATTTTTCTGTAGTAAATGGAAACTGCAAAATTGACGCAGCTGTTCTGGCACTGACAGAGTTGTTTTCTTGCACACTTTCCGCTTTCCCAAATTTGGCCATTCAGTTTTTCTCCAGGGTCAAGGAAAATAAGCAATACATTCCTATTGCGCTACACCATTTAGAAAAGGAAAGCAACAGAACAGATTTATGTTGTCTGTCTTAGCGAGGCAGTCTGCAATAAAGACTCAAATGAAGCATAAAGGCACTCAAATAACAGTTTTGTCCTTTCAGCTTTCTAAAGGTCATATTGTCAGTTATTTCAAACCTGTAGCTGCAGACTGATAACCAACTTTCTTTCAGAAATTATAAATACAAAAGACCAATCTTTCACGAGTGCCGTGTTCACAGTTAAAATTCTTATTGCTACAGCTAAATAAACACGAAAGGTTGCAATCCAGACAAGTGTGCAACGTGACCATGCACTATAAAATACTGAAAAAAAAACGAAAAATGTTGGTTTTAATATAATCAATGAATTCAAAAGTATGAGGCTGGAGGTCGCTCACACTCAGCTACATTAGAACTCAGCCAATGGCAACTGTGGGATGGAACTGCGGGTTAGTCAGGAGATGGCACTCGCAGGAAGTCCAAGATGTTGATGATGAATTTTGTCATGGTGTTTTTATGACATATTTCTAACAGCTTCACTAATATACCCAGGAGTTATATTTTATGCGTGTGCGCGCACGCACGGGGACGCATGCACACTCTTGCAACATTTTCATGTTGCATGCGATCAAATGTTTCAGATGTACAGGGAAGTAAAAGGGCAGTTTTTAATACAAAAGGCACAGATTGTACTAATAGATCAATGCTTTTCAACATGCGAACTCCCAGCGGCGGCTGCTTTATGAATTGAACGCTGTTTGGATATTCTGAACGTGTTTAGTAATATAACAGCAATTCTTGTGCCTTGTAGCATCATAACAAAAACAGCCATAAAATCAGCCCTTTTATTGTAACAGCTGACAAATACTTCCCTGAATTCCACTGAAGCAAATGGGGTGCCAACACTAAGATGGAATTGGAAGATTTAAAAAAAATTACATCGGGTAATATATTCCAGACATTTGTTTCCAAACACCTTATGATTAATTCCTGCTGTGCGAACTTCCTTACAACACAAGCGCTCATGGGGAGGTGGAGGGTGTTCAAATGCTCAAATTTGCCCCCGCTCACCTTGCGGTCATCCTTGAAGAGCTCAGCAGCTGTTGTGAAGTGGGGGATGGCGTTCTTGCAGTGGGGGCACCCTGGGGAGGAGGAGGAGGAGGACACAGATGTTAACCCTTGTTGCCTCCAAAGCACCCACTGGGCACAATGAACGTCACAAAGGGCCTCGGGGGACAAGGGTAGGAGGGGTTCTCCTTGAGCAAGACTTTACAGAACACGTACATAGTCAACAATTGTTTCACAGGTCCAAAAAAGTCCCAGAGTCACACGGCTGTAAGCAGAATCACAACCGCACGCACGCACGCACGCACGCACACTCCTTTCCCGGAATTACATACCCACAATACCTTACTCTGCTTTACAGAACGCAATAAAAGGATCTCATTGTCTCTGTAAATGAAGAGCCCCTAGAATACGCTGCTGTGATCAGCCATTCAGCCATATAGCCGTCAGCGCAGCCCCACGAGCATGCCGGGAGCCGCTCGTCTCACCAGTAGATGGCGCTCAGCCTGGCTGTTGGGAAGCGGCACGAAATCACATTCGCTTTGGGCGTCAGTCTAATTAGCAAGCGCACGAGGCACCTGGGATTTGGACAAGAGAACAAGGATGTGCACAGATGCAGAGCAAGCTGTTGCTTCGGTAAATATCCATTTATAAAATGAGCGAGGCAAAGCCGTACGCGCGCCTGCAAGCAGCACTCACGCCGATTAAGGGCCACCTTCCACTGACACGGCGTCGCCGAGTTCACGAAATTGGATTAGAGTGTCTGCAGTTGCAGCTCCTGCCTTCGCTTTCGCAGCTGCCTCATGGTGCATTTTAACTATCCTGATTAACACGAGCACCTGAGAGCGCATGAAAAATTATGGCCGCGTAATAAAACGACCGCGACGGTAAGCAGACGCAAGGTGCCGGGGCCGTGCCAAAGCCGTTTCATTTCCCCGAATGAAGATGTCTCGGGGTGTCGTCCCTCCATTTCTAACAGATTTATGGTCACCGGGCCCCCGGCGCGCTGCTGACGGCACTACCCGTGCGGGTCCTGATCTCAGGACCCCTAGAGCGATGAGGAGCAATTGAGAACGGGACTTTGTGCCGTGATTAGCAGTAAAAGGCCGGGCTAGGCTCCAAACTGCGTCGTGTCATTTGGATCCCGCTGCATTTCCCGGAAGAACGTGAAAGAATCCACTCATCGCGGGGCCAAAACCGAGTTTTCACCTGGCCAGGCTTCAATGTTTGACCATCCTGTCCTACGCAACACGAACGAGAGCGCATTTCCATCCACGGTGGCTCCAAAGCCAGTGGAAGATGGACATAATCTAAATGGGAATCCTGCAAGCTCTTCCCTGGACCGATCACTGTGGTGTCCCCAAGGTCACTGTTCACCTGAGGAGCCAGTCAGTCTTCTCCATTCTGAACATCCCTTATCAGTACAGTATTAATGTGACGGGCATGTCGCTGTGCGAAGTAACAGCTTAGAACGCACAGGTACCGTCTGAGACGCTTTTGGTAAGTGCAATAAGAGGATATTTCCAGAAAAGCAAAGTACCAAAGAAAGCACCAAGACTGAACTGGATGCCTTAAATCATGAAAAGAATGCATTGCAATTGGCACAAAATTCCCCAAGACACAATTATATTATAATTCAATCTGGAATAGAGGAGTTGCGCTCTCAAGGGTTTAAGAAAGAAATCATTTTTGAAGAATGAAAATATTGTCTGAAAGTATAAAGGCTTCACATTTATGAGAAAAAATGTTTGCTTAAGCAAAACATCGCATAAGCATCTGTTAAAAAGGCAGCTAGACTTGGAGTCGGAGGGATTAGTGGGTTAAAAACTTTGCGTGTCAAAGTTATGTTACAGGACAATTCATATAATTTTTCATTTCAAATTTAAAATGAAGCTGGTTTATTCTTCAGAGCCCAGTGAAGCTGAAAAGAGCAAGGAAACGAGACATCTTTACAGCTGACGCCAAGCCCGGAACAGCAGAAAACAGCACGATTTTGTCCATTTTATCTTCGACTTCAGCCGTTTGTCTTTTCACACCCATTCAGTGCATTACGGCAGGATTTAAACTTGGGTTCTGCAATTGCAAAGCAACAGCTCAAACCACTACACCACCAACAGACCTCAAACTGCAGTCTGCTAGTGAAACAGCGAAATTCATTTGTATCCAAAAACCAAAATTAAGGATCCAAGTTAAAGTCCAGTCTATCCTGAGAAACTCAACACCTTCCGCACAACGTTAAAGCACTTTACGGCTCATCTATATACACTTTTGGGTTCTCTATGCCATCACACATACATATTCATTTTGTCTGCTTTCACTGAAGGAAAAAAAGCCAAGTGTTCAATTAATTGGGCTTCCTGTACAAATGCTGTTGACACAAAACCTTGGCCAAACAGATTGACTGCATTCTGTATATTAATATGCTGCAGCAGCACATTTTCCAGTGCATTAAAAAAGCAAATTGTGACAAGCGCAGTAGATACTGATCTGCCACTGTGCTCCTGCTGATTCTGTTGAACGTTTGATGTGCTGAATGCACCCGTTTTCCAGCCCTTCCACTGTGACACTTCTCTCGAGCATCTACTAAATTAATAAATTAAATGTCGGCCCATATCCATGCAGCAATAGGGAGCACAGCACGGTGAAGCAACTGCTGAACTCCGTGGAATCCTCACCGTCATGACTCATCTTTTAAAAGCAAATTAAACTGTAAATCTGTTTTAACTCAATTTGTTTGTGGATCCAAACTCGGTTCTATTACCAAGTTACAGTCAATAAAAGAGCAATAACTAATGTTCCACAATTTGTTCATTGTTTAGATTCTGTTAAAATCTATATAGGTATAATATATTTCCGACAAAGGTAATGCTCCATTTCTGTAGGGGTGCATTTTACTGCCATTTTCCAGCTACAGTAAACAAGTCAAACTTGGTCTACAACATGTAGAAATTTTAGTGAAGAGGTAAGGGAAGTAATTTCAACTATAAAAAGGAAAAATTTATTTCCTTTTTATTTTCGGAAATTGGCAACTTAGACATTAGTCATACAAGCAGCCAGAATATACAGTATTCAACTGTTTAAAAGAGCACTTTTCCCCAGATGTCATATATTTTTTCCATTCACTTACAAAGGTCAATATTTACAGAAACAGTTAGACTTAAGGGCATCTCCTGGGAACTAATACTACTGATATTAAGTTTTCTGTTTTTGAGGCCTTAACTGGTATGCCACCTGCTGTCCATTAGTGTGAAATAGAAACAGTACATAAATTCAGAGACCTGGTGAAGTCCAGTGTAAATCAGCATCATCAAGTATTATGCTGCCAATTTGCATAATAGTGCCGGGGGTCTTACAGGGAGCATAGAACATAACAAGAGCGTGCTTCTTCTTTTTCAGGGCCTCACGGAAGTCCTCTGCACCCAAGTGGCTCACGCTTGATGGTCTGTCCTCCCATGAGGGCTCTGGGGGGGGTGGGGCCTGGGGGCTGCAGGGGAGGCAGGATGCATAGCGTTGAAATGAAAGAAGAAACCAAGACATCCATCCATCCACCCACCCACCCTTAACTGCTTTATCCTGGCCCAAGGCAAACCAAAACATGCAAATCATAAATTCAGATGAAAGCCGACCAACAATTTTCTTCACAGAAAGGTACAAAATTGAAAAAAAAAAGAAAAAAAAAAAAAAGAAAAATTTGCAGGGCAGCCAATTATTCACATTTTCCTGTCCAAAATAAAGTTTGTGCACCGATATAAGACAAAGAAAGTGCAACATCTGTGAAGGTCAGAGCCACGCAGCTTAACTGTGACCATTAAAGCAGATCAATACCAAAACGGATACAAAGCGTGGAACCCAAAAGGTCACCTGCCAGTGGTGGGCGGTGTATAGCAGTTTTGCTCCTGGCCAACACTGGAGATTGATGGCCATTGTAAGGATAGGGGATTTGGGGTAAAGGAAACTCATCGACTGAGGTCCTTTGGCTCATGCTACCTGAGCTAGGTGCTGCTTTGCATTTATGATCTTTGTGTCTGAAGGACCTGCCAAAACAGCGAATGAACTGAAAATTTCAGCTCTTCAGCATACATCCCATTTGTACAGACAGGCCACAAACATAGATGCTGGTGTGGGAACTGAGGAGAAGATGACCTTTACCCCTAGGGCACATTCACATGCTCTCTTGGTCAGTGAGCTGTGGCAACGGCCGCTTCCTGCTGTAATCCCTGATGTGCAGGGTGTGCAGCTTGTGAGAGGGCTACAGAATGAGCTGGGATCCAAGTGAGGTCACACTCACAATACCCTTGGTTGCTGAGTGCTATACAGGTGGCCAGCCACTGAGCATTAAAGAGCCTCCTCGCGGTTCTGAAGCGCAACTCCATACCACCTATAGTGCTATAGTACTGATGTACGTCCAAACTACCAGTTTGGACGTACATCAGTACTGTAGCAGAGAACAGAGTTGCTGCTGTGTACTGTCTAAAAGGGTTTTGTACTGCCACCTATCAGATCTCCGCTGAGGGCGTCTCCTTTACATTCCATCACAACATGTAAAATATGCACTAATGCCACTTCTGACATATTCTCAATACTTTAAAGGTTATTTACAGGGAGTAGGATATGAACACTTGACCTTCATTTGCTTGCTTCGCTAATCCATCTCTGGACTTCGACAGAGAGAAGCAGGCAGACGCTCTACTGTGAAAAACCCATTTGTGCATCTCAGGGAACTGTCTGGACAAAGGCAAGGGGTCACCGTATGAATGTCTTACTTCTGCAGCCACTCAATGATCTTGTCCTTGGTCCTCAGCTGGGGCAGTGTGTACTTGTCCTTGCCCTTCTCAAAGTACTTCACCGTGGGGAAACCTGAGATTCTGAAGCGTTCCGCCACCGCCTTGTGTACGGTCGCATCCACGGCTGCCAGAACACCGGGGCTCTGTGCCAGATGAGAAAAGGAAAACATGAAACACAGAGACATTTCTCTCAATTCTTGGGGCCTGGTTGTGTCACACCATTTAAGACTTTCTGGCTCAAAGGAGCCCACAGGTGACAGCAGGAGACAGGCAGGAAAAGCACTCAGCCAACAGTATGTGGAAAGAGCTCCAAAAAGCCAAGTAAATGGCCTTTAGCTGACAGCAAGAAAACACTGCCACTTTCATTACTATTTTACCTCATCACTTTTTAAACTTTGCATCCAGAAGCCTTATACCACCTCCCAGAGCCTGGAACCCATGTCACTGTTAGCAACTTCAACCTGCTCCCAAAGCAAAGCAGAGAGCACTGATCTGCTGAGCTGTATGAGATAATGGGTCCCAACAGCCTCATCACGTGCTGGGGCAAAAGGGATCAGTTATTACCATTTAAACATAAATACTCAACTGATCAGCAAAATACATGCTAATACATCATGGTAGAGTCATAGAATAAGGAGTGAAATATTTCTGAGGTGCAAGGCTATCCAGAGGCATCGCAAAGTTTTTCTGTCGAGCCGAAAGCCAGGACCAAAAGCCACAGTGGCAGTTCCCAGCAGAGACCAACAGGGACGCAACAGGAGTTTTGAAGGTTTCCTGATTCTATTGGACCATTGTTGGCTTCAAAGCCTAGCATTGCCAAGGACCGCATACACCCTGCTAATGAGAACCAAACACTGCAAGTGTGGGCCAGGAACTGGACACTCACTGTCCTCCACCCAAAAGTTGCACTACACTCCAAATTCACATCCCAGTATTTGGCCTCCTGGGACCGGGGGCCTTCCACAGGTTTAAATGGTAAACAACATGATTGAAACTCACATCGTTGCTATGGTTGAGGACTTCTGCAGCCTCTTCATACTCTGGCTTCATCTTCTTACAGTGACCACACCCTGAAACATAAGAAGTGCAACCTATATTAAAAAAGGGTGGTTTGGAGAATTTTCACATTTGTAGACTAGTCTGGCCTGAAATACAAAAGTGGTCTCCAGTCTCCTTTCTAACATGAAAGCAAGGACCCTGAAGGTGACCCTGGAATGCTCTATGCAAAGCAGCCTGTGATGACATCACAGACCCAAATCACTGCTTCTCATCCATTTACCAGCAATAGCTCCAGTACAGCAACTTTTCACCTGAGACAGAACTTGACAGAATGCGCGTTAAAGAGAGCCAAATCTGCTTGTGAAATATAAAATGGATTTTTGCCTCCGGCACTGTAGATGGGACAGCAGTCCATAGAGACTGTGCAGCGATGGTGGAATCACATTTCACATTTCTCACTCGTAATTATAATGAAAAGCCCCACAAATAGCAACCCGTCAGGAGCCCAACACACATCATGCAGTGCCTGGAAACGCTTCATGTGAACAAGGGAAGCAGTTTCCTGTTTACTGACCGTATACCATGCAAGTGGTGAATTAAAGCCAAATTTGCACCATGTGTTCTTGGACCAGTCAGGCAATTTAATCCATTTCATTTTGACAGCTGGGATATTAAACTCTCCGCTGTATGTTGTTGTTGTTGGGGGGGGGGGTATTAACTAAGCGCTCCGAAAGGAACTTGTGGTCACGAATACATTATAACTACTGATTTACTCCAGACCACGGCTTGTTCTCATCTTTCAACTCAACCCTCTGATGTCATCCTCTGAGCTGGCGCAAGGTACAGGAAACTAGAGAAGTCTTTCGGAAAGCTCACTGGGAATGTGAAAAATTCAGAGATCAGAATGTGCAGCCTTAAAGTCAGGACCAAGGAATTCTCCAACAGCCAGAGATGCTGACGTAGGTGGAGCACCACTGTTCTTTTGTCAGGTACTACAAAATAGCTGTCGCTGTTCATAACAGATAACCACCCAAATGACTGCAGCTTTATCAGGGCTGCAGTCGGTTTCTTGACACTTTCAGATGTTTGTATTCACATTTATTCATTTATTCATGCCTTTCTCCAACATGAATTATGACAAAAACAGTGATTATGGGGAGAAAAAAACAACTTAAGACCATCTGCATCCCAACCGAACAAGCCCTCTTGATTTGCTTGACTTAAACCAACATTTTCCATAGTTTTAAATTTTACTTTGACTAACCAAAATTTATTTATCTATGCAAGGTTGTTTCCCTTCCCATTATTTTGAACAAACTTCTGCAGCTGAACAGAAAAAGATATGTATTTGCAGTTGGTGCAACAGATGCATTTAGCAAAATTTTTTTTAAAGGAAACGGGGGAAGGGGGGTCCTAACAATTTTTACATCTGCGCACCACTTCTGCTCAATCAATTCAATTATTTACATTTTTAATAGTTTGCGAAAGAGGGAGGGAAAGAATTAAAAGTTAGAGTGGGGGAGTGTCGATTCTTCCTGATGGAATGGGTCCAACTATATTGGGGGGTTGCTGCCTCTGCAAGGGCGAATGCAAGTCGGGGAATTATGGATAGAATAGTCATGCTCAGCTAAGCTATGAACTACAAAGCTCTAACATTTGAAAGAAATAAATAAAATGAATCCAAGATGCACACTGAAACCTCAGTTTATAAACGGTTTGGACCAATGAATTCTATCTGTTCATTTCCAAAATCAGATTTACAACTAACAATAAACTGAGTCACAAACAATGCACTGTTAATAGACATTTCTCAGTTTATTCATATGATCAGGCTGTGTAAAAACCTTGCCTACAGCTCTATCACACAGTCTGTAATAACTGTGGAAATGAGTTGAATTAAGGCAGTCTCACACTCCTGTTCTGTTTGGGTGCTCTTTACTGCCATCTCTCAGCTGGGTTCATAAATACAGGTCACAGTTGCTCCTCAAACAGAAATTGTAGACAAAAACACTATGAAAATGTGCCTAAAAACAAAAAAACTGAAGAATTTTCAAACATTTTCTACTGTATGACACAAAGAGCCAGGACACACCTGCATAGCACCTCAAACAATGGCCATCAAACACCAACCCTGAGGTGCAAGGACGAGCCTCAGATTAAAGGAGAGTGTAAGCCAAATTCTATTGGGACAAAGTCCTTGTCAGACAGGAACTAATCAAAGAGACACCTGTTGAAGCTGTATGGCATGTGGGAAGGTAGATGAGTATGAGCCAATAGCCTCAACAGGTGCAAGTTGTGGTGTCCAAAAGGTGAGGTTAGGCCAGTGAGGCAGTTGGGGGAGTGAGATACGGATTACACCACACGCCCACCGGACCTCCCCATGGACCCTGACCTGGGCTTTGAGCTGGCCTGGCTTTGTTTTCAATTAGGGAATGAAAACAGCTCAGCTGCTGCTAGCAAAGGCCCAGAAGAAAACCCTGGAGAACAATGGCAGAAAACCACAAATGCTGCACTCTGCTACTCGCCAAAAAAGGAAAAAAGCTTCAGAAAATGTGCAAAAAACAGAATATTAACAGAAAGCACTGAGTCACTGGCAGCAGAGAAAGGGGGCTTAATGGCCTTCAGATAAACCACCTCTGAAATCTCCCCATAATGATGTTCTCATTTAATAACGGCCTTTCAGTCATTTCCTCAATTACTCTCAGCACAGCTTGAACTGCTTTATCAATGATATTTCCCCGGTGTGAATTCCAGATGAAACGGAAAGGTGTTATCAACTGGTCTCAGGCGCTGTGAACCAGTCTAATTGAGGGTCATTATCTGAAGAAACCTGTAAAATGTCCCACTTCTTCACCAAACCCGTACAAATCCTGTATATGACAGTACTCACACGGGGCATAGAACATGACCAGGGCTGACGGATGCTCCTCCAGGAAGCTGTCAAATGTGCCGTCTGTCAGGTGGAAGACGGCTGACTCTGTCTCTGACCACAACACCTCAGGGTTCTTGGGTTGTGGTGGCTGGGGGCTATGGAGAGGAACGCAGGGATATTAGAAGGGAAAAGACACATAACTTGACCTTGATACCCTTGGTTACTGTGACTTCTCCCATCACACACACTGGAAAGCCAGAAATGTACAACATCCTTAATAACTTGAGTCCTGTAAGTATTGGCATCAGATAGTGAGACCCAGACTTCTTCACATGCATTCCAACATAAAAAGACCCCCTAAGAAGGTGAAATACCAGCTTGCTATTGTTTTAATTACAAGCATTCTACTATCCTGCATACTTTAGTCACTGGTTCCAGCCTTCTTTGGTCTCTTGCCAACTGTAGCAGCAGCTTGGCTCCTGCAGCCCAGTGACAATGAGCCAGCCATTGTGGTCCTTGGCTGGAGTCCCACCCTTCAGCACCTCTTGCTTTACCCACTGTAGGCTTGGGCAATACAGTTCATGGGGGTCCTCGCTGCCCATTACCTTATACTAACCATGCAAACACCACCATGAACGTCATGCAATGGCAGGTGAGAGGCCAGAATGAAAATTACTTCCTTGGATGACAGAGCATGCATCACGGAAAGAATTAGAGAGACAGAGATCAAAGGTGCTGTCTCACATCTCCTCGGCTGCACGTAACCGAGAGCGACGCGAGTGCCTTGATCATCACAGCACCTCAGACAAGATAAGGTATCGATCTGAACGTCTTAATTTCATATGATCTGCCACTGCATGTGCGACCCCCGCTGGGAATAAAGGAGAATCTCGATGTCAGCAGCTTGGAGGGAAAGAATTTTATGCCGTGAAATGCATCACAGCAGGAATGCGCATCTTGCTGAAAAAGTATGTGCTCTTTTTTTGGCTTTCATCTTGGGTGAACCGTCAACCTGAGGCAGCACAAGGAGGGGGAATTCACTTACTTTTTCAGCCAGTCGACAATGTTGTTTGCTGTGGCTCCATAATTCTCATAGTGGTACAGGAACTTGCCCTTCCTGGAGGCCAATGAGCAGACACAAGAACTTGTTAAAACATACAATGTGTTGATGTAACACAAATAAGCTACGAACAACATAACTAAGTGTCCACCGAGGAGCCCCGCAAATGTCTTCATTCTCTGAAATACATCTGGACTGTTGAAGAATGCAGCAAACGCCAAACCACAAAGTCAGCAGATATGGTAATTTGCAACTAGGAACTACAGATCTGTGAACACCGCAGTAATATCATACAGAGGGAAAAATTATCTAAAGGGCTTATGCATCATTTCATACACCAGTTTAAATACATCACCATTAAAGTACAGGGAGTTACAAGAACAGAATACTTTTTACTGATAGATTCTTATTGCCATTTTCTTCTGTTTTCAAAAAAAGAAAAACAACCCATCTACCTTTTTTCTGTGAGCCACAAATTGACCCACCTTGAGAACAAGCAGTGTTATCTGGCAATGAACATGCTCTTAATATAATAATAGATCACAAACTCTACAAACAAAATCCTTTTGACCTTTAGTCGTGTAATTTACACAGGAGGAGTAGGGTATTTAACCACATGTAAACAGTGTTATCGCTGAACTTGTAAACCTGAATTATAGTACATTAAAATAACTTTTACAGTTACCACCACAGTTGTTGAATATTTACATATTCAACAACTGTGGTGGTAACTGGACTCAAACTAACAACCTTCAGGTTATAGGTCTACTATATCCTTAACTTCTCTGTCACTTGCTTTACATATTCCTACACAGTACCCCCATATTCGTCCAGTGATCTGTACATTAAGCAGAAAATTATAATCAATGAAAACTGGAAGAGGAAAAAATCTCATCAATAATACTTAGTTTATTGGTGTAGAATTGATACAGTCAAAATTACCCAGCTGTACAAATGGATAATTCATTATAGTTTATTCTGGAGAAAATTGCCAACTAAATAATAGTACTGCACCTTACCCTCCAGGGAGTTGCTCAAAGTTATATTCAAAATTCAATTAGTTCAGCAGACAAACCTCTGTTTAATTAGCTTCTACATGGTTGAAAACCATGACAAAACACTCGATCTGTGCAAAAAAGAAGAGTATTTCTGTTAAATTTCCAAATCAGCTAGCAGTAGAGCCCAAAACTGAGAGCACAGGACATACTCTCATTGGTCCATGCCCCTGTCAATCACCTTGATACACCAATTATATTCAGAGGACACAACACATTGACAGGGGAGCTCTTCAGGAAGGAGGAGTGTATAGGGCACAGTTTAAGATTGAAAAGATCCCCCAAGTGATGCAAGTCTGCTCAAGCACGCAGAGACGGAACAGAGGAGGCACCTGCTACGTCAGCCTCTGAATAAATAACCAGCTCACACAGCACACAGACACGGTTGGCCTGTCCTACAAATCGCTCCCATTGTGAGGCTACTTCAAACAGAATTCTTCATGCCCTCAAATAGGACTTCTTAATAAAAAATACATGCAGACATCTTTTAAGCACTGCTAGCTGGCACCTTGTACACAGATACTGTTCCATTTTTGACAAAGATGTCCCTGTGGTCACAACCAAGCAGACACGTAGCAGTAACAGTTGAAGTCATAAGAACAGTACGTGTTGGTGTAGCAGAGCGGGGAGAACTCACTCAAAGTAACAGAAGGTGGGGTATCCTTTCACATCAAACTCCTGCTTGAGGCCATCGAACTCAGCAGGGTGAACATTCATTCCTGCCAGGACCTGGGAAAAGGGGCAAGACAAGAAGAGAAACAAGATGATGCGGAAATCCCTAGAATTTTCCCAGACTGCTAAGAGGGAAGACTAAGAAGGTGGTGTATTCTGGGATTTCACTTACATATTTACCCTTGGTCTGGGTGGCGGCCTGCTGGAAGATGGGCTGCATTCGTTTGCACACGCCACACCCTGAAGAAAGAGAACCAGAATGGGGAAGAGATGCAAACAGACAGAAAGGGGGAGACCAGGATGAAGGCGTTTACCACAGAGCCCAGGTCAGATAACCAGGCTGCCTTCTGCGTATTACTGTTAACAACCTGTCAGTAAACAGTTAGCTGAAGTGGCCAAACTGTAAGCAGACATTTCCTCCCCTTAATGCTTCATCCATCTGGGAGAGGCTCACTGACAGAATCAGTATTACTTATTGCTTGTTTATTTACCTGATGCAGGTCTCCAAGGTGACTTCCAACATTAAGTTTGTGCACTTTGTAAGTCATATGGGAGTAAAGTATCAACTAAATAAATGATTTGCCTATTTAAACAGATCGGTAATTTTCATTGCACAACTTCAGAGAGCATTGCACCATCATTAAAGGTACTCAAACTCAGGTCTTCCAAATAGGAACCAACAGCTCTAACCACTATGCTATCCTCTGGCTTGTTTGCCTACTTTTTGGTGATAATTGAGGTCCACAGACTGGGCAAGCCTCTATAACAAACAGTCCCAACAGGAGGATTTGCTCTCCCAAACCATAAACCGGTTAAACCTATATGCAGCTGTGGTATTTAGGCAGTATCTTTACTGTGATTGAAAAAAATAAGTTTTTTATATTGCATAGAAAGAAAAGTATAAATTTAAAGGCCTCAAAATTTTGCTTGGCTAGAAAAGGCTAATAGGGAATGTGTTATTCATGACTGCTTGACCTCACCCTGTTTAAAAGCAGTGAGGAATTTTAAAAGCAGTCATTAAGGAGGATGGTGATAATGACTATATGACTAGCCTCTGGGTTATTTCTCCATTCTCTCCTTTTCCCTACTCTCATTTCACAGAAGATGAGCAGACTACATGCGTTGTGAGGAGTTACAGGGCAGGATGTGGTGAATAGCATCGAAGGTCCAGGTGGTTATCAGATCCAGCCATGCCAGACAACTCGAGAACCCTTCTCGCACTCCATGAAGTTAAGGCATGCGTGACGTCTCACTTTCCCTCCCAACCCCTCCTTGACTCAATTAGCGGTCCTTGGCATCCTTTAACTAACTACCGAGTCTTATATAATCTTGTATGATTTCAAATGCAAAGCAAGAGATAAAGGATGAATTTTACATGAGTAGCTTTGTCTCTTAAAGTGCTAAAAAAATGGTATATAAAACTACTTATGTACATTAGCCTGTGTTGCTGAGCCCTGGTAGATTTTTTAAAGCTCTCTCCCCCTGTCAAAAAATCTGTGGAAAAAAATGTGTCAGAATTGAATAAACCTTTTCCCAAACCTGCCAATGAGCTACATACTCAAACCAAAGTGTGGGGTTGTGGTTTGTAATGAGCATTCATCTGAGGTGGGAGGGGCTCACATGGTGCATAGAACATCATGAGGATGGGCTGCTCTTCTTTCTTCAGCAGTTTCCTGAAGTCCTGTCAGGGACAAAGGATGAACCTGATGAGGAAACTTTTCTCACAAACAGTGAGAGAGGTGTATCTGTCCTTTGGTGTTAGACCTGGGCAGTTCCGGCAGGACACACACTCCACACACCAACGCACACTCAGCTCTGCCACACGGTTCACAACCAGCAACTGCCTGAGTGCCTCGACACACCTCAGCTGTTCACATATGGAGGAGCCATTTGGACCATCAACCATAATTTCTCTGTGATAATGGCAAATCTAAAATATTAAGTGAGGGAAGTTAGCAGAATTTAAATGTACTCATCTGAGATTCTTCAGTCGGTCGTGAAGCTCATCATTTATATTTAAGGCCCATTACCACCTTTTTCCCCTCCTCCTGTCATTTTTCTGTCCTGCTCAGTGCATAAAATACATCCACAGCAACACAAACTGTTTGTGTAAGAAGGCAAGTTCCCTTGGGGTCTCAAGTCTTATGTAAAGTGTCACCTTACAGCATCATTCTGTCAGCGTTTCTGGACGTTTGTCTCTCCAGAGATTTTTTTATTATTTATTTTGAAACAACATCTAAAGAAAGTGATTTGTGAAGGACCAGATAAATAAAAGTTGTAACTGATACCACAAAGGACTTTGTGGGTCCTGCAGAAAAAGGATCAATGGCACTTACACTGGTTTGTACAAGCTGCTTTTCAGCTGGTTGCTAGTTTGTTCTTCATAAAGCAAGATTTCATCCCAATAGAGCAAAGCAATGATCCTCACAGGACACAAATGTAAGGGCCACAACTTCTAATTCCAAGATATTACATCAGTCAGGTAAGCTTGTGTACTTCAGCTGGGGAATGATCATCCCTTACTCTGCTCGGCATCAGTGTTCATGGAGACACAGTATTGCTTTTTATTAACTGTTTTTTTTCCTTTCCAAATTCGTCACTGTCACTCAGCAGTGGCCTGGCATCTTCTGAAACTTTGAATCCTGTATTTGTCCTCTGTGCACAACAGGCTTTCCTAAGGAATTATGATGGGAAATGATAAGAACTTCAAAAGAATTCCTTTGTATCTTGTGCTTGTTTTGACTGAGCGCCTGTCTAACTAGAAGAGTGATGTGCACGGCCACCGAACAAAGCCTCAGCTTTTTACAGAAATGAGGAAGTTAAACCTGGGAGACACTTAGAGCTCAGAGGAGCCTAGGCTTCTTCCCATAGAGTTATGGGTCACTTGTGCCCCAGGCTGACCAAAGTTTGCCAGACAGTATATCAGAAAGAAGAGATATACCACCCAGGAGCCAAACACAGCATACCCTCTCCTTCCATCAAAACTCTTGCCTTAGTCCTCAGGTGATCTTTTTTAAATAAATAACTGTATTTCATTGTGACATGCAGCGTTATTACTGGTGTATGACTGTCCTGAAATGAACTGGCTTCCTGTCCAGGTGTATCCTGCCAGCATTCTCTCCAGACCACAGTGACGCTGTACTGGACAAACCATTACTGATAATTGATGGACAGATTACTACTATTAATATAACCAATGCAGTATAGCAGTTGCATCACAGCTGAGCCAACATGGCTTAAAAATGAATGTCTAAATAAGGCAGTAAAGAACTAGCAAAGTTAGTTAAAAACGGATTCCCACAGTCATTTTAGCCCATTCTCTCACAAGACTCTCTGTTTTTAATAAAACTCCAGGAATCTTGGTACTTGGAGGAATGTCTAAAAGGCAGGACTCCTGAACAAGAGTAATTATTAGCATCACGGTCTTGGCCTGTAATAAATGACAAACAAGAGCCCTGGAGGACCTACTTTCTCACTCTCAATGTGAGTGACGTCTTTGGCTTCTGGATTCTCCTCCCACAGCGGAGCGCCGGCCGGGTCCTTCAGGAAGGCGACCATGGACTATGGAAGAAAGGGAAGTAGTGACTCATCATGCTACACAACAAAGTCTGCTTCAGTTATAGTAAAGGCAGAGATTGTCAGTACATTATTTTTTGACAAAATAGTTTGGTGGTGCACAATGATCTTGGACCCTCTCAGTCTTCTTCTACATACTGCGCACAGAAATTTCACTATATATGAAGTATATTTTAAAATACATAGCCCAACGTGACCAAACTTGACTAAGAGGAGCCAAAGCAGCGAGTTCCTGCAACGTCTACAAAATAGATGTTCCAAAGTGACTCCGAGACCCAAAAACGGCAATGCGGAGGCTGCAAGCTCTGGCATACAACATAGAAAGGAGGTGGCAGTATGCGTTTCTCAGCAGGTGGTAGCAGATGCCTACTCAAAAACTAACAAAACAACTCTGCGTGTACGTGCCCTGAAATGAGAACTGTCAAGAGTCACTTTTCAGATAATCAATGAGTGTAACCTCAGGAGGTTAAAATAAAAAAATCCCATACCAGGAACAGCAGGAGCAAAGGAGCTGAAAGCCATTATCTTACACAAGATGCAAAGGGTTGTTATTATGGCTAATTGAGAGGAAATGCATGAAAATATTTCTCAGATTAGAAGTGGCACCTCCGCAATGATCTCTACAACGCAGCACCCTGGTGGTCAGTTCACCATGGTACCCTTGAACACATTACGTGGGAAGTGCCCCAAGGCATCATGTGGGGCACTATATGAAAAGAAATTCAACCCAATTTAACTCAATGTTGTCTCTGACTCACCTTCAAACCTATGGCACCTTGGAAATAAGCAGCAAATACAAAGTTAAAAGAAATCATGTAGTCTTAAATGTTCGTGTCTAACAGATGGCCAAATGCATAAAATCAGCCATAACACAACAGATAGAGATACAGTAAGCAAGAAACTTAGTATATGAAGTGCTAACTACAAGTCTAATAAGAGCTCACATATTGACAAATGTCCCACAACACTATTAGATCAATTATTATAATCAATAATCAAAGACAGCTGTTAGTTCTTCAACTTCTCGCAAACCAAAACCATAAACATGAGAGCAGTTATCTTTGTATTTAAAAGTTATCATGAGCATAAAGTTATAATTTTTCTTAAATGACAAAAAAGTGAACCATGATGACATTCCAAAGAGATAAATGTTGTATAAATGGCAGGAGCACAACACATAATGTAAAAATAACTTCATTTTTGTGCAATTACAAAGTGTGAGAAGTCTGTTTCTGAGTTCCCCGAGGGAAAAAGATCACAATTAGTCCTATGAAGAATGTGCAATTTCCGCAACAAATTTTTTTGCAGGTTCATTTTAATTAAAACCACTAATAGGCCTATCTTATTAACTATCTAGGTTAGTTCAACTCAGTTAAGCTGCAGCTTTAAAACACAACGGTAGTGTCAACACAACCAAGAAAAACTCATCTTACTAAGCTGATAAAAAAAAAAAAATACACATTTTTATATCCTTCATTCATTTTCCTTATTTCATAAGATTAGCAGTACTTAATGAACACAAAAATGCTGATACGCACATTAGTTTTGTCCCTATCACATTTGATGTGATTTTCTACTGCAGTGTCTGGGACACAAAATGACAGTGAGATGTGAGTGAAAAGGGGGCGACTGTGTGTTCTGCATAATTACCTTCAACGTTGCAGGCCTGTTGTATTCTGTATGAAACGTCCCGTCTCTGTAAATAAGCGCATCAACGGCTGTCAGTCAACCAGCTGGAACAGCGTGGCGCATCATTCACCTCACTGCCAGAGGGTGTGCAAATTCAGCGCAGTGACAACCCAGAACACCCACACTGTACAGCTGCCAGCTGTTCCAACCACTCACTTGTAGTGGAGCATCTCAAATCCACCTTTCTTTGAACTGGGGTCCACCTTCATCTTCTTGCACAGTTTCCTGCCTTCCGAATCCCTGAGAAAACAAAGATTCACACGGCTTGTGACGAAAAGGCAACGCACCGCATGCGGCTTGACGCTGGAGGAATACTTGCCAAGCTGAATAAATTAGTTGTGACAGGTACATGGGAAGTTATGCGTTGTGACAGACGACAGCGGCAATAAGCTAATGTGAAAAAAATATGCTTTGGAGCAGTAAAAGCTGGCAAACGGCCACAGGTTGACGGTCATCAAAACAGCAGCTGAATGACACCTCTGATATCACACACTTCAAGGTGAAGGTCACAGTGGGTCCGAGTTCAGCTATAGGCTGGCAGCGAGACCAGCTCCTGCTGGAAGCCCAAGTCTCATTCACATTCAGCTCAGTGTAACTGGCAGGCTTTGTTGTCACAGAGCTGTTCATGGCAGCCCGGTTTTGTGTCAGCACTTTGATTCCATGTCTTGGTGGCACGTGAAGATGGCATATAAGGAAATGTCAGCGCTTGGAAACACAGTCATGTAAGTGAATCTGGATGCTGTATTGAAAAAGTATTGTCCAATCCATCACTATTTTACAGCTTTACACTGAAAAAATAACCTTTCTGCTAAGACACCTGAAAGACAGGAAAAACTCAAATGGATGTTCTGCTATTCTGGAGCCAAAGGTGATGGAGAACATAGACACTAAGTAACTAATAAGAGCAGTAATGACAAAGTCACCTGTATTTCAGGAACACTCAGCTGAAATGCACGCACGCACACACACACTTCCTCCACCCACCACAGTTCCCAGTTTCTGTAGTGATGACAATCACTGCATTAAAAGCAAATTGAGACAGGAAACACTTCAAAGCTATTAGAAACTCTCAGAGATATAACTGAATTACTGCCTACAGTGCAGGTTCTGAGATGTGAAGCAACCTCCTTGCCCTTTAAGATAAAGCAAGATGACATTGTTAGTGGTATATGCGCTGAAACAATTGTCTATGTAAATTATGGGATGGTGATAGAGTCAAGTGCCTGACTGCTAGAATAGAGTCACATCTCCTGGAATTAATGACTGAAAACATGTACTGGCCCCTACAAGCCCACTGAGCCGTGCCCTAGAAGTAGAAACAATGCTCATAAATATCCAACGTCTTGTTCTTTCCACCAAGCCTGGGCCAACGGATGGCGTGAGCTGCGGCAGTGGGCGTGGACGACATCATTACCACAAAGTCCCGCTGGCCAGCTGCCAGAATATTATGACAGAGAGCCAATAACTGGATTTGGTGAGTAAAGACAAAGTGAGCATTTTCTTCAGGTCTCAAACAGGGTATGACCTCCACTGGGAGTTGCTGCCTTTATACCTCTAATGATAGACAGGCTTATCAATAGGAAGCAATTACACTGAGGTGTTTTGATGTGACTGGCAGCCTAACTGCTTGCACATGGTAAGTTTTCCTCATGGGGCATCTGACTTCGGTACACACAGCATGGCACAGACCAAGGTGAACGGAGTCTGCTGAACAAGAGCTCAATTAAGTTAAACCTCCACAGGGGAAACAGTGGACGAGAGAGATGGACTCAGCGCTGGAGGACCAGGTGGCCGATGAGCCCTCAGGGTAAAGCATTAATAAAAGCCAACGTCCAGCGACGCCTCGCGAACAACACGTCGCCATTAAGTGAATGAAACCATCCGGCTCAGTACAGCCTTGGACTTGACCCGTTTCTGCTTGAGTACAAGTGGGCAGAAACGTATCTGAAAACACTGCAGCTCTTCTCACAACCATTTAACTTCCTATTCTGGACATTGAAATTTCAGCTTCTAGGAGGAAAATACTGAAAGTAAAACTCTAACTTTTATCGAGCACAAATAGTCCTAACCTAACAAGGAGCTGAAGCTGCAGCATGGCCGTAGACAGGTGTACAAATGACCTATGTAATGTTTGTTAATGAGGAATTCGGTTAATGCATTTGAACAGGAAACGAGCCAGCAAATTTTCCCAAGTCTTCAGCATCAACTACCAGAGGTCTGAAGGTCTCTCATGGGTTGCTTTGCTTTCAGTTTGTTCCATACAGAAACTGGCAATAGTGAGTGAGCAGACATGGATACAGCAACATCAGCAGAACCACCATCTTAGGGGAGCTGTAACTTGCAAAACTCATTATTGTAAAGGGAAAAGAAACCTCTCTTTAAAACAAAGCATGACAAGCTGGCTGTTGTGTTCTTGTGTCACACACACAACTTCCCTGAATGGCGATTTTTGATGGACAGCAGAGAGCAAAGCACAGCCACCACCATCAAGATCATCAACCACAAGCTCGAAATAAATCTGGCTTGAAGAACAAAGATGGTGGGCGAGGTCAGACTGAATCTGGATCCCCTGCCAGCTGCGTTTGTTTCTGGGATGTTTATTGTTTTGCTTCCACTTTTTGCCAAGAGATAAAAAAGAGGGCAAGTCAAAAAGCACAAAAACAAAACAAAGAGGAAAGGGGAAGGAGATGGTGGAATTCTAATAAACAAAAATGTACGTGCACTAGCAAAGCTGCTCGGATGGGACCATCCCCACGGCATTACTGATGCCGGCGCGTCTTTTTCAAATGCATTTATCTTCCCAGCTCTGACAGTTTTGTGGGAAGGGCATCTGGGAGATGGGGGGAACACAGCCCTGTGCACACAGCACGTTTCTGAGTGACTCATTTCCGAGATGGCAAGAGGACCCGCTCATAGGTAGCCAATGCTTTTTCATTCAAAATAAAGTTCTCAGGCACCCAGGTGTTGGAAAGGAGACATCAGGAAGATGGAGGGTTTTTAATGTCTCATTTAAAAACTTATTAAGTATTAAATGGCCCCAGAGGGACAGTGTCTGGCAGATGGCAGGATGGATGAGATGAGAACGGTTAAGACACTGGGGAAGTGTCTCTACTAACACTGTGGCCTCCATTAAAAAGTCAAGTTCTGCATTACAATTCTTGTCCTTAAATAACACATCTTTGGAGGGGGTAGGGGCAGACCTTACCCACAGTTCACCCAGGCAATTGTCCCTTGTCCTTTAACTGCCTGGGCCACATCGGACAGCAGCTTCAGCTGAGCATCACCGGATGTTGCTGATGAAAGCAGAACAGAAACAGCATTACAACTGAGAACAACATGCCTTCCTCCTTCCGACCCACAACAACACCACATGAGTATGCACCCCTGTGTCTGAAACAGTTGCGCACTGTGTTTCAAAGCACTGAACAAGCTCAGTCATGGGTCAGTCACTGCCGCATTTTTAATCCAAATTCTGCTTCCTCTTGCACTTCCTCTTGCAAAGGACCTGCAGGAGACTGGCTTAATGTGGAGTAGACTTGTGCTGTGCAGAAACTCAAGAGCTCTGAACACAGCACTTAACTTCCTGGGCTTAAATTTGAGGGCTGAAGTTTCATTGAGGCTATCTTGGGGGGAGGGGGGGTCCTACCCGGACCACCAAATGAGATTCCAGATACACCAGGAGGAAATCATATTAACAAGGAGAAAAGCATACAGAAGGAAGCGTGGGCTTCTGACATCGACCAGTCGCAGCGGGCAAGGCCTGCAATCAATCACACCAGTCATCTCCAATAACCCTGTGCTGCCAGAAATACGCTTTAAATTATGAAACGACTGAGCCCTGCTATTGTTTATGCAGAATGGCTTGCAAATCATGCCCTCTGCATGACAGCAGCACTTCACGTAAAGGTGGAACATGCAAATGGAGCCTGCCGAGGGCTACAAAGTGATTTTCCTAATAGCTGCGGACGGTATTTATGGGCCCTTCATCTGCGTTACAGTTCTTTGGCTTTGCGTACGCTGCGCCGGTGGCTGTGTCGTGCGTCCACAGTTGAAGCCAAAGACTTCAGTGAATTGAAACGTAAAGGTACCACATCTGATGTCCAGCAGACTGTTTGTCAGACAAATATGATTAATATGTGACATTATTTTAGGGGCACTTGCCACACTGCAGTCTGAGCATCTGAATTTCACATAAGAAGGCCTGCAGTCTACACCCATATCAGTTAGCCATTCACCCATGTTCTTTTTTCACTAACAGCATCCATTTATGTCTTAATTTAAGTGCAATTCATTTTCTCTCACATCATGTACTCGCTTTCCTGTCATTAACTTTCAAACTACATTACAAGAACCTAGTTGTAAAGCAGATCGATCAATCAGTTCAACTATCCATTATCAATAACTACTTCTCCAGTGCAGTGAGGCACTGGCGCTTGTAAAGCAAACTTAAGTCAAAAGAGCCAGAAGTTCTCAACATGGAGCTCACACAGACCTGAATGTGTGTACAGGATGAGGACATTGGTTCTTGTCCTGAGGAGCTTCTTGAAGTCCTTATGGTCCCCAACTTTCTCTATGAGGGGGGAGACTTTCACAGCTTGAGCCACAGAAACCAGCCACACCTGCAAGGAAAGGAAAGCAAAGCAGAGGGATATTTTCTCAAATGGCTCATTTAATAAGCGGCAGTTACAACAATGCTGGGCCTCAGCATGTGCAGACCTAACGGAAAAACATTACGACGACACAGTGGCAATACCTTACAAAAAAAGGCTGCTATGATGAACATCAGAAACATGTCACAAGGAACAATGGGGAACAGAACCAACACCTGCCGATCTCGTGGAAAAGAAACACACCTCCTTTGCCCAGGCGATAGTCAAAAATTCCAATTTGAGTGAATGTAATGACCTTTCGCAAAGCATCCACTGAATTCACAGATATTAATTAATATAGTCAGACAGGACAAGTGACCTCCTAAACAAAGGTTTCAATTCTCCAGCCACAGCCAGACATCATACAAGGCATATCTGACACTAATTAGATTCTGCTAAGTCAAATGAACACTTTGGAGAGGATGATGTGCAGAATTAGAATGACAAAGGTTGCATTCCCTCCCCCAAATATGTTGTTCACAAAGGGGTTTCCAGTGGCAATTCATCACACCTGCTAGACAAGCGCCTGCTCCTGTGATCTGCTCATCAAACCAAAGAGCTCGGAGGTCTGGGGGCAGTTTAGTGACAGTCCGTTCTGGAGGGGGGCATTCAAGGACTGAACATCGTCACAGAACAGATACAGAAATGTCAGGGGACGGAGAGGAGAGTGGTTCCTCCTTCAACCCATGTTCTACAGCAGCTCTTCATCACTCAGGGCAGCAGCTCGGACTGATTCAGTGACTTGATCGTGACTTTTCCTCATACAAGAAAAGCGGATGTACGATGCCTCCTCCTCTTCATCTTCGCAGGAGCCAAATTTGGTGAGATTCATTGTTCCGGAGAAACCCAAATTACCCATTTTCCTACAGGATTATTTATTTAACTGACAAGATGGCCATCAACATTGCAGCAAACACTGCATTCCCAAGGAAAATGTGAGCTTGATGCCCTCCAGAGTGCTACCAATAACAGCTGGAAATCTCTCCAATGACACACTCTGTAAATGTGGCTTTTCCCTCTGGTACAAGTTTACCTGTTTTACAGATAATGTGGTACAATGTTCAGCAGGGGACATCTCAATATCATCCCAAGAAAATTGTCTTTTAAGCCCTGAATCAAAAGTGACAACTTAGCAATTGACATTATGTACATTGGCAAATTCTTGCCTTTCTGATTTACACCACGGACAAAACTTCGACAAGGGGATGTTATCCCCAAAGCGGGACTTTGACAAGCACAGACAGAGTTACAGCTACATAAGGCAATGGACTTCTCCAGGACTAAATGAGCACTTAAGAAAACAATGGGCCTTTGAGTAATATGTCGCACAACTTATAACTAATAATCTGTCACATCACATGAGGAGAAAAACTTGGACTTAAGAGCAAAGAGTAAACATGCCGGTTGCACCCTCCATCTGCTGCTACAAATGTGCTTAATAAATGACTGTATATCTTTCAGAGGCAGTACTGAGTCAGCACAAACTCATGCAGGCCAAGTCCAAAGCACTTCCTCATTCCTTCAGGTCATAAAGTTGCTCTATGGGCTGCGTAGGTAGAAGGGGTGGGTTATGGCCAAAAGGCAAAGGTTGTTATTACTCTCTGAGGGGTAATAACAACACTTTCGATCAAAACGCTGAAGAAACATCTTAAAGAACACTGAAAATCAGCTGTGGAAAGAAGAGTGGTAAGTGCACAAATCTTGAGAAACGTTCTGATGTTAAAAGGAGCAGAACAATCAGACTATTTAAAATGCAGTGAGGGTACAAGAGAATGCAAGGAACACAGAAGAATTCGTTGTAATTTCATTGCCTTGCGATTAGAGGTTCAGCAAAGCTCTCCGCCTGCATAGCAACCTCTGCGACTGCCTGGTTACGGGAAATGTGTGACCCTCCCAGGTAAATGCCTCCCGGGCGGGTAAAAATCTGGACTTGAAGTTAATAAGGCCGTCTTGACAGTGGTCAGTAATGACACGCGGAGCAGAATGCTCATCGCGCACAAGGATGTTAAGACTTCAGATGTTTCCTCTGTGGCTCTGAAGGGCCGTGACTTGGCATTGTTGGCTGTCGAAATGGGAAAGTTGTGTCCGAGCATCACTGTTCTCCGGGGGGGGGGGGGGGGGCAAAACAGGACATCCTGAGTTACTGTGCAACCTCATAACATGATGCCCAAATTATAGCAGCATGAGGCATCCGACATCACACACTTGGTATCGCTGACAGAAATGATGCAGGTTCGTCTGTAAAGAGCCTACCAGGTCTCACACGACCTTCTCAACGGTCTGACCAGGGTGAAACCTTGTGAGCCACTGCAGGCACTCTCTTGCAAGGGTCCAACGCCACGTGACTTGCTGTGGGGTCCATCCTTAAACATTCCTACAGGTGTGAAATCGCTCTGCCCTCACATCGTACCTCTTAGCCCAGGTGCAAGCACATGCGAAGTCGCACGAACTGCACCAGCGACAAACTGCGCTTTTCACTCGGAAAAGTAGAAACCGCTGCACGGAAGAACAAAATAACGCATCCTCAGAATATTTCAAACGGCGGCTCGCCTGTCCCGCTTCAGGAGCGCAGAGTTGAGCGTCGCACGTTTTCTGAGGAAAAACGGGGACTTGAGGTGGCCGTTCGGGAACACTGGCGCCAACTTCGCGCCGCGCAGCCGCTGCCCCGAAAGCCACTTTCCCTGTGAGACAGGCCAGACAAAAGCTTGAGGAAAACACACTGCACCGCGCGATGACCGCCTTCCCTTGGAAACACTCACCAGCGAGAGGACCGCGCACATCCTGAGTCCACGCATCCCGCTCCCGCAGCGACTCCGAGAAGCCATGATGCGGCTTGCCACGTCTGGGAGGGGGGGGGGGTGGCGACGGAGCGGCGCGTGCGCAGCGCGTGCCGAGAGAGATGGGCGCCCATCGCGAGGCGCCGGGCGTTGTGGGAGATGTAGTTTACAATCGGGTGGTGTGATAAAGGGCGACGGTCGGAGACCCGAACCGTGAGGACTACAATTCCATTGATCCCGCTGGAAACGAGGATTCACGTCTTACACAAACTGACGGGGCAGAAGGAGCGTCACGGTGGGTTTCGCTCGGGGCGCTTTGAATGCGTCTAGCAGTTTTATTTATCAGGTTTTTTAAGGTCTAACGCGTGCGACGATAGGGAGGAATAATTTCTGCAGGAAGTATTCAATATTTGTGAAAAAATGGTGCAAGGCAAGG
This sequence comes from Heterotis niloticus, assembly GCA_018136845.1. Lineage (NCBI taxonomy): Eukaryota > Metazoa > Chordata > Actinopteri > Osteoglossiformes > Osteoglossidae > Heterotis > Heterotis niloticus. The sequence goes on from CM030897.1 coordinate 1,364,480, forward strand.
TTTGCTTTTTTGCATAGCAAAGGAAAACACGATATAACACCGGAGTCAATGAACTGCTGCCTTTGGAAGTTAATAAGTAATGGCGAGGATCGTCTTTGCGGGTCACAACTCAGCACGCCGAGCGCTATGGCACTTGAGACCGTGGTGCCCCCACCTGGATCGTGAAGCCCTCACTGTGCGCGCACACACCATCCCCATAACCCGGGTACTGCGGGACTGTTGGCGCGCACCCATCCGGTGTGCGATCAGGACAACATTTGCGCACAATACTTGTATATAATCGTTTTGAGCACTTTTGCTAATTTAACCCCCCCCCCACCACCCGTCCTATTAAACATCTGATGTGTAGTGTTAACCCCCCCGGGGGGGGGGCAATGTGTCCACGTCCCAAAACACAAGTAAAATCCCACTTGAGCGCGTCCTGGGAAAATAAACACACTCGCCCGCTTGGTTTTAAAGTTGAAATTATGATAACATCCGCAATGGCTACGGGGGGGCTAATACGTCCCTGTACCTGCACTGTGCGTTTGGATTTGAGTTTGAATCCGCCTCAGTCTGGATGAAGTTTTATGTGGCCCCTATGCGTGGGGTTCCTCCCACAGTCCAAAGATACGTGTTTTATGGGAATTGCTGACTTCAAATTGCCCTGCGTGTGTGTGTGTTTACTGACGCGTGGATGAGGGTAGGGAGCTGAGTGAAGTCTCCCTGTGCGGAGCAGCCCGCTAAATATTGCATGATGTTCACTGTAAACCGCTTTGGAGAGAAGCGTCACTTTAATGCAGACGCCGTGGGCTGAACGGAATAATAAAGTTTTTGTCACAGATAAAATGTTAAAAGTGACTGAATGTGGCAGCGCATCAGTTATTGCGTTTAAACGTTATAACATTAGAGTGGTGCCGTGTTCTGTACAAACGTTGCGTTTTATTCCGTATGACTTTGCGTGCTAGTGTTTTAGTGTCTTGACTCCAGGCGCTTTTGCAATTGTGTACAAATTCCGCGCTGTACGCACACGCGTGCTGGTAATGGAATTTGCACAAAATGTGCCGTTCGCGTTATTGAATCGGAGAAGAAAGGAGGCGTGTGCGCGTCTCCGTTGCATTTAAACAGTTAAGGAGCGGCCTCGCTGCTGGGGGGCGCCGGGGGGGGGCGCCAGGGACCACCCAGCGCAGATATAGGGGTGCGGGAACACGGGGACGGGGACGAGCGTCTCCCGAGCGCCCGCGGTGAACCCGGCTGTCCGAGGTGCGGAGCGCAGACCCCCAGCACCCCCCGGCGCCTGGCGAGCGCGGACTCCCGTTTCCGCTCGCTGCTGCCCGGTGGCCCTCCGTTCCTGTGCACCCCCCCCGCGCGTGTGCTCGAGGTGCGCGCGCCCGCCGGAGGTGGGGGTACGTACGCGCGCCCCGCGCCGGAGAACGCGCACAACGGCTGCGGCCGCTCGCTCGGTGCGGAGGCTCGGCAGAAGCTGCGGATACCGACACCCTGGTCGTCGCGGTCGTCCCCAGTCTCCCTGATCGAGGAGTCCATGGTCCAGCATGAGCACAGGTAACGCGCGTTCGCCGCGGACCGCAGTCGCCCTCCCTGCAATGACTTTGGGAAACTTTTACGCTCCGTGTTACTGTCGCATCCAGTCCTTTTGGGCCGTGTTTTAAGGACCTGCGGTTGAACCTTTGGAGTGATGTTTAAAAAATTGTAGAGAATGCTGACTTTGTTTCGAGTTCAAAGACGTGAAATGTCATCGGGGTGGCATGCGAGCATCATGATCGTAAGTCAGCATCATCGCCATCATCGTTCGTCATGGTCACCTTTATGATGACCGCGGTTGTGCGCCGGGTTGCAGCTCCTTTACAAAAATGCGCTTTTTTACTTTCCACTCACGTCCCGACCGAGGGTGCGAGGAATCTTCGTCGTCCTCGTCGCCTTCATCGCCCTCGTCGTCTCCATCGTCTTCACCACACGCTGCGCTTCTTTCTCTCCCTCGCATTCCGTCACTTCGGGGCTGAAGGTGCGCAGTTTGTTGTGATCGAGATTTTTATTCTCTGCCCTATAATTTAAACGCAAAAGTTGGGCTTTTGTACGAGTTCCTCTGCGTGTTTCTCCGCCCTTTATTATCCCGGGTGTATATGCGTGCTAGCAAACCATCTCATCGTTGCTTAATAAACAAGTTTTTTTAAAATAAATCTTGCTGTTTTCCAAGGAGCATCTGTGGGAGCGCCAGTAAAGAGCAAATTTACAATTGTTCGTCTTTTGAATCAGAGGTTCAACTTTTAGGGAAAAGACCTGCGCTGCAGAGAGTTTTTGTCGCGCTTACATCTTTTTTTAAAGAGAAACTTTGTTTATGAGTCATTACGGCCGGGGTGCACAGAAGCGCAAGGATGCCCTTCATGGCGCAGTGATGGACTTGTCCGCAGCCAACGGACCGCAGGGAACTGAGCACCACTGTCCACTGACACTCAGTTCAGCCTGGGCCGGATAAATGCACAGATTTCCCTCTTTTCCCCGTAACTCCATCGCCCTTCCTGACGATTTTTGGAGATGTGTTTATTTGCCAAGTCCATGTCATAGGAATAAAAAACTGTGGTGTGAAGGCGGCTGCAGGCGGTAGAGGGCAGTGCGGAGCAACCCTCCGTCTCCCTCACGTTGCGCTGCTTCTTTATTTCTCCACATAAAGCTGGGAATTAAGTTTTAACTCAGTTTTAACTGTGATTCTGGAGACAGATTGACTGGATGAACTCGACTCTGGGATAGAAATGCACGACTCCGGACACAGTCCTTCTTCCTTGCTTGTTGATGAGCAGGAACACAACAGGTACCCAGGACCTGCTGTGTGGTTCCCACTTGGTCTTGAGGAACTGCCTGCTATATTAATGTAGGCTTTTTTAGAGCCTAAATGTTCCCAGTGTGACTCTGGAGTATAAAAAAAAAAAAAAAAACCAAGCAGCTAAGAAATGATGCAGCTGTAGCCGACATCCGGTCCTTCTAAATTTTTTATCACATATAATCACATTTTTTTTTCATCATCACGAAACCTGCAACTTGCTAATCTGTCGTGCAGCAAGTACAGCTAAATTTCGCCAGGGACCCCGGCGAGAAGCGGCAGATCTGCAGTGACCTCCTCGTCTGCCGTCGGTCTCCTTCCAACGTGGATCTGATGGACTGTGCAGGGACTGCCGACACACCTGTTTTACAAATAACAACAGCTTCCTGTCATGTCTGCTGAGCAGCGACGCCTCTCCACGCGCGCGGTCCGCACACCTTAACTTTGGGTACCTGTACAGGTGTCGGATCTCTCCCTCTGTGTCAACAGGGCGACGCGTGCTGAGGGTTTGTCCGGTCTGGGTCCCAGCCGCGGACGTTTCCCGAGCCCCTCTGCTGCGGTCATTCTTTTTGTAAATGCCAGGCGCTTCATAATGCCGACTGCCGCCCAGGCCTGTGCGATTTCACAACGTGATTGATGACGATTGCGGCGCCACGTTAAAACGCAGCCGAGATCTGGTCCCGCCCGTGTAGCCGTCGCGGCCGAGCCGTGTCCGCGGTTTATTCTTCCTCTGTTTCCCCACTCCTTTATGGTGGAGACAAGTGGCTCTGTTTTGCAGAACAGCTCAAAAAGGGTCCATTCTTATCCGGTATGTAAATCATACGTTTTGATCTCACTGCGCTGCTCAAAGCGGAGGTGTCTCTTGTCAAGGAGGGTTTTTTTTTTTAAAGGCCCTTAGTTTCTCCCAAGCTGCTGCTCTTGCCGGAGAACCCCGTCTACCCTTCGCACTACGGTGTCAATATTTGCATAACCCTGCAGTCAAAATGGATCCAGCTTCCAGCTCACGCCTCCTTCGCATACTTTGGAAATGCATGAAGGTCTGGGAACGCGAAGCCAAATCTTTGTCGTAAGGAGAGAGGAGCAGTGATTGCGCAGCTTTTTCTTCAGTTCCCCTCCACTGTAAAAAAAAAAAAAAAAAGAAAAGAATTAATTAAAAATAAATTTAAAAAAATACAGTAAAAATGAGTTTTATGAGGAACGCTGGCTCACTGCAACATACAGGCAAGAAGCAACCGAGAATGGAACAGGTCCACGTGCACAAAAGAAGGGCAGAAGATCCAAAGGTGTTTTATTTCACAGGTGCCATTACACGATGCTATGTGATCCTTTCCACATATTCTAGAATTCCTTTGAATTTTCCTGCAGATGAACTATACGCTTTTCATCAGAACACAACCAAACAGCCCGGTCGTCCACAATCTGGACCGTGACACTAAAACATGTTTCCGCACCAATCACGTTAGAGTGTTCGGCTGACATTTTGTAACTCCCATCAAAAGCAGAATTTGGGTCATGGTGTGGAAACAAGAAAATCAAACATTTTGTGCTGGTTTTTGGGATGGCTGAGCGAACCCCATTTCAGGGAGCTTGTACCCTATCATATTGAGGCAATAAGTGAATCAAAGCGGCCAGAACGGCCTTGTTACGCTCCAAAAAACCCTTTTTTTAAAATCAGTTTCTCAGTACTCTCTCTGAGCACAGCATTGATTCATCTCAGTGTTTTTGCTGTGGCCTTTTCTGTACTAATGCTACATCCCCCCCCCGCGCCAACTCCTCAAGCACTTCGTGTCGGGACAAGTCGAAATGTCGACGAGACTGCCACCCCGTCGGACGGCCGGATCCCCAACGCTCAGCCGGCGCGCCGCTTTGGCGCAGCAGCCTCTCCCGTTGTTCTGATGCATCTTCAGCACCGTTGGTTCTAGTTTTGTCCCCCTCAGTGGAGACCTTCCTTTCAGATGTTAAACAGACGGCCGGGTTCTCATCTGTGATGAATTTATGAGGGCCCTTGTTCGCTCCCAGACCGAACCCCAACGTCAGGATTGTTTGAAAGCGGTTATAAACTTAATCCCTGCCGGGACCCTTATCGCGCTCCTGCTGTATCCATGGTAACCGAAGCAAACAGAACAGTGGGGGCAGAATCGGGCGTCTGATGCCTGTGTAAATCACTGCTCTTCGTCAACATGTCTGCTGAGACATATGACTTAAGTCACACTGATCGAAATGAGATTTTTACGCGGAGCTGCGTGAATATCTGCTGACGGCTGAGGTTCAGCAGACGGGGGAGCCAGCGTTTCCTACAGCACAATCGCACCTGTCGGGCGCGTAGGTGCGGCCCAGCCAAAAAGCGGTAGTTTGTTCTTATGTCCGCGTTCGTTGAATTAGCTGTTGCGTTTCACCCGAGTGACTTACAGCGCTAAGTTTTAAACATTTACGCGAGGGCGTGTTTTCTCTAGAGCAGTTGAGGGCAAGTCCTTTGCTCAAGGTGAGACTCAACCCTAAGCTCTGTGCCACCTGCTGTCCCCAGCGTTCTGTAAGAGTCCTGCATCTCTCAATAGCAGCACCAAGGATGAGGCGTCCGTTTAGAGTTTTAGATATTCGGCGTGTTTGTCATGGAAAGACACAGCACAACAGGTAGCAGCAAGCGGCCTTGCAAGCAACGATCCTTAAGGCTTTAGGTGCTTCAAGGACATGAGTTCAAACTCCTATTTTCACACTTTAGTACCTTTGATCGTTGCACTTAACCCCGAACGGACACGGTAAGAATGACCTTGCCGTGCAAATAGGTGAATTATCGAAGCAGCTTAGAATAAAAAGCTAATGTAAGTCACCTTGGACAAACGCATCAACCACAGGAATCGGTAATAAGAACTTAATAGTCTGTATAAGTAATAATATGTGGAACGACCGAGCGTAGATTTTCACCGTACCTTGCTTTGTACCTGTGCCTGTGAAGGGAGGTGAATGACTACCTGTAAAATGTTACTGCAAAAGATGAGTTCGGGCGGCAAGTTCCTGACGCCGGGGTCGAGACGCGGAGGACGGTAATAAGGAGGCTAATTAGCGGAATATCACCATGGCGCCGTGTCACATCTCACGCGGCGACATTTGCGAAGTCCTCGTGATTCAGCCGCCCGACGCGCGGCTGTCGAGTGGCCGGCCTTTCTTGTCGCAACTGAATGACAGAAACATTGTCCCCAGTAAGGAGATGAATAAATAAAGCAGCGAGTCGAAAACAAGGGAAAAACGCAGTGTGACAACGTGACGTTAAAAGGAAAATGTTCTCCGTTTACGAGCTTCGCGTGAGCACGCGTGCGGCCCAGTTCGAAAAGGAGCGAACGCTTCCGTACGTTTGTTGCTCGGTCACCGAGTGCCATTTGAACGGACGACTGTCTGAACCGATTTGTAAAGTAGCCCTCAGCTTCTTCCGAACCTTAAGAACGCGCCACACGCTACACGTTCAGTGTACCGCGCTCAATATACCACACGGAGCGTAACGTCGATATACTGCGTGAGTAATACGGTTATGAAAGTGTTCGGTTCCCTCTCGGTCACCCTGCACGTTTGGAGTCTAATTTGCTGCCTATTTATTTTCAAGAAAAGAAAATCGGAAGACGAAATAGCAGAGCATACATGTAAGCCTCCTGTGTACATTAAATGTCATTTATGTTCACCACCCTGTTGCGTTTTCCGTATCCATGCGCTGAAGTCATAACCTCCTGCAGACGCTCCAGCGTTGAGGTTTACCGCGTTTAACCAGCTGTTCCGCCGCAAGCACGGAGCTGTAAATAGCCGTTCGGATGGGCCGCAAATAATCAATAGCCGTGCAAGTGGTGCAGACAAAGCTGGGGTTTTTGTTTTCGTGCACAGCTTTGCGATGGTTGCGGGGGAAGAGAAAGGACCTTAGGGGAGGTCAGGGTTCAAAGGGCCGGAGCACATTCTGAATTACGCCACCTTTCTGCACACAAGGGCCCTCGCCGTGCTTTAAATCGGTTGCCGGCGAAGAGCCTTCCGGAAACCGCGGCTCTGGCACGCTGCTGCGAAAGAGAGGGACTGGCGTGCGGAAGCGGAGCGGCTCTCGGAAGATGAGTCTGCGGCTGCAATGAAACACGTCCGTTTTTCTAATTAATTGGATTGCCGAGCTGTAATCCGATGTCGCCGTTCAATTAATAGTTAATGGGTGAGACTTAGACGGCGGCGGCGGCGGCGGCAGCGGCGAGCTGCCCGTTCCGCCGGCGGGTTATTTTCCGCTCGCTGAGCAGCACTTGGCTGATGGGAGGCTCTCGCCACTGATGCACTAATGAAATCTCAAGTGTGGAATCGTCTCTCTCGCAGACGTTTCCGCCACGATGAGTGATGTCGGAGACGGACGGTGGGCTGAGAGATCTCCTTCCTGGGTTTCCTCCGGTTCACCTTACAGCCGGGGAGGGGGGGTCCTGAAGGCCCCCGGTGCATAAAGGATTTCACTTCTGGCGCTGCTGAAGCTCTGTGTTTGGACAGCAGGTCGTCTTGCCTGGAGTTTCAGATGCGAATCGGTCTCTAATTAAAAAGTGTCCCATGGACCCTGCTGGTCCAGGACCAGGGCTCTTGGCACGGAACAGAACAACCGCACACGTTCTCGTTGCTCTCTATGCAGTGTCGGGTCACGCTCGGAACTGGGCTCGGCGTTTTGTCCACAAAGCCAGACACGGATGTTTCTGTCTGCTTTTTATTCCGCGTCTCGGGCACCTGGATCCTTCTGACCGCAAACTGTATTCGTGGCGACGGCTCTGCGGCAGCAGTAGGTTGTGGGTGTCTGACCGCTCCTGAGGGAAGTTCCTGAAACCGACAGTCAGCTGAAACCTCCCGCACACCATGAGTGCGAGGAATTATGGCAAAAGTAGTGAAGGTCATTCCATAACAGTGGAAGAGTAGTTAGGAATAGCCAGATGATTTTTTTTTTTTTTTGTAATTTATTACTCTTCTTCTTCTTGTAAAAAATTATTGTTTGTGACTAATTTAAAAAAATAAATAACAGCTGGAATTTTGTGGTACGGTCACGTTATATAGAGTGCCTTGCAAAAGTATTCACACCCATAACAAAATGATTTTTTAAATATTTTTTTCCATGTAATATTTAATAAAAAATAATGATGCTTACAATGAAGTGAATGTGAGTTTTGCATCACACAACAGTTTTTCTTCGTACGCACATGTAAGAAAAAGGCAACATTTGCAAGGAGGAAGCCATTTTGCATTTAAACAGCACGCTGCTATCGCCGGGGTTATGGAGACGACTGGAGTGGCGGAACAATGGAAACACCAGCTTAGTTTTGTCGGTGCACCTGACCCACCTGCGGGTCCACAGTCCTCCCGTGCCTTCTGATAATGGTTAGATTTGCTGCTGTATATCTGCAGGGTGTCATAGGGGGATTCCTGATGCCCTCCTTGCTCCTTAAGGTTTTTGGGGCAGCTGAGTCAGAGCCCTCTGCAATAAATAAATAAATAAATAAATAAATCTGGCATTTAAATGAGGGTCTTTTGAATTCAACACAGTGGCTCTAACTGTTGCGCCACCTGCTGGCATTTTAGAACCAGGCAGGTGGTGCATGAAAGGCTCTCTGCTCAGCAAACCCATCTAAATTCAAGCGTCAGAGATGCACGAAATCCCAGCCCTCCTGCACACAGAGGCGAGAGGTCATTAGCAGTCGCACCGGCACGCACTGGCACACACCGGCACGCACGCTGCATTGACTAAGATGTGCCCAGGTGTTCTCTGCCATGATGCTGAGGTGACTGAACCAAACAGATGCATTTTTTGGCAGCGTTTGTCCGTCCATTCCCATCCTGCTCACACACACACACACACTCACACATTCCTCTGTTCCTTCACAGCCAGAGCTCTGAAAGGCCCATTAATTTCCGTTACTCTCTGGCAGGAAATCCAATGCCGTGTGGGTGCCGACGATTAGCGCCCCCATCTGGATTTTTTTCTTCTTCTTACAGCAATGCCTCCTGTTTGATTTCTTTTTCCCCCAAATTACCTGCGCTTACTATGATCTGCTGCAGCGTTGCAAAGTCGGCCAGGGAACAAAGCGCGCGGCCTTGTCTGGCAGTAATTTAGCAGCAAATTGCTAGACTTCTCCAGCAGCTCCGTGTGATGTCTTGGTCCAGATCGGGGAATGTTCTGCTGCAGTTTGGATGGCCCGAGATACAGTGCAGTCGTGCCGTATCATTCACGTGCCCGAAGCCGCCGCCGGAGGGGCAGGGTTGTTTTTCAGAAACTGCAGGCACCCTCACCACCGCCCATCTGTCCTGGGTGTTAGAACAGGTACTGCGCACACCTTGGCGTGTCGATCTTCAGGCCTCCACCTAAGGGTGCGAGTCACGTCTCCCCGTGGTGGGTGGAGCGAAATAGCAAGTAGTTTTACTTATCAGACCTCCTTAACTGTCTCGTCCTCTCTCCTTCAGGCAGGGGGAAACCAGAGGACAAAACGTCTCAAAACATCAGCGGAACTACGTTTAATTGTAGGCCCTCATTTTGCATTGATCTCACGCAACCAAAAAGATCCAAAATTCCTATCGGCCTTTTGTGTCAAATTTTGGATCAAAATTAATAGGCCAATTTAGCACCAGATGGACTTGTTATTTAAAACCAAATTGTTTTGTTTGCCCTGCAGTCTTTTCTTCGGTGCTTTGGCTTGGCTTTGTGGCGTAGCAGTTGTACACATGAGAGGACATTAGAAGATGTTTCTGTTGCAAGGTTGCGTCTGAAGCGGACGTGATGGTATGCGGCCTCTCAAGTGTTAACGCCCGATGCCACAGAGCAATTCTTTGGCCTCAATGGGACGGGGAAAGGGGAGGACAGGGAGCTCCTACAATGCATTTGCCTATTGTGGGGCGGGAACACTATTACCATTGACGGCATGGAAAGCAGAGCTGCGGATCCCCAGGAAAGGGGGCCTTTCAGTGTGTTGGGCAGTGGGAAGACGGAGGCCGAGAAATGGATGTTAACACCATTGTGGCTCTCGGTGGGAATGTTCGGTGTGCTCTAGTGATTTAGTGCCCATCCCGGCCTCCTTCCCACCCCTGGTTCCACCCTGTTTCCCGCCTTGGCTTTAGGACTTGCAGGGGACCTGAGATGCACTCTACCCCAAAAAAAGAGCACCTGTTGTGACAAATTTTATTCGTCCTTTGAGTTCCATCTCTTCAGCATTTATCGCAGAGGTTGAGGATACAGGCCTGTAGCCGACAGGTTTCAGCCCCGCGTAGTCCGGCCCGGTCGGAACCAGTCAAAGCGACTACGGCCCCGTTGGTCCGAGTCCTGGTAACATTGCAGATGTTGCGACTGCGCTCTTGGTGGAAAAATGCCCACATCGATGGCAGTTGTCTTCACCGTGGTGGAGGAGTCATTTCGATGTCACATTTCAGTGCTTCCACTGACTTCTGCGAATGGCTTAAGCCCACTATAAGTCTCAGTTATAATGAGATTATTCCTTGGGACTTTGAGATGCGAAGGGCAGAGAAGCCTTGATGGATGGAGACAGTGAATCCACAGCGGTCACAAGCACTCGACGTAAAGGCGAGCATTTGTAATGAATGATAATCACATTATGGCAATACAACGCTGCCGGCTTTCATGTCGGCAGCGTATTTACAGCTTTCGGATCTCTAGTCTGCCCATCACTGCGGTCGCTCAGGCATGGTGTCTGTGCTCTATGTAGGCAGCGCTGTCTGTCCAGCCCAGCTGAACTGTGCACGTGAAGCCAGCTCTGGCCACCTGTGGCAGATGATGCCACCTCTGCCGCTCCTGGCACCAGTCCTGCTTTCACCCCTTCTTCATGCCATGGCTCTCAAAGATTGAAATCAGCTGTCAGTTGGACATCTTGAAGACCGTGCACTTTTTTCTTTAAGTGCCGCCGCATTATTTTCTAATGAAGCCCTTTTGTTCACTTATCTGTTTTCCATGCTGACATTTTATGCGGACCTCAAAGCGGCGGCCGAGTCAATGTTATCGACTACATAACAGCGATAGCCCCCCACCCCACCACCGCATAGGCTTGCGAGAAATAAAAGAAAGAAGAAAAAGGGTCTTTGATTGTGACACGCTTGTGAGACGGAGCGATAACCCGGAGCAATTAAATTATCTGTGTACTGTGGTGCTGTGAAATTGCATGTAACTGGCTGACTGCCTTCAGAGCCTTTGAAGAATGTGGATGCAGGGCAGGAAAAGTGTTGACGTTGGGCGTGAATTCTAAAGGAAGTGTCTGCTGTTAGCATCTCTTGTCATTGAGCTCACCTTGGTCAAATGCGCAGTTTGCTATGGGATCGACAAAATATCTGTCTATCTGTCCGTCTAGCCATTTTTGGAAATGTTGCTGGTTAAGCGACCGATCGGTGCTCATTCAGTGAGAGTCCACGCTACATCCACACCATTCGTGCTGAAGCTCAAGGGCAGCCCGACGATGCTAGAGCCGTGGACACCAAGCACGATGCTCCACGCGAGTCAGAGTGGATGTCCTGCGGGTGAAACTGCAAAAGCACCAGATCTGTTGAAGTTCAGCTGCCAATGGAGAGATGTTTTGCCATTGGACATTGTGGTGAGGTGTCGTCTATGGAAAAGCGAAGCTCCCGCGGACCAGCCGCAGAACCCGCAACGCCTGAGGATGCGCTCAACACAAATGCACGTGTGGGGCTGTGCACTAATACCCGACCCGCTGATGTTAGCAGGAGTCAAAATCACCTCCTGGTAGAGAGCTGCAATTTCCCACATCCTAACTCTGCCTGCTACCATTCAGACACGGTTCTTGTTCCCTTTTCCTTGCTGACTTATTTGGAGAGATTGGCAGTTGTTTCCATGGCGATAAGTAGCTTTCTACCAGGCTACAAAGGTCTGTCTCACACACACACAGCCTGGTATGACAGTGATTAATGTCCAGCCAGCACACGCAACCTGAGCACTACAGCCCGATCACGATCCTGAGATCCACCTTTTGGCGAATAACCGATCCAGACACTGGAAGCCTGATAGTGGCTCCCAGTCCAGTTCGGTTGGCGTGGCTGTGGGTCCGAGCTGGCCAATGGTTGGGGCTTAGCTGCCGCGACTTCCGTACTGGGGTGGTTTTAGTGTTTTTGATTTGTATTGAAGAGTTGCAGGTTGGGGCAACGTTCAACGCATAGCGAATAAACATGGAGTTCAACGGAGGAAAAGCTGAATAAATGTGGGATTTGGTGAAATGCATACAGCCGTCTGCTGGCCTACCATGAATACGGTGGGGGGGCTTTACTACAAGAGTCTGGCGGAAACTCCGTGTAAACAAGTGTTTACTCCTCTCTGGGATCCTCAGGAGTCTTCACATGCTGGTTGGCTTTCAGGGGCGTGCGTAGGGTTCTCCTTTCGTTGTTAACACATAGAGCAGTTTGCTTTTGGTGTTGAGAGAAAGCAGCATGAAAGTATTTAACTTTTACCCCGGTCTCCCTAGCAGTCCCTCCAATAGATGTCCTTTATAAATGCAAGGAAATAAATGGCATGTGTGTGCAGGGTGGTCAGTGCAAAATGGATGACCTGAAGGTCAGCGCTGTTGAATCACGGCGGAGGAGTGGACGGCTCTGACTTTCCTGACCTGACACTCGTTCAGCAGAATAGAGCGGTGCTCGGAGGGCGTCGGGCCAGAGAACCGTTGGCTGTTTACCATGCGGACGTTTCCCTCAGTCGGGCCAAGATTGCTCCTTGCCTTCAGAGCGGGAAGTGGTGGCAGCACTTTGTGGTGGACAGAGTAGAGAAGTCGAAACCGGGCTCTTCGGAGTAGACGATGCGTTTGCAAGACGTGATGAATGACGACAAGGAAATCTTTTGCCGTTTTTAATCGCACGATTTTGAGGTCTTTGGGCTTTTCGTAACTTGGCTCTCGAAACACGTTGCTGCTGAAGGGACCGTAATTGTGTCCGGCACAAGAAGAAGGCTGGAACTTTGTCCTGTGCGCGAATTACCTTCTGATCAAAATTTCTCCATCTGTTTCAGCCCAAGGGAAATATAGCTTGTTTTTATTAACCAGATGTTCTTGCTGGGAGGATCCTTTTCCAGGTCACGCTCTCAACGCATCACAAGGCAGGGCGCATCATGAGGGGTTGATGTTCTTGGCGCTGAGAACCACAGGAAATGTGCGCAGTTTCTTCTGGTTAACCACCAGGGATGCCAAAACGCTCTGAGACGTTCACTGGTAGTGGATGGTTGAATGAGGGCCCCTGGGCTCGAATAAGCGCTTGACCGCAGTGTCGGGAATGATGGCTGCCCTTGTGCTGGTGAGCTTTGGCAAAAATTGGTTTCATCTGGAGTTCATTAGTCAACAGCGCTTTATGCTTGAGCTTTGAAACACCTGTGGGTTTCTGGGCTTCCCTGTGGTGGGAGGAAAGAATTGCAGGGCATGTACGGGAGGGGTGGTGGGGGTCTTGGTTTTTATTCTTCTGGAACTCTCAAGTGCGGAGGCCTCGTACACCGTAAAGGATTTAGTCCCGTTGCTGAGAAGCCATAAAGAATTTATTGCTCATAAAACACACAAAATGGTGAACTGCAACAGCCTGAAGGCAAAGTCACACCCCCTCACGCAGAAGGTGAATCCCATGAACATTTGCATCTCCTTTGCGTCCTCTGTTTATTGTCCAGAGGTTTAAGTTACTTATCATCCCAAGACCCCCTCCCTCCTCCATGACCACCCCCTCTAATGAAGACCACGCCGATTCATATCTGCGCAGGCCTGTTTGATCTCCTGTCGGTCGCTTTCCGCCACCGCCGCCGCGTGTTTTGCGGGAGATCTCCGTCAGAAGTGCCGCAGCAGAATGACTCCTGCTCTACTCGGTGATCGGCTTCCTTTGATCTGGAAGGAAGGCACCCACGTCGCCACATGTTTTCGAATTGCGGCTCCCTCTAGGGCATGAGGAGCTGGATGCTGAGGAGTAGAATCTCCTGTATCCTCTCTTCAGTTAGGGGGAAGCAGCACTTTGCTTGTGCAGGCCTGGAAGCTAAACACATGCGATACAAACCAGCTCTGCGGTGGTTTGCACTTCCAGATCTTTTGGAAGATGCCAAAAGATTTGGCAGGTGTGTCACTCCCCTGTAGTACAGTCTATCCTCATGCCACCTCGGGTCTTCTGTGAGAGGTCACGTCTATCTTTTTGAGCATTTTGCTAGACTTTTCTTCACAAAAGTGTTTCAGCTCCGAAAGTTGGACATTTGTGGCGCAGCAGGAAGCCTGCAGCGTGGTGATGGATCTGAGGCCGGTTGGGTTTTAATACAGTCTGTGAGGCATGGCTAAACAAGATTAATAATCTTCCTGTAGCTTTAAAGGTTAAAAATGGTCCTCATTTCAGGCTATTTGTTTCTTCTGCTCTACTGGGTATGTAGGCCTAGTCATTTTTCACTTGATTTATGCCTACCATTAATTGTAGTCTGGTCCATTGAGGAAAGGTGCGAGTCGTGTGCCTTTGTGCCAAGGATCACTGACTGGTTTTCAGCCCAAATGGATGAAGAACGTTCTGGATTTAGGTTTCTCCAGCTTGGTAACATCGCGGTGCCTTGACCACGCGAGGGGATGTGGTCTCCAGCGGTCGCGCTGGAAAAGTACTTAATTGAGAGAAACTCCGGTAGTCAGTTATTCATGCGAAAGCGGACAGGATCCGGGTCCGGGAAGAGTTTGATCTTGTCTGCACGCAACGCTTTGATTTTTTTCATCTGGCCTCTTGTCAGCTGGAAGCAGCCGGCTTTGAAGCGGAATCAAAGGATCTGTGATTAAATGTTATGGACTACCTGCAAATTCGAGCCATGTTTGATTTGAAAGGTCTGCCGGAAGAAAGTTGTCGTCTGCGTTCGCTTTTGTTTAACCAACCCCCCATTGACAAAACGCATAGCAGTCGGATGCGCTATTGAACGCCGTTGACCATTTTCCGACGGACTCGGCCCCTTCTTTCCTTCGCCGTGGCTGTAAGTGTCTCCCGGAGCCGAGGCCGGCCAACTTCCTCCCGTCGCTCCGACTCGCTTCCCCCACGCAAGGTGACTCCTGTTCCTCCTGCGGGATCTGCTCTGCGCCGGACCGATTTAACAGCCGGCTTTTGTGCATCACGTATAAGTTCGACCCACTTTGCTCTTTAATTCAGAACTAATTGCCGAGCGCTTTCTGCGAAGAGTTGTTAAGCAGGCAAGTGCCTCTGGAGGGAAACGCAGCAGCGAACGGGGGCCATTTGTAGTCCCATCTCTGCCCCCCTCCCCCATGAGGGTTGGAGAGGCGACGGAGACAAAACCATCTCCCGTCTCGTCTGGCCAGAAGGATGACGGATGGCGTGTGAGCTCAGCTTGAGAAAACATTCGCCAGATTTCTTCCTTTCTCGTATTTGTCCGACGCGCTGGGGTGTCGTCCTGCCTCCTCCCGTCGGTTGTGTAAACACCCAGCACCCCCTTCCCCCTAAAGGAATCCTACTTCAGAAACCCTCTGTTGTGTTAAATGTGGACGGGGCCTTTGCCTCCAGGAGCAGAAGCAGATAAATTACCTGTTGCCCTTTATCTGTTGACATCACTCTGGTTGTCTGGTGGTCAGTATGTGGAGGAAATGAGTTATGCACACAGACAAAATGGCCACCTTCCGTGGCTGGAGAATTGGATCATCGGCGGGATGGATGCAGATGTAATACACATCAACGCTGCTGGGCCAGGGGTCCATTTCGGTGTCTCGGTGGAAAGCCGGCTCTTTTCGAAACGCACCTTGAACTTCTGCAAAGTTCGCTCGCTCGCTGTCCGGAACCACTCGTTCGGTGCAGGTTTGATCCAGGGTCTGTCGGCCCGGTAGACCCAGGACTGAGGAGAACCCACAGCAGGGTAGCAATTTAGTTCCACCACTTCATCTGAAACTTTTATTTTTGGACTGAAGATGGAACCCCGAGCACCTGCTGGAAGCACACGCACACATGAGGAGGACGTGCAGACTCCACAGCGTGAACTGGGATCAAATCCGTTCCTCATCTCAGGATGCGGCCTCTTCTCTGCTTCTGTGCTGCCCCACATCATCATTTACTGTGTTTACCTGAGCAGTGGCTGTCAAGGATCAAGCTGGATTTTATCCACCCTTTACATTTGACTGACATTATTTTAACGCCTGTAATTCACTCCACCTGACACCGAGCACCTAACTGAGAGGCAAGTTGATCCATCACTGCAGGCTTTATTCTCCTTCTAGGGGCGAACTTTTAAAATTCATCAAACTTTTGTTTGCACTCTGTATTTCAAAAAAAGGCCGCAAAGAAGGAGGCAGTACTTTTAATGTTGCCGCAAACCGTGGTGCTTTTAATCCTGACCGCGATCCAGGTCAATCGTACGGTCAAGCGATGCGGGAACGCGGAGATGCTGCTGTTAGACGGCCTCTTTCCGAAAGCGAAAGGTGTGTCAGGCAGCAATCCAGAGTGATGGAATCGCTGCACAAAACAGCCGGATGGCCCCCCGCCCACTTGCCGCAGGGTTATTGCAGCCGACTTTGATTTATGTGCAGGCGCGGGGACCCTGGACCCTTTTCAGCCGCCGCGTCCGTCCTAATTGGGCAGCCGGAACCACGGGTCCGTGTCCTCCTCTCTGGGAGCCCCGGCCTGAGCTCCGTGACTGGGCTGGAGCAGGACCCTCGTTCTGATCCGCACCGCATGGGACCGGCATGTACCGCGGTACAGGAAATTTGCATGGCTTTTACTTACGAATGGTGGCTCACCTGCCCTCGCGCGTTTACGGTTGCTTCCCCAAGCCTGTGGCCCGATGGCGGCGCGGCAGGGATCTGCTCTTGCGGCACGAAGCGAACGCGTGCGAGAAACCCACCGATTATGCCGATGCGTGAGGAAAGTTTTCCTGCGCCCTCCAGCACCGCATTTCCAGGAAGGGTAATGCACTCCCACATCTCTATCGAATAATTCGGTTTTTCAGGGGGAGAACAACTCGAAGCCGGAGACAATAAAAGTCTCGGTGTAATTTTGACTTCAGCTGCTAACAGACGTTTGGCATACAAAACGAACGCCAAGATTTGCTTTTAGGAGGTGGGGGAAAAAGCATCTCCCTGGGGCTGAGAAGCGGTTTCTCCACGGTGGAGAAGCGAGGGGTCGGGAAATTAAACGGTCGAGTGTGTTTATTTTTTGCCGAAGGAAGTTGGCGTTGGTGCGGCGCCTTGGGGTTCGCCGGGGCGTTTTAATCACCGGCGAGGAGGAGCGGGCCCGGAACTGCCGGTCACGTCCGAGAGCCCGGTTTCAGCCACCGCTGTGACGGGGGAAGAGGTGATATGACCCGCGCGAGACACCGCTGAATGAGATTGTTTTAGGAGCCGGGGCTCGAGAAACGCCGCTGCCCTCCCCCACGCACGCGCACACACGGTTGTGAGAGGATGGTTTGTGTGCTGGCAGGGAGAATAACAGAGGTGTCGCTGGTTTTGATTAAGAATCTGCAGGAGAACTGAACACACATCAAGAGGGCACCGGGGGGTCACCTGGGCTGAAAAGCACTCTCAGTTGCCTGCATCGGCTGCTCTACAAGGCAAGACCATCTCACTGATAAAATGTTAATGGATGAAAGTGTGTGTGTGTGTGTGTGTGTGTGTGTGGGGGGGGGGGTTACAGCCCAGATTTTTGTTCTTTGAAACTGTGTCAGCTTCCAACATGAATGACACATGCAGGCGAGATCATCAGACCACTGGAGCGCTTCTGTTTTCACGAACTGTCATGAGCGAGAGGAAACACACTAACTTACCAAATCCCCCCAGCGCGCACACACGGATAAAACTTTAAAAGCTTAAAAGTTTAAAAGATGAGTCTTGCTGTGGCTCTGGAGCCAAAGTGAACCTAAGTTAAACAACAGCAGCCAATGAGAAAAGCGAGTAAAGTGCCATTTTAGACCTTTGAAAGATTATAGAATATACGAATCTTCCGACTTTGAAATATGAATGGATGTTTCATCCGAAATCATCGATGTCCACATTCTGACGCAGCCGGTGAATATCATACGCAGCTTAGCCAAGTGGAATTGATGGACACTCTTCACTTATTTACGGTCTTCATCTCGCACTTCCCTGGTTTCAGGTGCCAAAGTCGTAACTGCATGATCCTGAACCCCGAAGACACGCATTGCACAGTTCTGCTGGTGTGGACGGTGGGCAGAGATAGCGCTTGGTGGAAGTCAAGCGCTATCGACACACACGTCAGGAGCCCGACTTCAGGAGCTCAATACTCAGAGTAATCTGCCATGATTTTAGCTTCCAATCTTTGGGCTGGAGGGCAGCGATCCATCCGCACGTCTCGGATTCCTGGGGTTTGAATAAATCGAAATAGCACTTCATTTGTTGTGTTTTTATGTGGCTCTCAATCAGGTTGTGAGTGTGAAACGCTGTGGAAGGAGCGGCTGAGATGCTGCATGGGCCCTGCGCTCCTCCAGGAGAGCAGCAGACCACTGTTTGCTCAGATGCTTCATCGCTGCTCCTCCTTTCATCACCTGCGTGGTGCAGACTCCTTTCTGAGGAGAGGTTTTCAGAAACCCTCAGAATTGTTTCTTAGCCGGGATGTTTGTGGATCTTGGTCTCACATAAGCAAGCGCCCTGTTGAGGGTCTCCAGGTCGGATCCCCAGCAAAGAACATCTTGTGGAGCTATGATGAAACAGCAGGACTCGGTTAGAGGGAGGGACCCCTGTCAAGCCCCTGCTGGGGACACATGACTGACACCAGGATGTCAACCTTGCTGGTTGCCCCAGACAAGTGGGAGCGAAGGGGGGGGGGTGCTTCTGAATCCCAAGCACGCAGCATTGCAGCTGAGGTTTGCGGGGTGGGGTCGCTGGGACCGAGGTGGGGGAGGCAGGGCTGCTTTGCTCCCCTGGATGGTTTGGTCACGGCTGCTTCAGGGGAAAAGGAGCGGTTTATAAGGCGCCCGGTGTGCAACGTTTTCACCCGGCTTCAGCAAACCTTCAGCTGCCCGCAGCCTTGCTTTACAGGATTATCCACGTTGTTAAAAGCGCACCTTTTGCAGAGCTTTTCCTCAGTACTTCCTCCCCAGGTGAATCGCGCCAGTTGCGTTGGACTCGGCGGTCTGCAGCGCTTCGTACGCTTCTGCCCCGTCTTCCCATACAGCACTGCACATAAATCCCAAATTTTCACAACAACGGGAAAAAGCGGCAACAACTTGACAGGCATCTTCCTGGCCGTCTCTATCTTCTCAGCCCCTGAGCCCTGCAAGGGGCGTTAAAAGGAGGAGGAAAATGCTTTTTGATTCACATGAAAATGTTGTCTGCAGGACCCTCATTGTGTTTCAGCTTCTCTTTGTTTCTTGGTTTTTAGCCAGCGTGCTTCTATTGGGCCGGTGGGCAGTGTCTGTCTGCTTTTTGTCCGCAGCCCCGATCAAGGCCTCCTCTCGCCTCCCTTTGGCTTTTCTGCTGCCCGTCGTCTTTATCTGGGACGCCTTTATCCAGCTTCTAAATGAGATGTTTGAAACAGGTGTTACAGTTGTTAACAGCAGATTATCAGCCTAATGCAGGACTTTCTGGGCCGAGTGCAGGAAGACCTGGGGGAGTCGGCTGTGATGTCCGATCGGTATCGGTGAGGAAAACAAGCGGCACGAGACGATGGGAGAGCAGCTGTGTTTATTTGGGTAGCGAGCGGATGAAATGCAATGCGTCGCGAGGCTTGGAGAGCGAAGGCTGTCCGAAACGGTCACCTCTGGACGCTGGGGGGGCTGTAAATCACCTCGGAGAAGCTGCTGAGATACCAGGGCTGGACCGCGATGGGTTCTGCTTCAGCAGGTAGCGGCCGATGGGCGCAAGATAATAAATGTGAGGACGCCTGAAGCCGCAGCCTCGGAAGCCTCCGTGCTAATTCTCAGTAAACCTCTTCATTCGCGGCGTCACCCCCCTTTCGAAAGGGTTACGAGCCACACGGCTTTCATTACCTCCCGCTATTCTGAGCGATGTGCCCAAACCGCTGCCTCGATTCAATCTGATCAAATCCTTGTTTCCTTCCTGACCTTGCTTGTTCCCTCTCGATTCTCGTTCGCCTTCAGAACCAGGACGCCTGGAAACAAAGAGCGGTTTTGCTTCATATGTTCGCCCCTCAAGAACAATATGGCGGCAGAGGGGAGAAAACTTTTTAAAATATGAAAAGCGCAGACATGAAAGGGCTGCTGCATCTGTTTGCCTATTTAACATTCTGTTTTCCCCAACCAGACTAAAGTAGCATCATTAGTTCTGGCAAATGACCATGTGGCCATTGTGGTCCAGCCATGGTACATTAGTGTGCCTTTAGACGTGGCTAAACTGTGCCTATTCATCTGCGAGAGACAGGAACCATTGGCAGATACTTGGCAAGTCAGACAGAGGGGCTTTTCACATGAGGAGGAAGGGACCGGCGGACCAAGACACAGCAACGGGGGAGGTGGAGGTACTCATGGCGAAATATTTGGAGCGCAGGCGAGAACTTCCGGCAAATTCCCAAGCGAGTTTTTGAGATTCTTGGCCTTTGTCCATTTAAGTGCAGCAGAAGACTTATCGTCCTCGTGTTTCGTCCAACTCAAAGGCCACGTAGAGCACAAATCTTGTGCAACAGGGTGTTCTTAGCCAGCTTGGCCTGGAGAGGTGGGTGTAGTCCAGGTATGCGTGGAGCCATTTGCCAGAAGCGTCCATGCGGGGTTTTTTTTTACATGGGTCCCAGCGGTTGACGTTGTTGAGGATCTCCTGCTTCCCTTCTTGAATTGGGTGTTTTTTTTTTCCCTTTCTCTCCAGCTTAGAAATGCCAAAACAGACCGATGTCAACGGGGTGTCTCGCACAGGTGCGCGATGTCACTTCACCACGGCTCCCATGAAATGACCGCAAAATATAGTAAATGCCAAATAGGATGACACTGGGTGTTTCTTATAAAATCCTCTTTCGTCTTCTGTCGCGCGGTTAGGTGGAAACTGCTGCTTCGCACAACGAAAACCCACTGTGTCAAACTTGTGTCCCATCTGATTTGAATGCGGTCTGTTGAAGACACGCGAGATCGATGACGTCGGAGACGTGGTATTCGGAGGAAAACGGCCGACCCGGGTTCTCCTGGAAAAGCGCCGTCAAACTGATGATGGTCCAGTGATAACAGTAAAGGTGGCCTGGTGGTTTCATAGCTTGTGAGGATTTCAGCAGAAGCTCATTCTCCAAGGAGGCCTCTTCGAACGTTCCGAGTTTCAGGGGTCCAACAATGAAAAGTCCCATATTGGCACGTCTATTTTTGGCTAAGATGATGATCCTGTGAAACATGAAGGTTCTTGGAGGGTCAGTGTGTCTGTGCTTGACCCCCAAGGAATCTCTTTGTGTTTTACCCTGACCATTTGAGGACCTCATCACGACTGTGGTGAAAAGATTAAACCCAAGCAGAACACCCACCACCCACCTCCAGTCCAGCTGCTCTGTTCATTAGGGGTATCGAAAGGACCCCCCCGCTTTGACGCAAGCTCAGGTGAGAAGAAGAGCACGGACAGTTGGCCTGCATTTCAGGTTCAGGATTCCCTCCCAGTTGACGCACCAGGTCCTCCTGGGACATTTAGTTGAGGATTAGACTCGCACGAGCGTTCCTGTGGCTGCCGTCTTCTTATCATCCTCACATTTTTTCTCCTTCTGCAAGAGTCGATGAATTACAATCGGGACCTTTTTGTTTGGCGTGGCAGCCGAGGCCGCAGCCCATTAATTGTAGGCTTTATACGTGGCTGTTAAGCCGCAGCCCTGCGTATCGTTCATCATCCGCTGAAGATTAGCAGTCATAATGTGGAGACCAACACTGTGTTTATCCCCCTTAACAAAAGATGAACTGTCTTCAAAGAGCACATTTAGTCTTAGATAAAGGTTTAAATGCTCAGTGGGATTAGGGCGGCTGTAAAAACGTATAAATCTGCTGCTAAGTCTCCTGCGGTGTTTTTTTTTCCTGTTTACCGGACCGCACGATTATTATGTAATAAAATAGTGAGGATCTGAGCGGTTAAGTTTCATTTTCTGGAAGGGTGTTTCGCCGCACATTCCCGATTTATTCGTCCGCAGAGTGCGGCGGGACGCTGTGTTTGGGGTGTAATTGGGCGTGTTGGACCGTTTGTTTGAGCAAAGCGGATCGGTTTTGGCCCGGGAAGTCGCGAAGCGGGGTACGGCTCGGAGAGCGTGCGGCGCGCTAACCGGAAATGAGAGTTGTTTGAATGACTCCGTTATTTTTGTGGGTCGATGCAGCAAAACGATGGCACGGCCGTCCGTCCCCGGGCACCACGGCCGCGCTCCCGAGGGGGCCTTCTGATGGAAAACCACTTCACATTAACCGGCCTCGCGCCACTCGGAAATAAATGGCCCTTTGCCGCGATGGGTTTGTTATTCCCGCCCCAGCCCCCCTCTGCCCACAGCTGCCGTCTCTTAATTGAATTCCTTCTGAACGAAATTTGTTAGTGTGAGGTGTCGGGGGGGCAGTCGGGGGCCCGGTCAGACGGCAGACGCTCCGGGGGGGGCACAAGAGGCCCGGCCTATAATAACCCCTCAGCATCGCCTCCGTAACGGAGCTGTTCGCTGGCGATGTGGACTGTGCAGTCTCCTCTCCTCTCCTCTCCGACAGAGCAAATCACTGTAAAGAAAAGCACATTTTTTTCCTGTTTGTTTTTAAAAAGTCAAAACAAAGATTTTCAATTTTTACATAATAATGTATCTTTTAATTGTTGTAAGTAATGTCTTTCCAGGACAACCTTGAAGAAACCGAGTGACTGGATGAGAATGACCGGGACTGACAAAAAGCCTAATTTAATATGTCGGTCACGGTCTGAGTGGTGGTGGTGGTGGTGCTTCAGGGCACCTTGCCTGTTCGGTGTGGGTTCGAGTCCGGCTCAGTCTGCGTTGAGCTTGCACGCTCCGTTTCGGTCGGTTTTGTTCAGGTGCTCTGGTTACCTCCCACAGTCCCAAGACATGTGCTCCAGGTTGATTTCTCACTCTAAGTTGCCCATCGTGTGCGTGGGCGCCCTGTGAGCGGCTGGCGAGCCGTTCGGATACCGGTTCATAGGTGGGCGCCCAGTGATTCCAGGATAAGGGCCGCACCACCACCACGCTGACCAGGATCGAGTGGTTGATGGCAGCAGATGGATGGTAGTTTGCGCACTGCTTTGTAAGCTATTTACAGTGATTTACTCTATTCAGGGTAAAGTGGGTTTCAGAGTCAGATCCCTTAAGCGCAGCCTGGCATCTAAGACCACTCTTTTACCTGATTCCCCCAGTTACATAATCCAAAGTACTTTCTGACAAATTTTCCTTTGACTTACAGTCCTTGTCTGTCGTATTTTAGTTACAAAACATGACAGTTAATTCTTCAAAATGATTATGAAGCGCTGAAAAGTTTTTTCCTAATGATCGCAAAGGCTTTATTGTTCTCTGCTGTTGTGTTACACCGCTTAGGGGGGTTTACCACGTTTACCGCGTTCCAGCAGCTCTGCCTTCTCACTGTATTCATTTTTAATTTGAGAATCCGCTGCTGCCATTCATTATTTAAAGAGCCAAAACAAAAAAAAAAGTGCGGCCATGTGAGTTTTTTCCGGTTTATTCCAGCAGCTTAGATAAGGCAGATTTTGCTGCGTAAAATATATTTTAGAAGCAGTTCAGTGCATCAAATAAATCATGCAGCTCACCGGTGACAGTGCTGCCCGAGGAAGTCCCAAAATAGCCCATCGCAGGATCCGAATCCTATTTGTAAAGGTGGGGGCGGCTGTGATTTTGCTTTCCTGATTTGTCGGAATGTCGGGGGGGGGGGTTCGAGTAATAAACCAAGCAGAGGTTCGGACGGGAATGAGCTGGTGGCATCGGTGACGAATCCCTGTAGCGGCTCAGCGTCTCCTGTGAATAAGATTCGTGTTTCTTCTGGCTTCTGTCTTTCAAAGCTGCGGTTCATCCATTTGTCATCGACAACCGCTGGGGCGACGGGGGGTCAGAGGCGGAGGTGCTGGGATGCAGAGCCTATCCTGGAAACACAGGGTGCGAGGGGGGAATCTGAGACGAAGGACGGGGTAGAATGTCGGGTGAGAGGCAGGACCCCCTGCAAGAAGTACAGCTACAAAATCAGTGCCGTCGCTATGCTATGTCTCACTGCTAATAAATGTTATATCCTTGAGAAGGGTGCATTGCTCCAGCTAAAATTACCCCAAAAAAAGCAAATAATTGAAAGCTAAGATCGTAAAACTCTGTGGAGAAATATGTCAGCTGAATGATTTAATAATATCAGTGCTGCTGCCTCACTTGTGATTTTATATATTTTATGCAGTGGTTTGAGGTTGTCAGAGTGATTGGCAGTACTGTATATACAGTAGGTAATAGTGTGATGGAAGAAGCACTGTGTGTGTGTGTGTGCACGCGCCTTTGCAGAGGGAAACGTGGAGGCAGTGAGTGAAGTAGCTGCTGTGGAAGTAAAATTTATGTGGAAAATGGAAATGAAGAAATAGAAGTGTGCCGAATATTTAGCCTGTCGAATGTGGAAAAATGCAGTGTCTGTCTGTGTGTGTGTGCAGTATACACACTATGTATGTGTATCTATGTAACCTGTGACTGTTTTCATTTTCTGTAAATAATTCACATCGTAATCTGAAATTGCCGCACAGCGCAGCGATTTACTGTGTTTAAAGCGTTCTGTCCCGAAAAGCTACGAGCTGCATTTGGGCTCAGTTGAAGATGATTTAATGCTGCCATAAAAACAGAAGTGACGTCTTCAGCGACGATGCTCTCACTTCAGGGGAATGCGCTGCTTTCACATGAAAACCAAATGAGCCGTGTGCGCGAGTGTGTGTGCGTGCGTGCATGGCTTTGTGCGGATATTTTGGGGGAAAATGTCCCCCCAACTGTAGTCATCCCTGAAAAATAGTCCTCACTGGAATATCTCTGTGTCTCCGTGTCTTGGTTTACTTTTTAAAGTAAATGAAGATGTCAAACTTTCATAAAAATTGTTCATTGATTTTCTAAAATTACACATTTGGTTTATTTTGACAGCTTTTCTGTAAAACATGTAGGGTAAATTAAATTTGATTGATTTTTTTCCTTTTGTTTGGGAAAAGTTAGATTCCTGCAGGGTGACTGAGCACAGCAGCAGCAGTGCTGCCGCTTCACAGCGCCGGGGCTGTTTGGCTGTGGGTTTGAGTCCAGCTTGGTCTGGGTGGAGTTTGCAGGTTCTCTCTGTGTTTGTGTGGGTTTTCTCCACAGTCCAAAGGCATGTGTTTCAGGCTGATGGCTCTAAATTGCATATGATGTGTGTGTGTGTGTGTGTGTGTGGCCACCGTGTGTAAAATAGCAAAATGCACACATAGAAAGCGAGATGCTGGTGCTCCCTGTCTGAACCCAGAATCTGTACCTGTGTGAAACGAAGATCCATCGCTGGCAGCGACTCGGTGAGCCGAACCCTTCGGCTTTATTAGCCGGTAACTTCATCGCACACCTGCGTGTGGTACACAAGGGTGAGACAACTGGACGGGATTCCTTTCACCCTGACCAGAAGCGCACGCTTTTACAGCCGGAGCTTCATCCATTAACAAATGCAATGAAGCCTCCTTGCACAAGAAAAAAGTAATTTTTCGTCTCCTTTGTTCAGCTCGGTCCTTGGCCACTTCAATCTGCGGCAGTGGGGGAGGCACGCAAGTCGCAGGCTTTTCTAATCAAATTGCTGTGTCGCTTTGGTTTTAAGCTGTTGCCTGCAACACAGAGGGACGGTTTTGCTCCGGAGAATAAAGCCACTTGGATGACCTTGGCTCTCCTGGCTCCGGTCGTGCTGACGGAGAGGCCTGAGCACCTGGACTGGTGAGACCCACTGGACTGCATCTTGAACCTGAGTCTGGGTGGAATTTCACAGCAGGCTGTTGGACCAACTTTTCAGTCCCAAGTGGATCCAGAGTTTGGAAAGAAGAGCTCTGCACTGTGGTAGGAACTGAACCTTCACCGGTCCTGTGGCTGGATGGTCCACTTTTGGACGAGCCAGGACCCTGGAGAGATCTATAGCAAGCGGCCGCGAAAGCGATTCGCTCCACTCAAGTTTTGGTTGCCAATAAACTTTCTCCACAATTCAATTAATCGGTTTTATTTGATTTCATTTATTTATTTATTTATTTATTTATTTATTTATTTTATTTATATGCTGCTTTTTTTTAAAAAACTTTTGGCAATGGTGCCTGGAACTGAAATTTTTACGACCGGATGCCTTTCCTAATGTCACCCCTCAGCGTTTACGCGCGGCTGATGTCCTCCACAGATCCACCCTCGTGTTTCCCACATTCTGTCTTTGACGTGCATTGAAGGAGTGACCTCGGACATGAAGACCACGAACCCGACAGCTAAAAATTCACAGCATCGACGGCGTTGGCAATGCGGCATTTGGAGAAAAATCAGCCTGAGGTCTCCTGAAAAGCGATGATGTTTTTTTTTAAGTGTTAGGTTTGGGTCTAACTTTTTTGTCTTCATTTACCCATTTATATAGTTGGGTATTCTGGCTAAATAACTCGATCAAGGGTTCAACAGCAGGCCTGAAGATTTAAAACCAGGACCTCCGACTCGCAAAGTGGTGCCCCCGTCCACCGATGGTTGACCCGTAGAGATCAAAATGAGAAGAATGCTGGACCACAAAGCCCACTGCCCTCTGGGGGGGTTTGCCCTTGTCTGCATCCCTGTAGCGGGTTTCATGCCAAATGGATTTTGTGAAAGACGCGCCCGAATCAGCTGCGGCAATGACCCACGTGTCCACTTGGGATGCTGTGGGCTCCGCTGGACATTAACTTTATGGGCCTGTGAGCTTCTTTTCCATCCAGATACGCAGCTTGAGGTCCGGTATGATGGTGTGAAGTGATATCACGTGATACGATGCGATGTGATAGCTGCCCGCGCGGATTATGCAACGCCTTTTTAGTCTTACCGATGGCTGTAAATTGTGCCTCATAATTG
This sequence comes from Heterotis niloticus, assembly GCA_018136845.1. Taxonomy (NCBI): domain Eukaryota; kingdom Metazoa; phylum Chordata; class Actinopteri; order Osteoglossiformes; family Osteoglossidae; genus Heterotis; species Heterotis niloticus. The sequence continues at coordinate 1,391,223 of CM030897.1, forward strand.
TCGGTGGAATCCATTCTTATTTAGCCGGGATGGTAATAACGTAAATGTACGCTATAAATTGTCTGGGGTTTTGTGGCTGTAAAATCCCTGAAACAGCACCTGCGTGGCCATTAGTTTTTCGGGACCACGGCAGAACTGGACCGTCGCCAGGGCCAAATAAACCGAGCTTTTCCGGGAAAAACGAGTGAATCGGGTCAAAGAGCGAAAGGCTTTTAAATCTGTGTGACCAATCGGAGGGAAAGACTTTGTAAAGCCACCCAAGATCTACGTTTGGGTGAAGGAGTGCGATGGCGTGATGGAGTGCGAGGTGAAAATTATTCATACGGGGGGAAGCCTCAGTCTGACGGGCTCTGAGCCCTGAAGGGAGACTTGGCTTTATTTCTTCATAAAGTTCTCATAACATATTTATTCTTCATAATGTGTTTCTTCATAATATTTCCTTATGATATTTCAGTATGAATTCCTCTTGGGCAAAGCATTTGAGCCACCTGTGGATAAAGGTGGTTTGCTTTCATCACTGTTAAAAGTGCTCCTTTGTGACTCCTATTTCTGCACTTAATTTCTGTTTTTTTCCTACACAAAGACTAAAAATAATAAAATAATTGTCTTTTGAAAATGCCCAGAGGGAGCGCACACGCATTTTGTTGCCGTTCTTTGTGAAAGTAGAGGTGCGCGTCCGGGACGTCGGCGGGGAGTGCGGCTGCACGATGGATGTTTTTCAAATAAAATTCAATAAAACGACTGTGGGTTCGCCAGGAGCGTCGCCCCTGACAGGCGCCGCCGCCCCAGCCCCTTGTCCGATTTCTGCCAATCTGAGCCTTGTGGGAAATTGAAAATGAAATTGACTGAATGTTATTTGTGTTTGCCATGCGCTGCACACGGCGCCGATACCCAGGTTCTCGGTGTCTTGCAGGATGTTTCTGCGCCAGGCTGAGAGACTAGAAGGTTTGAACGTCTGACAGAGACTCGAAGGTGCCGGTTCCTCCCAGCGTGATGTGCCTGTAGGTCCATCCTGATGTGAACGTTGCTGAAGGTTCCAGATTGTTCTCTTGCTTTGCGCTGAGTCTGACTTCCCCGCCTATTAGGTTCCAGTGCATTTTGTAAGTTTATCTCCTTGTGTCCTCGTACCTTTAATCGGCTGAATTTTGGAATTCAATGTTTGGTCTTAAATACATTTGGTGGCGCAGCAGGTAGCACCGGTGCCTTGCAGCTCCTGGGCTCTGGGTTCGGATGAGGGTTCTCGGTCTGTTTTTGCACCGTATGTTTCCTTCCACGGTCCAAAGATGTGTTTTAGATGAGTTTGTGACTCTACGCTGCCCTCGACGTATGAGACTGTGTGTAAAATGAGTGGTCCCCTCTGGGTCGGACCCTGCATCACATCCTATATCCAGAACGGTCTCTGGACCTGCATGACCCCGAAGTAGACCAGCAGTTATTGGCAGTAGACGGACATTTGGAAACTGCCGTTGTCCTCCTGCGTCAAATAAAATCACTCTTTGGTCTAGAGCCTCGTGGGAGCCAACTAGTCAGTTAGCTGGTTAAGGGAACTTGTTGGCGCTCCTTGTAAAGTGAGTTAGGCGGCGGGGGGCTGAGTATGGGGCTCTGCTCAGATCACACCGTCAGGACGGGGCGGCCGGGGGGGGAGACTCGCTGATACGCGGCCCTGAATGCAGCCTTTGTGCCGCTGTCAGTTCAGCTGCGTGTTTATACAGCGCAGCGGTGGGGCTCCGACTGTCTCTGCATCCAAAGGCCCGGTTTCGATGCCTCTGATTTATGTTAATGAGGGCGGTTCGGGCCCAACTCCTCTTGGCTCTCATTCGGTCCTTCCATTTTTCGGAAATCAATATTTGTTTTCCTGCGATGGCAAGACCCCCCTTTCGGGCAGCAAAGATGACAGAACAGGTTTAATACAGCCAGGAATATGGAAATGAATACAAACCGAGTCCCAATCTGTCCCTGCATCACGATGGGGGGGGTGAGGGTTCACGTTTCCTCATTTGCTCCCTTGTTAGGATTTATCCTTTGGAAGTTTGCACGATGGGCTGCCACTTCTAACTTCGGTACATTTTTTTTTTTACAGTCGATGTCTTACGATACGTCGGGTCGGGACCGAGGCATCGAACATTTAATTTATGATTATATTTACAGAAGCTGCCGCCGCATTTTATTAAATCTCACATTTCGTTTCGGTAGATACAGAGCGTATTTATTTTTTGGGCGCAGAACAGCATGCTGGGTATGAGGCCACGGTAATACCTGGGCTAGGGCTATAGATGTGTTGCTGAGAAGAGGAGTTTAATGAAACTGGGATTTAAGAGCTCATTAATACAGAATATTGAATAAATGGAGCTTTATATAAAGCTGCAACATGACACCAAAAGGATTAGTTGCACCTTTAATAACAGCAAATAACTGCAGAAAACTTTATTTGTGGAAAATGATATTTAATACCACAAAAAAAGTGGAAATATTTGTCGAAATTTTTAAAAATATGGCAGATTATTGTGATGAAATACTCAAAGGGCTAAAATAAATAAACTCTGTTCAGCTCAGCTGTTGCTATGTTTGCTGGTTGGAGAAGCACAAGGGAAGCAGGTGGTTACCAGGTACATTTAGTCTGGCTCCCCAGGTGGCCCTTGGAGGCCTTCAGAGTCCGCTGTCTCCTAGAGGTGTGCGTGTGTGTGTGTGTGGTTCAGCTAAGCGGTGGCGTGGCGTGAAGACCACAGACAGACGCCTTACAGAGGAGTGTCTGTATTCTCTGGACGACACTTATTCCCATCATCGGGGGTCTCCAGCAGGACCTCCAGGGAAGGACGGGATGAAAGCCGCGTTCGCGCGGTCGTCCGGGATCTGCAAACGGACCGATTTGTCCAGCGGGTGATGGGTTTGAGCCCCCCGCTCAGCGGATGAAATGCTGCTCCATGGAGAGGCAGCGCGGCGATTCGCTGGGGAGGATTTCTGACGTCCGCCGCTGGCAGGACGAAGGCTTCGGGTTCACTCCAAGTTTTGCGTTCCTGCTCTTCTCATGACTGTTGCAGTTCCCCGACCATTGCTTTTCCGCACACGTTGCTTCCCTGCATCAACGGTCCTGCTTAACCGAGTTTGGATATTGAACTTGACGCCGTATTTATTCACTTTAATCGGATTAGGAAGCGCCGTGGCTGTTTTGATCGATGGACTTTCAGTGTCATTTTCGACAAGGAGAAACCCGGCGGCGGGTTCGGGGGTGGTTGGGCTTTGAAACGTATCCCCTGCCGTAAGTTCCCCTCATGGACGTACTTACCCTGAGCTGACACGGTGAAAATGACCTCGCTGTACAAATGGGTGAGTCTTTTAGCTTAACAGAGCAGGTTACTTTGCACGAGGTGTCGGCTAAATGACCCGGACGTTTCCGTGTCCTCGCCTCACCTCCCCGCGAGCGCCAAGTATGGATGGTGAGCCCGGTTCCTCACGCAGCCGCTCTCCTCCTCCGCCTCCAGTTTTCCAGCTCCACCGTGCTCCTGCCCTGTCCGTTACCCTCTGGTTTACCCAGAATCCTGCTGCCAACCACCAAAGCACTTGTTATGGTCGAAGTAAATGGACCGGCGTCCCATCCAGGGAATAACCCGCCTCATGCCCCGTGCTTCCGAAATAGACTCTGCGCGGAACGGCTGGCGACCGATGCTAGGCGGAGCCATGAAGAGTAGCGGCTTCCTGTGAGGAAAAAGTTGTTATTGTGGGGGAAGTTTGGGGAAACGCGGTTGGAACGCGGTACAGGGCTGTGCTCTTGTGGTCACCTTCTTCAGGAAAGCCTGATACAAATACATATGCAGTGTCAGCATTTTTACTTGTTCCTATACTGAGGTTAAATAGCATTTAAATTTGGCGCCGCTGACCGGCTGCAGGTTCGGAAGCCCAGCAGCGTGGCCGTCAGGGGAACGTGCGTAACTGCAGCGAGGGTGCGATGTCATCGCCAGCGACGTTTCCCTTCTGCTCGCCCCCACCACCACCACCACCAGGATGTACAAGTCCATCGGGTCGTGAATCCGAATGTCGGTGGGGGCGCTTGCAGTCGGTCTCTAACCTGATGTCCTCGGTAGTCTCAGAGAAACAGGAACCTCCTCGGGTGCAAAGATGCCCCCCCACGCAGGTGTGGAAATTCCTGTGCTCAGGTGCGCCGGCGGTGGGGATCAAAGCGCCCGTGTCTCCTCCACCCTCCCCCCGCAGGGTGATCCGATACGGTGCCGCGCAGAGGTCAGCCACGCGGATCCGTTGGCCCACGTCCCTGGTGCCCTCCGTCGGCCCGCCGCATTTTCACAATGAGGTGCAACGTGCACCTCGCCTCCCCGCCATCAACCCATCTGCCAGAAAGTTCCTTCATCTTCCCTCCGAGCCTTTCGCCCGCTCATTCTGCCCCCCACTCGCAGTTCCGGGGAAGGCATTAGTGGGATTTTGTGGAGTCCGGCCATTGAGTGGAATTAGACACGGTCAATGAGGCCCTGACCAGACAGACCCCGTGGGGGGGATGGGCCTGCAGCGGGAGACTATAGCCAGGCTGCGGAGGGTGGATCGGTCACTGGGGGATGGGGTGGGGGGGTGTCATGTTTGTGTGTGAAGGGTAGGGGAGGGGCTTGCAGACACACACACACCCCCTCTCCCCCGGGGCCCTTGGGCGATCCTGGCTCCTGCTCCGCGTCTCAGTTTGAAGTGAAACACAGGTCTGGCTCGCACGCTCGCACGCACTCGCACGCTCCGGACGCCCTGGTCCATCCCTGCCTGCGTCTGGTGAGTCGCCGCTCCTCTCGCTCGCACCGCACGTACGTGGAAGCCCATCAGATGGAGCCTTCACTTGGTTTCGCTCATCCTGCCTGTTTGCCGTGAACCTTCTGAACGTGGGGAATTTGGAGCCGCTCCAGCTTATATGGCGCCTCTTTGGATTTATTACCAAAAAAGAGGAGAAGTTGTGTTTAGAGGAGGGAATTAAGACGAAGGTGGCACCGAAATTCGATTCACGCGCTTTAACCCATTTGGCTGCGAAACTGAGAAAAGCGACGTACGGGTTTTGCGCGAGCGGCTGGAGCTCTCGGGCCGCCGGGAGTCCGGAGATTTCGGGTCTGCCAGCTGCTTCATTTGAGACGATCGCTTTGGTGGAAAAACGTCCTCGGTGTTCGGTGTGCGCCGACGCCGATGGTGATGTTAGTGCACGGCAAGGAGCCGCACAACAACACATCTGTCATCTTCTCACGGCTCAGAAGGGTCTCATTGTGGGAGCCCGCGAGTTCTGCGTGAGGATGAGTTTTATTTCCGCAGCGGCCGCTTGCAGATCACAGCAAACTTTTAATGACTCTCATCTTCTCTGTGTATCTTACTATTCTTATAACAGCAGTGGTTTTAAACCGGATGACAAGCCTCTGTCTTCTTTAACATTTTGCAACTGCATATTCAAAATGTCTTATTTGGGGATAACTGGCGCCTAATTGACTGCCGAGAGATTCGAGCCGAACAAGTTTGTGCGTTGAGCTGCGATGAAATTGGCTCCCCTGGGTTTGGCGAAAGCGGTCGTCCGTCTGAGTGAAGGATCTGGGCTGGGGGGCGGGAGGTAGGGGGGCTTTCATCGTTTCATCAGCTGCATTGAGAGGAATCGACACGTGCGAGTCCGGCGGCCCGAGGAACGCGACGCGGCCTGGTGTCCAGTTGCCCTCCGCGGTGTCTATGACCCATCCCACCTCCACACCAGCCCGACCCCCCCCCACAAACCCACTAACACCGGAGCGACTGCAGTTCCAGCGTTAACACTTAGCTGCAGGGTGTGGGGTAGAACCGCGTGGGTTTCAAGCAGGATACCTCCTGGGGTTCTGGGCGCGCTGTAAAAGCAGCGCAGACCTTCGGCGCGGTGCCTCAACATGCCTTCGCCAAGGCCCCTGGGAGGAATAAATGAAGAAAATACTTTTTTTAAATGAGAGAAAGGGACTGGTTGGAGCAGTTGCCAGCATGTCTCCACCACGTTTCCACCATGGACCTCCTTTGAGCTGCTGTGAAGTTCTCTGTGTTTGAGTCGGACCTGCTGCTTTCGTCAGGGTTACCTGGAAATGGCGGCACCTGGTCGGAGGACGTCGACCCCACATCCCGATGGCAGCCTCGGTCATCCGCAGCGCAAGGCTTTGCGAGAGGCTCACATCTAAGCCCACTTTCGCTGGCTTTGCTCGGATTACCGCTCGTGCACGTTATTGTGCTTTCAGCCGGGAACTTCCGCTCAGCTCTCGCTCCTTGTGCTCCGCGTCTCATGTTCCAGGGTTCGCCCTTTGGTCAGTTTGCTCTCAGGTGCACTGGCTCCTCATCTGGAGAGCCCAGTTGGGACCAAAAGCCCAACTGTTTGTAACTCAATTTGTTTGTCGGTGACTTTCACAGTCTTAAAAACCCAGATGTCCCAGCGCTGATTTACCAGCCAGCGTCAGCAAAATCTCTGCTGTTGCTGTAATAAATATAAAAAACTTTGTGGTACCTTTCAAGGTAGCATTTTTATTTCTGAGCCACATTAAAATTCATTTTAAATGATTGAAAGTAAAAATAGAGGTGTTTGACTTACAAGTTTCATGTTCATGAAATTATTCAACGCCCTTTGCTGAGTTGCGAGGCTCATTTTTCACCTTTATGAGTGACAAGAGCTGAGCGTCGGGGAATTTTTCACATTTGCGGCCGCAGCCTCCGCTGCGCACGTGTGAGCGGCGTCTGTGATAGATTGGCCGTATCTGTCGGGTTCGACGGCACCGACGTAATTCGGTTCTGACTGAGCGGATTCGGCAAATGCGCACGTGTGAGTGAGTTTGTGCGTGAGGATGAGAGCATTGTGAGTGTTCGCAATATTCAGAGTTCAGTTAAGGTTTCAAAGGTGTGTTAAACATGCTGCCTGACTGTCTGAGTCCATTTTATTATTTGTTGTGAGGGACCTACAAGGACACAGCAGCCACCCAGTTCGCTAGAGACACCGCCACTACTGTCACTGTCTCAGAACCTTCATTTCAAGTTGTGCTCAGTGCCTGCGTGCCATTTGGTCACCTCCCATGTTCCACATCTATGTTATTATATTGCTGTATATTAGTGTTATAGTGTGTTTTTAATATAAATATTATTCATGTACATTTTGATGAGTTTTTGGTGTTACGTAAGCAAATGTGGGAGCAACTTTTTCCACTGAAATTTATGGCTATGATGTCTCTGACTTGGGAGATTTTACCTTATGAGCCAATTTCCAGGAATGCATTAGACGCCTAAGCAGGGGGCATCTGTACAGTGCGGATAACCTCCTGCCACCGCCAGTTACTGACCAGTTCTCCCAGTACCATGTGCAGAGTGTGGTGTCTTGTTTTTGTTCATCACCAGTCAGAAACACCCGACTTGTGGAAATGAGTTGGATTTAGGAGCTGCCGTTTGCCTCTTCTGTGTGGGTGCTCTTTATTGACGTCTCTCAACTAGCAGCTCCACACAGATGTACTGAAACCCACAGCCAAACAGCCCAGAAACTGATAATCGATAAATGTAAAAAACGGTGAAAATGTTTGTATCACCCAAAACTTGCGAGTCAGCCGTGCAGTGCATTGCAGGAAAGCTGTCACAGCTCAGATTTGGAGGACAGAAAGACAAGTGATGCACAAGGCCAGGTGGAACATCGCTAACCTGACCCATTTTCCTGAGCTTGTGTGATATCCTCCGTCCTTTGGTGCTCTGGACAGAAATGCCATCCGTTTTAGCCCAAGATTTGGTCTGTAAATATGTTATTTTTCTTTTGTTTTCAAAAAATCTGAGCGTCAAGTCAGTTTTGGGCACAAGTTACAGGGAACTGTCCTCCCCTCTGCCCTACGACCTGTTGCTGCATTCCAGTCGGACGTGCGTGCAGCACACGCTGATGCGGTTTCTCCAGTGACGCCCAATTTCAGGTCTATTTAAGGTTGTTAAATGTAGGACTAAATGTTGTTACCATGGTAACACACAAGCAGCCGCTGAGTGAAAGCCCAGTTTTGAGAGTCGGCCGCCGTAAACGCTATTGACAGAATGTGGTCACGCATATATTACTTGAGTCCGAAGGAGTTCCTCAAGCCAAGAAGCCGCAGTTTATACACTCCCCTTTAATGCACTTCTGTCGCTATCCATCTATATGCTAAGTCATTTCGCTTAAAGAAAGTACATTTAGGTCGTCCAGATCTTATCTTGAAGCTGTGCCAGTGTTAAAGATCGATGTACCAATCTCATCACAGAGCATTAATCCAATACATTAACATCAGGGATGGTTTCTGAATGTCACTGAGGTGCTGGGTGCACAGCCTTCGCCGTGTTGGGGGAACGCAGCTCTACCCAGAAGGCTCCCTGAGAGCAGGAAGGGGTACCAACAGCTGGTCGCTGTGTTTGTGTGACAGAGAGAGCCGTGCCCCCAGCTACGCAGGCTCTGGATAAGGAACAAACGCCTTCACATCTGCCTGCTTGCTGTGCTAGGGGAGACCGGCGTGCATCTCCCAGCCCTCCACCCCCACCGGCTGTCCTTGTGGGTCTTTCTACAAAGCAGGGCTTCTTTCAATTCCTCTCCTCGCTGTCGGCCTCAAAGCCTCCACCGGCCTTTGTCTGCGGGGTAGCCGCTGGTGTAGTGTCTAGTGGCCCCGCCGTGGTACCCTTGAGCTCGACCCTTAACCTGAAGCACTGAGGTAAAAATACCCTGCTGTGCTCAGAGAGAGGGTTGGCTGGAAAGTGCAGTTTCCCTTCATCAGGTCAAGTGTGAAACTGTATGCTGTGTAAGGAGTGGGACACAAACACACTCACAGAGCTGTAAATGTGTCTTTTTGCACTCACCTCTCCCTACAAAAGTGATGGCACAGCATCTGCGAGGCAGCTACACTCCATGATCTCTGTCTCAATGTGATGGTGACAGACTAGGGCTCTGCTACTCAACTGAAACCTGTTGGTTGGGTTTTGGGTTCCAAGGCTCCTTTTTTGCGACCCCTGTGACTGTGCACAACGGAGGAAATAAGGGGATAACTGACAGTGGGAGGACTCCTGAAAATGCTGTGCTGGGGTTAAAGGCCGCTGTGCCCTGTTGAACTGTGTAGCTGTGCTGCCATTTACTGTCTCATACTGAAATTACAGCCTATCGTAGTATGATAATTTCACAGAAATATACAATAAATACCGTGGGTATTTCCACTTTGCTTATAGCTACAGCTTTTTGGTGGACCCGATTCTGTTATCAACTGGATACCACTAAAATTTTACACATTTATAAAATATCCATTTTTATCAGTGCACCACATTTTCTGTCTGTAAACCAAAATCCACCGTAGCTGAGTACAATTTTGTAAAACCGCTTCTGTGTGTGTTTTGATCGTGTTTTATTTACATTTTAAGAAACACACAGACTGGCTTCTGTGGACTCCACTTGTATGTCTGCATCTACATTTCAGGTTCAGGTCAGGTTCGAGTTTCAAATTTAGCCGCATCACTTGGATCGGGTTCAGACGTGCTTTCAAGGTCTCTTTATGCCCACGCTGACCTCTACAAATGACCAACTAAGTGGTGACCCCCCAGCACAGCTCTGGTCTTTCAAAAGCATAAAATCACACACATGCCCATGTGTGTGTGTGTGTGTGTGTGTGTGTGTGTGTGTGTGTGTGTGTCAGCGCTCTCCTGGACAGGTAATTTGCCTGAAGTTTCACAGACAGGAATTTTGTTCTGATACCTGTTCAATGGAGAGGTGGAAAAAAAATTAGAACTCATAAATTCTCATAAATGAATAATGGAGAATATAAAGAAATTCCTTGCAAAATGAGTGAATGATCGTCTGCATTTTTGTTTAGAAACCCTTTTCTTGCCTGAAAGCACCCAAATTATTATTGGTGAGATTTTTGCCTGGCTTTTTGGAGAAGCGCTGTTAGCGATCAAAACGTCACAAACAATGACTGATATAGCAGAAGAAATCCGCAGTCAGCATTTTTTGGAGCAGGAGGGTCTCGCTCCAAACAGAAATGTTACCATAATGAACACAAATAAAACTGACAAATTAAAACATGAAAGAATGTCAGCGTGATCGTGGAAAGAATTATTCTCTGACCTGAAAAACAGTGAAAGTCCCAGGATTTGCACCACGTGCTAAAGTGCGCCTGACTTGGCTCAAGCGGAATTACGTTTTATCGCAGATAAATCTTCTCAGATAAATTCATCGCGTAGAAAACGTTTCATCGTTCGCCTCACACTTTTCTCCAAAGCAGCTTCCATTGTCCCGCAGCTGACTTCAGGGTTAGGCTGCTGCGCTACAGCGGCACAGCAACAGGTGGACTTCAAACCTGCAAGCTCCAGCCGTAACCACCATGTCTCCCCTACCCTCAGCTGATGAGGACTAACTTAGTAAGAATTTGCAAAGCGCAAATGCTCCTGGCCTTTTTGGGGATGCAGGCTCACGATGAGCCGGGACAGGTAAGCCGCAACCTGTGTCTGTCCCGAGGGCAGCCACACACAAGAGGTCACGCGGAGCCCTGCTTGCGCATCCGTTAGGTTTCCGGAAGACCCGGCCAACCCCACGTAAGCGCCCCGATGCTTAGCGGACGCTTGGGGACGTTTCCGACGGTCGCCGTTGGTGTTGACGATTCTGCCCGAAGTGATGCGTCTGCTCCGCGTTCGCCCGCTCGGTCGCCGGCCGTAGCATCGGCCGCAATTGATCCGCAGCCACTATGCTTCATTTGCTACTTAACTGGGCTAATAATGTGCTATTGATCAGCCAGTTCAAATAGATAGCGCGGCTGTGCACCCCAGCACTCAGCGGTTCAACTCCTCTAGAAGTTAATTCGGAACCGAAGCTGCGCTTCCTCACGACGGGCCGCTACAGATGTTTGCCGGCGGATTATGAATTGGCTCCGTGTGAGCTAGGTCGTAATCCTTGCTGCTAAATCATAACATGTTTACCGTGTTTACTCTGATTTCACTTTGGGTAGAAAGAGGCTCTGCCCCATTAACCTTTAGCAGTTCTGTTCCTGGGCTGCATGTCTGCTCAGCCTCGAACTTGGTGACCTCTAAGCCCGAGTTCCTTACTGTTGATCTGTCAGTGAGTTCCTGCTCATCGTCTGCACCCGACAGGGCACACCAGCCTACATGGGTCATTGCTGCCTTTCCCCAGTAAGAAAGAGCCCTGAAGGCCCAGTCTTCCAGTTGGGGACACAATTCAGAGCAACGAGCTGCCAGGCTAGGAGGTCTCTGGAGGTTTTCAAAGCAGCTTCCTGCAAGAGGATGGTACAAGAAGCAGGCATCTCTATAGAAGTACAACCAGGCCTCCCTGTGGCTTAGTGGAGTTGCAGTTTGCTCGTCTGATCCTCACCTCAGTGACTATGGTGCTCGTGCTCCCAGGCCTTGTGCGTGGGTCTCTGGAGCAGATCAGCAGATCCCAACACTGTCCTCTCGAATCACAAGTGACGGTTCTTCTGAAGGAGCAATGTGGAGTTCTCCGTGACTTTGGCGTCAGCTAAGCTTTGCTTCGATATCAAAAGGGTCTCCTCCAGGGTGTGCAGATGAAGGAATGGGCGCTGATTTAATGCTTGCAATAAGAGCTGAGGGTTAAAATCAGAACAGAGAAAATGTGTCCCCTTCCCTTTACGTTAGGCCGTTCAGAGCTTAACAGCCCAGAGCAATGAGAAATACTTCAAGCTTCAGGACTGATGATTCTTCCAGGAGAAACCTTTAGCCTCCTCCTATGTTCAGACCACATCTGAAAGCAAAGCTTCTCATGGGTTCTGTCATCTACACCGCAGGGTAACAGATTGCTCCTCTTAGATGGATTTACCACTCTTTTTCACGGTGGCTAGGGAGGAGCTGGGCTGAGAACAGTCACATGTACATTTGGGTTTGCTTTTGTCATCATTGGCTCTCTTCTCAGATCTGCGTTCCCCCCTCCACAGGTGTTTCCCAGAGGCCCACCTTGGCAGCTAGAGGAGAGGTTGGCCCTGTCGCTATGAAGGCGTGCTGGCGGAAGGCGACTTCCTGGTGTGCGGTTGGCCTGCTGCTGCTGTTCCTCCTCTCCAGCCCACTCGCAACGTCCCAACAGCCCTCGCTTCCTCTGCCACTCCCCGCAGCCCAGACAGCACCACAGACCCCACCTGAGTGCACCCGCAAGGAACACCCCACGGTCCCCTTCCAAGGTGAGAGGAGGGCCGTCCGGTCGGCTGAACACTGACAGCCACGTGTGTGCCGTCCAAAGGGTTAAGGTCTACAAGACCCCCGCGGATGTTGCCTGTTGCTGATGTATGCAGACATCTTGGGGCAAATTCTACCTGAGAGCCACTCACACCTTCCCCGCCTTGTGAACATGCCGTGTATTTGCTCGCAAGTCGGATTCAAACTCTTGGATGAGTCTGTTGGCGGAAAAAAAAGCCACGTTCCTTGCTGAGGACTTTTAATATTGATACAGTTGACATTTACACAACCGTCGACGTCTTGGCTGTGAACGAGATCCCAGTTTGGCTGAATGCTGCCTGCGGTGAAGCGCTTCGCCGCAAATAAATATTTGATCACTCTTATGAGTACCTTGTGAGCAAGGGCACCCCGAAAAGAACACAGCAGGCCGCCTTTTGGCTCACGCAAGCTTTTGGCATTTGTTGTGTTCTCAAAGGCAGCCGACCTGCTGTACACATCGAACCTGCGAGTTGGAACATGCGGTACAAGGACCCATTCCGCTTTTTTTGGAAAACCTTCCTTCACGGTGTTCTGTCTCTACTCACGCGAGCACGTAGCCAGACCCCGGGGTACGCAGATGTCTGGCGATCTCTCAAACAGATCTGTGCGGCCACTGCCGACGTTGGACGTTCTTACCTTACCGCGTTCCCCGAGCCTCTTCTGAGCCGCAGTTTGTGCGTCTGTGTGCGCGACGTGGTGAGAAGCGCTTTGCAGCATTGTTGTTGAGTGTCCTCGAGTCAGCGCTATCTCTAGTTTATGCCATATGGAGAGGGCTTCTGGAACATTCTTCCCTCTGCTTGTGTCGTTTGTGTTGAAAGAGGTGAACAACTCTAATCTTCAGGCCTAATCTCCCTTCTTGTGGATAAACCAACAGATTCGAGGAGCTCTTCTGGTCCTTATAGAATTTTACTGCTGCTCAAGAAATGCTTGCATAACTCGCACGTTCCCCGAGATGCTAAAAATGTGGGACATACAGTATTAGAATTTTTTCTAAGTCATCTGCCATGTAATGAGAGTTGAGTGAAGTCTTAAGGCCGTTTTTGTACCCGCAGTCCCTCCACTGCTGTCTGATTCCCTGAAGAAATCGGGCGCTGATGTTAAAGGTAGTTGCTTAAATTGGCTGTAGAATGACCCTCATCTGCAGCTCTGCGTGATCACCAGGTAAGGAGAACCACAGCTCCAGCTTAGCCGGGCATGAACTAAGCCCAGATTGGTGTTCTGAAGATGCCTGAAGGGCGAGATCCCTCCAGGGCCAGGGATCGGGGTGACTCCAGCCGAGCCCCATTGTGTTCCGTCACCCCAGACGGCAGGGTAAGCAGGCCGAGGCCTGGACAGGAGTCCGAGACCTGTAGACCGCCCCACCTCCGTCAGTGATCTACAGGTGATGGAACTTCAGCTCCCTGAGGAGGCAGATGAGCGAAGGGCCGTGCGGCCACTTATTAATGGGCCTGTCAGAGCCGCAGGATGGGTAGTCCTTTAAAAGGACATCGAGCACTGAAGTGATGTCTTCACCGGAGATGAATCAAAATGCCCCGTAACTCACTGGAAGATCTTACGAGTGCTGAGCCAAGAACTTTTTCGGACAAGTATTAATGATCTTGTCAGGGAGGGTGAATGGTTAGTCATTAAAAAAAGACTTTAAGAAGGATGGGTGGCTGTCCTTCATTCCCCGACAGAGGCTACAAGTGACACAGCTTAGGGCCAAAGGTATGCAGGCGGAACTGAGAAAACAAAGCTGGGAATCCTCCCGCTTACCTTGGATCAGGGCCTCGGCGATCATCTCACGTGTCTGTAGTTGGACCCCAGAGATTATCTGGCCATTGAAGGCGCCTGACTGTCTCACAGAATCACTCCTCTACAGAAGATCACCAGCTCTGGGTGTGAGGCTTGGCGGGCTGTGAGCTTTCCTACCTGAGCGGTGCTGTGCAGAGACACGGAGATTAATTCTGAGATAGTGGCGCTTTCATGAAAGCCCTGGCACCGAGAGGTCCCTTGGGGGTGGGGGGTCGCTCTCCTTGCAGGTAAGGCCCCAGCAGAACCGTAGGACATGACCTTCTGAAATTCAGGCCTCTTCTGATTTACGGTGTCTGGCACATCCATCATATTTCCACTGCTATCTCCTGCAGTTTGGGCTCCACACCCGGGGGCAGAGGGGCAGCTGCCGTCCATGTGGGGCTTCTGATTAGTGCCACTCGATGGGGTGGCCCTGGGAGGGGGAATCCATCAGTTATCCTCATTGCTCTCCCACACAGATAACTGGCAGTGTTATTTCCCAGGAGGTTGTGGTGGGCAGTTTCCCTCCTCCTGTCACCCCCCACGACTCTCATGTTGGCATCTGCCTTGAGATGCCGTCACAGCGGAAAAATCTCCCCCCACCCCCCCACATAAAACTTGCCTGGTTTCAGGCAGTTAGTCGCTTATGTCAGTTGCTCTGCTCCAAAACACCTCTCTTTCTCCTGAAATTGGATTTTCTCTCCCATGTTGTTGTTGCCCCCGCAATCCCCTGTGCTGTTGAGAGAATTGGAGTCCTCGTACCCAACCCCCCCCTCCACGTCTCAAGTGGACATGTGCAGAAAAGAAACAAATTTGGAAAATTGTTTTAAATTGTCCAAAATTGTTAGCAGAAAACAGAGGTCCTTCCCTGAACGGACCTTACTGCACTGAAAGCTCCGCTCTGTAAGCCGGAGATGGAAATGAGGGAGTGTTTGGTGGATCACGGCGGCATTTGCTCACACACACCCGGTGGGACCCTGCCAGCCCCCACCTGCGCCGCAGACACACTCGGCGGGTTCTAATCGGCGCCGTTGTCAAGGAAGCTGGCAGCGTAACCGAGATGCTGGTGCCCTCGCCTGTCCGAGAGGCACACCAGTGCGCGCGCACGTCTAGCCAGGATTCACACTTGGCCCCGGCAGCTTCTCTCTGTCTCCGCAGCGACCGCGACGACACCCGGGACGACCAGGTGTTGCTCCTTTTCAGCTGCGGCGGGATGCCGGCAACTTGCGCGACAAACGGCCGCAGCTTATATAGCGCCGCTCATTTGCACTCCAGCCAGGTTCCCTTGGCAACGCGCGCATTCTGCCGCGTCCGTGGCTTCTGCGCTGCCTCCGTAGCTCAATTCGTCTCCCAAAAATATATATTTCTCATTAACAGTTTATTCCATTGCATGAGCATCAGTTAGCACAATGAGCAGTGGCTTTAAACTGTGCTGTTATGTGCTGGCTTCTAAGTCCAAGTTCATCGTAAACATTTATACTGGAAGGGATTATTTGTTCCAGGCTTTAATTTAGATGTCAGGAGTATTTTTTTTAAATCTATTGGTTCTTATTTATCTCACACCTGTAAGTGTGACTTATGGTGTGAGGTTTGTACGCTAAACTGCTTACAATTATTTACACATTTATGCAGCAGGGTCATTTTCACCGTGTCAATCCATTTAAGTACATTAGTCAAAGGCGCTGCTGTAGGAAATGGGATTCAAACCCGAGCCTAAACCCAAACTGTAACTGCTCTGCCACCTACACGTGCAGCTGGGGCACCTGAGGAAGCGACACCCCCAGCGATGTAGGAGCTGCATCGTGGGTCTCCTTTGGACTTGAGGATTCTTTCTTTACGTCGCCTCCGCACCGATGCCCGAAGCTTAGGGGAGCTCATGGGGCCTCAGGCTCCCTGACAGAAAACGGGTTTTTGTGACGAGTTGTCACCGAGCAAACCCACCAGAGACGTCTCCAGCAGAACCGGGTTACTCGCAGAGTAAACGGTGAAACGCGCTATTACGACACGCGGTGCTTCAGCTCGGTTCCCTGCCGTGCCGCGCTGCCTGACACCGTATGATCCGCTTAAATCGAACTCCTGACGGTTCCCGTGTTTATTTGGACTTCTGCCACCTGACGTGGTCATTAAATGCTTCTTTGGTTTCATTTCCTTCTCTGGTATTTTAATGCCAGCTGGACCTCGAACGTTCTCGAGTTTTTGTCAGAGTGGGCAAAATATATGTTGCGCTGCTGTCCTCCTGAGAAGCAATGGGGTTATTACTCAAGCCCAGCAGCACCCCCAGCCCCCATGCCCACCCCCTGCTGCCCAAAGGCTGCATTTATTTGGCTCTTCATATCGATTAGCAGAATAAAACAATCATCTTTCAACTTAAGATGAAGGCTGGAGCCCCGGGGGCGCTCTGTGTTTATACCTCTTTATGGAGCATGAACTGTCAGCCTCCAGGCGGGTTTGTGACACAAAGCAGATGGCAATGGACGCAAAAACTCGAGCAGCGGGGTAAGCGGCTGTAAAAACTGCTTGTTTACTTCTTGAAAGGCTTGTCAGCAGCCTTGTCGAGGCGCACGAGTCATCCTGGTGGGACCAAAGAGTTTGGAGACTCACAAAAAGCCTTTGTTTTCCGTCTGCTCGAGTTGCGTTTACATCTCCTTGGGCGTGTTGCTACTGGCCCGATGGCTGGGCTACAAGCATGATCTCACTGGGGTTGTGGGCCTAGGCTGGGCAACCTCTCGAGGGAACGCTGCTGCTGGTGACCACCCCCTCTTTCCATTCACCTGTTCCAGTTTGGTTTTGAAGGAACCCCCCCGAGAACTTGCCAAACCACCTTCTGGCGCCTCACACTGTCAGCACTGGGGTTTGGATCTGGGTTCAAATTTGGCTCAGTCTGCATGCTCCAAATAGCTGGATGCCCAACAGTGTACTTAGACTCGATGGCACGTGCCCTACGCCAACCATACCACATGTACGGTGTATAGAAATATCGTGAATATGGCTGAACCCCAGCTTACGCAGTGGCTTTTAATAAACTTTTAATATCAGCAGTGTACGTGCTATGCTATAAGGCAGAGAGGCGGCAAATATGGTAAAAATGTGGTATGGTAGTGCCAGAAATTCGTCAGAAAGAAATCAAGACGCCGAAAGCTCTCGCATCGGACAGGTAGCTGCATGTGCTGGAAGGTGCTTTGCTGTGTTTTAGTGATATTGGAGAAATGGGCATTTCTGGGTGGGCTGGAAACACATAATTGTCTAAAATGACATGAAATTGGATCCCAGTGAGTGCAGTTCTGATTTACAAAGTTTTCAAGAATAAATGAGCTCTGCAAAATGGGGTTTACCAGTATATGCACTGCCTGGCCAAAAAATAGTCCCACACTCTAATATTTGGTTGGAGCGCCTTTAGCTTGTATTGCGACACGCATTCGCCATGGCACCGTTTCGATAAGCTTATGCAATGTCACCACATTCATTTCTGTCCAGAGTTGCATTCATTTTTTGCCAAGATCTTGTATCAATGATGGGAGAGTTAAGGTCTGGACTCTGTGGTGGCCAATCCATGCTCCCCGAAGCACTCTTTCACAATTTGAGTCCGATGAATCCTGGCACTGTCATCTTGGAAGAAAAAATCCATGGATGGAAAAACCTGGTCTTTCAGTCTATTCAGGCAGTCAGCTGAGCTCATTTTTTGGGCACATAACGTTGCTGAACCCAGACCTGAGCAACTGAAGCAACCCTGCATCATAACACTAAGTTCAGTCCAGCTGGTGACTTTTTTTGGGTCGGAAAGTGTATGTGGCATGCAGTATATAAATGTATAACAATTTATAAGCACAATATAAATGCATACATCCACATCCAAATCCCCGTGAGGTTCTTAGTTAAATTTATCCAACCCCCCAAAGGGAGACGCCATTCCCTTGTGAGTGAGGTGACTGTCGCAGTGCTCGTATGCAGGAACGATGGTTTCCTTAGTCAAAGGCCGCTGTATACGTAACACTGTAATGTCATTTGAATTGGCGCTGTGTCTACAGCTGTTTCTAAAAAATGCTCCTTCGATACATGATCTCATTCAGGATCCCTCCGCATTTCTGCATTTGAATTTGGGCACAAAACGGATGCAAAGTAAAAAACAAGATTGATATACATAATGCGTTCGCAATGTTGTTTTTTAATGCTTGAAGATAACAGCTGGTGGCTAAAAAAGTGGCACGAGCTCCTACCCAGCCTTCGGATGCTTTATTCACTCCAGTTATTCCTTCAGGAAGAGTGCTGCGCCGGGGCCGTATGGTGCCGGCGATCCTCTAGCCGTTTCTCCCTGCGATCGGTGTGGCGGAGGTGGACTTGTCGTGGTTATGAGACTCTGCGATGGTTTTACGATGATCTGCGGACTCTCTGGTCTTAATTTATGGCTCTCGGCCGAGTGTTCGGCTGGATCGGCTGTCCGGCCAGATAAGCGTTCGCCCGCACTCTTGTTGTTGTCATGGCTGCGGCCGTCTGGCACCTGGATTCCATTTGTTGGCGCTTCCAATCTGAAATGGAAGCGCTCCTGACAGGTTCTTTCTCTCTCTCTCTCTCTCTCACACGCACGGAAACGTCGGCTTGTCACTGTGGCGGACAGACTTGCAGGAAATGGGGTTAAAGCGTGACCCTGCCCTAATCTGCCCTCCTTTATGCCGAATACAAATGATTGTGATGCGTTTCCATGTGCTTGTTGGACAAAAGCCCCCCTACGATAACGGGAGACCTGCGCTTGTCCTGCGAAGGGGCCGAGACACCTGGAGGTGACCCGTGGGGTGAGTCACCGTGGCGAGGTTGCGGGGATCGATAAGGGCCGCTCCATCATTCTGATAAGGGGACAGCCTTAGTCGAGGGGAAACAGGCAGGACAACGAGGCTGCGTGGCTTTGGCTGTATGAAGTGGCCGCTCGACGCGTCCGGGTTCTTCTCCCCTGGTGTCACCCCTTAAGCTAACCCATATTATTGTGCCCTCTGCCTCCCCTACAGCTGCATCCCCACCTTGAAACAATCGATGGGCTCCCTCGGGCTGTCCTGCCAAATGGTTTTAATTTGTGAAAGTGAATGCAGGGCTGTGTGTTGATGCAACCTGGCTTGTGTAGGTGCGGCTCCGACTGGGTGTCGCATCGCATTTTGTTCAAGGTGAACCGAGACCTTTTCCCAGGAGGATGGAGGAGGGCGTCCTGCCTGCTGTTTGGTTGCTGTAGACAATACCTTTTTCGGGAAGTTTGGCCATTCTGCAGTGCTGGGGAACGAAGTCCAGCTAACCTGGGGAGCCGGGTTTCACCAGCCTACGGCTCCCTCACCCCAGAGGCCGTGGCTTATCGAAGGCCATCCCTTCGTAATTCCCTGTTCCCGAAATGAGGCTTCCGTACTTTCCACCCAAAGGAGTCCTAGACAACCATTGTTACACCCAGTGGTTGCTGGGTTTTCACCCTTAGGACCCTGCTGTTGAAGAGCACCTGTCAATCTTCCTCTTCCTTCTCCTGCAGTGTTACATCCCTGGATTTCCAATTTCTCCTACCCTGGAGTGAGGGACTTCTCTCAGCTGGCCCTGGACCTGACCAGGAACCAGCTCATTGTGGGGGCAAGGTAATTCTGGCCAGCCGGATTCAAGCAGCTGCTCATTTCTCTCCATAAGGCGTGAACTGAGCCTGGTGAATGTGTCCTGTTGTTTTCTCTTCCTTCCGACAGAAACTACCTCTTCCGACTCAGTCTAAACAACGTGTCCCTCATACAGGTAAGCGGATTCGGCCGTTTCTGCCCAAACAACGCGCTTCTCCACGGCTGTTCATATCATTCCAAAGATGCTCCTGCCTCCTCAACGTCTTGTTGTCTGTCAGCTGCTTTATCTGCAAGATTTTTGGCAGACAGCACTTATTGACATATGACTCTGTTGTCAGGCTGGAGAAGCTTCAATCTCTGCCGCCAGCGTGGAGTTTGATTAAGACTCTTTTGTGTTGCTGTCATTAGTCTGGTGGCGTGCAGCTTCCAGATCTCATCACCATGGAGATGGCGGCTTCACAAACCGGTGCCATCGCTGATCCATATGCACTCTATGTTACCTGCTGTTGTGATGTGGAAAGATGAATGAAAAATGTGTTTTGATGACCTTAGAGTTTGCACAGCAGAACCCCTAGTGCAGCCTTGGGTGTAAATGCAAGGTAGTGAGGTTTGCTGATGGTGAGAGAACCCAGGACGTGGTCCCGCTGAACCTCCACGTTCTGAGGATTCATCAAGCGAAGTGGCCGTGTAAACATGAGGTCTGCCAACGTGCGTGATTTAGGAGGCCCACGGCCCCCGGTTTCCAACATCATCGAAACCTTTGTCTTTAAACAGCGGGATGAGTGGGGGGCCGGCCTGTCACGGAAATTTCCAGAGCGATGCGGGGGACGCCAGACCTGCCTTCCATCTTCTCCTTGCATTTATCCTTGCGTTCGGCCCAGCCGTCACCTACAGCCCATTGGACAAAGGCAAAGTCTGCAGCCGATGAATCGACTAGGTGAGACGGAGCTGTTTGAGATCTTCGACAAACGCCACAATCTAACGGCAAGACCTCCTTGTTGCGGCCAACCCACATGAGCCGCTGTCCACTTTCTGTTCCCTACGGGACCTTGGAAAAGAACGTCTGCAAGGCCGAAGACCCCAAATCTTCCATTTCTTCCAGGGCCCTCGCTTTAAACGCTCGGAGCAGCTGAAGGGGTTACGTGTGGTTCAGTTAAATTTCTCTGTTTCAAAATGAGGTTCATCTCCAAACGTGCCCACACCTGCATCAGTCCTGCATTCGGCTCCATCAACCTGCTGCTTCTGGCGCCAGAAGGGGAGTGAGTTTCAGGCACATCCCCTCCAACTGTCCTCATTCCAGTGCAAACAGGGGCTTCTATCTGTGAGAAGTACCAGAGTTTGGCCTTTAAAACTTTTTCGCACCTTAGATTAATGGAGGCACTGAAAAGGGGTGATGTTGACCTTCAGCTTGGTTCACGTCAATCTTTCTCATTATGGCGCCCGGAGCCGAGCTTTGCTGTTCAGCAGATTAATGGTCCTAATGTGCGGCCCCAGTCAAGATATGCGGAAAGACAGCAGGCGTCCACTTGAGACACCCGCAGCAGTTGTGCTGAGCACTTAATGAAACAAGCAGCGCTTTGAATTCTTCAAGCTCAGTGGAGTCCATGTCTGCTCCAAGCTCGAGTGGAAAACATTGTTTTGATGAAGAGCTGCTGGTCTTTGGTGGTTGAGCAGCTCCAGGGCCTGCAGTTCTCTCCCTCCAACTTACAGGCCTTCAAGTTGAAACCATTTCCATGGGGCTGAAAGAGATGCATTTTGAGAGTTGTGAGGGACAGAAGCAGTTCATACATTGGAGACTTTTGTCTTTGGCCTTCGTATGAATGACCATTGAGCAGGCAGAGGTGGAAGACTGCAGTGCTTGGGTGCAGGAGGTCTTGTAGACTTTTGGACGATGATGCTTTGATCACTTTGAATCCCGTAGCCACAGTCTTGAAGTATTTTGTTTAATTTTTCATCATTATTTGCACTTTTCTCTTTTTTTGAAGAGGCACCTGGGTGTTCAAGTGGACATCAAGCGTCTCTGCAGGGAGATCTGTGGGGAACGGCCAATTCCCTGGGTCACCGTTTGTGGTGTGCGTGTGTGTTTTGGGGGAGGGTGTTGAGATCCTTCATGAACCAGCATATTCCAGCACAGTGGAGTGGGGGCTGTGGGGTGGCACTCTCTCTGTCAGTTTTCAGGCCACGTATGAGATAAGACCCCCGTCTCTCCAAGCCAGGAATGTAAACAGCCGCGGGTGTGCAGGAGCAGGCTGGTCTTCATCGCAAGTAACATCACAAGCAAAAACTTCTAGCGTCTCCCACTGTCAGCTGCACCCCACCCTGCTCTGGATCTCTGCTCCATTAGCAAAGGGCCATCAGGTGGCGCGGTGGTTAGAACCGCAGCCTTTGGACTTGGAGGACTTGGGTTCTTGAGCCACTTTGAGGTCAACCTGTAGTGGATGCTTCTGTACTCGCCTATTTTTGGTGAGGTGTTTAAGTGTGTGTGTGGGGAGCGGGGCGCACGGAGCCTGAGTGGAATTGTGGGAAAGGACAACAACCCAGGTCGGGCTGCTGCCGGGCAGGGAGGTCAGCGCAAAGCACATTACCCATCAGCACCTGGAAATGGAAGTGCTTTTTCAGCCCTGAGTGCATGTCCATCAGGAAAAGTGAGACACGGAGCCTCTGATGGTGGTGCGGACCGTGCGTGTCGGCGAAATGTGCGCTTTTAGCAAAGCGGTGTCTCGATGGGGAAAATTACACCTGTTTGTTTAATGTGGATGCTTTCCCCGTCATAGTTCACGCAAGGACCAGTTGAAACGTCTCGAAATTGAAAGGCTCGGAGCCCAAAGGACCGCGGGTCCCGGGAAAGCGTAATTTCGAGCTCTCCGTCATGTCGAAGGTTTCCCCCCATTCTGCGCGGAGCTTTTTGCCACAGTTGGATGGCAGGTGACCGCTTCTGCTCCGGATCCCTTTGCGTGCAGCAAATCGCAAAAACACCACCGGGGAGGCCCACCGTCTTCTTGACTCTGGCCATTTCCTTGCTGTTCTTTCCAAAAGTGCTTCCATTTCGGCGCCATTATTCCCGCAGTCAAACCGCTGTTTCCTGGAATGTGAACCCCGTGCGGTCTAAAGGGTCCCTTATTTTTGCCTTGCTTTTTGTTCCATTTGCCACTTAGCAAACTGTAAGAAACCCGCAAATGAAAATGGGCTCCCCGCACTTTAAGTGGGATCAATCAGAAATCGCATTTGCGATGCAAAAGCGCCGCGGCTGAAACTGCCCGATCTATTTTTTCCCCTTAAAAAAAGCGACGCCATGACGACGGCAATTTGAATACAGTTAATGCGGAGCCATGACATTTGAAACAAAGGGACTGGCTGAGATGCAGGGGGTGGGGAAGTGTCTTTGAAAGGTAGTTTATTGCTGACTCCTACCACGGTATTGTGTGACCGCTGGGCCAAAATGTCCGACCGGGGTGTTCATCAAACCCCCTCTCGGCGGGGCAGAAACCTAAGTGTTTTTCTTTTTTCTTTTTTTTTTTTGCTCTTTCTTCCCTTCGAAAAAGAGGGGTGTGTTTTTTTCCGGAAGCTCTCGATGCGAACCGCTCGGCGATGCTTCTCCCGAAGGTCGGGCTGGGGAGCCACCGTAGCGCGGCAGGTAGTAGCACGTGATTCTTCCTCGCAGTTATAGGTCCGGGGTTTGAATCCCGTTTCGCCTGGTCAAGGTGCTGACCCTGAAATGCCACAGTAAAAATTACCCTGCTGTGTAAATGGGTAAATTGGGGTAAGTAGCTCAATGCTGTCAGTTGCTTTAGAGAAAAGTGTCAGATAAAGTGTGAAACGCGGAGCAGCGGCTGAGCCGGGCCCTCAAGGAGAGCGGAGACGCTGGTGGTGATGGTATTTTGTGTCCAAACACAGTTTGTCCCGATGTCACCGATTCCCGTCTGTTGCTCCTCCATCGACTTTCCTCCCGCAATGTTTTCTGCACTTTTGTTCTCCGTGTAAAAAGCTTTTGTGCCCCCAATGCATTCTGTCTGCTGGAAGCGCCAGCTGCATCGCCTTGAATAAAAGATAAAATTATGTCCTCTCGGAGAGGAGAATAATTTTACTTTCTAAATTGCATCAGGCTTTTCGGTGCTTTTCTGCGAGTGCCGACTACATCTCTGAGGTGCGAGAGTTAGACGATAACCTGCAGGCTGATGCTTCTGTAATGTCTCTTATAAGCAAATCCTTGGTCTGGCAGGAAGGATTAGCGGGAAATAATGAAGCGCCGCAGGAACGTGCCTTTTTATAGCTTAACTTTCACACTTAACAAATTTCCTCCTTGCAGCCGAAATGTCATATCTGCGACTCAGGTGCGTCCTCGCCGGTCGAATCGCTTAATTCAATTACGTCCTTTCATGACTTGCGAATTAGCAGAGATTTAATAGTTAACGGATCTGGGTCAGAACGCCGCCGAAATGTGCAATTTTTCAGTTTCCGCGAGCGCAAAACCGCATATCCGAGCGATAAATGTGTGCGAAACCCGTCCGGCAGCTGGAACACGCCGGGCCGCCGTTCACACGTGCGTCGCTTCATAATTTATGACTCCATTGCTTCGCCGCTGATCTTCTTTGGAAGGAAAGTTTCAGCGAAAGCCCTTCTATGCAGCTGGGTATCTTACCACAGCGATTCAGGTGAAGTACCGCGCTGAAGGGCCTGAGCTGCGCGGTGGCTTCGTCCGCCTCTCGAGCGGCTCGGGCAGGAAAACTCTCGCCTTGCTTGCTCAACCCCCACCCCCGGGATTTTTTTCAAATCCTCACCATGTTTTTGGCAGCAGTTCAGTAGCGGTGGTCAACCCCCCCCCGTACCGCCCCCCCCCCCCGTGATGTGAACATACTCTGGTACAGCTGTGGAACTTCAAAAGGTGGCCCTTGGAGGCCGCACTCGCCCTTTGAGCGCCGCAGCCGGGGAGGGGAGAGGCCCCGTGCTAAATCGATTCTATTTTAAAGCCCGCCAGTGTGGTGGCATATAAAAAGTGGGGTGGGGGGACCTGGGGGCGTGTCTTGGGGGATGGGATCGGCATCCAGCTACAATGAAGAGGACCATTGAGAGTCTTGTCACATCTATCGAGGCCTTGTGGAGTTGGAGGGAAGCAGAACCGTGAATAGACGACAAAGGGGGGCGGGGCCAGTCGAGCCGTCGAAGAGACCGCGGGCCACCGACGTTCCGCCGCAGGTGCCTTTCCCCCAGGGTGGACAAAAGGCCGAGCGAAGCCGGGAACCTGTCGGACTGCAGGTTAACAAGCGATTCCAGCTGGGGGCGAGCGCGCACGACCGGTCCTGCCGCAGCGCGGTCCCGGCGAGTCGTTCCGTTGTGCGGATCGTAACCCCGTCTCTCGCTCGTCCCACGGTGACATCTTTCATGAATCCTAATTGGCTGTCACACCTGGTTTTGTCACCGCAAAGCGTGCGCGGGCCGGTTTTTTTAAGCATATTTCCGTGCGCGGAAAGCAGGAGCGTTATCGGGAAACCGCAGCGGCGACGCTTCAAAAAAAGCCGCCGTCCGCGAGCGTTGCGCACTCTCGGCCAACTTTATTTACACATTGTTTCTCGTGAAATTGTATTTTTCACAGAAGCAATTTCTCCGGGATAAAAATACAAACCTCTTATCCATGTGGAAATTGAATTTGCAGCTATTTTATTTGGTTATGAAAAATTCATGATTCTTTATGAACGCTGCTGGGGAAATGCTTACCGGTTATGAGGAGAAGGAACTCGGAGGGAACCGTGAGTCGTGTGCCCGTGCTTCCGCGCCGCGTTTCGCACCCACGCCGTTTAAGTGGCTAATAGAGCAAAGCTAAACTGAGGGATGGCGTTCGGCCCCGAGTCGCCGCGTCGCCGCGTGTCGATAACTGTAATTTGCCATGTCGGTTTATGGGTGAACATCAAGGTGGATCGTGTGCCGCTTTTAACATTTCCACTGAGATATAAGCCTCCTGTTGTCGGTGCGCTGGGCGCCGATTCTGCCTTTTAACTCGTAATGAAATGGTGAAGTGTCTGAGTCAATGGCGTCCGCCCACCTCGGTCACGGAAACGCGGGCACTACTGGCGCCTCGGAACACCTTGCCGCGTTTGAGCTTTCCTGCGCTCACGAAATAATCACGTTGCGTCCCGGAAAGCCTCGGCCGCCCAGCCGCCCGGTCCCGCCGCTGCGAATTCAAGGCTCCGTGGCGTTTGTGCCAACGGCCGACAGGAGCCGCTCGCCTACCGGCTGGACCCGCGCTCTTAAGAGGCCAATTAAAAGCCCGGCAAATACGTCGCGGCCCCTTTCAGGTCCTGCAAAGGGCTTTGTCCTGCTCGACACCCCGTCGAGTCCCTGCGGCCACGTAATTGGTTCGCAGGGCTGTCTTTCCGAGCCGGAATTCAGATGCCCTTCCGTGTTCATTCACAGCCGCCATTGTTCGCGCTCGCTGTCCGTGGGGGTTGGGTCTAAGCTTCTGGGCTGAGCTACGCCTTCGCCATCGATGTGGTAATGACCCAAGCGATGAGTCACCACTGAGGAATGTTCCCTCTTCCCTCCCCAAAAGATGCCCGGAGCTGCCAGCGGTACCATTTCGCCTGCACAATCCCAAAAGAACTGCACCGTGGGTCAAGGCCATCGTAGTTGACAAAGCGGCGGGTGCGTAAGCGCGGTTGCAGGGGAGGGAGCCCCCCTGTGCACGAGGTGCCGCCGCAGATGCGCTTGAGGAGTCTGGCCTGGAAGCGCGCGGCGGAATCAGATTATTTTTTCCTCGCCGATTTCACCCTCTCGTCCCGATTCGGTGCGAGGACCTTGTCTTTGCGTTAATTATTTCCAGTGCCAACGCGTCTCGGACGTCGGGTGCATTCGCCGCCGCCGCCGCCGCTCTTTCTCCTGTCCAACAAGGTTAATTGAATGGATCTCCAGAGCCACAGGCGGAGCGTGGATTTATTATTCTGATCGGCACGCCGTTGGTAAATGCGCACGCTGTCCGAAGCACATTAGAGTCTCTTTGTAGAGTCATACCTGCATCAGGTGTGGGTCAGTCAAGAGGTGTGAGCTTAACATACATTTTTTAAAAAAATTATTTTTGAAAACATGTTAAATTATTTAATGACTCAGAAGGCTAAAAGGAGTCCTATTGCAAGACTAACTGAGGTGTTGCTCTATTTAAAACCCTCGGTTATTAAAATCAACAAATTCGTGCCATGTGACGGGGCTTAAATTAAAAAGCACTCACCAAGGCTTTAACATCTGTAGAAATGAGTAAGGAAGGAATTTACCACGGTAGCGTCGCTGCGTACCAGGGCGGCCCGCAATCTGTTTGCAAGAGGCTGCTGTTCGCCTTTCGTCCTTTCCTGTGGGCATTTGTTCCTTCACAACGTTACGCCTGCGCAGAACACCCTGGAATGGACCTGCAGCGTTAAAGAGCCGCCGGACAAGCCAGTCGAGCCTCTAACTGTTCTGGAAGGAAGGTGTTGCACTAAGAAAGCGGGGGTTGCGGGCGGTGGGAGCAGCACCGGAGTCGGCCCGGGTCGGGGTCGGGGTCGGGGTCACTGTGGAGCCACATCACTTCAGCAGGGTGACATTGAAATGCAAATGAAACTTTGTCCCTGGGTGACACGGCCGCCTCTTCTTCCATTTACCTTCACACTGTTTCCTCGGTTATTGGGCCTCGTTGCTTTAACCGTACGGGAAGGCAGCGAGGCTTGAGCTGCAGCGGCGGCCGCTGTTTCCCAGCGAGGACATCGTAACGTCTCACTGTTTATTTCGGTTTCCTAGGCAACGGAGTGGGGCCCAGATGACGACACTCGGCGGTCCTGTCAAAGCAAGGGGAAGACGGAGGTAACCCCGGGTGCTTCTTAAATGTCCTTTCCCTTTGAAAACGCTGTCCCGGCGACGGGCCGGGCGCCTCGGCTGGCTGGCTGGCAGGCTGCACCTCTGCGAGCCCCGCAGCCTCGGACGCCTCCGTTAAAAGCAAACCCGCCAATTTATGTCTTGATGTGAAAATACAAAACCTGTAAAAGGCGGCGCTGTTTAGTATGCGGGGCGAGGAAGGTCCTTCTACAGCGGCGATAAGAAAGGCTGCGATCGTGCCGTTGTTCCCCTGTCTTTGCAGCAATTGATTGATTGCTATTTTATCTGAAAGGGCCGACAAAAAACGTAATCGCTGCTCTCTGAACAAACCGGACGGTCGGAATCGAGCTTCAGACGTCGCTCTCGATACAACGCCGTATGATCAACTGCAGCGAGATTTTGGAGAAATCCTTTCACGTCTTATTTCCATCAACGCAGCCGCTCAGCCAGTGATGTCAGCAAGAAGGGACTCATTAATCCTATTTTAAAAGTTTATAGCAACTTTCTTCAGTCTTGTGGGAGTGTGTGTGTGTGTGTGTGTGTGTGTGTGTGTGTGCGTGCATCCCTTTATTGTCAGAACAGATCTGGTGTCCAATCACACAGAAATTAATGAGCTATAAACCAACATGACATCGAGCCCCACCTACAAAAGGCAGCACATAAACTTTAATTTCTTCCCGCTGATGATAATTTACAGCCTGTGTGTTTAGGCCCCAGAATCAACAATGAAACGGGACTCTCGCCCCCACGGCTGTCGTTAATCCATCAGCAAGAAATACTGTCCAAGCCGCTTTTACTGCGCAAAACAGGAGAGACTCTCCGGATCCACCTCGAACATCGGGCCGGTTGGCGCAAAGTGCTCAGTAAATGGCATCGCCCCCTACAGGTGGAGTGCCAGAACTACATCCGGGTGCTGCTCCTCAACGGGAGGCGGCTCTTCACCTGTGGCACCAACGCCTTCCTGCCCATCTGCACCGTGCGACAGGTGAGGCCTTCTGATGGACACTCGGGGTTGGGCTGAGTCTCCTGGGGAAGCTTTGGGTGTAAATGAGCTCAGAATGCCCCCGGGTGACGTCAGATCTCGCATTTGATCTGCTCCACATTCTTTGCACAGCAAGCATGACTTTTGGAAGGTCTGCAGTGTTTGTCAGGAGAAATTGTTGATCCTCTTGAAGAATTTAACTTATAAATTAAATTTATTTAACAGATGAAGAGGAAAAACTATTTGTATGCGTCTGTGAACGGGGTGTCATGCGGATTCACAGGTTCTTGTGGTGCTTTTTTCTAACAGATTTGCAGCTCGTAATCCACGGTGTGCATTCTCTTTCCTTCTATGTGGTCATGGTCATAGTGGTAGACATGATCAGTGGTGTATGAACTTCACCACAGTGAGCACCACATGCCCTCCATCCCTTCTCTGAGCTCTGACGCCCGTATCTGCCAGGTGGGGAACCTGAGCCGGGTGCTGGAGAAGGTGAACGGCGTGGCGCGCTGCCCCTACGATCCGCGCCACAACTCCACGGCTGTGGTGACAGAGACGGGAGAGCTGTACGCCGCCACTGTCATCGACTTCTCAGGACGTGACCCAGTCATCTACCGCAGCCTGGGCAACATGCCACCGCTGCGCACGGCGCAGTACAACTCCAAGTGGCTCAACGGTACGGGAACTCCTGTGACCACTTTGACGGCCCCTAGCTCGTGTGACCTTGACCATTACGCTCTCCTCCAGCTTCATTGACCGTGGCTTAGACTTGTGCTGTAGCATCCCTCACATATTTGGGTTTTTAGGGCTGTGCGGCCTATGACCTGTGGATGGATTTTACACCCCATACCCTGACAGCCACAGCCTGGTTCCCCACCTTCCATCGTGCCAAGGGCTGGATGATGTCACAGCTCCGGTGTCATAAAACCTCGCCTGACTACCTGACGCTGGGCTACACGCTCACCGTAGTATTGGTTACCCTAGTGATTGTCATAGCCTTTAAGGTGACCTGCTTTGAACCTAACCCCAGCTGTAACCATATCCCCAGGTGTTGCTCTTTCACTACATCCCATTCATAGCCACCTAATAAGCTTTATCCTCTAAAATCTCAGCCTCGCTTCCTTCTTCCAGTTTCTTTGGAAAAATGGAGGGAAAATGGGCCAATCGGTTCACGATGGGAACCTCCCGCACGTTTCCACGTTTGTGCCTCTCGCTGAATTTTGGATAAGATGGCATCCTCTGTATCTGAGGATGCTGCTCTGGGGGTCTCTTTTCTCAGGGGGAGGTGGGATTCTGCAGGATGCAAACTTTCCCAACCCATTGCCCAAGTGCATCACTGTCTGTCCTGCTTGGCTGAGGTGCGAACCATTTTGATGTCACATGTTGTGTGATGACAAGACTTGGGCATCTCAGCCTGATTCGGTCATAAGGGAAGCGGGCACGTGCGTGCACGTCTGTGTGTGTGTGTGAGACCGATCAGTAGGCTGTGGACCACCAGATGCTGCGCTGGACAGGTAGTTACTGATAATGGACAGATGGATAAATGGATGTGTTTGAGCTGTAGATGAATAATCACTCCATTACTGTAAAATTTACTCACTGTGTTATATAAGAGGTGGAGCGCAGGGGTCAGACAAATAAAGCGCTTTAGACATCCCTGGAAAACTGATGGCACCGCATCGTCCTTACTCTCCAAATGGGAATTGTGTCTTTTCTCCATTGCTCCCCTTCACCACGACTTGCTGGCGTTGCCCTGGCAGCCGCGCACGTTCGCAACTTGCGGACCAATCGATTCGAATTGAGGGAATAAAATAAAAATGCTGTGAGTATGGGATCCGCGGCAGTATGGACCCCTGCCTCAACTCACCGGAGGGATTTTTCGAGCAGACGCTACACCACTTCCACCTGACCAGTTGTACCAGTTCCCCCCATTGTCACCTTCTGTGGATCCTCCTAGCCAGGAGGTGCCGTGACACCATCACGGCAGATTACTTCCTGCAGGGAACCCGAGTCACGTTATCGGCCCACCTTCAAGGCAGTCTCGCTTCTCAGAACTTGCTTCCAAGGGTGTAGATAAGATGAATATGATGCATGAAACCACAAATATGAGCAAAGCCAGATGGTGGGGGTGTGTTCACTTGCCTTGATGTGGAAAAGGGTTGGGGTTAAAGCTGGAATATTCGGGATGAAGAAAAGATGATGATGGTGATAAGGCACGAGCTTGTAAATATGAACAATATGGCAGGTTGGGGGAGGGTGAGGCCGGTGTGGATACTGAAGGGTTGAGGGTTAAAGCAATTAAATTTAAGAAGAAGCCCAATTTGGCTCCTGCCTTTTTTGTCACCTCTCCAGAACCCCACTTCATCTCAGCCTATGATGTTGGCCTCTTCACCTACTTCTTCCTGCGGGAGAACGCCGTGGAGCACGACTGTGGCAAAACGGTGTATTCGCGGGTGGCGCGGGTTTGCAAGAACGACGTGGGAGGCCGTTTCCTGCTGGAGGACACGTGGACCACGTTCATGAAGGCACGCCTCAACTGCTCGCTCTCCGGCGAGGTGCCCTTCTACTACCACGAGCTGCAGAGCACCTTCTACCTGCCAGAACAGGACCTCATCTACGGCATCTTCACCACCAACGTGTGAGTCTCTTCCGCCTGCCGTTACAGTCTGGTACCCAGCGGGCGAACAACCAGCTGCTCGTGAGCAACAAAAACTTCTGGCTTCCGGGTCCCTCAGCAGTGCACCTCACTCCTTTCCAAAACAGAAGTTGTATCTGGCTCTACAGACCTGGCATTATTGGTCCTGCTAAAGTTACACACTGCGTGAACTTTGCATGGTAAAATCTGACACCACGAAGCAAGATAACAGCATACAGCTTTCATACAACTCAAGTATTTTACAGCTTTACATGCACATTCATCGCCGGTTCACATCACAGTTTGGGTCCAGAAACCCTGCCAAAGCTGCACTTGAGCTATCGCTGCACAGCTGGGCGACACGGAGCCTCCCGAGGGCTTGTGTGACTGGAAAGCTATTAAGAAGCGAGACTATATAGTTGATTTAATTTAAATGTGTATTACAAATAAGCACTGAAGTTGCAAGTGAAAGAAAATGTTAAATATTTTTCGATAATGTTTCTTTTCTATGATACGATGCAGGATGTACAGTAAACAGACGTTTTCTTTATTTGTGAATAAGGAACAAATGTTGATGTTCATTTGTGGCCTCCCTGGTAGCAACGCGCAGGCGTGGGCCGCTTACCCAGAGGCCAGCATTATTGTTCGCACTTCACTCAACGTGGGCATTGGCATAGCAGTTCTCCTGAACGGTCACTAAAGTGAGTGAAATTGGGCGCCGGGCAGCGGTTTGTTAGGGTGCATTGTTTCCGAATGCACATGTGGAGGATTTTACCGCGGTATTCTGGGGTCCTCAGTAAGTGAACCACAACCTGTTCATTCATTAGGGAGTGTTAATGCTTATGGCATCATTTGTAAACGGCAGCCTTCAGTTTGCCTGCCTTTTTTGCCCTCTTTTCAAATTTAACACCTGCCTTCGCGTCCCGGAAAAGTGCCAGAGGTCCACGGAAAATTGGCTGAAAAAAGCAATCCTGAAGTGATTTCAATCCGTCCAACCAAACGGGCGAAAAATAAGAGGCAAAATTATCCCGAAAGGCCGGTCTTTCTGCCTCTTTTGTTATCCGGTGCCTCGATCAACAACTAGAAATGTTTACCGCCAAACAGTTGATTCTTGCTT
Organism: Heterotis niloticus; assembly: GCA_018136845.1. Lineage (NCBI taxonomy): Eukaryota > Metazoa > Chordata > Actinopteri > Osteoglossiformes > Osteoglossidae > Heterotis > Heterotis niloticus. The sequence continues at coordinate 1,423,316 of CM030897.1, forward strand.
TTTCGCGGCCCCCTCACACCAGCCATGAAGCAGGGCAGCGTCCTTTGTTTCCAGTCGCTGCAGCTGCCGCCGGCCTCCGGTGAGCAGCCGATGAATTGTGGCCTGACTCATAGCTGGAGGAGGCAAAGCTGCGATTTATGGCTTTCTTTATCGTCCTCTTCGCTAGAGGAGGAAATGATTCAGGGTGCCTTGTAATGCAAACGTGCTGCAGGCCCCCGGTGGGCTGCGCGCAGACACCAGCCAAGAGCCCCGAACTGCGATGTCAGCAGACGCAGATGTGGCGCAGATTGTAGATGCTAGGGTCTGTTTTTATCCAGGTTAACCTGCTGGGTGGGGCAAGTGGAGGGTGAGGGGGTAGAGAGGGTCAGCTGGCCATAGCGTAGGTGGGATTCTCCGCAAACCCGTGCGTGCAGTCACTGAAACCAGGCACTGTCGCATGGCTTTATGCACGATAGCCTAACCCCCGAGCTTCTCTGACAGGGAGCAGTGGTTTTCAGCCTCACCTTTGCCCCCTGTGTGCTTGTGAGTCTGCGTCTCCCTCCTTCCTCTGTGCACTGCGGCTACGGCTCCCGTGGTACGGGGCGCTAATTCAGTCTTCCAAATGGCGTATTTTTCTGCACTACGCCGCACACCTCTTTGGGCTGCGTGGGAGTTTGGGTCGATAAATAGGCCAAAGAAGTAGTGGGTGAGGGAGCGCGAGCTTTCGGGATGCCGGCAGCCAGGGCTCAGCTGTTTCACCCGCCTCTTCAAGTCTCCGAACGCGGCGGGTCGCTTTAATTAACTCCAACTCTCTCCGCCGGCGCCTCTTCTCATCGGGCCGGGGCAGGAGAAGGCCTGCGAAGCCCAGATCCCAAAGTGTTTTTAATGCTTACGCCTTGAAAATGATGAGCGCGGACAGCGATGGGTATACATGTACATATAAACACACACACACACACACACACACCCTCTAACAGGCTTCCTTCATTCCATGAAATCACGCAAGTTCTGCCTATTAGGGGGTCAAATAACAAAGTTTTTTTAAAATTCATTCTTCTTTATATTTTATGCATGAAAGGCATAACAGCCACATATTTTGTAATATTTATTAGAAGAATTATTCAATTCTGTCACTTACCAGAATTTTTTAAACTGGTTCAATAAATGTGTGCAGCCAAGTGCTTGTTTGGCCCCATAAATGTCACCTTTGGACTGAGCCCTATCAGCTCCAAGAGGAAGAGGATTTATGGCAGAGCAACATATTTCTGTTTGCTCAGTTTAGCTAACATTTATAGGTTTATACAATTTTTTTTTTGTAAAAGCTGCTATTCAGCTTGATGTTTTAGTTGTGAATCTCATTACAATCGCTACTATTGGCTGCAACTCAGTGTGACAGAAAGTAGGAAGCGGAAACTGGACGCTTTTATGTCTGTTGCTTGGCAGAGGGAAGCATCCAGCAGGCAGTGAATAAAATACCACTGTAGCCAATAAGATGGCTATTATTGTCATAAAAGGTACACAGGACCATTACATGGGGGGATGTGTCTTTGCCTACCAGCTTATATTTTTAACATTTAATATTTTTGGCTGTAAACACCAAGCATCCAGGACTCAAATGATCGTGTTGGCTGTCATGCTGCAAGCCGGCAGGCACATCAGTCCAGCAGGGAGTCTGGGTAACAAACATCATCCTATTGTCCCCATTAAGGGAGCTCGGCCCTCAAAAAGCGTGCAAAATAGCCGCACTGCCAGGCATTGCATTTCCGCTCCTATCCCTGAAGTTAATGCTGTTCTTTGAGTTCAACAGCAGAGAATTACATTTGTTTGAAGTCAAGATATTTTTCTAGCCAGGCTGCTGTTCAGGTTCTGTGTGGAGAAGTTGCTGAGCGAGGATTTCTTTTCCTCCTTTGCAGCAAAGGAAGTATTCAGCAAAGCCAAAACATTAAAGGTAATATGAGTTTGACATGTGAGGCGCGCGGCTTCCCAGACGCCCTGGAGCTTGGCGACCGCTCTGGGACTGCAGTGGTCCGAGGGAAGAGGGCCGTGTGAAGTCGACGTGTCAGAGAATGTGCTTACTCAGCGCTTTTCTCATCAGCTCGACGTGCTGTGGACACATGTGGAGAGAGAAATTGTAGTGTCACACGTGGCCAGAATGAGACAACTGCTGTGCTCACACACACGCGCCCACACACGTAGCAGCACAGAGGGTGATGCTGGGGCGGGAGCATCAAACTTCCTCTAACTTTGTGAAGTCGGGGTTATGGAAATATACTGTACATTTAAATACAGATGGTCCCTGAGTTACGATGGTCTGACAATTTTTTGACTTTACAATGGTGCGATAGCGACGCACATTCAGTAGAAACCATACTTCAAATTTTCAATGTTGATTTGTTTTCCCAGGCAAGCGATATGCAGTATGATACTCTCTTGTGATGCTGGGCAGCAGCAGCGATCTGCACCTCCCAGTCTGCCACACAGTCACTAGTGTTGGCAGTGTTTTTTTGGACCCCCTGGATCTACATTGTATTTTGTGCATTCATTATGTCTACAAAATGCCCATCTCCATCTGTGTCTCTTTAAAGCGGCATGAAAGCAGAAAGCCCGTAATGACTCTTAAGGTAGCCTAGGCTCCGCTATGGTGTTTGGTAGGTGTTATGGCGTGGGTTGGTGGAACCAATCGCGAGACACTACAGTAATAAGTTTAAGTTCTGTTAAACTGTTTACTGAGTGTTGTTTCTGACGCAGAGTGTTGCCGTTAGCCGGGAGCTGGCGCTAAACATTAGCAATTGGCAGTAAACAAAAACAGGAGAAGCCACAATTCAAAATAAACAAAATGAAAGGTCTTAGCAAGACAGAGGTTGCAGGAGGGTCACAAGCGGCAGCAGAATCTGTATATGTAAATATCAAATATTTTACATACATACATATTTTACATTTGGAGGATGTAGGTACACAGGGACAAACATTTCTGCTAATTTGCCACTTGGTGCTGACAGCCCTTCTGTCCTGAGTGGATTAAACCCCTGGAACCTTAAAGCAAGTCATCTACCGATGCTTTTAAGCCTGCTCATTCCATGTGACCAGCAGAGTGTTGTTTACTTTCTCTGTCCAGAAGACGAGCAGAGCTAGAGGAGAAGTCCCTGGTGGCTTGAAAAGACCACTTCCTACACCTTCTTTCTACCAACCACAAACTGACCCCCACTTCAGCAGTGGAAGGATCATCAATTGAAGATGTATGCACTTCCTACCAAAGTATGATCAGGACCTGGCAAGATCTTAGGTTGCTCACCCTGTCTTGCTCCAAGCTCGCCCCTCCCTTTGTCATGGACCATGTTGGTAACTAAGCTCTTGGAATGGCCATCAGGTTGTTTCTTCCTGTCACCCCGCCTTCTTCTGACAACATGCACTCGACGTGATGATACACAGGGGCAATGTGAACATGGAGAATATTAGCCCGCACCACTGAGATGCCAATCTTAAGAAGGGCGCAAATTTCAGTCATTATGATGGGATCCGTTCCCAAGTTGTCTTCCCCATAACCGGCTCACCCCATTCTCCAAGCGGGATCCAACTCCTCCAGGACGCAATTAGCAGATTCATTAATCCTTTGGATGGAGGAGATGCTTCCCTGCTGCTGGATGGATGATGAATCCCAGGTCCAATTAACCGCAATCCACCTTCACCTGGGGCCCGTTCGCTGGCCGGCAGCACCAACACCAGAGTGCTGTGCTTTGTGTTGCATAAAATGACAAAATCCTTTTAGGTTTCACGACTCAAACGAGGAAACGACTCTCTGTAGCTGTGCTAGAGGAAAAGCCATTTACAGAGAGCCCTGTGAGCCCCGCGAGCAGTGAATCTGAGGGTGAAGATCGCAGTGATGTCAGCTACAAGCCCTTGGCTGTCCGGGTTGGGGATTTATTGACTCGACATTGAAATGCATCAGAGTACACAGCACAACACGGCAGAGGCCGGCTGAATCCGTAGATAGAGATCCTTCCTGTGTGGCTGGGGCACCGCGATGGCTTCTGCAAAACAGCACCGTGCTGCTGCGATGAACGTTGCACAGATAGTGCAAGCCTATTAAGTGTCCAACAAAGAGAAAGCATTTCTCCATTGTGGAGATAACCTCCCTGGGTGCTCATTCATTTTCCAAGGTTAGGGAGAATGCAATCTTGTTAGCTTGCTTATTCCATTTTGTTTCTCTTTCCGTCTCTGCCTTGTCCCCAAAATCAGGAACAGCATCGCTGCCTCCGCAGTCTGTGCCTTCAACCTGAGCGCCATCACCCAAGCCTTCAACGGTCCCTTCCGCACCCAGGAGAACCCTCGTTCCACCTGGTTGTCCACACCCAATCCTGTCCCTAATTTCCAGGTAGGTTTCGTGTTTGTCAGGCTACCTTTTGTGGGTGACTCTTGACTCTGTGAAGGGTGTGCTTCTTAAGCCGGGCTCTCTGATGGTCTTCTGCGTAATTTTACACTGACACCCGCACCGCCTTGGGGGGGCTAACCTTTTCTCCTCCTGTCTCATTAACTGGAAAATGTGTTGAAATGGCAAAGACAGCTCCCACCTCTGGAATATCACACCTAAGTTCTTCTCCTCCTGTTCCACCTGTACCTGTCCCTGCCTTCTGTGACCCTCTCCCTCTCAGTGTGGCACCATCAACGACAGCGGTCCAAATGAGAACCTGACAGAGCGAAGCCTACAGGACGCCCAGCGGCTCTTCCTGATGAATGATGTGGTGCAGCCCATCTCCGTGGACCCTCTGGTCACGCAGGACAGCGTGCGATTCTCCAAGCTGGTGGTGGACATTGTGCAGGGCCGTGACACACTCTACCATGTCATGTACATCGGGACGGGTAAGAAGTGGGTCTGCTAGCGGGGGCCAGGGGGGTCGATGTTGTGCGGTTTGCACTCTGCTGTTTTTTCACAGGTTTCAATATGGCTTCTCTTTTCCCCCCCCTGCCAGAATACGGCACCATCCTGAAAGCCCTCGCCACAGCCAATAAGAGCATGCGGGGGTGCTACCTAGAAGAGATGAAACTCCTACCAGAAGGCGTGCAGGAGCCAATCCTGAGCCTGCAGATCCTCCACAGCGACCGGTCACTCTTCATCGGTTTGAACAACAGAGTGCTGAAGATCCCCCTGGAGAGATGTTCAAATTACAAAACCGAAAAGTAAGCACACAGCTAGGGCCGCTAACATTTAAAACCCATTTTCTGCGGCTGATTTTACAGCCTGGGGTCCATTAGTGAAACCTGACTTTTGCTGAGGTTTTAACAGCGCATTCTTCTGCAGTGAGTAATTGTTGGAAGGATGTTCTTCAGCAGGTTGCGGAGAACTGGTCTTGCAGTGCGAGCAGGAGCAGGCGCTGCTCGGAACAGGCATACAGGTCCGATACCAAGTGAGAGTCTTCCTGGGCAACCTGGGCAGGACAAGCCGCACAAAAAATTACCCAGCTGTATAAATAGGTTAATCGAGTTACAAAAAGTCGTGTTTAAGAGTGTTTGACTGTCATCCGTAAAAAAAAAAAATTGTAGCTCAGCATGCAACATCTTGGGTTTCCTCGGAGAAGGACATGAGCTAAAGGTAGATGCGCTGGAGAGCCCTTTCTTACTTGTGTGTCTTACTAGCAGGAGGAGATGTTTGCTTTGTGATAAAGGTGGCCCGAGTACCACCGGGTAAGAAAGCGTGTATCTCGGGAATGGGATGGGCGATGGTGATGGTCTACTGAGCGTGGGGGTGTGGCTGGGGGCTTCTATTCCTACTGGAGTTTTTGACTGTAAGCAAAGCCTTATGACTGCCCCCTCCCCAGTTAGATGCAGCAGGTTCTGAGACAGATGGCCATTTTGCTGAGCAGTCATTTCTTAGACAGGCCTGCTTCAGTGACTCCATCGTAGTCCTCGTTCAGTCTAATCTGTCCACCGGCCATTACCCAGGTCTCCTTCCTGAAGTGTCTCGCGGTGGGGAGTTGTTAATGTTTTGGCATGGAAACAGAGGAGCTCGCCAGTGTGCTTTTTGATGCCGCAGCTCTGAGCTCATTTCCCTTCGCGGGAAGAAGCTACGTTCTCTGCCGTGTGTTTCCTTGTCTGTACAACATGGCAAGATGTTTGGAGAGCATCCCCTGTTGCCTCCCACAGCTTTCCTCCACCAACCGGGGCACCTGTGCCTAAAACTAGATGTGTAAGTGGGACATAACTTTCAGGACTCCAAGTTTGGGCCACAAAATCCCATTAGAACTTGGACCTCTAAAGCCAGATTTCTCAGTCCAGGTTTCAGCCAATGCAATCATGTTATCTCATTCCTTGCCTTTCGGGGTTTTCTGCATCTGTCCCTTTGGTTCAGTAATGTCATGGGATTCATTACCCATAATGCCAAGCAGGCCAATCGTTTCCGGCTTCCCTGGCTGCACCGCCGTCATTTTCCTCCGCCTCATTTGAACGTGACGGTCATTTCTACAGGCGTCCCCTACTAGAGTCAGAGCAGAGCGAGATAAAGAAAAACACCTCGGAAACAACACGCTCTTTTTCACAGAGTTAAAGCAAAAGGGCGGCGGCAGCTTCTTCCAGTATCTTCTCTTGATGACTTTGCATTCATCGTGCGGCGCTGTGCAAAACTCAGTTTAATACCTGGCTGGGTCACCTTTCCAAGGGATCTTTGTGAAGGGCTTGGTGCGTGGCTCTGCTTCACGTGGGCCGAGGCTCTGCGTCTGCCTTTGTGTAATTACATTTGACCACTGGGACGTCTGCCGGCACCTGGACCCGGCACTCGCTCCCTCTGAGAGAAACTCATTTACGGAGCTTGGGCTGAGGCCGGCTGGACTGGCGAGTCGGACTGCCGGAGGGTTTCCTGCCGACACCTTCAACTGCCGTTATTTCTGGAGACGCAGGTGCACCTCGTGGGTGCGGTTGTGCTCCAACGCAGGCAATTGAGTTCTGCGTCTGCGGGGTGGGAAAATGTCCAAGTGCGACTTTGCCGTCTCCAGGACACCACCCCTGACTTCGCCGTACTCTCCTGTATCGGGTGGCGATTTTTATTTGCACGTTCATATTGCGTTCGCCATAAAGATTTACAGAACCCTCTTATTCTGCTCAGTATCCCATGGCAGCCGTCCTGGGAGTTTAAATGCTCCTGCAAAGATGTGGTCAGCGGTCTCTCTGGAGCACTTTGTTGGGGTGAGTCAGTGTGAGCAAGGAAACCGCGGGCAAACTGCTCGGAAACCTCAAATAGCCTTTTTACGACCATTCCCTGAGGGTTACCTGCCTCTTGCGGCCAATGCGCTCATTCCAGAGCAGCAGACAAATTAAATGTCTCTCATGAGTTTCAGGTTGTTTGTATACTAATGCTTTAATTGTTTTGCTGTAAATGGATTCCGAGGACAGAAATTCCTGCGAAAAAGGCCCCGTGTTTACCGTACCTCACTGTGCCCCTCATCCTTTCCCCAGGCTGGGAAATAATTTAAACAGCGAGCGTGTCCGTGTTGTTGTATGTGTTGTTCAGGATTCCTGCCGCTCACCCCGGCCACTCGCTAATTTAAAGGATGCCTGCATCTGTCGCCGTCTCCCAGGGGTTAAATGGGAGCCGGGTTGCGCCGACGGCCCAAAGGCGGCCAGCGCGTCTCTGCCCTGGTGATGAGGGGTCAAAAGGCTGCCAGAGATGTGGTGACTGTATTGCCTGTCGGAATGAAAATCCTCATCTGTCTCACCCACACACACACACACACACACAAATACATCCCTCTCTGACAGACGCAATTTACAGGCCATTGTTGCCGCCAGCTTGTCAGCACACTGCTGAAACACACAGACATTAATGGCTCTTGGTTCCACGGTTGACTCCGGCGCACGGTAGGGTGCCTTTGGGGGCCAAGGGGGCCGTCGTCGCAAACAGAAGGTATTTATTACCGACTCTGCAATGCTTAGCTTTTAACCCGCGCTGCCCTGGCTGACTTCCAGAATTAAAGCAATTTCTGTAGCGACCGTGATTTATCCAGCGTCAGTCAGGGCAGTGTGTGTCTGACACAGATTCAGAGTAAAAAAAAATCTCGCCTGGACATTTTTTCCATGAAGATTTTAGACTGGGCTGTTCGTAACAAGTGAGGCCAAACGCTGTCGCGCTCCTCCATGGGTTCTGGTACGGGCCCGAGAGGTTCGGCGTGATGGCCAGGTCAGGCGGAGCTGGAGATGTTTAGAGCACGAGCTCAGCAGTCACAGCTAAGGTCTCGGCGGTCCCATCTTCTTGGCCAGGATACGATTCCATCGCCCCAGAGACTCCACTGCACAACCATTGCTCATGACAGATTCCATGGAGCTGGAACCCATCACCCAGCTTAATGATGTGGTTTTATATTGTTGTGTGGTTTTTTCCGCGGGACGCCCCCCTCAAGTGTATTTCGGTGCCCTGTGAGCTCGAACATGCATTTGCACAATCCCTCAGGCTGCGTGGCGCTCTCCTACACAAGCAACCGGCATCGCACTGCTGCGCTGGCATTTACTCTTGTGTGCCGAACGCGAGCTGTAAAACGCAAGCCAGTAACTCTCCCATCTTTTTTGTCTTATATTAAAGGCTCATAAAAAGGACGCCGGTTTTACGGCACGTTGTCCTTTTAGCACATCCGTTAAATCAAATCGGAGCTTTACGGTTTGCAGTCAAAGCGATTGCCCCACAAGTTATTTGTAAAGTTCCGCCAACGCTCCCTTTAACATTCGGTAAGCACCGTTGTGCTGCTTTTCTCCACCTTGACTGTTTTTGTACAGTTTCTGGCCGGAGGGATGTTGCTGAATTATACATGACTGCTGGCGGCCGTCCACGAGCACCGGTTCGGATGCGTCGCCTGCATGCCGCCCTTTATCAGCTGAGGGCCAGATTCCTGCTCCCACAGACCCTGAATTAAAGCGATGCATCACTGACCGAATTCACGACCGTGCTAATTTACTTCCGCTCACGGCTGTCTTGGGATCGTCCGGCAGTCGGCGCGGAGAAGGACGCGCGTGGGAGATATCGCTCGCTTTTTGGGCCACGGCGACTTTTATTCAGTGCCCAGCCACAGGAGCGGAGATATCCTTTCCCTTCCAGCTAACTGGCAAATCCTCTGTTTTAATGACTCCTCGCATTCCGCAGCCCGATGCATTTGTAACCGAGAACCTTGCAGAGCTGCCCTGGTGGCTTAGGGGTTTTGTAAAGGTAACACACACGCGCACGCAGACCAAAGGTAAATAAATAAATAACAAGGCTGGCAGGCGCTAGCTGGGACCAGACAGGAATGCGGGTGTGTTTGTACAGCCTGGGACGAGGACGGCCGCGGCAAACGCCGAGCCGCACCGCGCGTCAGTCTGCCGACTCGGCATTCCCGCCAACCTCGTCCTCCTCGCACTCTGGTCTGAGCGCTCGCATGGATGAACGGCTTCACGGCCAGAAGTTCGTGGAACGCGCTTTGGGCCATAATTGATGGGACGAAGTGGAAATGTTGGTGCAAATGGATTTGCTGTGCGGTTCGTGTACTGGGAACCAGTTGCTCACCGCGGTTAGTTGGCGTAATTACCGAAACCCTACAAATGATGGAAGGATCATCTGTAGAACCTCCTCCTGTCCCCTCCAGCAGAATGATCTAAATCTCTAGAACCGATTTATCTCTATCAGGTCTGTGCTTGTAAAATGTTGAGCTGCTAGCGTGCGTGCATTTCTCCGCAGATGGTGCAGAGCCTCGATCGCTCTCTCTTACTTTTATTTCACAATGTGCAGTAAGTCACAGTGGAGGAGAGGCCATGAAATAATGTTCTCAGTGGTGAAAATGTGGCCATAATATCAGCAAGTGGCACGGAGCATAAAGTGGCTCTAAACATGTTCATCCCCGTTCATTTTGCGCTAAATCTTTCATGAGACCGAGTGCTGAGAGACTGGAAACGGGAGCCCGGGGCGAAGGTGAGGAGACAGCCGTGGCGCGACCCTGAAAACCTCAGCTTCTCGACTTGCATTACCTCTGGAGCAATGCCAGTCAAGCGCTGCTGCCAGAACCTGCTGGGCAGGCTGTGCCTGGCGTTCCAACCTTGATCCCAGCTCAGGCCCCCTGTTTCAATGCCCCGAAACACCATTCCTCCAGAACCACAAACTGATGCGTTTGTTCTCATTCATTGTGCCCTAACCGTTTTTTATTCAGATCCCAGCGGTGTTTGACCTCCAAAGCGGCCCTTTGAAATTGATCCCTCCCCTGGCCATTGCTGGTGCGCCGCTACACAACTGCCCTCCGAGAGGAGCTGCAAAGTGTCCTATTTCTTCGGGATGGACGTTAAGTACCGCTTGACACACACAGTTCCCCCAGGTCCTCGCGGCGATGACTTATGAGGTTATGACCACAGAGCTCCGGCGTTTGGGCTAGACGACACGTCGATGTGAATACACGTCCCTGGGTAGCGATTACAGCAGGGATTCGGCTACACTCAGTCACGCTAGGTTAGGAGTGTGACAAGTGCAAGGGGGGGATGTAATGTGCATTGAGGTGCAGCTGATGGTCAAATGCTGCAGCACTCACTGTGCTGGGTCTTCATCCTCACAGTCCCCGCATCGGCCACCCTTTAGTCACCAATGTGCCCATTCCATGCAGCAAACAGATTCTACACCACTACAGCAATTCAGCTTCCCCTGTTTCATCTTAGTCCAGAATCTGTCAGAAACCTGGAAGTGGAACCCACAGCCGTCTGGGATTGACACCGACTTGACATCTGCCTCAGCGAGGAATGAGAAACAGGCTTAAGTGTTGGGTGGAGTCACCTGGGGTGCTTTTGTACTGTTGTTGCTGATGGCTGATCTGGGAATTCCAGTATGGCACCTTGGCTCCCCTGCTGCTCGGGGCGAAACATCCATTGGTGGAGCTTGCAGGGCACAGGCTGCCTCCAAAGCCAAGCCAAGTGTGAACAAGAGGCCCGAGGCTTCTGGCTCGGATTTGCCGCAGGGAAGTAGCCCTGAGGTGGCACTGAGGGAGCCTCAGACATGAACCTCTGGGCCAAGTTGGGCCTGCGAAACGGGAGCGAGGAGAGTGTGCTGCGGCGGCACAGCCTGTAGCAGAGACCGGGAGAGGTTTCTGTCGAGATGCGGAATGGGGACCCGGCCGAGCCACACGACCAGACTGCGGTGACACCGCTTCAATTTGCTAACTTACCGGACCAGATCCCCCTTGAGTTTGCTAGTTCTTTTATGTTCAAATACTTAATTTCACCCCCTGGTGGTTCTTTGGGGCACAGCCTGCTTTCCTCTGTCTGTTGCTTATTTGTGTCCCCTTTGGGTTTCCTCCGTCTTCACTTCTGCCCCTGCAGGCTCTGCCTGGATGCCCGTGACCCCTACTGCGGCTGGGACCGAAAGCAGAGGCGCTGCACCACTATTGAGGACAGTTCCAACATGAGCCAGTGGAGCCAGAACATTACCGCGTGCCCGGTAGGTGCCAGGTTCATGTTTGTCTCACACGCGTTGCCCCGTTTGGTTTGGCAGATGTGCCTAACATTACCGTCTAACTACTATTTAACTGACCTGTACATCAGACCAGCAATCCACCCTACATCAGCCGTGTCCCCGTATTGTCACTTTCTTCAATCGGCCATCAAACTGTGACAGTGACCTGTCCCCCTCAGGTGCGGAACATGACCGTGGATGGTGGATTTGGGCCTTGGACACCTTGGCAGCCCTGCAGCCACGATGATGGGGAGGGAAGCAGCTCCTGCATGTGCCGCTCCAGGCCGTGCGACAGTCCCACCCCGCAATGCGGTGGACGCAACTGCCAGGGGAACACAATGCAGGTGTCCAACTGCTCCAGGTAGGGTTGAGGGCCATTGCAGCGGTCAAGGGTGCTCTTTGCCATCTACTCAGTCAATGGTGAAGTACCTTCAGCATCGGACCAGTCAACAGCGCCCTTCAACACGACGCCGGTTAGCGGCGCCCAGTCCAACCAGTCAAACTTCGGCAACTTCCCGTTGGCTGTTCTTCCAACTGCGTTCGCCGTCTCTCCTACAAAAGCTTTTCTGCCTCCAGTGAAAAACGTGCAGTTTGTGGATGTTTGGAGATGGAGCGCCAGAGCTTGGGGCCAAACGCAGCTTCGCAGTTGCGTTTCCATACGGGGCAGAAGAAAATGCCATTCGTATTTATTACAAACGGCAACCGCATTAACGTCTCCTTCCTGAACATTTTTGTAGCCCCATTGTTTGTGTTTGCAGAAATTGCTTAATTATAATGATTTAGGACCGTCCACAAATACCATTTGCCGAAAACAAGAGGTTCCTTCTACTTGCAGAATAAGATTACATCCCACAGCCTGAGCCGGAGCTCGGTGGCTTTTATAAGAAGCGGCAACTAAATGATGAAAAGTGCTACACCAGAACAAAGCACTTTAGCAAATTGAAGCAGCGTTCTCGTCTCCGATCTGTCTCTGCCGCGTTCCTCTCGGAGCGCGAGCGGGATGATAAGCACACAGGACGATGCTGGCCCGCTCCGTTTCGGGGAATGAAGGAGGAAAGAGCACGTTGTTAGCAAGCGGAAATATAAGGCGACGATGTAAGAAATGTCAGGCCACACCTCTCTCGATTCTCTTCTGCGGCTTCGGCTGGAGATCTGAATTTAACCGCCGTACATCATCAGTATTCCGTTGCAGCGCTGGCGTCTTATTCCGGGGGACTGTTTGGAATATTAATAGTTGCCAAAAACTGTCAGAATAAACAGAAATAGGAAGCCTGATAAATCCTTAAATTAACTTGTTCGTGACTGGAATGTTGATGATTAAAATCTGCGTATTTGCTTGTTGAACGCCGCGATTCCGGGTTGGGGATGAAGCCGAGTGTAACCCGGTGCATTCTGCAGAGAAGCATCCGTCTCAGCGTCCGTCTCTGTGCCGCACAGGAATGGCGGCTGGACCCCCTGGTCGTCCTGGGCCCCGTGTAGCACCAGCTGTGGGATCGGCTTCGAGGTGCGCCAGCGCTCCTGCAACAACCCGTCGCCGAGGCACGGCGGGCGAGTGTGCGTAGGACAGAGCCGGGAGGAGAGGTGAGAAAGCCGAGCTTGCGCTGCGACCCCGGGCTTCCGTGAAGGGGCGACGTCGCTTCGTCGATGTCTTCATCTTCTGTTGGGCATCGAGCACAAAGCAGCCAGTGGACACGAGCCACGTTAAATGGGTGTCTGGGCTCAACCGCACAGATCTTTCTGCTGCTCTGACAGGTTGTGAACTGCCAGTTTGTGGTTAGGCACCGAGCCCCGGGTGGGAGGCCTTCGCACTGCTGCTCCTGCGATCGCTAAAAGGGAACTTAATGAATGCGGCTGTTTCAAACGGTGCGTTTTATGGGCTCGGCTTCTCTTTAATGGCACTCGAAATGACGTGGGCCATCCTGGACTCCGCTGTCCCCTTGCAGCAGTACAGCGTTTGTTTACTACTTTGTCAACGCGCAAATCACAGTACATCGCACTGGTGAGACCCTCGTGGGCTTGGACTGGGGCTCCACTGCGGGATTTGGCAGTTTGGCGTTTTCTGTGACACCCAGTTGCAAGAATGGTTTATTGTCAAACACCTTCATATGCAGCAGATGTACAGGGGAACTCGAAATAGAGGTCCTTGGGTCCATGGTGCCCAGAAAAGGGAGAAGGAGAATTTAGCTGGTGAACATAGCTATGGGCTTCTGATTGTAACAAAGCCTGGATGCCTGCAGGTTGTGCAATGAGAAGGTCTCCTGTCCGCTGCCCATCTTCTGGTCACCGTGGGGATCCTGGACCAAGTGCAGCGCGGAGTGCGGCGGTGGGGTTCAGTCCAGGGTCCGAAGCTGTGAGAACGGAAACGGTTGCCCGGGCTGTGCGCTGGTAGGCACCTCTTCATACCCACACTCTCCTGGAGCCCAACGCGTCTTCCTGCATTTGGCAGGGCGGGGCTGTTGCTTTGAGCTGTGGGTCCAATGTCTGCCTCCCCATCCCAACAGGAATACAAGGCCTGCAACCTGGAGGCGTGTCCAGAGGTGCGGCGCAACACTCCCTGGACGCCCTGGACGCCCGTCAATGTGACGCAGGGGGGAGCGCGCCAGGAGCAGAGGGTTCGCTACACGTGTCGCGCCCCCCTGCCGGACCCCCATGAGCTGCAGCTGGGGAAACGCAAGGTGGAGACCCGGTTCTGTCCCGGCGACGGCACCTCGGCCTGCGAGACGGATAGTGAGTCTGGGTTGGGTCTGCGCTCATCCTCTGTGTGACCCTCATTTAGACCCCCAACTGTCACAGCCTTTACCTTGTTTTTACCCATTTTAGGGTCTTTACACTTTCCTGCTTTTAAGAAATAACCCCACCTTTTCCTCATTCTATACCGTGTACCGTGCTTTCACTATTTTACAGCTTCTGCTTTTACCTATAATGGTCTCACCCACCTTTGCCTCGTGTATGGCCTTTTACTCAGATTTACTGCGCCCTTTCCCCACGTTACCATGTCCGCCCTGCCTTTCCTCGTGGCCAGGTACTTGCTGTGCAGCTCCATCTGTGTGAGGATGACCCTTCCAGGCACCATCACCTCTCTCACCACCTTGACTTACAGCTGCTGTGTTTTTCATCTCATTTGAATATGCAGGAAAATCTTCCTCCAAATTAGCTGGTAACCAAGTAACAGTCAGTAATGCCACCACGTGGGGTCTGTGTGTGTGTGTGTGTGTGTGTGTGTGTGTGCGCGCGCACGCTCCGTAAGTTTAAATACGCACTGTTCTTGTAGAAACGCTCCGGCTCCCAGGCTGTTTGTACAATAGCCGACTTTTCAGAAAGTTCTGGCTGTGCATCAAGCAGGAGAGGAGAGACTGAGAAATCCCACAGGTTCCAGGCAGCTCACTGAAACCACACACACACACACTCAGCAGCCTCCTTTGCGTTCATGTGCTTCCTGTAGGCCACCTGTCAGCATCCAGATGTCCTCAGGTGCAGCAGCTGTGCGCCTTTGTACCTCCTGTGGTGCTGAGGACCAGGCCCCATTCATCTGGCCGCTTCCACATTGGCAGGGGATCCATGCTGGGGGGCCCAGGTGGCCTTTGGGTTAGTGGGCCAGGTCTCAGTCTGGGGGCTGACTGCTTTCTGCTTTGATGGCCGATCGATGTGGAGGCAGCAGGGATGAGATGGTTTCCACCGCATCGTGAGCGAATGAGGGGAATTTAAAAGACACTCGGAATCACCCAAGGGGAGCCAAGTGGTGAGACTACGAGGTCATAATGCCCTCCTTGTTGGACACGGGGGCTCTGTTGGGTTTGACCCTGAACTGAAAATGGGTCAATTATTTACACCGTAAGCTGTTTTGGGGAGAAGTGAGCTAAATTTATTAATGATATTAATAATATTAATAATGTTCTCTCTTTACTGAGCACCAGTGTTCAATACAGCATGCAGGTCCACTCCACATCAGAACGGGATGCATTAGTGTGTAGTTGCCTGCAGCAGGAGGTCCTGAGCCTCGTTCTCTCAGTAGAAGTGCGACTCTGACAAAATGAACCTTTTTCCTTCTCTCCAGCCCCCTTCCCCAGGGCAGAGGCACACTCGAAACAGGGTAATACTGTACTAACGTAGTTAAAACCTGCATATCCCGTGTGTTGCAGCTCTGGTGGAAGATCTGCTCAAGTCGGGCCGGCCGCTGGTGCGAGCGGCAGGTAGCGGCTGGTCGCCATGGGAAACGTGGTCGACGTGCTCCAAGGACTGTGCCAAAGGGTTTCGAATCCGCAAGCGCACCTGCGCATCCCCTGAGGGCAGGAGCACCCCCCCGGCCTGCAGCGGCTCCACAGTCGAGTACCAGGAGTGCAACCCCCAGCCTTGCCCAGGTACGCATTCCCACAACTGCCCACCAAGCGCCCCGGTCAGCCCCCCCACCAGAAGCCTCTCATGTTTGCGCAACAGGAGCAGCTTCAGGTGTGATTTAGAGGTAAAGTGACCCCCTGTGAGTGTACAGGTGGAGAAGCTTCTAGAAAGGCTGCAGGTGAAGGTGAACGACTGAGTCCCAAGCTGCATTTTCTGTCTTCTTTGTCATTTATTAATAGCAGATTGCTTTTGGCCATTTTAGAGATCAGCTGAGGTAGCGCTGTGTGCTTCTTTAGGTGATGGTGGCGATGATCCCTGTGTTTGGTGTGCATTTTGCCCTCTTTATCTGTTATTTTTACCATGCAAAGGGGCACACTACCTTGGTCCGTAGGGGCTCGATCCCACGTTTCAGCAGAACTAACTCACCTCACCAGGCCAGCAGCTCCACCGGCACCGGGGTCACCAGTTTTATTACGTTTATTTCATTGCCCGATGCTTTTCTCTGAAGTGACTTGCAGCCGCTTACACCGATTTACCCTTTCACATTTTGGGATACGGTAAGTACCTTGTTTAGAGTGAGAACAGCAGGAGGTGAGGGTCCAACTTGCAGCCTCCAGGTCCAGCAGCAGCAGCAGCAGCAGCAGCTGTAACCTCACAACCACCTGCTGCCCCAAGAGTTGTGTGCAGGGTCTCATTCAACCCCCCTCACCCACCACACTGTGGACACCCAGTGGAGTGACCCCCCCCCAACATAGCACATAGCATCCGAATACGTGGCTTCGGCTCATCCCGGTCCCCCGGGTGGTCACAGCGAGCCGTTTAGGAATTCACATCCAGGCACCATTTGGAGACGCCCCTCCCCACAGGAGCCCCGTCTCCCAGGTGGCTCCGTCTATGCTGATAATTAATTTGTGTTCAAAATGTCTCCGAATTCCCCTTGTTTCTTTGCACGGAGGAATTAGGCAAAATGTAATTTGATTGCACATCCGAGCGTCGGAACCAAACAACTGCGTGCGCGCAGCCTTTGAGCACGTCGCCACTTGAATACCAATGTCCTCTTGAGCGGAGCAGAACTCATCATTAACCCGGCCTCGGTGGCCTTCCCACCCCGTCTGGAGTCTAAAATGCCTGCATTTTAGTGCCGAGAGAGAGAGAGAGAGATGTGAATACAAACGGGACGTTGGCTGCTTGTCTGTAACTCATCCCCCTGCCGGTTGACGTGATGCTTTTGTGTCTCGGTTGAAGACACCCTGCAGCTCAGAGATGGAAAGATATAGAAATTTGACAAAGTTTGGTGCTGTTTTTGATGTGGGACAGCAGGTGGCGTAGTGGTCAGAGTGACGTGAGGGAGCTTTGAACGGTGAGAAAAGCATCAGGTAAATGAACGAGGAATTCGAATAAACGTGGCCGCAGACGAGCGGGTGCCCCACAGTGTCTGATGCCTCTGCTCTGCTTCCAGTCAAGGGCGCCTGGTCGTGCTGGTCCTCCTGGTCCCAGTGCTCAGCCACTTGTGGCGGGGGGCACCATCAGCGCACACGTGGCTGCAACAACCCCACTCCTGCTGACGGGGGGGACATATGCATTGGTCTGCACACGGAGGAGGCCCTGTGCAACACCCAGCCCTGCGAGGGTAAGCCCACAATTTCCTTCTTCTCCACCGCATTACTGGTTCACATCCCTCAAGCAGCCGCCTATACAAGCAGACAACAAACACACAGATTGGTCTCATTTATGTAGCTGTCAGGAGAGGCAGACAGCCTTGGGAGGGATTCAGCCGCTCTGAGGGACACAGGGAGCTCAGTCCATTAGTGGAAAGCAGTTTCAGTTTTTTGAATCCCTCATGTGTGGTGGAGGAGTGCAGTGCTATTGCCAGGTTGTAAGGAGCGGTCAGGTCCTAGGGATGCATCATAGCTGCAATCTTGTGAAGAAACTACATTTTTTCTACTTTTCATAACTGCAGATATGTTGGTGGATCCTTTTCATGTCTCTTGACAACGGGGTGTAGTTTGGCCAAACTGTAAACGCATCACCGGGGGGGTCACTTCACAGGGGCCGAGGGATTCAAACGTTAAGAAGCGAGAAGACAGGAGCGCGCGAAGTGTCCTCGGCGTGCGTCCTGCACGTCATCCAGCAAAGGAAATGCAGCTACTTATGCAATTCCTGGCTCCCTGGGAAAGTCTGAAAAGGGCTGAAAGCCTGACGCATAATGAGCCATTCTACACAAAGGGACCGGCCTGTTTCTCGAGTCGTTCTCCATCCTTAATGTCCTACCATATCGCGTTGCCGAGCAGTGGAAAAATATCCTGGAAGTGTCAAAAACGCTCTCTGAAACCACTGTTCGTCAGGGAATTTTTTCAGCTTGTTTATTAGTTACAGAAACATGCGAGGAAAGAGATGGAGTGGCCCACTTGAGATGCAAATGAGCAGTTTCCTCCCTCGCTTTTACCGCTTTCCTCCAGCACGGTTCCACCTGCGAGCAGCAGACCGAGCGGCACGGCGGGCCGCTTTCTCCGACGCTCCGGCCATCCTCGACTTGCGGGGACCCCGTCCGTCGCTCGTGCCAGTCCCCCGCGCGCTCAGTCTGTTTGCCTGTCAGAGCTCTTTGGACACAGCGTGGTTAAACGTGGCAGGGGAATGGGTGCCTGGCGGAGACAAGGGGGACGCGCTCTCGCCAGGCTGCGACGCGGCTCCGTCGGTTGACACCCGATAATAATTCCACTGTGGATGGCAACTGACGACGCTAGTTAGCGACCGCATTAAAAGCGCAAGCAAAGCATGGGGATTCCGTAAAGTTGTGTGAATTAAAGGAACATATATTAACATCATTGAAGTGCAGTCCAGCCAGACTGCGCGTCTGCATCCATCACTGGCTGCGTCGCGTTGGGGGTCACGAGGTCCATCCGTCGCCGGCTTTGCGGACGCGCGGTGGCCGCACCCTCGGTGGCCGCACCCTCGGTGCCCCGCGGACCCCCGCGGCTCTGACCATCTACATGTGCCTCCCTTGTCTGTGCAGATGGCTGGACGCTGTGGTCAGAGTGGGGTCCGTGTGACGACAGCAGGCAGCAGCTGCGCAGCCGGACCTGCCAGGCCCACAACATGGGCTCCAGACCCTGCCTGGGCAATGGCACCGAGCTCAGGGACTGTCTGCTGAACCGGATTCCAGGTGACCGCAGGGTCGTTGGCTCACGTGCGCATCTGCCCGAGGAAGCCCACCGTTCCCCTCATCCGTGAGCCACCTTAAGGCCACTTCGGCTCCGCTCCAGCGCAGGGAAACAGGCTTCTCTTCCCCCCCTCCAGTTATCTGGAAGAAAGGAACGGCTCTCACCGCAAGTCCTTTTTGCTCGTATCTGAAGGAGCCGCACACCTTTGGCTTTTCCTACCAGGAAAACATCTGGTCCAAGACCGCAGGCGGCAGCGTGGAATACCAAGTGGCTCGCAGAGCGAAATTAGTATTAATGTGAGCCAACGGCTCCGAATTACATTCAGGTTGTTTTGGGAAGCGACTTAAATAAAAGGTCACGGGAAAGTGGGAGATGGTGGCAAATTGCCCAAATGTCAATTAGGAGATTTGTGCGTTGCTTCATTAACCCCCCCAACCCCCGGTCCCACCAGCCGTGCATCTTCCCAACTCCTTGGACCAAAGTTTTGTTTCTATGGAAACAAAACCAGAGTGAGGCGGTTGCCGTGTGAGATGAGCGTTGCTGGGTGAGGTGACGGTATTTTCACAGGGCGTCGTGTGTCGTCCCCATTCTGCTTCCTCTGTTCGACTTCAAAACACCTCGGAGAGCCCAACTAGGGGCCTTTTAATGAGATGATTCCATTCTGGCCTGTTTTTGTTGTTGTTGCTGCTGCTGCTTCTCTGGCGGGAGGTCTTCCTATGCATTCCAGTTCTGCGCCTTTGGTCATAACACAAGAGCAGGAAGCACTCGCACTTCTAAAATTGAACTGAGGAAAATCTTAACAGGAAACTCCATTTGTTCCGCAGTGATCCTCCCAGCGTCTGGCTTTGACAAGGACCTGCAGTGCGGAGGTAAGCGGAGCTTCTCAGCCGATCCGTCCGGCCTTTCACCGCCTCTTCGTGGCCTTTTAACACGGGAGCTCTCCCTCCACACCAGGGTTCACCCTGATCCACCTGATCGTCACGGGCATCTCCTGCTTCTTGGGTGCTGGCCTGCTGAGCTTCCTGGTCTACATCTACTGCCAGAAATTCCACAAACAGTCGCAGGAGTCGGCCGTCATCCACCCGACGACGCCCAACCACCTCAGCTACAAGGGCAACAGCACACCAAAGAACGAGAAGTACACCCCCATGGAGTTCAAGGTATTCCGCCACATTCCCCCAAAAATGTCGGTCAAGTCCCAAGAAATGTTCGAAACTCAAATTCCCGCAATACTAAAGAAATATTTTACATGCAAATGTTCAGACGCTGCTACTCTTTGAGTCTTGGTGGATTTCTAAGACGTTAATGCGTTTGACATTTTAATCACGACGACGAAGCTCCGCTGCAGTTTGCGGCGTGGGCCGTAGTCCTGCGTGGGCGTCGGTCTCACATTTACCCATGTAAAAATACACCAAGGCTCTGGCACGGATTCATCCTTTATTAATAACCTCCATTAAGCCGCTTTAAGCATCATCTGTTGCCCCAGCTGTTTCTGATTGATCGCGGATCCTGTCCAGTTGGCTCCGTTTCCGCTCGCTTGCCCTCCCCCTGTCCTTTCTTTGACATCTGCGTTGTTCGTTCCGCCTCCGCACTTCGGCCTTCTCGGCCAAGGTGGACTTGAGGCCGGGGAGAAATGCGCCGTAAGGCGGGCGTGCCCGCAGCTCCCCCGAAGAGAGGAGGAGATCGGACACCGCGCGGCTCAAAGACGCGACGTGGCGCCGACAGGGCGGCACGGACCAGCAGGAAGGCGGCGGCACCTAATTGAAATAAAGCAGCTTAGGATTTGATGCATTAGATGAAGGGAACCCCGGCGGAACGGCCGAGGAATCGAGGCGGTAATGAAGGTGAAGGTGGAGGCTAATGGGAAACGCTCACTTCGGCGGCCTCATTACATCAGAACAGGTGTGCCTGTTATCTGGCTACTGCCGCTGCTGTAGAATTTTGTCTTCATTCCATTATTTATATGCTTAGCCAACTTAACAGGATGGCTTTACGCCAAAATAATTTTACAGGCGGTTAACTTGTTTGCGCGGCAGGTCTGTGCATTTGGTGGACCCGTGAAGGCCGATGGGCGCAACACAGGGTCTCACCTGTGAGGACCGCAGGCAACTCCACGCCTCCCACAGATTCTGTTCAGGCTCCCGTGCCCTCGGTCACATCAGGGCTGTGCTTGACACTGACTCTCTACCCCCTGCAGACGCTGAACAAGAATAACCTGCTGCCGGATGAGAGGACCAACTACTTCCCGTCGCCGCTGCAGCAGACCAACGTGTACACCACCACCTACTACCCCCCGACGATCAATAAATACGACTATCGGCCGGACTCCTCTCCCTCCCCTTGCAGGACCTACCCACAGAGCTGAAAGGAGCCCCCTCCCCTGCTGACACACTCGCACGTCCTGCCCGAATTCAACATGAGCGTTGCCGTGGCAACCGCACCGGACTTTCCATGCCTGCCCCCCTCTTTCGGGGTCTTGTATAAAGACTGGAGGCTTTGAAGAGCCTGGACATCCGGCTTGTTCCGTGTGTCCTCCCCACGAGAGGATGAACGTGACACTTTACCACGGTATCGGCCCTCTCTCCTTGGACATCTGTGCTGTTAGATGCCAGCTTTTAGGAACCTCAGCGGGAGGAGTTACGTGCAGACGAGATGCCGGGGACTCTGCTGCGCGGAGAATTCGGTTGCCCAGAAGACTGGAAGAGCGACAGCAGGAACAAAGGGGTAACCGGAGGACCACGTCAACGCGATTCCGCAACACCGGTTCTTCCCGCTCGAATGTGGCTAAACACAATCTCTCCCAAGAAAGTCATAAAAGTTCACAAGTTGACAAATTAACCAAACGTTGGAGTCATAAAGAAAAATGACCTCAGCTCTGCAGCACTCCAGTATTGGTTCTCGCAAGGGGACACAAAAGTGAATTAAAGAGTTCCATAATCCTTAATCCCATTGTGTGCGCAGTCAGTCACTTCCTAGGTTTCCTCTGGGTCGGTTTTCGATCGGCTCATTGATCAGGTGACTGCGAGCTTGCGGCAGCTGCAACTCCCCGCCACGGGCGACTGACCGAGTCCTGAAGGACTTAGAGGCGGTTCTGTCCTGTTCGTCCTGCAAGAGTCTGCTGTCTGCTTTTCGCAGGCCAACATGCGGAAATGCCTGTCTTCCAGGTGGCTCTTTGTGGAGGTCAGAACCTGGGGGGACTTCCCTTGCTGATGGTTCAGCGTTTGCGGCCAATGGATTAACCAGACATCACGGGACACGCCATGGGACGGGGCCCGTTTTGTCGCCTCGGACAACGGAGGCACTGCTACGTAGGTGAGCGCGTGGCAACTCCTGAAGTACCTGCGGCAGAGGTTCAGTTGCAGGTGTAGAGGTGGCCCGAGGGACCCGGCAAACAGTGAATATCCACTTCCGTGGATCACAAAATCGCCGTTGCTTTTATAACAGATCAAAGCGTGTCGGTCACCCACTGACCACTCTGCCAGGTTTCCAAATCTGTACCGCATTTTCGAAACATGCTACGGTGTGCCGGTACGTTTGCGATTTTGCCACTTCCTTTACGTCTTTCATTTACCCACTGAAAAAGGGTAGCAAGCAAGCCGCCCCCCCAGGGCTGCTTCTGCTGTAACATCCATTCCTGCAGCTGGTTTGCAAAAAGGTGAAACAACAAGTAGAATCACAGCATGTGGTAGAATATATTTACTCTGTCCCTGTATCAGACAGTTGCTAACAAATGTAAATCAAAATGTTCTCATTACTAACACTTCTAATCTAGGATTTTAAAGAATATGTAGTGTCCCACAGGCAGAGGTCTTAAGGAAAGCGTGTGTGTGGGTGCACAGGGTTGAAGGTAAACGGGCTGCAGAGAGTGGTTTCCTATATACAGTATGTAGAGGTCTGTTTGTCCATTACCAGTAGAATGTTGAAGGGGCACAAAGGGACAAATCCTGTCACTTTTGTGCAGAAAAGCAGGCTGTCGCACCACCTTTTAAAGAAAACAACGGAAATAACATGTCGGACATAATGAGCGGTTTATGGACAAACTTCTAACCGTTCCTCTGGACACAACAGGAGTTCAAGACCACGGCCCCGTAACGTTCGGTGGAACCGCAGCAGTCCGTTTGTACAGGAGATGCTGTTGAGCCATGTACATATAAAGCTAGGACTGTGTAAATGCAAACTGTACAGCTAACGCTTTTTTAAAAGCCTTACAGGTGTAAAAAGAGCAGGACTGGGGTAATGCCAAGCGCAGAGAAGAAGGTGCGGGTTGGACTTGGTCTGGCCAGCGCTGCACTGCAGGGCTCCTCAGCAGGGTCCCACCACTGCTTTGGGGCTTCGTGTGAAATGATGCTATGGATTAATAACGGTTCTCCGGGTCTTTTTGCACCAAGTCGAGATCCGGTTTCCATTTGAAGGCCCGGTTTTACATACCAGTGTAACTTGGAGATCAACACAGAAAACAGTCTGCACTTGGAAAGTCTCGGCCTCGGACAGCAGCTGTTGGGACACGGACGTCGGTCTCTCGCACGCTTCCAGACGCACGCCCTGCTGGATTAATAGTTGTAGGTCCATCTTAGAATGTAAACATTTTCGATCGGACGTCTGCTCTCGCAAAGCTGGACTCGATGGTATGCGGATGTTCCGATGAGCTCCACTGCAGAGGTTTGGTGCCCTTCTATGCAACTGACTTGTTGGTACTGTTAGATATGTGATCTACACTGTAATCACTGCCTTTTAGACACTGTGAATTTTTTGCTACTCTCTATTTTTGTATATTGTACATTGTAAAGAATAATAAACCAGAATCTTGAAGCCAGAGGAGGTTTGCCCAGCACTCTCATTTCGTAAAAGGAGTCTTTCTGACACAGCAGGGCCCCCATGGATCCGTTCAAAGGCGGGTCTGCCCGGTAATAGTTGCTGTTTATTTTGCGATGTGGGCACCGTTTCTCCAGTAGATTCTCCCAGTCGCGACTTGCCTGCCGTGCTTCACGCTGTTTGTTCGTACTGCAGGCCGATCACCGTGAGGGGGGGTACGCAGGCTGCCCCCCCCCATCCTGAAACAGGTTCGCTGGCCGCCATCCAGAGCTGAGCCTAGAGAACAACACGCGTGTACGCCATTACTCTCATCGACACCCCGTTCATACTGGCGAAAGGAGGCTCCTTACAAAAAAGGAAACGTAAAACCCAGGTCTGCTGCTCATAGTCTGAAAGCGGCACTTCTTGGACTGAGAAGGGAAATCAATCCCTGCTGGTAAGCATGTCAACAGGCCCTCGGGAACAAGCTAACATGGGCAGAGATGGGAATCTTTAAGCGCCGTGTCGGGAATGGCTGTCACGAAGCTCGGTTTTGGGCAGCCGCTGGGAGGCCAAAGATATTGTCTTGCGAGCTGGGAGCTTCATGTGGCCCGGTGTTGCGTTTCTGAGCCTGGCTTAGATGCGCTCCTACGACAGCCCAAAGGCATCCGTCGCGATCCGAAGTGTCACCTTACGTCACGCCTGCAGGGTTCGCGACCCACCCCGAGCGCGAGCCAAGCGTTGCCTCATCCACGGCCGGGTGCGCCGGCTGCTCCCCTAACTCCCAGCTGTAGTGGCTCTCGGCAAGAAGCGTCTCGGATCCAGAAACATCCTGGCTCTGTTGCTCTCTCCGCTTTGCCATTTAAAAAGCTGGGAACCTGCAGTGGAAAAACATGCTAATGTCTCTCAGGGTCTAATGGGAGTTTCATTTTAAGGTTTGCTTTTATATAAATGATTCATTAACAAACGCGGACTCCTTTCTGCTTCAGACCTCTTACTTCCACTGCTGCCTGAGAAAAGATAATAATAAGATTCATACATACAATACCATTCACTTTGGTCACAGCAGGGTTGCGGAGGTCCAGACCCTATCGCAGAGGCAGAGGGCGTGCGTGCAAGGGGTCGTTCTGAGCCACCAGTTCACCCGAAACAAGTCTTTGGACTGTAGACGGGAACCAGAGGTCTTCAGGGAGACAGGCAGTACATGGGTAGAACCTGCAAACTCCACACAGATCGAGCAGCATTTGAACCCACGTCAGAACCCGCAGCCCAGGTGCTGTAAGGAGCCACCATGCGGCCCATTAAAAACAGTTTTCTTCTCCCAAGTAAAACACACAACTCAACAAAATTTCAAAGTAATGCTTCACCTTTCTTTTCCTCGTGTCTGTAAGTCCGTAACCGTGATGAAACCGGGTGTCCCGTCCAAGGGCGTTCCACAAAGAACGCGTGCTGTCGCTGAAATTGCGGCCCACGTGAACGAGGAGCACGGCAACAATAAACCGACCCTCTGCGGTGTGAAAGGAGTCCGTGAGACAGTCGCAGATACAGAGGCAGCTCTCGGCTCTGCCGCCAAAGGTCCCCGACCACCGTTCTCGCTCTTATTATGAATGCATTAAGCTGAGTGAATTGGCTGCTATTCACAAATTTATCAGTTTAATCCTCACTAGAATTGGTCCCCCCCGCATCAGCGAAATGACAAACAGAGAGGACCAGCGGGTCTCCGAGGGACATGCAGAAAGGCCACCGGTGACCGGCAGGCTAAGGTCAACGGGAAATGTTAATATTCTGACAAAACGCTCGGCTAAGAAAACGTTTGAAAAATCTCTTACGGGAAACAGTAGGTAAGTTATTCCACAGTCGGAATGTTTTTGTTCAGAAACGGCCCATTCTAACAGAATCAACTGTGTCCCCATAAAAGAAAAGGTTTCTTTTTTATTTTGGCGTAACTTTGGTAACCTGGATTAACCTCTCCCCTTTTTATTAGCGTCATTGTGAGGCGGAGAAGAAGTGCCAGGCCAGGTTTTCTGTGCGAAAATGCAACGCTTCACTTTTTTTTTTGCTTCCCACCGCTACTGAGCTGTTTGAAAAGAATTGGCGCTTGAAAGGCAACAAAAAAGTGGGCCCATTAAATTTAAGCAAAGAACAATAACAAGAAAAGCTTTTAACCTGCAACTGTGCAGGCAATACTGTCAGCCCATTTACCTCATGCATCACAAATCTTTCAAGCGGTTTCTTTTTCTTTTTTATTTGCGTTAAACCTGTGCAGATTGCCGACATCCTGGAAACCAAAGTCCCCCTCGTGCATCTGCTGTGTCCCTTGTTCTGAAAAAGACATAAAAACCAAGGGAAACTATGGCAAAACATTTATATTTATTTTCAGAACACATTTCAAAAATACAAGAAAAACCGGGCCGCTTTCTGAACAGTCGCTGCCGCACTATGAATAAACCCATAAAATTTGCAGCTTCCACTGGACAGTTAAAGGAGCTGCACTTTACTATGATTTACCGCGTTTACCGAGAAACAGGTTCATAAGAGATGTGTCGCTAACCCTAACCATCGCATTGCGGTACTATAAAGGTAAACGGAAAAGTCGGAGAGAGAAATCACGGCTTCCCTGCGGAATCGATCGGACAGCCGACGGGGGCAGCTTTCCGTTTCGGTGTCTGTCGAATGGCGGCTCTCTTTATCGCACCGTCACCAGGGCCGTTACACTCCTCGCTGTCGGATTTTCCATTTGCGGGTCCCGATTTAGCCCGGCTGTCGACGGCGCACAAAAAGGGCCGCGTTATCAGCGGCCGCTCAGCGACTGGTAATTGTTTAAGCTGAGGAGGGGAGGAGGGTCAGGTGTCAGGAGTTGCGATGCAGACGCGCGACCGTCTTCCTTTGTTTCGCAGAAAACACTTAATCTTGTCTGTGTTTGGGACCAGATGGCGAGAACAGTACCAGGCAAAAGTTTGAGGACGCAAGGGCATCCTGGGAAATGGGCGTATGGGATGAATCGGACAGAAGAGCGAAAGCAAGGCAGCCCGCAAATGTCCTGTCTGGGAAGATGTGGTGGCTGCTTTCCTAGTTTCCACCAAGTGGACTTGTCTTCCAAAACAGTCACCATGTTAAGCGTTTGCCTGCTGCATACAGGGACACGGCAAGAGTCGCAACTAAGGGGGGGTGGCGGGTAGGCAGGCGCATTGAGTGCAGCACAACTGGAAAAGAGGCCTGCGGACCCACAGCTGAATCACACACCTCTTTGGTTGCTATCAAAGACAAATTTGAGCAGAGGATAATCCAGCAATCCTTGCAGATCCACTGCTCTTCATTGTTACCACGGCAGACCGGAGGCAGAGTCCTAATCCTGCTTTCACCAACGGCGGCCGTCGGCTACGATGCTCTTCGAAGGGAACTCGGCACCAAAGATGCAAGGAAGAGGTTTCCACACCACCGGTCACAGTAACACCAAAATTGAATCAGCCAGCATCTCCCTGCCCAAAGAAAAGATAAAACTTTGTGTTCTCTGTATTTTCATCCAATATAAAAGAAAATATTCCTTTAAAATGTCAATTTGGTGGACCTGGCAGGACAGCATGGAAATGGCAGGATATACAGTAGATACTACAGATACTGTATTTAGTGTCCTGTGCCACTGGACTACAATCCCGAGTTTGACGTGAGAAAACTCGAGAGACAAGACTTCAGCAAGTATAGCGTTGGATCCTGAGGTTCCCAAATGTTTCAAGTCAGCTTAACAACAACCTCAGTGCCATTTCTGCAGACCAACCCAACGCTGCATGGTCCGAACTCAAGAAAACAGCAAATTAAACTTTGGGAAAATGAAATTTTGGTAGAAAAGCACTGGAGCAAAGCAGAGCCACAAACCTGTCCATCACACCTCTCTCTATTAAAGCTCCATAAACCCATCAGCTTCCAGTCATGCTGCGCCTCGCAACCCTCCGCCACCCCTCCTTCTCTCTTTGTTTGTTATCCGAGCCTCACCGGGGGCTCAAGAACCTCTGTGAATTCTACCAGTAGCTGCACATATTCCTTCATTTCCTGGAAAAAATGAGTTCCTAGCAAGAAATATGTTTGCCTCAAGCCTTCTTGAGAGCATTTAACAAGAGTGGGTTTGGGGAAAAAAATACAGTTGCAGGTATCATATCAACTGTACTATTGCTGGAAACACACATGCACAAGTTTCATGCCAAAATGACCAGATGAGGAGAGCAGCAGCGATACAAAAGGCTCTGCACAGCCACAGAGCTCAACAGGTTTTCATTACACGGTGCGAAGTCTTAGGAAAACCTGGGAACAGAGGTGCTGCCGCAGCAGTCTTAGTTTTACATATTTGGAGGAGGCTGACAAAACTGCGGAGGGAACGCATCACGGTTACACAGGAAGGGATTTGGGTTCACGGAATCTGGCCGGTGCCAGTGGCGGGAGCCTGAGAGGAATATCTAGACGCTCCAGTGGCACTGGAGGAAAGGCAAGTCTCTGTACAAACAGCATGCATTAACATAAAGATTTCTTTGGCTTCTGGGACCTTCAGGCTTCTGGACAGGGATTGCAGTGGATATGTGAGAAAGGAGGTCAAACATGACCTCAGGTTCCACAGGAGCCACTTCTCCACCAAGCGCTGGCATTGTGGTTGGACAGCCATCAGGTGAGTTTGCGGACAAGACCAGCAGCTCCTGCTCCATCTCACCACCCCACAACCTCTTTCTCAAATGGAAAGGACGACACACCGGCTGCAAAGTTTAAGTCACACACAACCCTGGAGAACCGTGGAGGAAGGAGCTTTGGCCCACATCGATCGTGGCCTAAAACAGTTGTGCTGCAATACAGGCGCAATCCAACAACTGTTTACTGCTGTTTACTTAAGCCACAGGGGGAGAAGCTATTTTCTATCAAACTCTGAAAACAAACAGATAGTAATAATGGATGAGAGGGACACTTTGACATGTTTAATGGTAGAGATACCAGAATCCTATGTGAACACTGTGCACATCTTCAACCGCTGTACGGTACAAGAACACGGTCATCACAGTGTATTGAGTAGCGACACACAAAAATCCACAGGTTACTGAAAGTTAAGGCAAACCGTTCGCAAAGCACAGACGAGTCTATGCACAATGGTACTCCCCCCAACCCCGACCCCGCCGCCAACAGTCAAACTTGCAGCCACAGACGGGTTTTGCGGCATCTCAACTGGCTTCGAGTCGCAAAATTAAGTTTTATCCAATTT
The DNA here is from genome assembly GCA_018136845.1 of Heterotis niloticus. Classification (NCBI taxonomy): domain Eukaryota; kingdom Metazoa; phylum Chordata; class Actinopteri; order Osteoglossiformes; family Osteoglossidae; genus Heterotis; species Heterotis niloticus. The sequence goes on from CM030897.1 coordinate 1,452,258, forward strand.
CTTTTTTTTCCATCGGTGGACCTGTGCGAGAGCCACGCTGCTCCTTTGCTCAGATACCCTCACAACTTACACAGCTCTGTCCCCAGTTCAAATCTTGTTCCTATTGTGTGACATTAAAGATTAATTTTAAAAGTAATGAATTAATGCTGCGCCCATGTTCTTCTGCAATATATAACAGCGCTTTCATTATTAAAATCATTATTAGTATTATTATCAAAATGCTCAGCTGACACGGTGACTCATAACTGCACCAACTCACAGGGTGTCCTGCCCAAGGGCACCACTGCAAGAGGCTTAAACCTATGACCTTCAGGTTACAACTCAGCATTCCTCTAGACCCACTGCAAATTAAATGAGCTCTTGTACACCATGACCCCTGCTGGCCACCGGTATGTATTGTGTTTCCTGGCGTTTTATGTCAGCTGCTGCCTGGCAGGACCCCTTTCTTCTTCAAGACAGGCCGAGCTCCTCCACAGAACAGCCCCTAGATGTGCACATGTAATAATCCTGCACCGGTACTCCACTTCACCAAATATGCTTTATTAAACAGTCATCTCTGTGTTAGTGTATTGGCCACTGAATTGTAATCATGCAAATCACATTTAAAAAAAGGTTAAAATCTCTAACCTTTTCAACACGTGAAAAAAGAACAGCCCAGCACATCCGCTTCATCGCTTCCACATTTTCTATTAACTGACCAGAAGGAGGGGCCTCCTCAGTCTCATCCAATCAGAACCCTCGGCACTGGTACGTGCTGATCTGCCAATCATCTACCTGAATGGAAAAACTGTGAGAACCTGACTGCCAGTTGAACAGCGGAAGAGCTCCATTTTGGGTCTCCATAACAAGAAATCGCCACCAATTTAAAAAAAGAACACTTAAAAGTATAACTGACGCTATTAAAACCGTATCTGTTCTCCTGCAAGCTTCTCCGAGACTCACGGAGTGTTCGTGTTGTCCTTTCTTCACCAGACCAGGGTGAAAGAGAGGGGTTGTAGGACTCCTAATGCTTCTCCTAAACAAGTGTATGTAAACAACGAGTAAATATTCCCTCATGTCACGCCCACAGTTGACGTTACAGCTGAACAGCACTTAAAAACAACCTGAATTTACAACAGGTCTCAGAGAACTAGAGAACTAGTGGGCATTCCGACACAAACATCGACTCGATTCTCCTAACTAACATTTAGGAAACCTTTGATTAGCTGTGGTTTTCAGTCAAAACAAATGCATAATCTGCATTATGATAAATATGAACATTTTTCTTATTCATTCTGGAAAACAAAGACATCGATAAAATGTTCGCCGAAGCCAAGGGATACGTTGTGCCTTCGGTCTCCACGTTTTCTTTTCTCTGTGCAATTTGGAGCTACAAGGCTCAAGGGTAAAAGGTTCTAGTCTTTAAAAGGAAGGTCCACTCAGACAGAGACAAAGACGTCCAGGTAGAGGCGGTCGTAGGATTCCCTGAAGAACAAGATGAGGACGAGGCTGAAGAGACAGGAACCTGTGAGACACCAGTTGAGCCACGAAAGGTCTGCAGAAACAAGAAAAGCAAGAAGTCAAACAGCTGCTATTTAGCACAATCTCCAGTGCCTCCTGAACTGGTATCATCAACCCATCACTCCATGGGAGTTTAGGGAGAACTAGTTCAAGTGGTCAAATGAGTTGTCCATTTATCAACACATCATGCTTCTACAGTCTACAGAACACAGTAGGTCATTTTACAGTAGGTCAACATGCAGGTCATCTGAAATTCACCAAGGGACCTTCCACACAAAATTCATGTGCACTTCCCAACACACTGACTAATGCAAGTCAACCACATTTGGTTGGTTTTTGGTCTTTACGAAGTCCCTGGCAAAATCAACCAGCATGGTTATCATACTATACTTCTGGGGCATGTTATTCCATCAGGGATATGGCCAGTTGAGGAGGCCTTTGTTCTTTGGGAAGACCACGACGTGAAATACCACAAAATGTAGCCAAACACTTAGGCTAAGAAGGAAAGTGAAGGACAACTCAAAACGAAGCTAAGGACTTGGGTATGAAATGTTGAAAATGAGTTTTAAACAAGTTTACTGAAAAATTTCACTGGTGCTGTACATAAATTTCTGCACTTTCAGGAAAACAACCCCGTTTAATTTATCCATACCCTACATTTGAACACTGAGATAAAGCCTTTCTCTTTGTCTTTGCACATTCATGGTCTGCTGGTCAAAGCCAAAGACCTCATGAGATGAACAATTGAGCTGTTGCTAATCCGCCAGTGCAGCTCCATCCCTGAATGTGGATGTGCAACAGCTCGATTGTTCGTCTCATGAGCAGAACCACCCCTGGGGGGGAGGGGTGAACAGGACCCTTGTTTAACCGGAATGTCCTACTGAGATACCACCATGCAGCACTCTTGTGATGCCCAGATGTGCAAATGTGCACAGGCGTTCAGGAGCACAGAAACGCTGTGGGATTACGACACGGTCATGCCATAGCAGAAACTGGGAGCGAGTCAGAGTTGGTACATGTCACTTGGGGAAAGTGTGTTGCTAGTCCAAGGATGACAACATCCCGTGCAACTGCTGCACAGCAACGTCCTTCAAGGAGCTGGAATTAAAAATAGCAAATCAGGTCACAGGCTGAGCAGCCTTTAAGTTCCTGCATTACTGACGTTTCTGTGTCTGACAACAGCAGTTTGTCCTTTTAGTCGAGAAGCTTAATCGACCAAAGGAGCGATGCAAAGCGCATTGTGGGTCAGCCGTGGCAGAACAACACACAGCCAAGGCAGTTTGTGTCACTGGAAAACCATGTTTCATACCGCAAAAGAGCAAAATAAACATCTTAAGGAGGGGCCATAATGTGCGCAGTGTGGAGAACCCTGTTTCTTCCAGTCGCTTCGTCGGTTAATGAGGTCGACGAGTTGTTGGATGGTTTTGATGTGCAGGTGGAAAATGGAACTTCTGTCACCACGTTGCTTCATTTCTCTTCAGTATGTCGAGCCTTCTCACATTGCATTGAGGCCAAGGGACAGAGCAGTAATGAGTACGCAGGACATCCCTGTCTCAGGTCTACATGCCCCAACCAGCCAGGAAAGGTCACCCGGGAGGTAGGAGGACCGCTGCTTCTTGACTAAATGCTTCCAATGAAGAGCTTTATCCTAAGCCCACAAGGGAACCGGCTCATCTGAATGACACTTCGCTTCTGATTTAGTCAAACGAAAGGAGCGGGGGCCATTTCTCCACCCACTTACGGAGGTTTGCCCAACTGAACAAACAGAACAAAACAAACCCGAACGTCGCTCTCAAATTGCTGCGGGCGAGCGATCATAGCAGAGCAATTATTCCTCGGCTGCCACTTTCTCGGACGAGCAAATTGCCTGGAAGTTTTTTTCCACCCCATTCCTCACGTTGAGATGCACGCACGTTATCAGAAGTTCAATTGAGGCTGTCTTTTTTGGCGTTGGCGCCGAGTCGAATGCTGATCCATGGACAAGATGCCAGAGGAATGACAGCAGAAAAAGCTCATCTCCATCACCAGGCCCACACCCCGCCTCGTAAACAGTGTGCGGCAAGAGTGTATTTACACGCTTTCTAACTCCATGGTCCCAAGGGCCCAATAACCATTTGTGTATTTGCCGGTAAAAAGGTCGTAGGCAGGATAGGTCAGAGATCAGATGTGGGAGGAGGGCTTTTTATTGCTGCCATTACTCTGCTGCCTGTTGTGCCCCCTGCTGATGCTACAACTGAGAACATTTACAAAATTTGTGAGTTTATAGCACACAAAATCTTTCTTGGGTGCACCTACACACACACACACACACACACACACACACACACACACACACACACACACACACACACACACACACACACACACACAGTGTTTGAACAAGGCAAGCTGGAGGTTTAGTGCGGTTTTAAATTTTACTGTCACAACATTACAGCTCCCCTCATTGTCTAACGGGGCAGAAACAAGGGTCTTATTGTGAAAAATGACAAGAGTTTCCCAGCAGAAATGCTTCCTTACACAAGTCTTGCAAGCTTGGAAGCAAAAAGACAAAAACATGATGAGATCACAGTCTTGCTGGCAGGTGGCGACTGCAGCATCTCAGTGATGAGATCTGGACAGCGTGTGTTCTTCGCGCTATCCGAGGTGGAGATTGTCTGAGGAACGGTGATGGGAGCCATGCCATGGGATGACATCAGCGCTCGCCGTGACAGGGAGGTGTTCCTGGAGTCACCGGCCCACAGTGAGGTCAGACGGGGACCAAGGCCAGCAAGGCAGACGGAGATGGCGGCAGTGAGCCAAACCTGCTCTCGAAAGCACCTACAAAACCCAAAGCCGATGCAAAGGATAACGTAGCATGGGGTGGGGTTACTCCCCTGGGGTGGCAGTGACCGGGTGAGTGTGTTCAGCAGAAAATGACATGAAACAAACAGCACCCCCAGAAAACGGCAACACTGTCCGGCCCCCAACCCCTCTTGGTTCGGTCTGCGGATCAGGAGGAGTCAAAGCCGTCCCATCGGAAGCTCCTGCACAAAGCGCCTTCATGCCTGTAAAGGAACCAGATCTCCCCCCCGCGTTAAGCTGTGCTAAGCTTGCTCATCTCGGTTTAATCTCCCTCTGTGGTCCAGAGGCGCACTGAAAAGAAGCCAGTTGCTCTACTGCGCACAGGCTAACGCAAATTCCACCGGCCTTGTGCTCGTAGCAACGCTGAAGCTAAAGTTAACGCTAACCAACCACGGGCACGGGGGCCAGCTGTCCGGCAAGGGCGAGAAGTTCCGCTCTGCTACTGCGACAGGGTGCCAAAATCCATGTCCTTGTTTACATATTTATTTATTACTTATTACGATTTCAGGCTGTCTGAACTGAGCTGCCCACGGGGCGATCAACAGCACACTAATCCGATCCTCTTTCCGTGCTTCTTCTGCGGTCAGACAAGACGTGACAGTCGTTCTCCCAGCAGGGCTGAGTGCCTTCGTCTTGAAGATGTCAGACCTCCTGCTTGCTTGGAGAGCAGCGAAACATTGTCAGGGAGAAGATGCTCTAAAAGTGAACTAATCATTTCAGGCAGGCAAGTTTCTGAGGAGCATCCCACGCACACTTCAGCGAAGCTTTGCACAAATTAGAGGAGTTCAAACATTGTCTTGCTCAAAGAAACATGAAGTCCAGGCTGAGTCCGTTTAATCAATAAACAAAAAGCTTGAAGATGCTGTATGGATGAGCTGTGCCCACCAGCATAACCCAGGGTGGCATAGTGGTGTAGCAGGGTGGCACCGGTGCCTCACAGACCCTGGGCTGGGCATTCAGGCGTGTTTGCCATTTGCTCGGTCTATGCGGAGTTTGCATGTTTGTCCTCTGTTAACATATGATTCCTCCCGCAGTCCAAAGACATATTTCAGGTTCACTGGTGACTCTAAACTCTCCTTTGTGTGTATGTGTGAGGGGGCAGGAAGGCAAATTCCCTCAAACAAGAGGAAAGGTAGCATAGTGGACAAAGGAGACCAGAAAAAAGATAACCAAACTTTTTATCTGTTTGCTGAGCCTCTTACCTGTGATGTAGAAGGTGAGAAAGAAGAGCAGCAGGCCAGTGAAGAGGTTGTTGAGGAAGGTGACTACGCCGCAGGTGATTCCTTCGGGCACTGGGTACACTGTTTCGATAAAGAGTTCGAAGAAGATGGGCACGCTGCTGTTGATGAAAATGCCCACGAGGATGCAAGATGTATAGAGGGTGGCTGTGGGACAAGGGGACATGAACAGAGAATGTTTAGGGGACTCGCTGGCACAGTCCATCACACAAACACAAAGTAGCATCGCATATACACGGTATGTTTACGGCAGCGACCTATTAGTATGCTCATCAGCATCAGGTCTTTCACATCTAGCCGCTTATTTTTGCATACCTTTGAGAGATGATTGTCCAGAGGACACTTTTTATGCAATGCCATCATGTTAATATACTTGGAATAGACAAGGTAAAGAAGGTATAGGGGCAAGGTGGAGCGTTGGATCTGCTGAGCAGCAGGGTTCACAGTGGGGCTCATGGACAACCACTGCTGGTCAGCTGATGTCACAGAAGCTGTTTATTGCATAATAGGCCAAATTACTTCCTCCGTACCTTCAGGAGATATGCGTTCTCTATGGACTTCCATCTAATTTCTCAGTTTACACCCATTTTGTCACACACACACACACACACACACACACACACACACACACACACACACAGGGTTGGTGTTGCAGCGGAAAGCCCAGATGGCCAATGACAAACAAGCTCAGCGCTGCTCCCTGTGAGCCATGTCCTCTTTGTGCTTCTCAGAAAACAAACACCGCGTTTGCCAGGAGCCCTCGGCCGGCTGGGGATTCGCTGCCTCTCTCTGCCTGGTACGAACAAACAAAGCTGGGAAAACCGCCTGGCCGCTGACAGAGCAGGTGTTAGTTACCGATGTGCTCAACGCAAGTCTTCTCCCAGATCCTCACTGATCCAGGCACAGCAGAACTCCTGGGAGCTCATGAGTCTTTGCAATTAATCAGTCAGCTTAGCCATTCCAGCTCCAACCACATCAAAGCACAGCAGTTTCAGGATACCTGACCTACCTGTGGTTGAGGGGAGATGGGTGATTCGGGTCAAGCAGGTGAGGGTGAACCAGGTGGAGGCCAAAGATGCACCTGCAAGCATCAGCACCAGAATAAGCTTCAACATTCCCCGGATGGAGTCCGCAAACCTGGAACACAACAGGGAAAGGTGGGAGTAGGTCAGTAAAGCACACACTAACTCATTTCCAGCTTGGCAAGCTTAGGGCACAAGCCAATCTTTATGAAGAAGACTTAAAATTTTAAAGAAATAAAATTTTAAACTACATCCAAAAAATGTGAAGTTTTTTTTTTTTTTTTTTTTTAAACTCCATTTGATTTTTTTTCTTCCTTTAGTGCTTCCACTGCACCCCAACTAAAAGGTTTTGCATTTTTTTGTAATTTTTTCAGGATTTTTCAGGAAAGACCACTGGTGTGTATGGGTGTGTTAATCTGGTTTTGGGGTTATCACCTTTCTTGGGAAGGAGATGGCCAACAGGGAGCAGGTTGGTTCAGCTTTCAGCTTTATTTGCAGCTTTACATGCTGGCTCTAACATCATCGGTAGCTGTTAACTCGCTCCAGTCCATCAGCTATATTTCTGGAGCTCTTCCTAACCAAGGAACCATAATGATTCTGTAACGTAGCCCTCGCGTGTCACCAACATGGCTACACTTTCGACTGAATAATACAGACCAGCGGAGATCTGTGATGAAGTGGCACCTTACACCTCAGTGTTGCAGGTCTCTGTTGTGGACTGAGGCCTGGACTCCAGCTCCGCACCTTGCGGGGTCAACTCCCAAGTCCCATGGGACAATGAGTGCTTAATATCACACAGCAAGGCAGGCAGGCAGCCCAACATTACACTCCTTCCTTCAGCTCCAGCTGCTGAGTTTAATCCAGAGCTCAAAGGAAAGGAAATCAGTCTCCATTATATATTAAATTAGACCGTGCCAGAGTTCTTTGACCAGCCTGCTCACAACTCCAGTGCTTTACACTGTGCCATAAATTACCTGCATTCACATCAAGTTCCTGTGAAGGGTGGAGCTCTCTCTAAGGGGCAGGGAAGGCCACGCCCCCATCTATATCTGTACAAACAATAACACCTTATTGTTGGCTCCGCCCCCTTATGCTGCGCCGGGAAATCGATTAATCAAAGCCATCGCCTTAAAGAAAAAATATGAGCTCATTTCCTTCACGACACCTTTCAGCAGATTAAAAGACGGCAGCGGCCCCGATCGATCGAGCATGGCTGGAGACTGCTGAACGGAATGCACGCCTCTCTGCTGCCCTTTCTGTCTGTCTGTCAGCCCTCCGCTTTAGTGGATTCTGCACTCTCGAGACAACTGACGCTCTTAAATGCCATCTCCACGTGGGACACCAGAAGTCAAAGTCCAGCACCTCTTCCACTGCTGACTCCCAGTCAACAGCACCACTTCAGCACACGGCCACAATTCCCAGTCTTCACTGGGGAGGACACGTGTGAGGAAGTGACTCAACTGTGGGACGGCTGGCCGGCTTATGCAGCAAGGAAGGGGCAAACAATAAGATCCACAACATGCAGAGCGTTTCAGGAAGGATACGATACCCATGGATTTCCCCTCAGAGGTCAAACACAGCAAACCGTCTAAAAAATAATTTATGATCATATGGATTTCCATTTAAAAGTAAACCCTTAATTAACTGACTGAAAAGGATAAACAGGGGCATTTATTTGGGGGTCAATACAGAGCAAACCTCACCACGGCAGTTCCCTTTACTTCTGAATAGTAAATAGGGTACGGTAGGGTGAAGATTTATGGGCAGAAGCAAATGGCCCATTTGGCATTATTATTTCTATCACGTTGCTCAGCCAGTACTATGATGCAAAATTTTACTGTAGCAACTCAAGCAGCATTTCAGAGGGCCTCTTTATGAATGTAGAAGATGAGATGAGTCTAAAGACAGCCTGTACAGTTAACACTCCACTCCAGGCTTTAAAATGTCAAAACTGACTGGCAGGTATCACGGAAAGGGCAAAACTTTTATTTGCTGTGACCAACTTTGCCCTGCAGGGGCCAGGCATACAACCACATAGGGAACCACTAAGCATCTGATGGCAACGGTCTTTCTGCTTCTTACCTGGCCATCGCCACCCCAAACACACAGCCTCCGATGATAGACCAGAACCCGATCCATCCCGCATCCACCTGAAAAAAGACAAGCAACAATGGACAGGAAGTGGGCAGTGGGTCATGGCAACGCTAAAGGTAGCATCTGAACCAAGAGATGAGCTGCTAAAGATGGGACAACTGAATGTATTGGTGTCACCTTCAGGGCAGCACTGCGATGTTACCACTCACGGTTTAATGTAACGTGTGTTTGTTTTGCAGGCGTTCAAATTGCTCCTTTAAGGCCACCTGCCCCACGTAAAGTCTCAGCTACCCCTAATTTTATGCAAAAGCTCAAGCTAAGGACATCTTTCCTATGACAAAGTTTATTTGATACATTTTAATTCCGAAGTTATTTCAAAGCCAGAGCCCAGAATCAAAGCACTTTATACGGAGTGGATATAAGATAATGGAGAAGGAAAAGAAAGTGAACAGCGTACACACGGATACTGATAGTGTCAATAAGTTGTCACTGACACAGATAAAGTTGAACTGCAGGCATCCAGAAAATTAAAAAGTTTTCTGCAGCTTCATTGTCTGAACCCCCAAAGCAAATAAACACTGTATGAGAGATGCAGGTTTGATGGAAACAATCTCCATATGCTTGACGGGTATTTCTTAGCCTTAATGCTTCTGTACAGCCGACTGTCAGAAAAAGCAGCTCAAGAAAGCAGGTGGAAAGAAACACCTTGCAGCAGGTGGTCTAGTGGTTAAATGTGGCATTAAATTCCACCTCCTGCTGATCAAGGTACTTACCCCGAATTGATACACTAAAAATTACACTGATGTATAAATGGAAAAAGCATAAACTAAAAAAATAATAATAACGCTTGCAGAGTATGTGCAGGTTGACTATAAAATGTTTTGATGGCGTACAGTACAGAGACTATGTTCAGCCTACAGGGCATCATCTCAAATTGAACTGAACCGTAGGCCTTCAATCTGAATTACTTTGCGCATTAACTTTGAGAGGTGAAAGCGTCCCCCGGCTGAAGGCCTGGGTAATACAGCTGGAGCAAAACTGGCAGCATTTCTCTTCATCCTCAAGCTTCAGAAGATATTAAAGCATGCCGGAGAAAAATGGCCGCCATCCAAATACCAATTCTGAGGATTGATCCCTGACAAAGATGCCCTTTATGGAAATGTGGTGGGCCATGGAGGAGGAGAGCGGAGTGGCACCCACACCCCACCCGCCCACACCTGTAAAGTGAGCTATTAGGACCTGGCTGCCCTTCATTGCTTCTCTCTCAGCCCAGAGGACATATGCCTTACAGACTCCTGGTAGATGCTTCCCACATAGAGGATTACATCTCACTTTTCCCCGTGCTCACCAAACACTCAGTAGGAGCTTCAGTCTGTCTGTAAGATCATGTGACCAGTTGCCCAGTTTTGTGACTGAACTTCCAGAGGGCTACAGACATGTTGTGGGACGAGAGAACCGTGGACAACATTTTTTACCGCACCTTAGACCTTCCAAAAGTGGGAAAGTGCCTCAAAAGTAGAATTTGTTTATGATCTGGGTAGAAACTTTGCGGAATAAGGGCTTTGTCGACACGGAGTTTCCTACGGCACTGTGGCACAGTGATGCTCGGGTTCTTGACATGGTTACATTTGTCATCTCATTTGCCGCATCAGGACCAGATCCATAACCAGACCATGTTAGATCACATTAAAAATTTCAAGCTCACTGAAGAAGACTCAACTACAGCTTGACAGATTATGAAAATGTCAAAAATGTCTGATAACGTACGGAATGGTTTGAGGGCGGGATATGAACTGCACAGGACGTCTGAGGGAACAGTGTGGGTAGCGTTTGAATTTTTAAAAACATAATTAGTTTTCTTAAGGGCTGCTTTGAATTTCAAAGCATCCAGATGAGTTTGTTCAATTTTAATTACTGAGGCTGAGACCAAAAAAGGAGTGTGCGCTGAAGACGGTACTTCGGGATTCCTTGCAATGCTGCTGCGTTTGCCCTGGGATTAATTAGAACTATATGGCAATTAAAGTCACTAAATTAAATTATTTGTGAAGGCACAGTCATAAAAATGCATTGTCAGGGTCAAGCAACACAGCGCCAGAGATGGAGACAGCCTTTGAGCCCGGGATCTCCTTCTGTTCTCATGTAAGAAGGTGAAACAGTTTGAACTGAAACAGGAGACATGATTTTGGTTCCTTTGAGCAGAATTGCCGGTTAACCTGCTCTAGGGGCTCTTACCTGGCTGACTTTGGCAGGCGTGAGCACCATGTCCAGGACTCCGGACCAGCCAGCCACCACCCCCGTGGGCACCGAGTAGGCCAGAGCGATCATGAGGAAGCGCACGTTGCTGGACAGATGAAGGAAAAGGGCACTGTTAGCAAAAGGAAGCTGGCCGTCACCCGGCAGCTCTCCTCAACGGTCCAGCAAGCGGCTGAACCACAGCTAGACTTGGCAGACACAGAGATAGAACTCGCTGCGCTAAATGTGTCGCTGTGCTAAATGGTTGGAAGCTGGAGTGGAGTAACTTGGAGGCCTTGAGTCACTTTCGTTGCAGTAACAAGATGAAATCCTCAATGAGTCCTCATAAACCCACCTGAGTGACAACACCCAGACACGATGACAGTTGTATGCAGCTGATCTGATTCTCATTATTCTTACAATTTATTAATTTACAGTACTTGTTGATCTCATTCTCTAAAGGGTCTTGCGGTGTTAAGCTACATACACCGATCAACCCATCTATACAGGTGGGTAACTTTCAGCGTTTCCGTTCGGGACAGGTACCTTGATCAAGGACACTAAAGCACAAATCCGATTCGAACCTGGATCTCTCAGGTGAGAGGTGATAACTCAGTGACCTTACACTTCTACCGTAGTAGCCTGATCGAGTAACGTAAAAAATTGCTTTGTCTACAAACCTAATGTTGTAAGTCAGTACTGTTAATGAGATAAATTAATAATAACAACAATAATAATTAAAGGGCAAACTAACAAGGTTGTGATGTGGAAGAGTGGGTGGGGAGGCGGACAGTCAACCGCAACAACGCAGACCGACAGCTGGCAGTGTTTGGCACCCCTTTCCATACGCAACAAACTGTGTCATTAGATTCATTCCCATGGCAACCTGAGCCCAGAGACTCAAAGACACAGCCCCGTCACGCAGCACAGCGCCTGGGCCGGTTCGAGTCTGCAGGGGAATCCGTATCCAAAAGGGTCCGATCTGCTCCGGCAGCCAAGGAAGGTGCCCTTTCTGCCACCCGTGCATCTCCAAGCCTCAGGTTTGAACGTGGGACGCCTCCCCGGCAAGGCGCCCCTCTCTGCCAGCTAAGCTCATTAGCGGCTCTGAAAGGGAAAAGGGCCCTGTGCTTCCTTCCATTTCCAACATTTTGACTCAGGCCAAACACAAGGTAACCAGAAGCAAACAGAGACAACAAATGCAGACTTTCATCTGGTAACAATTAAAGATAAAAGATCTAAAGATAAAGTTGGCCCTTCAGCATCAAAGTTGCCCCCTGGGCTGATTTACAGCCCTGTCCAAGAGGTCCACCGCCTCCCAAATGCTTATTAAAACACAGCGTCTGTCCTGCAGCGTCTTATCCATGTGCATCGATTTGTACTTTACAGAGCCGCACGCTTTCCTGTGCTGAGGTGTCAGCAATCGCACCGTAATTACATTCTGGGTGCAACACTGCACATCTCGGCCTAATGTGAAATGACAAGCAATATTCGGGGATTTGTGTTGCATATGAACAAACATACACTGATATCAAATGCACTGAGTTTGGGAAATATACAGCGAGCAACCGATCTGCTCCAGTGAGGCATGCACCAAATCCCCCAAGGTAAGGTCATGTGGGTGCAACACAAACAGGGCCCGGTAATACCCTGGTAACCTGGGCTGAAACAGCAAAAAGCTCTTTGCCGCGCCTTCGTTGTCCTCTTGGTGAAGGTGCGGCGACAAAAGTTCAGCGACTGCATATGGAGCTCCGCAGCTGAGCTGGTTCTCCTCCCCTCTGCCTTCTGCATCGCTGCCACTGCAGTGTCTGGACCCCATCCCCTATCTCTGCCAACCCCCTGAATTCCTCAGAGTTTCTGGTTGGAGGATCAGCCAGGCCAGGACTGGGACTGCAACTGAGTCCAGGTTACTGGGCACCATCTCTATGCCCCGTGCCATACATTGAGAAGAACTGGCTAAATGTTAATTCATTTGACTATAATCATAATTTATTAAAAATACCAACTTTTTCCAATACTACAAAAAGAATTTTCAAGCATCTTCACGATGTGCTAAACACTGAACTGCATAGTTTCATTTTTAAAAATTGTGTGAAAGATAAATCTAGCAGGCGGTTCAAGAGTCAGTATTTAAGGACAAGGCTCTGAGGACTCGTGTGTCTTTTCTTCCCTTGTTAATCTTATCTCTTGCTCAGGATAGAGTGGACCTCCGCATCGCCACCAGGAACACAGACCAGATAAGCACTCCGGCCCAACTCAGCGGCCAAGAACAATGGGGGGTTAAACTCCACAAGAGTTTGGGCTCGTGTGCTTGTCCAGGCGTGGCGCAGACCCACAATCCCCCTCCAGAGGCAGCAGGACTAGAGTCTGTGCTCACAGTTCTGGAACGAGGTCTATCGGCCAGGCGAGAGCCGCTCGGCCCTCCACTTTATCCTATCTCTCCTCATCTCTCTCCACATATCTCTGACAAAAATGCCATCAGTCCCAAGATATCGCAGCCTCCCACCCCACTGCCATGTGGGCTTATTTATCAACGCTCCCTGGCTGCGGCATCAGGATCAGGGTGGTTCTGAACCATGGCGGTTCCAGTTCTGCTGGACTTTAAGGGGAGTGAGCTGTACTGGAAGTAGCTGATCTGTGTGGATGGCGTCACAGTGCCTGGGCTGCCTGTGGGTGCCATGCTAGGGGGATCCACACATGCATGCAAAGTGCAGTTCGGGTCTTACCTGAGCAGTCTGCAAATGCTGCTCCTATAGCTGAGCCTCTGGCTGGCGGCGGCCACACTGGGTGGCACCGGGGGCCGTGATGGGAAGTAAAAGAGCACGGCCACGAAGAGCACAGCGATCACGCCAAATTCTGTATGGAGATGCACATGGAAATGACACACTCATGATTGCTGGGTCCTTTTAGCATAGCTCTTTCACTCAAACACTGGCTGTTCATTTTCCAGAAGAAATGCTGGTTTAAATTTCAGGTTCTTTAGACATTAATCATTGCTGTGCCAGAGGACCTGGGTTCAAATCCCAGCTCTGTTTTAGCTCCCTTGGTCAAGGTACTTACCCTGGGTTGACACAGTAAAAATTACTTATCTGTATAGCCAGGTAATTCTTGGCAAGCCTTCATGAACAAAAAAGTGAGATAAATATATGCCAAATAGATTAGAGCGAGATTTAAAATGTACTGCTTTATCTGCACTTGGGGATCCCATTTAGTTCTTAAAATTCAGAACATGCCACACTGTCCCCCAAGTAATTTCCCCAGATATAACAAAACACTGTTGACCATTTATATAACAGTCCAAGGATTTCTTCACAAACATTTTCACTTTCTTAGAAAACATTTTCACTTAATAAGGTGGGGGAAAGAGAGCACGAGACGCGATCGTAAGACAACAGCTGAGATACGACTGCAGCACACACCGACTCTCCTTGCTGCTTCTGGCTGTGGTCAGAAATCCCAGGGGAGTTTTGCACTGGAAACTCCGGGGCCAACGCAGTTACTGCTCCAGGGGAATTCCCACTTTTAACCTTTTATCAGTAATGAACTGAAGAACCGTGTTTATTTTGAACAACTTTCTGTTTAGTGAACACATTAGGAAAAACCATCTGCATACATTTTACCACTAATTTTTCCTCTGCCTCCTATGCATTCAATTAACCAATATTCCCAAAATGGTTGGCAGGCACTTCTCTGGAACTGCATTCACTTCCCATAATGCCCCTCTCTTTTAAAGTAATACTTTCATGTTTCCATCCCTCTATCATCTCACCTGTACTTGTGCGCAATGCTTTTTTCAAATGCAGATTTGGAAGAGTGGGATTTAGTTTGGACAGTAAATTTTGGGTACAAATTTTCAAGGGTCATAAAAGCTCATTTTTGAATAGAGAGATTACAGATATCAACGACAGCTTTATTTACCTGGTACTTTTACACCAAAATACTTTCAGTACTTGAGGGAAGAAGAGGGAATTCAAACCGGTTCCTCCGAGCGCAGTCTACCTGTGGCCCCTGTATAAAGGCACTTCCCCTGAACTGATGCAGTAAAAATCACCCTACTGAATAAATGGATAAGCAGCAGGATAAGTAGTGTAAGGCCCACACCTAATACCGTGAATGCTGTGGAGAAAAGCTAGCGAGAAAACAACAGGCAATAATTATTATTCACCCATTAATCTATTCATTGTGGTCCAACTGTGGGTCCCTGTCTGTGTGGCACATCAGGGGCAATAACCACTTCCACAGCACCAGTGGAGCTGGGTTTCAAGCAACTGCCCTGCTGTATGCTGCTGCTGCTGGAAGGAAAGGTAAAGGAAGGGAAGAGCAAAGCAGCAGCCGAGCAACAGTGTGTAAGTGCCATCTTGTGTGGGTTGGTGCCCAGTCGAGTGAATTAACACCACTGGCTTAGCACCCCCTCCACCCTGGGGGACTGTGTGCACGAGACTGCTCTGGCATCAAGGTTCAGCAGCTCTGTCATGGTAACATGCAGCCTGGCTTTTCAAAGAAACTTCGTAAATGTGTTGCGCTCAGAATTCGCTCCACGTCCAAGTGCTCCGTTGAAGGGGGCTGGAGGTCCCTGGTTGAGGATCATCGTTTGAGCTCGGCTGCCTCCAGAGGTCTTTCCACAAACTGCCCTGTTCCCACTGTGCCGTCACTCTGCACAGTGGACCATCACCAGTGGAAAAAATCCCGATCACTTCTGAACAGTTTCCCAATTACAGGGGTAAGAACTTCTCTACACTGCGGCTCCCATCTTACCAAAACCACTGGGAATGGAAGTCTATTTGTAGTTTAGTTTGCAACTCGAAAGACACATTTACCACAAAATCACACTCAAGG
Source organism: Heterotis niloticus (assembly GCA_018136845.1). Classification (NCBI taxonomy): domain Eukaryota; kingdom Metazoa; phylum Chordata; class Actinopteri; order Osteoglossiformes; family Osteoglossidae; genus Heterotis; species Heterotis niloticus. The sequence goes on from CM030897.1 coordinate 1,468,018, forward strand.
AAAGCTTAATAATAGTACAAGACTTCAATTCCACAATTTATTTGAAGCTTAGAGTTTATAGAAACTTCAGTTAAAGTTGTAATATTTGCATTTGTAATGCTTTGTAATACTTTTATGGTAACTTTTATCTGGATTAAAATGAAAAGAAATTTAAAATGACTTAATAAAAAATGTTACCTCCATGAACTAGCACTGGCCAATAAATGACATAATTGTGCAATGGTCCTTGTCTTGTTGTTGATCATCAGCACTCTGACATGAGCTGTAAACACTGTGGAAGTGAGTGTGATTAAGGTGGCCCCACACTCCTGTTTTATTTCGTTTTACTGTACCAACATCTATTGTCTGGCTGTGTAAAGACAAGTTGTTTTTGCAACAGAAACGTGACTAAACAGGCAAGTAAAGAAAATGTATTTAAAAATAAAAAATACCCTGGAAAATAATTCTATCTTTGAAAAGTCATAATAGAGCATTTCTAATTTTTAAATCAATGATTACTGAAAAATAAAACACAATAGCCTCTAAGGTTCCTTGGTTCAAATCTAGCACGCAAATGTCAGCCCACAAAAATGCACAAGTTCATAAAATGATGATTTATGCTGAACTTTCACTTGTGAAAGTCAAAAAGATGTGGGGGGGAAAGCAAGGAGGGTGGTGCTGTTGGGCAATGTGAACGTTGGTGGTGTTTCGGTGAGCGGGCAGAGCGCATTCCTCTGCGGGAGGGTCGTGTGTGGGATGCAAAAGCGTGAAGGACGGCGCCGGCTACGCAGACAGTACCTGCATACAGAACAAGCTGGAGCCGCTCCTCAATGTGGCTCCCCTGCCAGGCGTTCGCTTTGTGCGCCAGCGTCGTGTCGTTGGGAGCCGGGACAACGAGGGGGCCGATGAGGAAGGACCCCGCTGAGCCCAGGTAGGCGACGAGGGACGCGACGGCCGTGGCCGTGGCTCGCTGATCTGGAGCAAACCATGTGGTGGACAGCAGCGGCCCGGCACTCATTAAGGTGGGACCCGCCAGACCGTTCAGCAACTGACCCCCATGGATGAGACTACGGAAGGCAGAGAAAAGCAAACACCTGTGAATGCACGGGTCACATTCATATGCATATATATTAATTTACAAGGTGATGTTCGGTTGTTGGTACACACACACACACACACACACACACACACACACACACACACACACACACACACACACACACACACACACACAAAGTGCAATCCAGAGCCACTTATCTACCTGAAACCTATGTTTTTGGACTATGGGAGAAACCTGGACCACTGAAGGAAACCCAGGAACTGTAAGCCTCTGCCACAGTAGCCAATATTTGTATTAAAATTTTTCTAACAACAATCAAGATGATCCAGCCAAGGCCAAACTGCTGAAATGCCCCTGGGCACAGTCAGGGGCACCACAGGGTGAAAACCACTGCACTCTGGACTATGCAGTCTCTGCTGTATGCTGGGTGGCCCCTAGGCGGCGTCCTTCGGACCCAGGGGATTAGCACCAAACTGAATGCGTCTCTGCAGCATAGCAGTAAAAGCCACTGTGAACGCCACCTTGGGGTGAGGGAGTGCAACCAGACAGATTGAAGGAGACAGTGCTGGTAGTCCTGACATAAGGGAAAAACATCCATCAGCAGCAAAGCAACGTAAAAAGGCCCACATCACCCAGAGTGGACTACAAACATGAGGGCTGCCATCACCCCTGCTCCTCAGAAGTACACATCCAACCATCCTTTCCTCCTCCTCCTCTTCCTCCTCAATTGCACCAACCTGTGGGCTGATGCTCCTCTTCATGCTAACGCAGCCCTGGCGAGACGCCCGCTTTATGATCCAGCAAGGATTTGCGACACTTGAGCACCACAGCACTTCCCTCCAAAGTGGCTTGCAATGTGAGGTTGGTATGCTAAGCTACTTACTCTCGTTTACTCATTTAGACATTAGGGTGCTTCCACACAACCATTTTGATGAACATTCACTGTCCAACACAATACTCTATTGGAAAAAAAAAAGTGAAACCCAAATCTGGACTGTGGATAAATCTCATGAGATGCCTTGCTGGGGGTGAGGGGGTGTTGAGTGAGGGACTCAATGTGACAAACAATCAGCGGATCTGCGAACCCCAGCACGACCGGGACCGAACAGCACATAGACATACATGGAAAATAAACGGAATACGAGTGCATTTGTGCTCCAGCGATGGAAGAGACCCCGGAGCAGACGCTGGAGGAGAACAGCGTGGGTCGGCAAGGCTTGCAATCGCCGTGACAGAGCATCACCCCCACTTTTCCAATCAGCGACGAATTTAATCTTGAATATTTTGAAGCCTCTTGCGCAATGAATTAAACTGAGATCTCCGAATATTTACATTTTGAAAAAAGTTTCAAGACATAATTGCTGCAGTCTAAAAATACGGAGAACTGGAAGACGTTTCAACCCCGGTGTCCTCGGAATCTAATTTATCGGCTCATTAAAGTTTATCCTCCGGAGCAGCAAAGACATTAAAAAAAGTGCCTGCAAACATGAAACAAGTGTACATGTTTGTTTGCTTCCTCCAATAAAGATGTGCTTGTACTATTTATGGATACAAGTGCACGACAACCTCACAACTTCGCTGTCGGACAAGGTGCCAGCAGCTCACGGTAAAGGTGAACAGCGCCACCTTCTGGCACCTGTGAGGGGAGCGGTGTGTGTTTGGCAGATTGGCGTCACCACTTTTTCAGCGTTAACAAACCGTTGCCGAGCGTCAAGTGTCGATGTCGGACTCGTGATACCAAGCAGGCTACAGATCTGTCAACCCAAAGCTGTTGACGCAGTCAAAGCTTGAGCACGGCGCCCCCTGCTGACTCAGCAATGACAAGTTGGTGACAATTAACCTCACAGCGGCTGCGGGCGGCAGGAAATCAGGGGGCACAGTTATGCCAGTCGGTACACATAGATGCTGTACTGAGGACCCCTTCAGTAACTTCCTGCTCTTCAGCAGGCGGGGGGGTCATCCTGAGTGGTGCGTTTATAAACACAGATGCACCACTGCGTTCCATAAAAGAGGCCACTTTGAGGCCGGGGCGGGGGGTCTGCTGGCAGGACACTAAACGCTGCACATCGCCAGTATTGTGTTATACAACCACCACTGCAAAATGCACAGTAAAACAAACCCCTTAAGATTAAAATACAATACAGAAAACTGTTATATTGTCAAACAAAAGACAAATATACACAATACCAATCTTGTTAAACAATATAAAGCCTGTATATGTGTTTTATTTTGCTGCTTGCCCTGCACAGCATCCCCTAGCAGCTGTTCCCAGGCAGAGGCGAGGCGGTGTCCTTCAGGTCCTGCTTTCCCAGGTGCGTTGTGAGCAATAAGAACATAATGAGAACTTTACAGCAGATTAATAGTCTCTCACTCTGCAGTCTTGTTCTCCAAGGCAGCAAAAAGCCAACAGACCTTCATCTTGATGGAGGAGCAAGATAAAATCCATACTTCAATTCTACAACCAGTGGAGTCACGTTTACAGCTTTTAAAGGTGCTCGGAGCTCAGACCTCTGTGTAAAACACCGTTCTCTGATAATTTTTATATCTATCTTTACAAATAGCTGCTTGTAGTACAGAGTGTCATGCACATACACACAAAGTGCAATTTAGAGTTACTAATTCACCTGAAATTTTTTGTTGAACTGTGGGAGGAAACAGAGCACCAGGAGGAAGTCCAGACAAGCATGGGGAGAACATTCAAATTCCACACAGACTGAGCTGGATTCCAACCCCACCGGGCTGTGAGGCCCCTGTGCTGCCCACTTAACTTACCCTCTCCGAAGGTGAAGGTCCTGCACAGGGATGACCCGCAAGCCGGCGCCCAGCACCATGAAGAGGGCCGACAGCAGCAGCGACGGGCGCAGACCTGCAACACAGGAAGCCGAACAGTCACCATGGCGACCTGCGTTGCCTACACGTTGGCCAAGATGCTCAATCTAACCTGGATTTGCATTCAGTCAAAAAAAATACACCCCTGTAACGAACCACCCCGCTGATCCACACTGAGCCACCACCTGAAAGAGAGCCATTTTCACCCCATCTCTGAAATGCCTTACATTTATTTTCATTCACATTTGTTCATCTTTCTGACACTTTCTTCCAAGGCAGCTTACAATGTTATATTTGTACACTATTTGGAGTGGAGTGACTATGTGGCTGGGTAATTCAACTGTATCAAATCGGGGTAAATAATTTGATCAAGCGAACTACAACAGGAGCAGGGATCCTTAAATTACAGGATGAGAACTAACCGCTACGCCACCTGCTGCCCCATTATTGTCATGCGGCACATACACACAAGTCCCTCCATATCATCCATTCCAATGTACCTCAGAACTGCACTCATCTGCTGCCTCTTTTGAAAGGACTAATAAGTGTCAGTTCCACTGTGGGTCACCTTACAGGAGCGCCGTCATCGCTTTTTGGGATCACTGTGAACATTAACATCTGATGTCTTCAAAGAGGCCACTTGTCTTCAGATCAGGGGAGAAGCGCCTTTATTAACAGTGAGTGAATGAGATGAGGATGGGATAGCAGGCCACCTTTATCGCACACGTCCAACACGGCTGTGAAAAAGAGTGCCGGTTTCCCGCGTCTCGCAGGAATGGGGTTTGGTGCAGCATGAATTACCCAGAATTACCCTGCCAATCCAAATGGGCTCCGTCTCGGTCTCCGGTTGTGTTGCCATCAATGTGATCGCTCTCGCGTCGAGATTCAAGTTACGGCAGGAAACCTCATCCCATCACCTGAGTGTCACACATCTCTTACACGTCTAACAGAAGTGTCACGCTCTCATATATTAAATACGAGTCACGCTAGGGAAAAGACTCACATGACACGCAGTCATTTTTTTAACAGACAACCACAAGAATGTTTATTACATAACAGACTTAATGCAGGGAGGCACAGGGACACTGGGTTGTGGGTTCGAATGTGATTCAGTCTATGTGGGGTTTTCACGTGTTTGTGACCGAATTGCGTGTGTGTGTGTGATTGCAGGTTGCATCCAGCCGCCCCTACCAGACCACAGTGACTGACAATAAATGTTCAGCACGACAGCAGGCCTCATGTAGCCAACACCTCAAACCTCTGGTATAACCGACACCCCCTTTCGCTGAAATATGCAGCATTTTACAGTGTTGTGTCTTATCCATGGTTCTGGTCCTTGGCTATTTCACATCTGCAAACTGAATTTTCACAGAACTTTATCCTTTGGTCTCGACTGCCTCGCATCAATTTATATCCAAGGAATCAGTGTTCAATCTGAAATGAAAAATTTCAACATTAATGCGGGTTATATAATACCGCGCTAATACTTTGAGACACAATGGGCAGCATGAGTATTAATGAGGCCACAAGCAGCCCTCTGCATTCCTTGAGAAATTAGATAGAAAAAAATGAAAAAAAAAAATAGAAAAAAAAGTTATCGCAACTTTGAGGTGATTCTGGAGAAACTCTAACACGTATCACTACGTGACTTTGCGCCGGTACTTTCTGAAGGTGTGTGACTGTTCTTCAGGTCGTTCGCTGACTCTTGACCGAGCTGCTCACTGACTGCGTCGCACAAACCAATTTTCATCTGAACACATTGGTTCAGCATTCGGCGTGATTTCTATGAACAGCATTAAACCTAAAGTGTATTATTTAAGGAACGCTTGTCTCCCTTGTAATGCAATGCCCATTACTTCCACTCAACAGTCACGCACTCAACTGTTCTTAACCTCGCAACGCATAAGAAACTAAGGAACTGATTTTTAAAAACACTTAAACACCAATTCATTCAATTTTACTGATGATTTTGGAGTAAGAAATTTAATAAGTAATTTCACCAGAGACTGTTTACTAAGACCAACACTACTTTTACCCCCACAGTTCCGAAACAAGACACAAAATCCTTGGCTAATAGTTCAGCCTATAGACAGTAGATGTGCTGTGAAAACGGCAGTCTGGTACAACAGCCCGTCTTTACATCCAATCAGAAAGCCCCTTAAACCGGTGCTGTGGGAGCATTTCGGATATCTAAAGGAGGAAGTAGAAGACGACAGATATCCAATTTGCAAAACATGAAAAAGACAGCGGCTGCCAAAGGCTCACAAATGTCTCACTCGCTTCGGCATCCCCGTGATCACCAGCCGTCCCTCCATCGTGGCAAAAATAATCGAATTAACATTGCATTAGTTAGCGCGAGTCAGTGTTACATTCGTTTTCATTCAAGTTCATTTTGTGGCGACACCTCTATCGCTTACAAATATTTCTCCTATAATCGCTGCTTAGTGCACCATTAGTCCTGGTGAGTAAATACACTTTTTACTGATCTGTGAGTAAAGGAATGAGCCGGGGACCTCTGAACATTTCCATTTCCCCCGATAAATTATTCCTAAGTAGTCGAATGTCACGCTATAAAACTGAACGGATAGTTGATGATGGTGAGAATATTTTGGTTCATTTTACTGTGCTGTAAATATTCTATTAAATCTGCTTTACATTTTCTGACATGAGTCAGGCTGCTTCTCTTTCTTGCTAATTCACTTATAGCCTAAAACTCCCTCTGATGCTGCTGTAAATGCAGATCAACCAAGTGTGGAGAATATTATTCAAAAAGACATTTTTATTTTATTTGTTTTTATGTACTGTAAATATTTAATTTGCTTATGTACATATATTCAAAGGGCAGACACTGTATTTTATTGTCTAAAGGCAGCTACAGCGAATTCTTAATTGTACCTACTTGTCTGCATACATTTATGCTTTTAATACAAAGTAGACTTGCGCTTTTTACTTGCCGGACCAAAGGATTCGAATTAAAAACAATAAAATATTAAATTATGCCACATTTATGTCATTTTTCCCTCCAGCCTCATTACTTGCAAAAAATTAATTGAAATGCAATGACCTGAAGAAAAACCTCAATATCTTCTCAGACGGTAAGTGTTCAGCTGAAGTGTCACAGTATGACACCCCCACTCTCATAAAAAACTCAAAGATCCAGGGTCAACACCCAGCGCAAAACCAGACAGCCACCGTTCACCTATACAGGTGACTCGCCAATCACACAGCTCTCAGCCAATAGCTGCACCTCTCCGGTGCCCTTGGACTCCACTCTTTGGTTGGTGTGAAACAAGGTGAGCAGGAAAAGGTGAGCACCCTGAAGGCAGGGTGTTCTCACACGACGGGAAAGCATGAGCTTTCCATAAATCTGTTGTGAGCAGTCCAACCCTACATGAGCGTTACACAACCGCAACCGCACCCCAGTTCCACTGAAGAAATGCTGACAACAGTCCCTGTGTTTACAGACCCCCCTAGAGACGAATGAGCACTGAATTTTCCCACAGGCTTCCTCTTGGGTGACTTGGATGGCCCTCGACTTCACAAGTGTTGCTCCTCGCATTCCGGAAAGTCCTTCTAATGATCAAAGCACACAGAAAGCGTCACAATCTACCCTTTTTTTTATGAAATGTTACCACAGTAAGACTCTGCTCAGTTGTTGCTTAAGTCTGAGGTCAAATGGCTAATTCTGCTACTGTAGAGGCAGATCTACAAGGATGATGTGCTTAAGAAAGGTCTTCAAAAGCACTATAGAAAATGTTTTACTCTGCACTAACGCAGCATATGAAACGGCGAGGAACAAGCCAGATAAATACAAAGAACTTTATCCATAAATTTTTCACATGATCATTAATCGATTATCAGTGCAGGGTCATGGTGGTTCAGAACCTATCCTAGAAACACAGGGTACAACCCCACATACTGCCAGGCACACACATGCACACAATTTAGGCAACTGAGGCTTTAAACCTGTACTGAAATGACGCTATAATTTCACACAAAGATACTCAGCAATGAAAAATGTGGAGTTTTACAGCCTGTTATGACCGTTAAATGAATGTCCGAAGTTCAACCCACAGGTGAAAGAAACACTTTCCATGCACAACCAGATACCAGGCCCACTTCCTCGTTGCTCAGTGATCACTGGAGAAACGTTCCTTTCTGTGGTCACCTGAGGGACACGCGGTCACGTGCTCTGTCACAAGCGGCCTGGTGACGTGCAGAAACCTGTCAGAGAGAAGCTGGCAGTCTGGGAGACCGTTCCGCTGAAGGACCATCATCTCGCTCCAGCCTCAGGTCATCATTCCACGATATTTTTACATTATTCAAAATATGAGCCCTACACACCAACAGGAACGGAGCAAATTGTTTCTGCTTAGCCCATGCATTACAGCAGCTACAGGACTGCATGAGGCTTCTGTTCTTCTTCATGTCACATTTTTTCACTCGACAGCCATTTTTCTCCAAAGTCACAGTTATTATTCACTCTTGTCATAGGACACCTTTTCTCCAAGGCAATTCAGTAAGTGAAAAGCATTTTACTGAGCTACTAACCAGGTTCACAACTACCTAAACTACCTACAGGGGCCTATTATCCCAGGATCCATGGATGGGTTTCAGGGGGTCAGTAAAACACAGGTTTGCTGTAAACCTGGCTAAAAGAAAATAAAATAAGAACATGACTGTGGCATTATTATCGCTCTTTCAGCGTAATAAACTGAGTGCAATAATTTATTTGTGGACATTTTTTAAATTGTGGAGCTCAACTTTTATTAGATTCTTGAAGGGAACCATTGTTTAGAAAAAGGTATGAAATAATTCACCCACTTCTACAGTGGGCCAGTATGAACACCCGGGAAAAAAAAAAAACATCTTTGGACTGTGGGAGGAAACCCACACAAACTCCACACAAACTGAGTCAGCTCTGAACCCACATCTGAAACCAGACCTCCGGAGCTACTCTCTCTGCCACTGTGCCGCCAATGTGCTCTAGATATTAAACCAGAACCAGCATCAATACATTCCAAACGCGACGGAAGCTGTGAGGTGTGGGCCGAGTCATTTCCTCTTTTTGCAGGTGTTTAGGACCCCCACCGTTCCTCCAGCTTCCCAGTTGCACAAAGGGGCCTCAAAAAGAGCAGCAGATTCACCCCAGTGCTGGTGTTTGTTTAGCACAGCGCTTACCAGGGTTATAGTGGAGCTGCTGCTCTCAGAGGCTCCAGAGAGCCCACCCAGGGAGCAACACTACAACTTATCTGTCCCATCCCAGGAGACAGGCAGACACGTGACAATGTACTTCTCATCAACACATCTTCAAACACGGGTCAATCCCAGTTCAGCACCTGAACTTTGGATGAACACAGGCTATAAAGGTCTCAGATTTGGGTGATGGACTGAGAACATCTAAGGTTTGCTGGCTGCCCCATGTTTGCGAGAAGCCAGCCTGACTCAGAAAACAAACTGGAGCTCTCAGTGTGCTCTAAACTAACTAATACGATCAGTGTTTGTATGTAGTGATTTTTTGAAAATAAAAACAAATCCACTGCCTGCATGCACAGCAGTACCAAGCATCACGAGGGACTGGATTAATTCGGCAGCGAGACCTGCTGCTGCAGCTTGGTAAGTTTTGGTCATGACCGTTTAATCCCTTCCAACAAACACACCGCAGCTGCTGCATTAAACAACTGACTGGAACAAACAAAAACCTGTTTTAACAAATAAAACTCACAAATGTTGTGATGCAGACTGCCCCCCTAAAAGTGATGTACTGAGTCCAGCAGGTGGTGCAGTGGTTAGAGCTGCCGCCTTCCAGTTAAAAGTTTGAATCCCAGGTCCTTCGATGAAGGCACTAACCCTGAACTGATACAGTAAAAATCACCGCGGTATACAAAATGGGAAATAACAGCAAGCAGCTTAACGTCACCGTTCACTTTGGAGAAAGACGTCAGCTAAAGAAACTAAACGTAAAGCGATACTCGAGTTACAACAAAATGGCAGCGGAGAAGTCTGCATAACAATGCCATTTTTTATTTTTCTCTCTTGGCTGTGAGCGGCGTCCACCTGAGGTCCCAATTCCTGCCTCGGCATCTGATGGTCGGTCAGAAAACCGTACCTGCAAACTGGCTCACCGTCATATTAGACAGAATGCAGTCCAGAAGGTTCGTGACTGACAGCAATGGGGGGGCTCTGTTGTTTCCCCACAACAACAATACTTATTATTACCCCCCCCCCCCACCCACATCCACACTATGCCTCCCAGTTGCCCCGAGCGACCCCACATGCCCAAATGTGCCCCGCACTGTCGCCATGGTTACTCCTCTGATACCCCCCCTCCTTGCTGTTTTGCTGTGTAAACATAAACTCTCCCATCGAGCCATTTTATCGCAAAGATAAGACGAGTGCCACCACGACAGGGGCCCCCTCCGCAGTAAGGAAACCCCGGAAAACCGATGGGTGTTGTGTCACATTCCTGGGAAGGACAAAGTGCGGATGAGGGGACAGCGAAGGCGACACTGGGGTGGGGGGGGTCTTTACCTCTCTTGTCCATGAGCCACATGAAGAGCAGCCAGGGGATGTAGCCGATGGGCCCCCACAGCACCAGGGTGGCGATATCGGTGTCGGTGAAGCCGTAGGCGTGCTTGGCCGAGATCTGGATCGGACCCCACGTGTTCCACACGACGCTCTGCATGAAGGCCAGCAGCGAGAAGACCACGAGCACCAGCCATCTTCGCCCGTAAACGCGGCTGTAGGCGGGCTGCAGTCGCGCCTCCGCCGGGGCGCCTCCGAGCAGCGGCTCCCTCTCGCCCTCCGCGCTCGACGCGGCACCCATCTAACTTCCCAGTGCGGTGCTCGGGGGAACTTCGCGTCCTGCCCGGTGGATGAACTGTCGGTTTTGGCCGTTGGCCGGTTGATGCGGGCTCGCCCGGCCGGCGCTACCGCTGAGGAAACAAAAACAACCGTGAGCAGCGCTAGCGCCGAATCTTCATTGCGCATGCTCACTCGCGAGCGGAAGTGCCCGGGTCTAGGAAACTGCGCCCCTCCCTGCGCCATGTTGGTCAGGCGTTTTACCGCAAAATCAGCGGGTATGAAAACCACGGCTTGAGCCAACATGTCTGCCATTTAAAATCTTTACTGCGCATGACCGCTGACGTGCTACGAGTTCCTGTACCCCGTGAAACTGCGCCCTTGAATCCACCATGTTGTTTCCGCATCCTAGCGCAATGTAAGGAACCGAAACAACCATAAGAGCCAAAATGTCTGCTGTTTCACGCCTGCGTTCATTGGGGGATTGTGAAACGTGGTTCTCACGTGAGGTTTGTTTATAACAGAAGATGACCGTCAAATCCTTTCGTACCATCAATGATCACAAAACAAGAGCAAATATAAGCGCCCCAGTTAAATGTAGGCCATGAAATCCTCCATATCGTATATTTTTGCCCTGTTTCCGTATTTTAGTCGGAATGAAGTATATTGCTTGTGACTTTACCCTCTGTCGAGCACGTTTTTGTCGCGCCTTTGCCACCAGGTTTTCAGTGTCCCTCGGGCCAAACCAGTTAAACAGTAACCCTTCCGTCTGCGTTGGATTTCACGATCGATGTGGGAAACCAAACAACCTCCAACAGAATCTATACTGATGCCTTTGGTGTGGGGGTTCATGACATCTTTTGCCTGAATCCTAGAGATCTCCGAACGCACATGTCATTTTAGCACAAAGTGTTCTTATTGTGATATTTATTTTACATTCATTTAGTAGATGTGTTTCTAAAAAAGCGGCATGCTAGTCAGAATAAAAGACCGTTTCACCAGCAGATAGAGATGGATTGTGAGACATTTCTCAAATGGTCAAAGGGACTCAGCAGCTCTGAGGAACACAGGGAACTCATTCAATCACAGTATGGCCAGAAATAAGAACCTTTGAGCTGATTTTGGTCTCTTGGGTGTGGGACCACAAAGTGGCCAGAGGTGGAGGAGCACAGCAGTCTGGAAGGGTTAGAGCAGGCGGTCAGGTGTTGCAGGTATTGGGGGTGCGGGGTGCTTTGAGGCCATAACTAGAATTTTGAATTTGAGTCGTCATGCAACAGCCTTAAGTGCCAGCTGGAGCAGTCGATGGCAGAGTTCGGAAGGCCAGGCAGGAGCAACTTGCAGTCCTCCGTGCAGGATATTACCGTGATATTACCATGGCGTGTACCAGAATGCGAAGCGTGTGCTTCCCATTGTCTTGTTGTCCGATTATGCAGGATGTACCTGCAGGGCTGAGTTGTTATTTAATGCAATAATTTGCCCTTAATATGACTCTAGTGTAAGTGACACAAGGATGGACTCTAAAAAAAACTCATCCATCGTGAGCAATGGTTCTTACCCCCTAAACAGAGGAGCAGCGAAAGTGCAATAACAGAAATAATGGCCCTCAAAATGTGCAGTCAACTTGTAGTGTAATTACATTAAATGTTTGCGAAGTATGCAGTGCATTCTGCTCAATTCACAATTTTTTGCATTTTTTTACAAATCTTTTCAGGCACGACAGGTTTGAAAAACCGTTTACAACCGTTTGTCATTTGCTCTTGCAGCAGATTGTGCAAAATCAGACAGGCACGTGTGTTTGAGCAGCATTACTAAGTCCGCTGTGCAAATCTAACATCACCTGCGTCCATCGGTGATAATGCCTGATTCAAGTTTCTAACAAAGGATTTAGATTGAGCAAATGCCAGACATCTCCGGCCGAGCGGCAGGATTGCCCACCGGTGCTGCATCAGCCCAAGGCCGGTTAACTTGCCCTTCTCAAAATGCCACAATAAAAACGTGCTCGGTCAGTGCTCGCACCTCGGCTCCTGCACCATGCAGACATGGCTGTTGCACGGACGTGTGCGAATTCACCGGGCGACCACCAGAAGTCACGCCGAACTTCCCAGGAGTCGAGGGAGCGCCTGCCCTAGTGAGAGGCACCCGTGTGATTTGTAAGAAGATGAGGCAAAGAGGATCTGAAATGGACCACGAGCTTCCCCTTATCCTAAAAAGTGCAGCCTAAGGGTTTCAGTTGGCCTACATGAGTCATTTCTTAATTGTAATAACTTCCCCTTCACTAGTAGATGGTTTAGAAGAAGCATTCATTTTGAACAAAATGATAATCTTCTGCCACGTTGACATGCAGGGGTTAATGGATGGAATGGTTGTTTCTTGGTTTGTTCAGCTTTGAAAAACCAGTTGCTCACCACAGGGACTCGTATATGAGAAGTTCCCAGTGAAGGTGGGGTTTATCCAGTTTAACCACATGGTTCCTGACAGGTAGAAGAGGGGAGAAGATGCAAATAGTATCTGTCCATCCATCCATCCATCCATCCTCCCTGTGTTGCGCTAGTCTGCCCTGCGTGGTATTCTTGTCGGATTTTATATACTTTTGTTCAGCTTCCTTGTGGCACTTTTGTACTTTTAAGTTTGATCATGTTTACCATCAGTCTTCCAGCCCATTGCAGCTTTGCCCCAATTCATTGTCTCACCTATCTGCTTTAACCTTGTCTATCCGTAGTTCCATTCACCATCCAAAGGCCTCGTGTACAAGGTCACAAAAAAGCTTTCAGGTGTCTACAGCACACCTTTTATCCAAAAAAAAGTGTCATACTTAATGAAACCAAGCTTCTTTGCTCTTAGCAAGGATCGTAAGTGCAATTTTTATTTAAGACCATAATTTTTTGAGTTTTGTAACTGTATTTGAGAAATATTGTAGGAAATAAACACCTTGGTGAAGCAGTCAGCAGGAGTTCTGCTCTTCACTTTATTCAGCCTAAAAGTGTGTTGAACACCAGAATGTGGGAGATCAAGTCTAGCAGAAAAAATACCTTTGAAACAATGAATAGTGCTATTTAGAGGTTGCTGGAAGCCAGGACTGTGCATTTTATCACTTGGAGTTCCCTGGATATGGCAACAGCACCATTACCTCAGGCCAGATTTCCCTTTCTTCCTTCCCCTTATTGACATACCAGAGTAGTCAGTATGACCACAGAGAAACATGAGACCACTTTGCAACCAGACATCGCAGTTTATGTACTTGCACCTAATAGTCTGTGGGTTCTAGGTTTATGGTGAACGTTGCTGTTGCCACTGACATTTTTGGATCCGCTGCCCCTATCGTGTCATAAAGAGCATGAGATGTGGGAGCAGCAGACATGGTGTTAGGTGCAAGGTGAGTTTGACAGGATAAGGAGTGGGTACCGTGGTAGAAATGGGGTGGGAGCACAGCATGGCTCGACAGAGATCGCATCAAACCTACAGACAAAATAATGAATTTAAAGGACGCATCATGTGTTTAAACATCCGAGTCAGGTCGCCATTTGGGAAGTTCTGCATGGAATGCAGTGCTGTCCTCAAGTGAGCTGAGTGCTGCAGGGAGAGACAAAAAAGCAGAGACCTCCTACATTATGAATTAATAAAGAAAGAGAAACATGCCAGCCCCATCATTGCCACCGAGGGCGAGAGAAATTTACGGAAGTCCAGAGAGGGAAGTACAGATTCAGTCAAATGAGCTTTCAGAGATGGAAAATGACCCCTCGGTTTCACTGTGGAGAAAAAAGCCGGAGATCAAAACACTCTCAGGCTGCGCGGGAGCCGACTCTTCCGCCGAAAGCTCTCAGACATGGAAATGAAAACGATCCATTTTCATTCCGGTGGAGCAAAACCATTTTGTCTGGCCCTTCAGAGAGAAGAAGCAGGATGTGTGTGAAGTGATGCTGAATGGAGTGTCAGGGCTCCTGTTGCGGAATACAGATTTGCGGCAACCGGCACAGAGCAAAAGGCTTTTCACTCCCACCAGAGGCGTCATGTCCTTTCCAATTAGTTTCCTCATAGTTTTCGCTGTCTTCATCCCTTAATCTGCAAATCTGTGTAATTCTAAACCCATTGATTTTTTTGGTCTACTTAACTGAAAAGTCAGATTTGTTATGAGGGAGGAAGCAATTTCATCACATCCATCCATCCATCCATGTTTTGCTTTAATGTTGGGGTTTGGTCCTAACAATGTAGCTCAGCCTACTTTGCCTTTTTAAATGAGAACCAGTTCCAAACTGATGCTGGCTGGGTAAAAGAGGCTTAATGAAAATTTATCAAATACATTTTTGTACTTTTTTGAAACGTGTATGTTGCAGTACCACAAAGTCACAGACCTGCTGTAATAAGCAGGGAGAAGGTTGTTCAGCAAGGTCTCATATGTCCCTTCCTGTGAATCATTACAGATAAAGGGCATCTAAGACCAATTAAACTTTCAGAAGGCACATCTGGTGAGCTCCTGAAAGAAAATTCATTCCTTCTGGTCATGTCAGTATTTGCTCTATGACTGACCATGAGGACTGCAAGTGAAATTGGCAGAGTCGATGTGGCCTTGAAAATTCGCCATCTCCGTGGAGTCATTCAGGTGACTAGAATTCCAAACTGATTTTTTATAGATGCCAAGCTGAGTTACCTGGCGCTGCACAGGTCAAGCAGGTGTAGCAGCGGAAAAGGTAAAAAGTAATAATGCATTATACACTGCCTCGCCAAAAAAAGTCCCCACCTGGATTGAACTTAGTGTTATGATGCGGGGTTGCTTCAGTTGGTCAGCTCTAGGTTCAGCAACGTTATGTGCCCAAAAAACGAGTTCAGCTGACTGCCTGAATAGACTGAAAGACCAGGTTTTTCCATCAATGGATTTTTTCTTCCAAGATGACAATGCCAGGATTCATAGGGCTCAAATTGTGAAAGAGTGCTTCGGGGAGCATGAGCGAGACAGCATTTTCACACATGGATCAGCCACCACAGAGTCCAGATCTTAATCCCACTGAGAAAGAATCTTTGGGATCTTGTGCTGGAGAAGACTTTACGGTGCGGTCCGACTCTCCCGTCATCAATACGAGATCTTGGCGAAAAATGAATGCAACTCTGGATAGAAATAAATGTTGTGACATTGCATAAGCTTATGGAAACGATGCCACGGTGAATGCGTGCCATAATCGAAGCTAAAGGCGCTCCAACCAAATATTAGAGTGTGGGACTTTTTTTTGGCCAGGCAGTGTATATCACCTACTCTCTCCTGTGGTGGAACGCATGCTAGGCAATGACAGCAATGGGCAAGCTGGCTGTAGTGAAGTGCACACAGTAATAGCAAATGACTAAACTTCATTTTTGCCTCTAATCTTGTTGAATTTGTTACATTTGCGTGTGTGAGTATGTATGAGATAGAGAGAGAGAGCGATGTGCAGATCTGAAGCCTGTGGCTTGAAAAACAAAGCTGTACATAAAGAACATACAAACAAACTGGGACTGAGCATTATAAAGAGATGTCCCAACTATGGGTGGAAATGAATGAGCTGAGGTCAAAGTCAACAACAGAGGAAGTTTTCAGTTCTGTGTGTTAGAAAGTGGGCTGTTTTGCTGCTCAGGGGTCCCATGATTTGGGCACTTTTTCCCCAAAATTAAAACTTGGCAATGACTCTCACTGAATAATTTACACACCCTGATGGTAAAGTGCTGTTTCTATGGACAGGAGAAACCTGGAGGAAACGTGGATCAAAGTCGGTTTGCTTTAATTCCTTATTTATGACTCTGATCCAGACAGACAAGGGTTCTATGTCGACTTGTGTTTGCGCTCAGAGGTATCAATTGGTCGTTTTTAAAGGAGGTTATGAGAGCGTTCGCAGAGTCTGCCTCCGTGGTTCTTTCGGGGGAGACATTTCTTAGATCCCTGTGTTCAGCATGGTTCATGTAAAACTGTATGTCAGCACCTCAGGGCTCAGTCGTAGTCAGTGTGGGACTTGGGACTTCATGGTGATGTTTTTTGCTGCTGCTGTGTGTGTGTGTGTATGTGTGTGTGTGTGTGTGTGTGTGTGTGTGTGTATAAGTACTGTGCTCAGTACAGGAATCCTATCCAAAACCCACTCTGCCTCTGCTCCAGGCTTCCTAAAACGTGCTCTGGATCTCAGCAGCCCTGGCCTCCATCAAAAAAGGGAGGGTTTGTCTTTAGCGTGAGGGAGGTGGGGATCAGACACACGCTTCCTGTGTGCAGGTGCAGTCCCACGGCACCGTCCCCAAGCGCAGATGCAGACACGGCTCAGTAGAAGCACATCTGCGTTCCACCCCCCGCCCGACAACACTTCAACAGCAGATCTGCACGCTCCGGAATGCACGCAGACGGCAATGGCTGCCTCCTTCATCTAAATGTGTCACAATCCAAGATGAGTTTGTACAACAACCCAAAGGAAGAGCAGGAGCAGAGGAGGAGCTGCTGCCACCACGACTGATGGAGCACGTTGCACAAAACCAGTGTGTAGAGCAGAAGCTCAGCATGAGGAGAAGCAGCCAAAGGGGGAGGGAACGTCTGGCTCTCCTGCCACAGGAACTAGCGCTCTGGCCTCTTTATCTTCCTAGCTTACCGGACCTGGAAGCTGCGACTGGAAGTGACAGAAAATACGATTACAGGACAAATACAAGTGGGACACAAATCCTCTATAACTTATTGAATTAATGGTTATGTTTCAGTTTTTAGAAAAAAGAAAATCCATTGCGGAGCATCATCTTGCTGTGGGTGATGTGGGTTGGATGTCTCTCTGAAGCTCAGTTAGAAGGTCTGGAGCATAGAGGCCTTGGTTTGGTCTGAGCAGAGAGTCTAGGCAAGGAACACTGTTTACCATGAAATGAAGTACACTAAAAGAACTAAGTTTACCCTGTTTACCCAGCCCGAATAAGGGTTAACTGTGATCTTCTGAGCATGTCAGGCTGGTTATGATGTTTGTTCTTGAGCACCTGGTGGAAGGGTAACCTCCATAACCCAGTCAGGCTTAGCTTAAACTGGCAATATGGAACTCTCTGGTGGGCTCTTCACCCGAAGGGGAAAGGTAGGTGGTTGGATGCAATGCCTATTTCTTGAGGACTACGTTGTCTTCCTGACCTCATCTGACCGTGACCTTCAACCTGCTCTTGAACGATTCACTGCTTAGTGCAAATCAGCAGGTATGAGAATCAGAACCTCGAGTCTGAGGTCATGATCTTCCTGAAAAAGTGTGTGTTACCCTCTCCAGGTGAGGGGCAAGCAGCTGGACCTCATAGGACAGTTCAAGTATCTCAAGGTCTTGTTCATGAGTGATGGATGAAGGGAGCGGGAAATTGAAAAGTGGATTGGTGCAGTGTTAGTCCTACACAAAATCGGGTTTCTACCTGAGATTGCCTCTGTGACAGGCTGAGAAGCTCAGAGATCGGGGAAAACCTCGGAGTAGAGCTGCTGAGGTAGATTGAGGAGGTTTGGGCATGTTGTGAGGAAGCCCCCTATCTGACTCCTTGGGCAGTTACACCAGGCACATCCCACCAGGAGGAGACCCTATGGCAGATCCAGAACACACTGGAGAGATTACTATATATCTCAGCTGGCCTGGGAGCACTTGGGGATTCCCCAGGAGGACCTGAAATCACTGTGGGGAACAGTGAGGTCTGGGCCACCTTCTCATCCTGTTCTCACCAGGACCCTCACCTGGACAAGAGGAACATAGGAACTGAATTGAAGAAAGTTAGAGAGCAAAGGCAGAGGAGCCACACACAGCGTTCCTTTCAGAAATGTTGCTACTGCCACCTATTGGCTAAATCAGCTGCAGCAAAAATCTGGTGGTTTTAATAAATTGAATGTATTTATTATAGGCATTCTCTTATATTACTTTAATGTATAATATATAACGTTTTATTTAAATTTATTTCTATCATAGACAAGGCACAAAAGGACAGACTCTTTTTCTTTTGATTGTTGCAGTTTCACACATAAACAAAATTAATTTGAAAAGATATCTAACTTGTTTATTGATCAGTTTAATGATTTCACAACACATTTTGCCACAGAGCCATTATTTATATCTTTACTTTTATTCCATATCAAAATTATACACTGCAATTTAAACAAAAATCATGGAAAGTTGTTGCGCTTATGGAAACATTTATTATTAATACTGGAATTTCAGTGATGCTGGAAGAAGAATATTGAAAGTATTGTGTTGTAGTGGTGGTGAGTGCGCTGATACCCACTTGGTTAGCAGTGATGTGATGATGCTCAGTGCCACTGCATTCTGTGGGGGGCATTCTAAGGCTACAGAGCTGGCACTGGGGCTGCAGGAAGGAGCTGCTCAACTGGAAACCAAGGAGATGCTCAGTTTTCAGGCTTTTTTACGGGAAGTCTACACCATTGAGCTGCCTGACCAAGGGTTTACTATCCATAGTCACAGTATTTAATCTGGTTGATATTCTTGAATTTCCAAAAAAAATTATATATATATTTATATAAATTATATAAATTATATATATATTATAAATATAATATTATAATATTATATAAATTATATATATATATGACTATGGAGACCAAAATCAGGTGAAACTAGCAAACAAGGGGTAATGGAGGTATATATATATATACACACGCTGACAAAAGTTATAATGAAACTCCTAAGCAGTTTTGCAGAGAGCACAGGCTCTTTGGAAGCTGTAGGCACCACTGAGCCTCTTGAGAGTGAGATGTCCACCAGACAGGGCTGCTCCACCCCACCCCACCCCAAAAGCAGGAAGTGCAGCAATACTATGCCACTCTGACTTGGCTCAGCATACATGTTCTATTAATACACCTGAAGGCAATTTGCTTTTTTTCAGATTTCTTGCTTAAAAACTGCAATTGGACGGGTTATCAATCTGTTGTGCTGCTTTTGATGTCGCTGCTGGCCATTTCAATGAGATTCAGTTTCTCTGTTTGACTCTTCCTGAGGTACTCCCTGTCCTCTCTGTCAACGTTGTCTCCATCCTGGAACATCTGGTCCAGCTGCTCTGAGCTGACGTACGTGTAGAAGTGAGCCATGATTGAGAAGATAATGCAGACCATGACCAGGAGACCGGTGAACAGCAGGAACTCCATCCACTGTGACACAAGCAGACAGGAATCAGTGAGGAACCTTGCAGTCAAACGCATGCGTGTTGTGTCAGACACACACAGCCAGGCATGTGGTGAACAACTATCTTGGAACCACTGGGCACTGGGCTAGGATTGCAGGGTATTCTGTTCATTACTGTGTAACTGCACCTGTCCAGGTGTAGGACACTTAAACACAAACAAAAGAAGAATACAAAAGATACTCAGTGTTTACACATGAATTAAATTATAACCAAAAAAAGACAAAAGAAAAACAAAGAAAATGCTGAAGCTGAATATGCATTGAATGAACAAACTGATTTTGTCTGGACAGCCCAAACAGAGCTATGACTATGGAGACCAAAATCAGGTGAAACTAGCAAACAAGGGGTAATGGAGGTGGAGAACATAATGCAGCACAAAGTAAACGATTACTGTGCGCATGACCACACAGTAGCTTTGTTCTCATTTGCTTAGGCATCGGCAAATCAAAATTTGGTCCTCATAAATCTCCCAAGCTGAACCAGAGGCTTTGAGAAAACATGAATTACACCGCACTACAGTACAGTGAATCATATACAAACAGCAGTGACTAAGGCCTCGTCCACACAGATGCGGATATTTATAAAAACGCAGTTTTTCCACGTCCGTGTAAAAAAAAAATCCATCCGCACAATTGGTGTTTTACAAAACTTCTCTGTCCACATGAGAACATAGAAACAATGTAAAACACTCACATAGGTGATGCTGAACTTTTCCATCAAAAGAAAGTTTCACAAAACATTACCAGCATGCGCAATGAAGCTGACTCGAATGTAAGAGAGCGCGGGAACAATACGATACATACAAACACGGCAAAAAAACCAGCAAAGACGCATTTATCTGGACTGATGATGAGATGAAGCTGCTGCTAAATATTACCCTTCAATATAAACTTAGCAAGAGTCAGGAGAATGTAGACTGAGAGTCCTGCCAAAACAAATTATATTCATACGCCTCTGCACGGCGGCATTATAGCAAAGTAAAGTAAGGTCTTCATGTAAACCTGAAAGTAAATATTACCAATATTACTGATCACATATGATAAAACAGGTAGTCCAACATTGCTTTGATTACAGTGTCTGGCATGTGTGCAGTGTACACACAAAACAACACCTCTCGAGAGGTGAAGCAATGACATCACAGTTGCCCAAAATCTCCGTTTTACCCATCCACACGATTATACTCTAACCGGAGTTTTGAAAAATTTCCACCTAGGAACCCGTTTTTGAAAAGCTCCATTTCAGCACCCTATAATGCCATTTCTGTGTGGATGAGAGGTCAAAACATAGAGAAAAAGTTGCGTTTTCAAAAATATCCGCATCTGTGTGAACGGGGCCCAAGGTGCTGTACAGGGGAACCAGGGGGCGCTCTACTGCCTTCATCACCCTGACAGTGGAGGCGGTGGGATGTTGCTTTACTGACACAATATGCTGTGTACATTATTTAATGCATTACTGAAGAAGTCTTCTGTAAAAAAAGGCTAAAAATGTATTAAATATTTGTTTTTATATTTTCAGTTATTTATGCTTAAAAATTGATTTGAGTATGATTTTTCTATTTTTTTCAGAAATATTTTTACGATGGTCCATAAAATCCAAATTCTATAAAATGAAAGAATGGACTATTAGTGACAAAAAATCATAAAGGAACGTACAACTTCTTACCTTCCTCCCACACATAAATCTCAGCTGTTTCCTAAAATGTTTTTAAAGTTGTTGTTTCTGTCACTATTAAGCAGCTTTACTTTTAATGAGAAATGTATCAAACTGTAAAAAAGGTGTTGGCATTTCAAGGCCTGGGACCACTTAAACTTTCATTTCAAATCACCAAATGGATCAGAACCTATTAATGCAACAGGAAAGAAAATTTGTAAAACAGATCATGAATCACTGATGTCAATAGAGTGACACACACCTTTTCCATAAAGACATGTCTCTCACTGTCTCAGGAGGTGGCCTTACCTGCGGCAGCCCCGCCCCCTCTGCAACAATCAACACAATCACGTTCCCAAAGGCCACGGTCAACAGCCAGCCTGCCTGTAGCACCGACTTCATGTTGGCTGGGGCCTGCAATGGAGAACAGAGCAGAGGTGACAACAAGTTGGATGTGCCAACAAAAGAAGTCAAAAAGTCAAAGGTCAATGCATGTACCTGCGAGTAGGAGAACTCCAAGCCTGTGATGGAGAACATGACTTCCCCGGCCGTTATCAGGACATACTGCGGGATCTGCCAGGCAATGTGCACGTTGTTGGCCTGGATGTCCTCCATCTTGTGCACCTTGAGTCCTTGGGAGCCCTGGAGAGAGTGGTGGACCTGGTTATGAGCATCATGTACAGGGTCCTACTGGTGCAGTGCTGCTTGCTTTGTTGCCTTTACTCTTACCTCCTTGATGACAATGGTGTATGATGCTCCAAAGTCGACCAAGTCCAAGTCTATTAAGTAATCCTTTAGTCCCGATGTACACCTTACTTTGTTGTATCTGAACAAGAGAACAGGATTTTTCATGAAATTAACTGAACTGAATGAACTGTTAAGTGTTGACACAGTGGCAGAACAGGTAGCTCCTGGGCTCAGATATCAGTTAGAATCTGGTTCTTTGCAGGGTTTGCATGTTTGTCCCACATTCGTGTGGATTTCCTCCCATTTTCACACCAAAAACTCTGCTTAAGTTCGGAGCTCCACATATAACATATTTCAGCCTAAGCATGTCCCCACGCTTGTCCTAAATTTCTAAACTGTAGTTTTTTTTTTTTCCAGGTGGAAACAATTAATGTTGTACGGTTTTCCACCTGTAATGTATTGTTATTCTGAAAAACATTTACATATCTTGCTTGTACTGTCCCTGCTGGGACCTGGAGCATCTGTCTACAATTAAGTCTAACTGTGCCTGAGCAACACATTATGCCATCTATATTCTGAAACCCTGTCGTGACATCCAAACCACAAGCACAGAAATGTTGAATAGCTTGCTGAGCACAAGTGAGTGAGTGAGGAGGATCTGCTATGTCCAAATGTCTTTGCTAAATGTCCACTGCTGCACAAGGAGAAGCAGGACAGAGACAGTGATGATGGCTTGTTATTTTTACAGATGTTTTACAGCGTTTTAAGAATATTTGGTGAAACTGCTTGGGTTTTTTGCAGGGGGGGTTGAAACTCTATTTAAAATAATGGAAAACACGCTCCCCATTAATGTTTTAAGTCCAGTTTTCAGGTGGATTAAGAATGTAACCCAGAGCCAGACGTACTCTTACGGTCACACACCTACAGGGAAGCGGTAGCATGGTCCATCCGCACAATTGGACCACAATCTGGGATCTCAGGGTAATTTGCAAGGCAAAAGGGTATGGTTCCACAGCGTAATGGTGATTAGCCGCCTGCTGGAGGTCACGTATGAGAGGAAGTTGTGTTGGGGAGTGAGTGTGACGTTCTCTCCAGAACTTACCGTCCTCTCGGCACGCTTTTGCTGGTCGAGACACTATAAGCCTCCCGGATGTCGAAGTCCACTCCGGCCACAGATACGTTGAGGCTCTCCGGGAGAGCGTTGACAAGCCTGGCAGGCAGAGCCAACACGCCACAGCCCAGTTAAACCACATCTCCTCATTAAAGGCACACGACACGGCTAAAAACATTTGCTGTGACCCAATCATTAGCCTGCGGTGACACCAAGCAAACATAAAACACCAACCACATTCCTCACCCGAGTTCATATTACGGCCAAAATATTAGCAAAACAGCAAGATACAATTTTTTCCAAACAAGGGGCTTATTTTTTGGTACAACAGCATTCCTTCCCGCACAAAAGTATGACGAGGCCAACGTTATGCATAACTGCTGAAAATATTTCATACTTCCTATCAGTGACAGTGTCAACCAGTCACTGCGTTCATCTATAGTAAATTTAACTCACAACTAAAGCAGCAACCAACTTGAAACATAAACATGTAAATATTAACTCAGTTACTGCCATCACACAAACGGCTTTAATAACACAAACACCCCTACGCTATCACAATTGAAGTGTTTCGCTCGTGTTTTATGAGTCAGAGTGTGAAGGTAATAAAGATGAACACTTTTATGCAAAACTCATATCACCAGTTTAAAT
Organism: Heterotis niloticus; assembly: GCA_018136845.1. Classification (NCBI taxonomy): domain Eukaryota; kingdom Metazoa; phylum Chordata; class Actinopteri; order Osteoglossiformes; family Osteoglossidae; genus Heterotis; species Heterotis niloticus. Next base: position 1,491,924 of record CM030897.1, read on the forward strand.
AATTCGGTTAATAAGTGACAGAATTGTGTTTCATAAATTATTAAAAATGTTGATTTTCTTTTTACAAATAAAAATTAATTTTGGTTACATTTTGAATTTGGATGGAACTTTTTTTGTCTGCCAGCCAATTATATTTTTTGCCATACAAAATAATGAAATTCAGTTTCCTCAGTATGGGACTTTACCTAATAAGGTGGTTGAGCAGAACAAATAGTGGAACTGTAACTGAAACAGGCAAGGGATGGGGATGCTGTATACTTACCTCACATGAGCATCACCATCTTCTGATTTCTCTATGTGATCTTCTACCTGGAAATTAGTTGCATTACGACTGTCATCTTACAACAGCTAGTTCCATATAAAGCTTGTGGAATGTGAAAATTAGATTTTAAAATGACAACTGGCTTTGCTGTGGATCTTGGCTCTCACTCACAAGATTGCAATGGATGCTAGAGGGACCTCCATGAAGGATGAGGCTGTAGGCTTTCTCTTCGTGGAAGGTCAAAGGGCATAGTGTGATTTTATTGTCATGTATGACAGTGACCCTAAGGGTTTCAGTCATGCCATTCAGCTTTAACTTCTGATATTCCTTGGGATCCTGTCAACACAAAATAATCATTGTCCAGAGCTGTAGTTGTACATTAAAAAGTATTTATCATTTTGTAACTGTTCTTGCCTTTTCATCCAATGACTTAATGTTTAACCCATTTAAGCAGCTTGACAGTGCAGAAAAGCTGCTAATGACACAACAGCTGAACTCTTTCCAAGAACTGAACCTGTCACCTACTGCGCCCTTAACCACTATACTAGTACTGGGCCCTTGTGAGGCTTCAAATCGAGTCCCTCCTGCCAGTTTCAAATACAGCATTTTTCACGTTAGTCAGCTGCCTTTTGGGTCCTTCTGGTCACACTTGCTAGTTTTTCTTTGCAGATTATGAACAAGACAAGAGGATGAGTGGCTGCTGACCTCATATGACCCAATGGAATTTGGGAAGAGGTCAGTCCCACTGATGGTAACCTCTACATTCCCTTCAGCCAGGTTGAGCACCTGCAGCAGGCTTTCTCTCGGCGCCGGGGGTTCCACCATGGTTTTCTGAAAATTATGGACATCGGGGTGACCTCATGCAACAATGTCCCTCATGTGACTCAGGTGATCCACAAAACCGAAATGCACTCAAATTTCTTACTCCACTACAGAGGTCCCAGAACTGAAACAGGAACGGCTTGAAGCCTATAAAGATGTATGAAGCTGTATCGAGCCAAAAGGGAGCATCGTTTGAAACCATGACAACAGCTTTATAAGCACTGAAATGCTATTGAGGAGAAAATGATTCATATTATTTACTTATGTACTCATTTGGCTAATGCTTTTAAAGCAACTTACAATGTTTAGCAACTAAATATAAATAAACGCATTTATACATCTGGGCAATTTTTCCTGTGTTGCTTAAATGGTAAATACCTTGATCAAGAGCAAGACATGGAACTCAAATCTGGGTCCACAGGATGCAAGGCAGCAGCTCTAACCACTACGCCACCTGCTGCCCTGGTAATCTCCTAACTGGCCATCGTGTAAAAAAAAAAACACACGGCAACAAAGAAATGACAGAGAATGGAGTAAGAGCATCTTACTGTGACATTCAGCTCCACAACTGTGGCTGCAACAAAGGCCAGTGCTGCCAAACCCATTCCAACAGTCATCTTCTTCAGAGGCCTGGGGATGAGGACAACCAAATCAGTCTCCATCCAACCCAGAAGCTGCTGTCTACATCTGCACCCACCTATAAATGTCTCCTTTAAAGAGTCAGATCTACACATTTCCTTTGCTGGATACCAAGCAATGTAGGGAAAAAAAAAATTCTCAAATTTCATTAACTTTTAAAGAACAGTGTGACTCTCTCTCCGTTCTTTCAGTATGTAAATGAGCTTTTAAATAATATGTGACTGCATTAAATTTCAGTAGAGAACAGTGGATTTTTTTTTAAAAACTCGGCACATAAGGGCTGTGGGCACCCAGGAAACCCGCTAGCTATGTAACGCTTCCCTAATCACTATTTACCTACGGTGCCTTTAAAAATGTGAGGAAAAGAGAACTCTGGGTTACAGAGGTATTCCTGAGTATTTAACTCCTGGGGTGGACTTTTTCATTTTTTAATCAATCCTACAGTATTTACAGATATACAGCAGCAATGCATTATGAACCCCATAATTTCGACTCATCTAGTACATAACACCGTTGTTAAAATTTGAAAACTCTTCCCTGTCAGCAATGTCACCTTTTCTACTATATAATGTCACGTCAACGCAGCAACAAATACACAACTCAGCTCCTGCACATAAAACCATCTACATATTGTATACTTATGGTGGCGGCAGCAGCACTTTTACACTGGTCTGCCTGTTACTGATATAAACAAAAACCCACTGGGGAAAGAGCTTGCTTATTTTGCTTCTCTTCATCTGCTTTTAGTCCACTTGCTTTTTCTTAATTCCTTGCAGCCAATGATTTCTTTGTAGGCCTGGCATCCCCTTTCTGCCTGGCACCTGGAGCAAACAACCCCCTTGCCCTTGGTATGCCACTGCTGGATTACGAAGCGGTTAGAGCACTTGTTTGTAAAACAAGTCTCTCCAGCTGCTCAACACACTTATGTCTTAAATACAAAGTAACCTGCTAAGTAACTAAATTCATTTTATTAAATTAAGTGTCTGGATGGGCCTATCAAGGGCTCACGTGCTTTGTGTTTGGCTGAAGCTCCCCAGCCAACAGTAATTCATTGTTATTGGTTGGCGCAGAGGATTGTGGGGAATTTTGTTGCCTGGAGGACCAGTTTTCACGAGGATACCTAATTAGCATTTGAGTCCCATTCAGTTGCAAATTGGTGAGCAATGTCTGTCCGGCATGGCAAAATAAGGAGAAAAGAAGGGATAAAGAAAGAAACAAGCCTGTAGAAGCTTCAACCATGTTGCTAAGCCATGTTTGAATCCACAATACAAGAGCAACCATTTCATGACTGCTTTGAACGAGTCAGGAGGTAAGTGGCCACGTGACCAGTTTTCTGGCTCCACTCAGTCCACCCTTCCTGAGAGAACGATACTCACGTAAACCTGACCTTGCAGAAGCCGATGAGAGGATACAGCAACATATCAAAGATGGGCACAAAAACAAGGATGAGCAGAGCATTCAGCATCTGGCAGGAGAGCGCAAGCAAAAAGAGCAACAGCTAAATTAATATTGATGATTTCCCTAATGAAGATTAAGTGAGTTCATTATTTGGCACACAGTCATAAATAATATTCCAGTCAGCTGATACATAACCTTACAGTAATGTAAGTTAAGGCCAGGACAACTCATGACTTCAAAGAAAAAACTAAATTGGTAAGTGCAGGAAATGAACAGGAAATAAGAAGAGCAGATGGGTGACTGTGAGACAGGCGTAGCAGATGGTGAGGAGCTTGTCAGGAGCTGTACCTGCATCTGATCAGGCTTCACCACAAAGGAACCCTGCAGTCAAACACAACAAGAGAGCAAAATCAGAGTCATTTCATGAGCACCATTCAGGCTCTGTTGTGTCTGATGGCTGAGACAAGAGCAAAACCTTTCAGTGAGACAGATGCTTCAAGTTACTAAGTCTTCTTTCGTCGCTTTGACAGCCTGTTCGTTCAGAACATTTCCAACATTTCTCTTTTTCTCAAAACAAATATTTATTTAAGTGTTTTTCCCCCACAGAGCACCACAGGTTCTGGATCTGCACAAAAGGGTCTCTGTCTGTCAGGGTGGTGGAGGCTGAATGGGACAGGTGGTGAGATGTCAGGATGAGGTGCCATTGTGGTCTACAGCAGGACTCTGAGTAATGTGCAGTACATAGTCACAGTCTTTAATTGTCAGTGACAAATGTTTTACAGTAACACTGGAGATCATTTCCATGCAACCTTTCATCATCCTGGGTTTCAACACATGCCACACTGCCTGTGGTGTCCCATAATGGATGAGCTGCACATTCCAGTTAAAAACGATGTCCTGTAAACATGGCGGCCGGCACAGGACAGGATTTGGGGTGTCACACAAATGTACACGAGCCACTTTGTGCTCCCAGGACCTTCTCACTATGAAAAGCAACTGTGACACCAGGGTAACTGAAACATGGACACCCAACTGCAGTAGTTAATAACCTTCTGAAACTTACAAAGTCCATGTTCATTCTGGCAGCTTGCAGTGTCCACCGGGATCCCTTGGATGGAGCAAGAAAGGAAGATTGACATCAGGTACATTTCCCACCATTTAATTTAGTTTCACATCATGATTTAACATTTTAACTCCAAACCACTTCTGAGAAAATGAAAAATATATCAACATACTGAAAAATGCAAAGTTTAATACAATATCAGCAGCCTTTTACTGCTGTAATAAGGATTCATCGTGAAGTCACTGAGAAGAAACGCAGAGACACCATAAAATATTCTCACCAGGAGCAACCTTCCTACACCACAAACTTCCTCATGGACTCCAGATGATGCATTTCCTTTTTCTACATAAATAGACTTCTTTATAAACACTTCTGACCTCAATATGTTTTGATGCGTTTGCTTTCTTTTTTGCCCATGGACCCAGTGATAGCAATAATTTCCCCAGGTGACGCCAGGTAAGGCTGTGGCACCAGTGAGGGATGACCTGGGCCAACTTAGGGGGTCACAATGGCAGCGTCCGCTTACCTGCTGATCAAAGAGAGCCCAGAACATGGGCAGGGGGATGTACAGCACCAGAACCCTGAGGACCATCTTGATCTCATGGATGAGGCGTTTCTGTTAAGCACAAAATGGAGTCACCAACTTCAGAAAAGGCAGAACACAGCTCTTCTCACTACTGTGCATCGTGATTTCTGAAACATTACAAACAAATCCTATACATACACAGAGAACTAACCTCAGGGTAAATATCTGCTAAAGAAATAAATGTAAGTGTACACAGTGTCTCACGAATGTTTATACATTTATCATTGTGTCTACTCAAACAATAATGCTACTTGACAGAGGTTTAAACATCATATAAGGATCATTTTCTGCAAATATTAAGATGTTTATACATTTTAGAGACATTGTATGTATCCATCTACAGTATATATATCTATAGGGCAGCAGGTACTACCAGTCACTGGAAGGGTGCAGGTTCAAATCCCACTGCTTGGTGTAGTGTCCTTAGGGTTTTTCACTCAACTCATACAGTAAAATACCCACTATAAATAGCACGGTAACATTATAAGTTACTTTGAAGAAAGCATCTTTATTATTATTATTATTATTATTATTATTATTATTATTATTATTATTATTAACAACCGTAATATCCACAGCATCTAAACTGTCTGACTGGAAAAATCTCATGGTACCCTCTTGGGTTCAACTCATTATCTGAACCCTCATGGCTCATACCGAGTACTTCTCCTGGGCCCAGTCCAGCCAGTGGGCCCGGCGCGGCTCCTGTGCTGAGCTCCGCCAGCGGTTCCTAAGGGCAAACTGCCCAACACAGAACAGTACTTGAAGGCCGGTGCAGACGAATTGGGCTTTTCTATTTGGTCTCGACCTATAGGGTTACTTACCCCAACGCACTTACACACATCCAGCAGAATATTCCCTTCCGGGGGCGTCTTTCTGTACAGCACACTGCCAGCGATAAACACAACTGCGCAGAAGGGGACATGGGATCGAGCACAAAGGAATTTAAGCCTGTCAGCAAAACTTTGGTAGCTCAAATCTCATGAGGAGAGCTGCACACATACTTCTTTATAGCATCAATATCTGCTTCTGTAAAACACTAACTGCTGTGAGCTGTTCAAATCCCTTCAGAGGAAAAAAAGAAGTTTTTCTAACAAGTGAAATTTTGTCTGAGGGACAATACACAAAAGCAACGGGAGAAACATTAAATGCACTTCATTCAGGAGCTCCCAGCTGTCTATCTGCACGCTTTTAGGAGACGTTTCTCTGGGCTCCGACTTTGGCACCACGATCACATGGCTGTCTATTCCGCTGACGTGTTCAGAACCCGTTCCCATTCATCCAGATGTGATTCAAGGTTCACTGACTCGGACTCGGGGGCCGCCAGCCTTATCAAAACACGTGAACATGCTGCCCCAGCTTTAGAGCTTGTTGCTCCACCCCACTCGGACTCCGAGGTTGTGTAGAGGTAGAAAATAAAATGTGAGATCATGTACATGGTCAGGTAATAACAGACTCAGTGTGTGTGATGCTGTGAGGACACATGGATAAACACACGGGCTAGAATGCAACAGCACAGTGGAGCAGTGGGGAGAACTACTGCCTCTCTCTCCTGGCCTGTGGGTTCCAATCTGACATAGTTTGCACGAGCACTCCATGTTTGTGTTTTTCCTCCCGCAGTCCTAAATGTTTCAGGTAAATTGACAACTGGAAATGTCCCCTAGTCAAAGTCAAAAGAGTTTATTTGTCACGTACATGGTTGTATACCATGTAGTGAAATGTGCCCAGTGTGTATATGCGTGTCTGTGTGCGTGTGCGTGCATGAGTATGAGCATGTGAGAGAATGAGCATGTGTGTCTACCATGTGATGCACTGGTGTCACATCCAAGGGTTACTGCACCTCAAGGCCCATGTTTCCTCAATAGATAATAGATGATTATGACCCTGCACTTGGGCAAACAGTTACTGACCATGGATGGATGGATGGAATCCGGTGGCATCAGTCGCTGTGCGTTAAAACTTACCGAGGGCCACGACCATGAGAGCTGCCGGCACCCCAAAGGCAAGGGCATAACAATCACCCCCAAAACACCGCACATCCCCTGCAGGAAACAGAGAAACCCAGCTGTTAAAAAATAAAGCAAACATCAATAAGACAACCAGAGGTATTCTCTAAAACTTCTCTCACCTCTTGCTTCACAAAGACATAACAGCTGGAAAAGCTCAATGAAATTTAAATTTTAAACCAAAAGCCATCCGATTGCAATGCCACCGACCATGATGATGGTGACAGGCCTGTCATTCCTCTGCACAACAAGTTTATCTTTTAATGCACAGCAGAAATCAGAGAGAAAGGAAAGGTGATTTTGCGGCTCCCGACTCAAAGGCAGACCTCGAAGTATTGGTGTGATGATAGTTGACAGCACGCTGCCAGCATTGATGGCCATGTAGAAGATGGAGAAGAACTTCCTCCTTTCTTCTGCCTGAAAGAGAAACAGACAATGCTGACTGCCAGTTTAAGGGCAAAAAAGTTAAAAAAACTTGCTTCATATTATGGCTAAATTCCAACACCACATATTTCAGGACATGAAGAAGCAGCAGCGAAGGTCACGCTTCTTCATTTCAAAGACAGACCTTTATCGCTGCTACAGCCTTAATTGTTTAACTGAAGTCCTGGATGGCACTGAAAATCAAATCCCCCAGAGACGGGTGGAAGTGGGATTGTTCAGGCCCTGCCCTGGTTGCCCTGGGCAACCCATCTGACATATGAGACCACTGCTGCTCAAAAGCCCTCTTGTCCAATTAGTCACACAGCCTAATGGGCAGATAAATGAGCACTTTCATTAGCATTAGCATTCCTCATACAACACAGATCCTCACACTCTGCTCTTAGGTGGGAATGACTAGAATGGCTCCTCTGAGAAGGTTCTAGAAGGATGAGGCCCCTTACATGCTCCTCACTGAACTGGTCGCCCCCGAAGGCTGATACACACGGCTTGATGCCCCCTGTGCCGAAGGCGATCAGAATGAGGCCCGTCATGGACAGCCCTCTAGAAAGAGGAAGACACGAATTGTTGGAGATGCACTGTGAACTGTGAACAATGAGGAACTACAAACTGCACCCATTCAAACAGCAGTCGGAGACTCACATGTGCGTGAGGTTCCCGCCTACATGTGGAATTGCTCCTGTGGACTTTACCACGTGGCCAAGGACATACACCAAGGAAAGGTAGATGATGGTCCTGCAAAAGCCGATCCACACAAAACAGAAGTGAGGAACTGGGAAGGGGTGGGGGTTACAGAGAGAAACATGAAAAGCTGCAGAGTTACTGTAGTTCAGTCTCAACCAACACAGGCTGATGTGGTGAAGGCAGCTGACAGCTGAGTCATCCTGCTGATGGAGATGGAGACCTTCTAGGAGCAACTCTCAGGGCTCTGGTGCTATGCAGCACCACTAGTATCACCAGCACCACCTGAACTAGAGGGATGGCGTCACTCACTTGAACTTGCCCAGCCAGGAGTCAGCAATGAGGGCCCCCAGCACGGGTGTGAAGTAGCAGAGGCTGGAGAAGGCATGGTACACGGCCGTGGAGAGGTCCTTATCCCAGTGCAGGTAGTTGATGAAATACAGCGTGAGCACGGCTTTCAGGGGTGGCAGGACGAGGAGGCGGTGTTATAAGTGGGTAAATCACTGTAAGTAGCTCAGAGTACAAACCACACGATTTGTTTGCTCGCTGAAAGAGCGAGTTTCAGAATTGTCATGGTACCTTTCATGCCGTAGTAGGAGAAGCGCTCGCAAAACTCATTCACCACAATGAAGGCAATGCTCATGGGGTAATTTGTGCCACATAGTTTCTGGGAGGAGAAGAGAGAAAAGGTGCGCAAGTTACCCGTTCCTTACAACTACATTTATTTACTCATTTACCAGATGCCTTCCTGCTCAGGGTGAACAACGGTGCATTTCATGACAGGCAAGGACCTTCCGTTAAAGAAGCTCACACAGTCATCCCAAGTAGCTGCCTACAGAGTTGAGCCAGACAGGAAAGATATACATGTTCCTGACAGATTTTGTGGTGTAAATTTATAAACATTGTTGAGCCTGTATAGAAGATCAGGAAAGAAATGGGTATAAAAGAGCGGTGCTTTAAGAAGCTTCTTGAAAGCAAAATGGGATTCAGCAGCCATGAAGGAAACCAGCCCTGTGTTTCAATGCAGGCTGAGGATCTGAAACAGCAAGGTGTCACTCTTCAGCTAGCAAGGAAACCACCATGAGGGCAGAGCAGAAGAGGGACAAGGAGGTGAGCATGACAAGAAGTGGACCACCTTTATCCTGACAAGAAGTCACACAGCCAACCTGTGAACCATGCTCACATGGTGCCGTGCTGCTAGGTGTGTCGAAAGTCCACAGCAGCTGTGTTTACACCTCTGGTGGAGCTGCATGTGGTTGTGAGAACTTACTGGTGAGAGCTTTACTTTGTCCACAGTCTGAGTGTCTCCCCCCTTATCTGTGAGGTAAACAAAACATACAGACAAGTTAAACTGAAGCTGTTAGCACTGTGGCCCCATAAATGCCTGGGCTGTTTGGCTGTGGGTTCAAATCCAGCTCAGTCCGCATGGAGTTGGCATGTTCTCCCTGCGTTGGCCTCAGGTGCTCTGGTTTCCTCCCACAATTGAAAGACATACATTTCTGGCTAATTGTTCACACTAAATTGCCCATAGTGTGTGTGCGTGCATGCGTGTGGGGTAACCCTGCAACGCATTGGTGTCTCCTCCTGGGGTGAAGTTTCATAGTTTAGTGATTTTGGAATTCCCTCCATCTGCCAGCTTTGATAACTCATCTTAAGCTTCAGAGTCGAGTAACAGAAGGCAGACGATGGAGAAGCAACAACACACCGTGCACAAATCTGACAAAGAAGAATGCTGTCAGAATTAATAGGTGAGAAAAGTTACTGAACAGCATCTCCAAGGGAGATTTGGACTTTGGACATGAAGGAAACTGTCAAAGTGGCCATGTACTTTAATGCGTCTCGGCAGGCCGTTCTAACAAGATTACTGCCACATGATATGAGCTTCCATTACAGAAATCATGTACAGAGATTGAACATTAATAAGAAAGCATCAATGCGGGAATATTAATCCGAACCACCGCCTTGTCGGTGTTCAACGGCCTCGTTGCTACGTCAGCCTGCAGATTCTCACACAGGGAATGAACGGGACCGCGGCTGAACACGACGAGGCTTTCCTGAGCCGCACATCCTGAGCAATAACTGCTCTAAAAGTTGTTTCATTACAGTTAAAATGGAACAAAATGTGAACTAAGCAGATTAAAATTTAAACGTACACACCTGGTGTAGGACAAGTCTGTACGTTCAAGGCAACAATTTGGGATGTATTTGGGACAAAACGGTATTATCAATATTTCTCAAGTCAGACTGCGCACAAATATGGGGGGGGGGCTGGGCTGGTTTTAACATTGGGGGACAAATCACCCCCCCGTACGCCTGTTTTTTAACATTATTGTTTATAAAGTTAAAGGCGCAGTAAACCGCAGGTTTCAGTCCACCTCCACAAAAACTGTGGCTGTGCAGTTTGGGAAAGAAACATTTCGGGCTCGAAACGTTCCTCCCCGTTTAGCTTTTTTTTTAACCGCAATTTCTAACCCCCGCGTCAAACTTTTCAGCGGAATGCAAATCCCGCTTTGGAGGAGACCGCAGCTTTGGCCGCTTTGCTGCTCGGCTCCGAGGGTCCTGCTTTTTACACGAATTTGCAGAGGACAGTTTCAGACCTGTTTAAAAAATAGAAATAAGTGCAAGCCGCGCTTTCAGAGGGACGAACCGTGTGCGCGCCTCCGTTCCGCTGTCCATTCCCCCTCTGAGGTAAATCGGTTCACGTACCGTTTTCTGTCGCCATCGCGCCGCACAGCACCGCACCGTCGCTCCCAGCAAACAGCGCCCGTCCTGCACAGCTTCCCTCCCCGATTCTGTCCGCTCGCCAAGCCCGTCCCCTGCGGGAGCCCCGGTGGCCCGACTGCCCAGTGACCCCGCCCCAGACAGGGGTTCGACTCCAGGGCTGGAAAAGACGGCAGCGCGCGCCGATTCACAGAACGCGACGCCTTTTTTCCCGCTCGCTGGCGCTATTGCGTCACAGCCCTTGGGGCGCGGGTTCGAATTCGGCTGCGGGGGGCGAGGGGGTCGCGTGTCCAGGGACGTGTGTTTGAGAGAGACTTTCGAAGCTATAGCGCATCCCGGCTCGCACACTCGGAGGGGCTCAGAACCACAACAACCCTGGACAGCTACGCACGAAGAGCAAATTATTATTATTATTATTATTATTATTATTATTATTATTATTATTATCAATAACACGTGTTCAACTGGGATTTTGTCCATGATAAGTTCGATAATACGTTTTAGACAAAAGGGGATTCTCAGTGTTTCAGCCCAGGGTGGGTACCGTGACCTAGGGCACTGCAGTTGGAGTAGGGATTCAAAATGTAATTTCCCAAGTACAAATGTGGCAATAAGAAAACAAAAAATATAAAACATAAAATATAAATCTGCCCATCAATCATCCTTAACCGCTTTATTCTGGTCAGGGGTGGTAAACCAGAGCCTCTCACAGAAGGAGTGGATGCTGCACCATGAAACAACACCCTGGATAGGGTGGTCCATCACACCCACAGTGGGCAGTTAAAGTGACCAACTAACCTGAAACGCATGTCTTTGGACTGTGGGAGGAAACCAGAGGACCTGCAGGAAATCTATACAGACAAGGGGGGAACACACAGACTAAGCTGGACTCGAACCCACGGCCAAACAGCCCAGGTGGGTGGGAGGGTAAGAGGCAGGGCTACTCGCTGCACCACGGAAAACTAAAGATATTAGAATATATAACAACAAAATAAGTCTGCGTGTCTTTTTCAGACCTTCACAGCTCCATATGGCAGCTCTGTGCTGTTTTCCAGAATGCAAGCAGCTGGACTGTTTGATTATCACGGCTACCTTAAAGGTTTCACATTAAATGTTTGCATTGTTCACTGTCAGGCGCTCCAGATGTTTTTGCAGGCAGCAGACCGCTGGACCCCCGCCCCCCAAAGCTGGCTTTCACTGCAGTCCCTCGCCCAGCTGCTAACAGCTGGCCGCCGCCTGTGAGTGTCACACACTCAGGTTTCTCACACCTCTCTCCCACCTTTGGCACAGGTAGCTCCTCAGTCCTCCTCAACTCTCTCCGTAGGCTTTCCTGGTTCACCTGATTTACTCCACACCAGTCTGCCTGCCAATTCCAAGTTTCATGCTTCTGCTCCTCACCGCATTCCTCTCAGTAGGAGCCCCTCTGGCATCAGTCCTAGAAGCTGTCCTTTTCTGGCAAACCACCAGAAATCATTTATCTAAAGTAAGGAAAACACTGGTGTCTGAGAAACATCACGAGAACACCAGGAGGCTTCCTCATGAACTTTCGCAATTGGGAGGAGAAGGATGGCTGAAGGCGGGGAATGGGCTCATCGTTGTGACCTGCAGTTATGGAGAAATGCAGACTGAAAGTGCAGGCCCGTCAAGAGATGAAGCGACTGAGGACCCATGATCTCACGTTCCTTGTACCACCTGTAGACCCATAATGCCTTAATAATCTTTCAAAGATCCAGAGCTTCCTTCCCCTCAACTGACTGTCATACCTCAAGCCAGGTGACTATATTGCATACGTCACTACCTGAAGTGACACTCATCCTGAGAAGGTAAAAATTTCTCAATCTGATGTGAAATTCCTTCTCTTATCTCCAGCTATTGAATGCAGCACCTGTCAGAGCGATTCCACCCGGAAAAGAGATGATGAGACTGAAGACCCATGAGGACTCATGTAAAAGACCCGTATACCTGCATGGGAGGAACTGGACTGAAAAATCCAAAGCAAAGCAAACCAACAAGTGTCCTACATGTGAGCTGCAGAAGAACTTGGTGCCTTACCTCCTCCACCAGTTGGACTCAGGTCTTTGCCATTACTGTATATATCCTGGGAATTGTTTTGAGGGGTCTCAGTTCCACAAGACTTACCAGTTTGGAGCAAAGCCGCGGTTCGAGCACAAGACTCATCGACGACATATAAATCCATCCCAGCGATAACTTGTGCGATACCTGTGCAGTCGTGGACGTTTCAAGATTTCTGAGCTACAAGTTCAGGCTGCGCTCAAGGCAAAGTGGCCAGACTAGTCTGACAGCTCTAAACATTCAGCATCTTATCGATGAAAATAATCTGGCCAACAAACAATCCAGCACATGAAACTATCCAGCTGCACATTTTCCACATATTTTCAGATCTGTAGAAATGAATTTGACACCCTTTTAGCCAGGAAATAGCTCAACATTGTACACTACAGATGTAATAAGTGGCCAGGGACTCATTGAGAAGCAACCACAACAAAACTTCAGTCTCGATGAGAGCAACTTGGGACACGTAAGCAGAGTACAGCAGCGGCAGCAGAGTTTGCAGCATTTGGTCACCTTTTAAACTTCACACCTTACAGTCGGTCAGGATAATGTATGCAGGTCTTTGTCGGGCACAGCTATTATGCTGCAGCTGTTGAATATTAGCCAGCAGAATATGGGGAACCGTGCTAGGAGTTTGCCCTTGCCGTGTGTGTATATGTGTTTGTGTGCGTGTGTGCGCGTGTGTGTGTGTGGGGGGGGGCTGTAATGCTGCAATTAGCACAGATGGTGCATGAAAATGATCCTGAAAAACAAAATTTGTTAGCCTGCTTTCTATCCGTACTTACCTGTTGAGGAACTTTTTTGTAATTTTATTCAAAAATAGCAGTCTAGACAGGATCAGGACTGGAAAGCCATAAATCTGGATTTTCTATTCTTTTATTATGACAGATTCAAACAAACATGGGTATGCTTACAGTAGAATGCTACATTGAATGTACAGATACTGTGCACTGATAAAATTAAATTGAAAATTCAAACAACGTTCTGTGTATTTTTTATTTGTAACATACACAGTTATACAAGTACAACATGTAGTGAAATGTACCCTGAATCGGCCATGAGACTGTGTGCAACAATTTTAAAATTATAAACAAGATCTAAACAATGTGCAAAGGAATAGAATAAATATTCTTTCGCACATAGAATAAAGGAACCTCGAGGGGTCGCTGTCAATCCACTTTACTTGACGTTACCAATCTCACGCACAGCTCACATTCGGTGAATTTCGTATCTGGCGACTTGTTTGCGATTTTACACTATTATTTAGACTTTGTGCCTCTTCATTGACTTCAGTAGTCGCGCAAACGCAACCTGAGCGCAGGACTCAACATTTATTCGTTCGTCTCTACTCGAATAACGCGACGCCCGACGTCGTCGCGATGTGATCACGTCAGGTTGCCCTAGAAACGTCTGCGACGCGGCGCGAAGAAATGAAAGTTGCTCGTTTTGACAAAGATTAATTTGTTGTGCGAAACAGCTGCAACTGTGAATGACAACACGGCGATCTCATTTCAGAGTCAAAGAAAGCTAAATAAAAAAGGCACGTCGATGGTATATTCGGTCGCGATCGACGAACGTCACATTTGCTTTTATGTTAGCCTCCGCAGCTAGCTAGCTAGCCAGCTAGCCAGCCGTCACTGGTGCCTCACGGAGAGGTTCCTCCGTTTCCGAGCAGAAAATCGGTGTTCTTTTGCTCTACGGGCCGTTCGAATGCCTTCGACCGGGAGCGCTAGAGATGTGGAGCCGGGCCTACGAGCGCTGCTGTCTGGCATCGAGAGCAGAAGTGCAGCCAAAGTGCCGGAGGTTCTGCTCAATCTGAACGGTACGGAGCGCCACGATTTCTTGCTCCCCTCGCATCGTCCTTCTGGCCGCCCGGGCTCACGCGTCTCCCGCCGCCCCTGTGTTGCAGAGCTGCTGGCCAGAAGGTCCGTGGAGGATCCCGGAGCGCTGCAGACGCTCAAAGGCCGCCTCTCCGCCGCCGGTGTGCTGCAGTTCTGCGCCGACGCGCTCCGTTTCGACTACGAACGGGTGGAGGGCGGCTTTGGCACGGCCGCACGCTTGGCCGACACCCTGAGGTGGGCAGGGGCGTTTCCTGCCTTTTTAAAATCTCCTTATGACCCATTCCGGTGATCAATAACTTGTGAGCAATATGAAGATCATTGTATGCGTTTATGACACGAATTGGCCATCAGTTTACGCTGAATAGCAGTTTAAATTATTTAAAAGGAATCCTTAAGTTTTCATTTCAAACTGCTTTAGTTTTAATTCTACTGTAGTTCGAAGCTGATCAATATATTAAAGATAAAATTTCTCGAAGATATGTTTTTTTTAAAAAACTTTTTATAGTAATATCCCAAGGTTTATACAGAGCTTAACCTGTAAATAGAGGTACAGCTGTATTATTCAGCTCTTAAACCTTGTAACTCAGTGGAAAAAGTGGCTTTGAAGTTCCGAACGTGTAAAGGAGCCTGCAGTGTGTGTACATGGTTTAATCTTAACTAAAAAACTGGAAACTTGCTTAAAAATTGGATACATGGACATCATTACATATTGTGGTTGGGCTCTGACTTTGGTGTTTTCTGTTTTTCAGCACTTGCTGTGTTGGCCTTGATCCACTTACAGACAAGGAGATATTTTATGGTCAATTTCTTCCTTCTGTTGCTGAAAATATGATCTTTTTGGCATCACGTGTTATGGAAAGAGTACTTGAGGTATTTAATGCTGATATTTCTACTTGCCACCAGGAAAGTGGGTATGGTCAGTGACTGCAGTGCTGTGGGTGTTAGCATTAACCCCCATCCTGTGCGCTCCCGTGTCTTGTACTGTTTAACTAAAGCAGATGTTGGTAAGATGTTGGTAAGATGAAGTAGATATTACTGGCAGGCTGAGTAGTTTGGTGAAAGATGTCAGAAAGAACTTATTCATGAATTTCACATTAGTGAACACGATCCAAAAAATGTTACTTGGGAAATGACTGTTTTACCCAGCAGACAAATTAGGCAACAAAGGTTTCTCTTCCCCTTCAAGGGAAAGGAAGGAGCCCAGATGATCCGTCAGTTTCGGAAAGTAATCGACTCCATTTGTTGGCTTTTGAAGGGACACGGTCAGTTAATCCCACACGGTAAGATTTCAGTTCCAAAACCACAGAATTTAATTAAGAAATAAAGAGCATATGATCTACATTAACCACATGTTACAAAGAAAAATATTTATTTTAAGTGTAGCTACGTTTGTGATCTTTATTCGGTTTAACATCCATAAACAAAAAGACAAATCCTTCTTCCATTAGTTCTACAGTCAAAACATTATGAGAAGATTCAGCTGTCTGAAGATGAGGACATTGGTGAAATACTGTTGCTGTTCCTGCAAAATCTTATAAAATCAAACAGGTGGGAACTTATTTACTTTTTCGTTTCAACATTGGGCGAAAGTTAAAGTTAAGAAGTTTCCCCCTCCTCCACAGTGCTTTCTTGATGGAAGTAATCGATGGCGTTCTGGAGGGGATTTTGGACGACATCGTGTACAAGCTGGGATGCGGCTCCAGTGCAGCAATTGGGGGCTCCGCTGTGAAAACCCTGCTCCTTATTGTGAGCAGCCATAGCACCATTGCAGACCTCGTCCACCGCAGATACCCGGGTTTGTCAAACATGTTAATCTGTTTGAAATGGAAGATGCAAAGACCCGAAGTTTAACATTCCATAGTAATATTTTATCTGGCACTTTTAAAAAGTTACTAAGCCTTGATTGCCATGATTTACTCATTGGGATGGGCAGTTTTTACGGTTTCATTTAAGAACAACGTTACTCAAGGGCACCACAGCAGGAAAGGGGATTTAAAACTGGCCCTTCGGTTTGCCAGGCAATAGCACTAGCCACTACACCACCTGCTGCATATATGTGCATTAACAGGGATGAGTTGTGTTAGTTGAGCTTATTATTCATACTCATGCAAGAGTTTGAGGCTGTAAGCTGCGATGTGGTCTTCTTGTGCTACAGGTCTGGATGCCCTGTTGAAGAATGACTGGTGTGGCAAAGGCTTGGACCTGGAACTGGATCAGCTTATTAAGTTGCTCTACTCTAGCAGTCCAGCTCAGCGAGCCCCTCTGGTTCGTTCAGGAAAAAATGCACTACTGTATTTTCGGTGGATACCGTAGTACCAACATAACTACTTGTGTAGTGCAGTTTGGGTGCAGTTTTATGAATTTGACTGGATTGCCTGTAGATGAAGGTTTATGACATTTACCTAAAATATGTCTCCTTTTGCTCTTCTCTAAGGACTCGACTGTGAAGGAAGTCAAGGCAGCGTGCGTGATACAGGCAACCTGGAGAGCGTTCCAGATCAGGAAAAGAATGAAGAAGCTGCCCAGAGCTGTGAGCACGCTGCAGAGAAGCTTCCGGTAAACATTGGCACGCATTGTTTACAAAGGAAAGCGTGTGAAAAATGTGGCTTAGTTTCATGTTGCTCTTTGAAAACAGGCTGACAAGGTTGGGTGTGTAGAGGCATCGCAGTAGACCGCAGTCTTGGGTTGATTACCAAGTCTGAGTTTATTAGCACTTTTTATTTTATAAATACCTTAAAAAACTCAGTGTTAAAGATTAGGTGTTTGTGGTTTGTTCTCAGCACTCCAGTAAATATTAACACATTGTGTTTTTTGGCTTGAGGTTGGGGAAGGCATGTGGGGGAGAGCTTCTTGATGACCTGTGCTGTGTTTACATGTTCAGGGAAAAGAAGAGGAAGGAGGAGCTGCTGGTGGAGAAGAAGAGGGCAGAGGAGGAGCTGCGGCTGCAGGTGCGCCTGCGCAGACAGAGGGCGCTACGCGAGTTTCGGCAACGCCAGCTCTACCTGCTGGAGATAGTCCCCGCAAGTAGGACCAGCCTTCTCACTTCTTCTCTATTTATCCCTCCATTATCTTCTACTCCTGGTCAGGGCTCTTATGGCCCAGAGTCAATCCTAGAATCACTGGTTACCAGGCTATGAAAGTGGTCCATTGCAGGGCAGCTACAAATACTGTGGACAATATTAAGTGTCCAGCTAACCTGAAACACATGCCTTTGGACTGTGAGAAGAAACCCACACAGGGAGAAGAAGCAAACTGCACACAGACTGAGCTGAGCAGCCTAGCTCTGTGAGGTTGTAGTGCTACCCACCACACCACTGCCCCCCCCATTAAATGTCCATAATGTTTATCTCTATTTATGATGTTTATCATACTTAGTTCCACTCATCCACATACATCTTCCAGAGCTGTGAACCTTTTGATATTTTTACTCTGATCGTCATCGTCGGGAGTTGTGGATGATCGATGCAGCGTCCACATGTATAGCTATCTGTCATTTAAAGGTCTGTATGACAATGGAGTGTTCCTAACCCCACCCCCACCCCAGACCAGGTAGACAGGTATCTGGCTGAAGTGGAGAAAAGAGCTGCGGTGATGATCCAGAAAGTGTGGAGGGGCTACAGAGAGAGGAGGAGCTTCCAGCAGCAGAAAGATGCCCTCCGGCAGTTCAAGGCAGCTGTGACCATACAGAGAGCCGTAAGTCCTGTTTTGGGATCCCGGTCACACCACTGGGGTGTAACGTGCTGTAAATAAACCCTTTAGCGCCATCCAAGTTAGAATTGTAATCATAGTTATTATTATTATTATGAGTAATAATGTTAATTGTTCAAGATACACTGTACTAAACTCCCTTAGTTAATAACAATAAAGCAAAATTTAAGGGTAATTTCAGAGTGACCAATTCAGCAACAATATGCATGTTTGGACAGTGGGAGGAAACCAGAGCACCTGAAAGAAACTCATTCAGACTGAGTCAGATTTGAACTGATGAGTACTCACTAAGGACCTGAGGAGCTAAGGACCTCACAGTCTCACCGCCCAGGAGCCATGAGGCACCAGCGCTACACACTTAACCACAGTTCTGCCCAACTCTCTGCTGAATGTTAATATTAGTTTAGAAATTACTGCTTTAGTTCACATCTACATGTAAGTGCTCACCTTCCCCAGGTCCTGCGCTTTCTGAAGCAGAGGAGGGCTTTGAGGTGCACACATTCGCCGTGGAAAGGACCTAAGGGTCTGACTGAGCCTCGGAGAGCAGAGCTGGTGAAACAAGTGGAAGAATACATGACTCTCCATCCTGTGAGACTCCTCGCCTTCCGTGGGCTCTCGCTTCTTGTCTTATCTTCTGCATGTAGCTGCGTTTTAAACGTGCCAGATCCACAGGAAGTTAATATAACCGTTTAATGAAACCTGCTCATATTTACTATAGTAGCACGCAGGCAGCGTAGGGGATGCACAGCAGATGCAGCCTGTGAGCGAGTGTTTAAATGTCCTAAATAATCAAATGGTTTCGTTAAAATATTGGGCTCAGGTACTGTACAGCGGCAGATCTGGTCTACCAAGTGTTTACTACATTATACAAACCTCAGTCATTTATATTAATATTTATACATTTGGGACATCAGGAACCGATGTTCCCAGGAGCACTTGGTCCAGCTGCCTGTGTAGCATGGGCAGTGATGCCCCCCCTCTTTTGTCTACCAGGGTGGCCCTGTGTCGCTGGAGCGCTGCAGGGAACTGCACCGCAAGACCCAAGAGATGCTGCACCAGTACCTCATAGGCCGGGTTGGCGAGCGGAGGGCCGAGCAGCATCGCCAAGCCCTCGTAGCTCAGATCAACACAGACATCGAGTTGCTGATGAGTAAGGAACCTCAGAGCCCAGCGACCACAGAGTGACCGGGGTCACATGCGTGTCCAGGCTTAAGCGGCAGCACTCGCCATTCAGTCAAACCTCAGAGCTGCGTTTTATATGTTTCACAAACACGGGAAAACGTGGCCTGACTTGTTTGCATTGATATTATTGTGTTACAGATGCTCCTCCTCTAAATGAGGCCACAGAAGTGGATGTGGACGTGTACCTGAGCAGCTCAGGTCCGGTGGCTTTGCGAGCCAGGCAGTCCCACAATGCACTGCTTCACACCTCTCAACAGCCCTGGTGGAAAAAACTGGACGACGACGAATTCCTCGGCCCCAAGTCGGTCCCAGCAGAAAGTTTGGCAGAACATTTTGAAAGCCTGTATTTTGGTTGAAATTGAGAGCTGATATGAATGTTAAGTCTATAAATATTTTCTTCTTCAACTGAGGTTTTTTAATTTATTTTGAATAAAAATCGTTTATAGTTTGCGTTCGTTGAATGTGACAAATGTTGCTTTTATATTTAAAGTATTGGTGACATTATTAATTAATCTCTTTGCAAAAAGTTTTGTACCAAAGGTGAATATTTTGGTTAATGAATCACTGAGGTAGCAGCATTACGAGAAATCACTTCTCTTGTTAAATGTTTAATTTTGTGACTGAACATTTAAAAAGGACCAAATGCTGTGTAACAAGTTTCTATCAGCAGCCACACAAATTGTTGGATGACATCAATGAAGCTGTGTGTGTGTGTGTGTGTGTGTGTGTGTGTGTGTGTGTGCATTCAAAGTTGTGAAGCCCTGCACATTTAGCATATAAGCTAAAAAGCCAATACAGTAGATTTGCTTTTATGGCTCTTGTACTGTATTTTCCACTGTGATTTTAAACTGAGGCAAGTTGGATTGTTTTGTTTCTTGGGGAAATAAAACAGAAATAAAGGCATTGTGACCTGCGGGTTTGTCTTACAGCCCCATCGCGTCTCATCATGTCCTTCATTCATTATTTACCTGCTGCACCCTGGAACTACACCTGTGTGCTCCTTCAAGCTGGGTGGGAGCAGAGCTGGGAGTAGGGCTGCTGTCACTGTCTCATTGTTTTTAGTCAAAGTATAGCTCATTTATATAAAGAATAAACACCTCAAAAACAAAAAGCATCTCAGGAAGGCTTCACAAATGTTGCAGTGCCTTCACTCCAGCAGCCTTCACAGTTCTCAGCTCTCAAGCTGAGCATCTTTGGGGTGAGGTGGAAAGTGAAGCGAGCAGAATAGAAATGACACCAAAAATATAGCAAAATTGTGAGGCTGTCTAGCCAGCATAAACCAAGCACTCTGTGGAGTGTCCATCCAGCACCTTAGTGAGGGATTGTTTTTGTCCCTCCCAGTACTTAATATGTGTATCTAATAAAATGGCCAGGGGGTGTAACTGAATATGCAAGGAATCGAAGGATCTCATTTTATTCCGAGGACGAGTTCCTTTCTCGCTTCCTGAGGGACACATGAAGACGCTGACTAAGGTCATGCTGAGAAGCTGTACTGTGGAATGGGAGGAGATCCTCATTCGGTGGCTTATAGCCGTCCTCCACCTCCTTTATCTTTCGGTCGGAATTTTACCAGAATTCGCAGTTGTTCCACAGTACAGCCTTTTCATATAAATACACTGGGACAGCAACACAATGCAAGAAAGCAAAACAGCACAAAACACACCGTAATGCTGCACACAGACATCATAAACATAAGCACTACAAATAAAAAGTGAAGAAAATACTTAGGTGTACTGTATGCTAGTAAAAGGTTTAGTTAATTCAAATATAAGGGAGGCCCTGTGCCACTAACCGGTTATGAAAACCAGTTATGAAAACTTAGAAATGTTGTGATCAGTTTAAGTGTAAATGGGATTGAAACAGGAGGGACCTGCAGTGGTGTGTGGACGTCTTGGCAGGTTTGGACGTCCTGCTTCCTAGAAACCACCAGAACTCCTGATCCATGTATTTACCGTGGTCACGTGATGCTGTGCTGGATTTGACAGGCAGAGATGGCAGGGGCGAGGATGGGAGTGACGCGGCTGCAGCCCGAGTCAGCAGCACTCTCCAAAATGAAACAAGATCATTAGTTATGTGGCCAACGTTAATAAACGCTCTCAGCTCCTCGCTTCCCTTCCATTAAGTTATTGGCGACCGGTGGCTCTCTGTATGTCAGTAGCCTCGATGGCCTTTCCGGAGTCATCGGGTTGCTGCTGTTACCACTGGACCACAAGCTGAGCAAGAATGTTAATGAGATATCAATTGGGAAATTACAGCTTTTTCAGGTGACCCTCCAGACACAAGAACTTCAGAAGAGGCAGAAGACAAAGTGGGTGGAACTTTTTTTATTTTTACCACATTAAATCACTGAAAATGTTGAAATATTTACTGTGAATGCATCCGAATACATGGTTGGGTTTGAATGCGGCTCAGTCTGTGTGGAGGCTGCATGGTCTTCCCGAGTCACCTGGGTGTGGACTGAACTGTGGTTTCCTCCCGCAGTCCAAACACATGTGTTTCAGGTGGACTGATGACTCTGAATTGTCCTTTGTGTGTGTGTGAGCGAGAGTCACCTGTGAAGGACTGGTGTCCTCTTCAGATTGTGCCCCATCTCACACCCTGCGCTTCCAGGACAAATTCTGTAATACTGTGACCCTGCAGTTTTAAAAGTGAGACTTCAGTTGAGGTGGGGGGTTACCCCTTATGAGGTAAATGCACACTTTTCCTCCTGGTCTGAGACAGAGGCCAGGGTGAATGCATTTTCATAGAGCTGGAAGCTCAGTATTGTCTCATAGAGAACCATCAGGTTCCATTTCCACATCACAGCCAGAGGGCTCATGTGCTCACACACACACACACATACACACACACACACACACACACACACACACACACACACACACACACACACACACACACACACACACACACAGCTCTCTGCAGAGGTGGGCTCCTAGCAGTGGGATATCAGCTTAGATGATGTTGCCGTTGATATGCAGAATGTGACCTTCTTTTTCCTCTAAAACTCCAACACAGCTGCTTCTATTTGACTTTTTTACTGCAGTACTTTACAGACCTCCCTCTGTGACCTCAGTCAGGGTTGTTGGAAGTGGCAGCCTGTTTCAGGGTGTGTTTAGGGCTGGGTGTGATTTTGCCCGCTGCTGGCGATGTGCTGTCCTGCTCCTGAGCACTGCCGGGATATAAATGGCCCTCCACGGTCTGCAGGAAAACCATGGTTACAGCTGGATGGAGATGGGAGGGGGGGTGATGTTGTGCAGACCACCAAACGCTACCCCTCAGGCCCCCCTGCAGCCCATCCCC
Source organism: Heterotis niloticus (assembly GCA_018136845.1). NCBI lineage: Eukaryota > Metazoa > Chordata > Actinopteri > Osteoglossiformes > Osteoglossidae > Heterotis > Heterotis niloticus. The sequence goes on from CM030897.1 coordinate 1,514,647, forward strand.
ACTGTGTGAAGAAAGAGAGGACAACAGGTGAACAGTTTGGCATCCAGCGTCACTGAGAGCCGGTGCTGATCATGTGGGGGGGTAACTGGCACAGATGCACCTGGGGGGGCTGTCGTCACTACTGCTCCACTTTGTTTATTAGGGAACATTTTTGCCTTCAACATTTTTTGTGGCGTAGTGGCCTCTTGAGCAGGACCTGTGTCATGCCTATGCCTTGGGATTCACTCAGTCCTCTGTGACCCTGCATCAGATACATAGGTAGGAAGTGGGTATAACAGCAATCATCATAATAATCCATCCATCCATCCATCCATCCACCCATCCATTTTTGTTAACCGCTTAATCCTGAGCAGAGTGGTGCTGGTCTGGAGCCTAATAGGAATCACTGGGCACAAAGCTATGAAAAGACCCCAGGATGTGAGTGAATTCCATCACAGGGTGATAATAATAATAATAATAATAATAATAATAATAATAATAATAATAATAATAATAATAATAATAGCTTCTTGCTATTCCGCTGCAGACATCAGCATGAAGTCATTGCTGCAGGCCATCATTTTCATGCTCCACTACAGATGTTTAATGAGCCTGGAGACGTCGCTCTGCTCCCCTCACCTCAGCTGTTGCTGCACAGGAGAAGCATAAACCTGCAGTTCCTTACTATAGTTTGGTCTTTATTGCATCCATTTTGCCTTCCAGAGGGGTTAATAATGCAGGCCTGCTTGCGGTGCTCATTTGGATGCCTGTTCTCCAGCTTCTAGTACTTATATGAGGTCTCCTGTGGCAGGAAGAAGGATTTGGTGCTTCTGGGTTTCACAGGGGAGCTTTTTAAAGCAGCCGCCTCACCTGGTGGACCGGGGTTTGATCACTTTGCCTGGTCTGAGGGCCACATGTAAATCAGGGGGCAGAAGCGGCACCACGAGGCATCCGGTCCTCCTCTGCCTCTGCCGGGCAACCGGAGCCCACAGACCCGCTCGGTAGCTCCTCATCTGCATCCCTCTTCAGACCGGCGACCCCCCGAACTGGGAAACTAATAACTGCCTCTGGCCCGTCTTCAAAAGGAGGAACATCTCATTTGAACGAACGACACCGTTATTGTTCTGATTAAGCGAGCCGGCAGGATGAAAGGTTTCTCTCCCTCGGCTGCCTTCAGCCCTTTTGTTTCGAAATAAAACGGCTGGTTGTGGCACCGTCATCGTTTCTCCACCCTGACAAAAGAAGGGCTTTGCTGCGCGGGAGCCACATTAACATTTTGTAGCATAAAAACAGTGCATATTTTAACAAGACTTATACGCCTGTAGCAGTGGGGGCTCTTATTATTATTATTATTATTATTATTATTATTATTATTATTATTATTATTATTATTATTATTATTGGTGAATAATAGCATTTATTAATGTGCCGTCATTTAGGTTTGCTTTGTGTAATCTTGATTCCACCTCTGTGTCCATCTGACTGTAGCTATGCTCATATTCACACTCTTAAATAATGATCATTTTGCACATTTACTTTATCTGGGTTAATTCATTGATCGCTCTTACGCGGCCGCTTCGATGCCGTATGCTGCAATATGTCTGCAGGAACGTCCACTCTGTCAAATTCCTTAGATGTGCAAATATATCCGGATACGAATTTATCTTATTATTGTCTTTGGCACAACTGCTGCTTTGTTTCCGTGTTTCGTCTGACTGCTTGTCAGTGCAGGTGGAGGGGAGGACAGGTATGCAATGAGCTCAATTAAATTTGCAAATCGCATGTTATGTGCAGCATTTCGAACAAAAATGGATGATGTCATTTTTTGTGGCGAATGAGCTAGATTTTTGTGTCACGTGCTGAACTCGAGGACCACCTCTTCCCCAATTGCATCTGGGTGTATTTGGGTGGGAGTCTGGAATGTAGGTGTGTATTCTGTTGTCATGTGGGCTGTAATACTATTTTCGACAACTCCCTCCTCCTCAGAGATGTTGTGATCTGTATCCAGGACACTGGACGATCAGCATCCTGGACTGGGACCAGCAGCTGTTTCTGGCCCACAGACTTTAGCAGCGGAGCAGATAGCCTGTGGTTCTGGCAGTGATGTGGTGAAAATTCATTTCATTATGGCTCAGGGAGACACATAACAGAAGTATTTTCCAGCTATTATTATTATTATTATTATTATTATTATTATTATTATTATTATTATTATTATTGTTACTCACTCGCACACTGGAATGGAAAGGCATTAGATGTGAACGACCTGCTGTCCCACACCTACAGTCTCCTTCTTTCTGGACACAAGATGAAGAAATTTAACCTGGAATATAAAATATATATAAAAATAAATGCAGAGCTGGGAGAGACGTTTGTCCGCTCAGGGCGCTCGCAAGTGGAATTCCCTGCAGTTACAGCTGAAGTTTTTTATTCTGTCCACAAGGAAGATTCTGCGGCTCATCTACTGATCGCTGAGTGATGAATTATTGAGGGACCGGCGGAGTCTTCATGAATATTGATGGCGGGAACCTCGGGGGGCCACGTGCTCTGCACGGCCTGGGATGTGTGACAACGTCAGCGCTGTTGATGGGGAGAGAAGCACTATTTCTGTCCCGGGGGGTCGCCCTTTCTGACCAACAAGGAGCCCCTGTGTTAAAATGCGACAAACACGTGGCTCGCACGCTGTAGAGTGTGGCACTCGGACAGAAGCTGTGTTGATGGACCAAAGATGCGCCTGTTGACCTTTTCATTTACACACACACACACACACACACACAGATGCACAATATGAACATTTATCTGAACTTAAGCCCATGTTATAAAATGTGTGTGAATATTTTATGTGAGGCCCTTATACTGAATGAACTGCGAAGCGGTGCTGTTGGTGATGGAGAAACTATTTTTGTGGATTTGTATCCAGAACTCAGTGATGAATCTGTTTCCCGCTTTGTTATTTCAGACAATAATAAACACACAAAGGCCACTAAGTGACAGGTAAGATTTAAGTTTGACTAAGATTATTTGTGGGTTCTGCTGCCTTTCGTGGATTTCAACTGAACTGCTGGATGGGTCTGTCCATTTGTCCATCCGTTGTGTCTAGCTGACGGTGTTGCCTGCGAAACCATCCCCATGGCGACCTTCTGGGGTCAGCGAGGGTCACCTCTGTGATTTGAAAAGGCCTCCACAGGGAGCCACGCAAGCCACTTGACCTGAAGCAGTATCGGCAAAGTTGCTTGTGACGACCGCGGGTGGCTCGCTTGCAGAAGGCAGAAGTTACTGTCTGAACTGGACCTTCTGCTGAAGGAAATTAAAGCGGGACGTGAGGCCCGTTCCTCCGCCCCCCCCCCCCCCCACAGTTAATAGCTCGCTGATAGTATGGAAAAAACCCCCTGCAGAGGCTGCAGAGTCAGCAACAAACTGCTTATAAAGTCCTACGGGGAGGAGATGACAGGGAAGTCGGGTTCCAGTCAGGGCCTGAAGATCTTCCCCCTTTCCCAACAAGTGTGCAGCCCTTCAGCTCCATTTTAGGAACATGAACATTTTCAAGGATTTTCAAAGACTTTAAGACGGAGACTCGTTCAGACTGCTCCGCAGGCACGAGAGCCGTCATTACGGGCTGAATATTGGGGACTGAGAATGTGAGGCAGTTCCTGCGGGGGGAGCTTTGGGGGGGTGTGAAGGACACGGGAGCTCAGGCCGTGAGGAGCGACGCAGGTGGGGAGAGTGCCGCTTCCCCCCGTCTCCATGCCGACGGAGGGACATGCTCAGTGAGGCTGCCTCTCCTGTAACAATAGCCAGAGAGGGCTGGATTACGCGCACACACACATACGGAGCCAGAGTCACGCCACAGCCAAGCAGCGGGAGACGCTGCCTCTCACGCGGGGAATAAGGAGTGCTGCCTGAGTGGTCATGATGAGCAAAACCTTCTAGATCATCTCCTGCTCCACAGCGACAACAAAGGTGAGCACATGGCAACCGGCCCCTTCTGTTGTGTATCGCTATAGTAACCATTTGGCGAGGTTGCTTCTTTCTTCGCTTGTTTCTTACACGAAAGGGAAATGAATTCAGGGGGTTTTTACTGATGAGAAGACGGTCTTGTATTGTGGACACTGGGCAAATACAGGTTTTTATTATTTTTCCACAAAAATGTTTTGGGCTCCGTGAAAAGCAAAGTGAGTTTGAGTTGTATTGCTGAATGCTGGAATGAAATGAAAAGTTGGAGGAGATGTGGTTGCTGGTGGGAAGTGTTTGCTCTTCTCTGTCCGACTCGCTTTTGTGTGTTAATTGTGTTTGTTTGGGAGTTGGGAACTAATGTAGAATTACCTGGAATTGTGCTGAACGCAGGCTGTTGATGCGGCGCACAGAGCATCATGGATGTTTCCAGCAAAACTACGTGGAAAGTGGACGTGTGTGGTAGCGTGGGTGGGGGTGGGAGGACAGGTGAGCTCCGTAAGTGGCTGTGCACCACAGTGTGTCACTCCTCTGGGTCTCTGAGGTGTCACAGAGCTGAGACAGGATCATGTCAGTGAGATGAAAACAGAAGTAATGTGCTGCACTAAGGGTGACACTGGGTCACATGAGGTGCGGCAAAACATGACATCAATGGCAGTAAAAAGCTTCTAAATGGAGGTCACACTTTTAGGATCTCAAGATATTAGTAGAAGATATAGATGCAGTCAGCCAGTGGTGTGAGGAAACAGGTCTCACGTGCGCACGTATGCACACATACACACACACACACACACACACACACACACACACACACACACACACACACAGAGGAAAGCACACTTGGAGAAATCTGTTGCTTAGCCAGTGCAGCAGCAGGGTTACCCGAATCTCTAATAACAGCTGATATAGTCAAGTCTATAACTAGTGGCTCAGATTTATTATTATTATTATTATTATTATTATTATTATTATTATTATTATTATTATACTTTTCTACAAGTGCGATAGTGGGAAGCTGCCTGAAGGCGCAGTCTGAATTTCTTTCGGTAGTGGGAGGGTTTATAAAAGAAGCCAGATCATGTGACACATGCGCAGGGCAGGGTTATGTAGAGCCCCCCTATCCTATGGGGGGTCCAGCACTCGCGACCACAGACCCCTGAGGTCCTGCGTGGTACTACTAGTCCACAGGCAAAGAGTTGTGCGTAAGTGAAACACGTGAGCTCCACACACAGCTAAGGAGCAAAGACAATGGCCACTGCATTTCCTTTGTGACTCTGGAGGAGGTGGGCAGACAGGGTGGGGGGGGGGGGTCAGCTGTCATCCATCACCATCCTCTGAGGTTTTTAAGCAGCAGCCAGTTGTTTCACTGCCTCTAAACGGGGGTGAGAGCTGATCAATGGCTCTTCTCCTCCTCTTTCATCAGGAACAACCGCCCAACCTCACACACACACACACACACACACACACACACACACCAGCCCAGGAGAGTCAGACTCACCTCGCGAGCCCCTTGGTGTAGCGCAGAGCCACATGGTTCTGTGTGTTCTGCTGTCCAGTGTGACCGTTTCCTCTGGGATCGTTCTTGTCCCCCCAAGATGTTAGACCTGTGGAGATGCAGGACATCCACTTAGGTAATGAGTGCAACGCCACACTTGAAGAGGCGTCTTCGTCAGGGAAGCTTGTGGATGACCGCAAGGGGCCAGACCCTGGGGGTTGGGGGCTAGGGTTGCTCCTGTTGGCCTCCCTTTGTTCATAGGCACCACCCGAATGACCCCCCCCAAAGGCCACGCTGTGTGTGCAAGGCTGACTCTGCCCATGATGTAACATGCAGACACAGAACCTGGGAAACGCAAAACCAACAACCTGCCGGGTGCAAAGTCAGTTTTCACAGCCCTGTTGGGTGTCGTCTGCCTCCTGTCAGTCTTAATCATTTACACTCTGGAAAATTTGTTTTTGCCTGTAAAATGCTTGTTTTTATATTGTTTATCAGGGGGTTTCATTGCACGGGTTTGTTGGCTTACTTTTCGAATAAATTCCCTCTGTCTAATCGGTGCAGATAGAAGCGCATTTGAGCAGTTTTGTGTTTTCATCATTGGGCGCCTCTCATAAAGAAGAATGAATGAGACCGCTGGACACAGCCGCTTAATTCCCTCATCTGGTTACCAAATTATGGGGTTGGAGGAGGAGGCAGGAGGCATAGTGATGCTCACAAGGTCTTCCAAGCAGGTTATGTCACATGTGGGACACAATTTGGTGCAGAAGCTCCCTGTCACTGTGCTTCATTCCCAAGAAGCTGCTTCCTGTTTCACTTAAAGGCCTTTTCCTGCGTTTGCTCCAATTTCAAGTTTGAACTTCTCACTGTTTGCAGTGTCAGCGGTTTTTCCGGATTTAGCTGCTCACTGTGTGGATCGGCTCTGCTTCTGCTGCTCCAGTGCCCTCTCTTCTTAGAAGCCATTTGGCCATCTTCTTACCTTGCATCCAGCGCCCCCCCCCCCTCCCCAGAGGCCACCTGGTACTGCGCTCAGCTTTCAGCTCCCAGACCCCGAGGCTCATGGCACACGGTCACTCCCCTGGGTTTCCCACATTCATGGCTTTCTGAGAGCCTGGGTGGCACTTTGGAGCATCCCTTTGGGACAGAGGGCACACAGTTATGGTGAGGGTTGTGTGGCGGTACTGGAGACGTCTAGAAAAAAGAGCAAACTGGTGGATTACATGGTGAGCAGCTCTGCTGTCACATGAAGGAATTAGTAAGCATACAGCAGGAGGTTTGAGGGATTTGACCCTATTGCCTTGGAATAGGAAGATTCTGGGTTTGAATCCCTGCACCTGTTATAAATCCCTTGATCAAGGCACTAGCAATAAACATAGGCAAATAATTGTAAGTAGCTGTGCAAACCCCTCAGCTGCTTTGGACAAAGCATTCAGATAAATAGAGGCTGATAATAAAAAACGTGATCATTACAAAGAAATAGTGGACACCACAGTGGTGAGAACCATTGCCTTCAGGACATGGGTTTAAATCCCACCTCATGCTGCAGTACCCCAGATCAAGGTACTTACCGTGACCTGATACAGTAAAAGTTACCCAGCTGTATAAATCAGTGTAAGGAGCTTAACACTGTCAGTCACTTGGAGAAAAAAGTGCCTGATAAAATGAATAAATGATAAATATTAATGATCCAGGGCCTTGCCTTGCTGAACTGCTCCTTAGGCATCTTTCAAGAATGTTGTGAATTTCAACATGCATTTTTCTGTGACGTAAAGGGCTACAAGTGGCGTTACACAGCATATAGTAAAACTGTCCTTCCGCAGAACAAAGCCCTGCGAATGAGCCAGGATGTTGTGATACCATGAGAGATGCCCACCCTACGCGGGGGAGGGAGGGAAGTACAGTTACCGTGACACACCGAGGCCTGTGTGTTAAACAAAGCTGCCGTGTTGCCAGGAAGGGGCGGCCCACATGTTTGTGTTTCTGTGCAACTCGACACTCAGTGGCAGTAGATCCAGGAGGTGACACACAGGGAGAGGAGATGTGGTTGTCAAATACTGCCTAGTGGGCAGGTCCACCACCAGGTTTATGTTTAGTAAATGAAAGTGGATGAGAGACCCCCCCCACCACCCCCAGGGTGCCTAAATATGGATCACACCAGGTGCCCTCAACAAGCCGGTGACCAGCTGGCTTCAGTGTCCCACATCCCATAATCCGTGGGTTTCCTCCACACAGTCCGAAGATGTGTTTCAGTTTAAGTGGTCATTCTAAATCGTCCCTGCAGTATTTGTTTGCGTGTTATGGCGTCCAGTCCAGAGTGACCCTGCCTCACACCCAGCCCTGGAAAAGCGTTATTAAAAATGGCTGCGTTTCTGCACGACTGTCTGCTGGTGACTGTGCTCCTACGTGGGCCAGCAAACACAAAGGCTTTTGTTCAAAGGATCGCCGTCTGCACAGCTCTCACCCAGACCACAGCAGGTATCTGAGTTTTCCATAAATCCAGTGCAGGTGCCTTTTTTCATTTTTATCTCAGTTCTCTTCCTTCACTCCGTCAGGTGGGTGCTTGAGTCACTGTGCTTCTGGACACCGCTGCAGACACCAGGAATGGGAGTGTTGTGGGCCGCAGACACTCCAAAACCACACCATTAAAATGGGGTAAGTGGAGGTGCTTAAGGTGTCATTTTTTAAATGAGCCTTTCATGCAATACACCATTTATACTTTGTAATGCACCTTGTTTATTGTATTATGTACCATATAAATAGGTAAATCAGTGCTCTGGTGTATAAATGACATTTTAAGTTACCTTGGACAGAAGGGTCAGACAATAATGCTAATACTCTTTTCTATAAATGTGTTTTACTATTACATTTAGCCAAATTAGCAGATGTTTTTCTCCAAATCCCCTTTATTTTGATTTAAAAGACATTCTGGCCTCAGGCTCAGCACCCTGAGGTCCTATTGCTGCTGTGGAGGTGCCTGTATGTCTCTCCTCTGGATGGACGCTGTTCGCTTCCCACCCTGAGCTCACACGAGGACAAATGTGGCTCAAGTGCATCCATTTCTCACTGGCAAACACCTTCTAGCTCAGTTATTTGTTCTAGAGCAGCAGTCAGCTGGATTTAGAGTCACGCTGTTTGATGTGAAAGACCTCCCACCGGCATTTCGCGTGTCACAGGAGAGCAGCCTGCTGGCTCTGGGATCGAAGCCATTAGAGGCCAGCAGAGCTTGTCTAGCAGTGTCTGCAGGGATCCACACTAATTAAGCAAGACACACACACACACACACACACACACACACACACACTTTCTCTCTCTCTGCCTATCTGTCACGCTCGGAGACAGGAGACCTACCGTAAATAAAGTGACGCGGTTTGCTGGATCTGACATCACTAAGCGGTTTAAGGCCGGTGAAGCCCGTTTATCCACATGTCAGCAGTTCTGTGCGGAGTGTCGACTGGCCGCATTCAGATGCATCGTGGGTAAATCGTGCCTGCCAGCCGTGATAAATGGGCCCCCAGGCCGATTCCCATGCCGAAATGCTTAGTATTCCTCGCCTCTTAAGAGTCACTCTTGCTGATTATTATTCTAGCCGCTAAATTGCATTGGCGATGGATCAACACGCAGCCGACGGAGGTAGGGTGTACATTTTCGACGTTCACGTGCAGACGATTTAGAAATCGCCAAGCTTTCTTCATTTAATGAATTTGTTCTACAAAGATTTCATTTGCTTACGCAGTAGAAGTGATGCCGCTGTTTCTCAAGTTGTGCCGGTTGACCCTGGTTGGCTGGACACTGATGCTGGACACCGGTCTTCATTACAGCGCAGGAGATCCATCCCTTGTGCTCCTCACCATCTCAGCCTCCAGCTGCCTTTCATCTCCTAAATGCGCGCCAGGCACCTGAGAAGATTTCATAGTGGAACGTTTCATTATTACCCGCCATGCCTAATATTTCCTAATACTGCTGGGTGCAGCTGAGGGAAAAATCATTTTTCCTTTCGCAGCTGTAATCTATTTTGAGAGCTGATGTTATTATAGCAGCGGCGGCACAGGGTGTCTGCTGTTGTACCACTGAAGTGGGTTACGCCGCGATGTCCTTCAGCCAATGTCACAGCTGTTTGGGTCTTTGCAAAGGCTCTGAGCAAAATAAGTGCAGAAATATTGAATAAATGAATGGATGTGAGTGCTGTGTTTACAACTTCTGATGATTCAAAGATGGACATCCAGATGAAGGGTTACCATGCTGGGGCCACATCCTGTCCTGTCCTACCCTGTCCTGTCCTTGCGCCTCCAGGACTGCAGTGCAACAGCTTCCCTCTGAAGGATCCGGCCTGGTAGTTTGGCCACCCCGATGCCTGATATGAGAGCAGCGTCCTGTGGCTACCCGGCGGCGGGCTTTCCTGCAGGGGGCACCGTCCATCTGGACCCATGTTTGACCGATTGTCCGGCAGCTGCACCCGTGTTTCCGGGTTGCCAGCCTGCTTCTCCCGGCTGCCAGAGTGGCTCCCCCAGATTGTGTTCTGGGAATCTTTTAAGCGGACTAAAGCCGGACGCCCAGCCAGGATGGGTTGAGAACAGTGAGCACTGTGCCTGCGTGAGGGTGGTTGGTACCCGGCTATTCCACAGCATGGAAAACCTGCACTTGTCAGGAGTTTCTGATGCACGCCTCTACACCTTCGGCACCACATGCAGAAGTGTGGACAACGAGCTTGTCTTCCACTATACCACCACCGCGACCGGCCACTGGTGCGCTGGGTCATCGGAGGCCCTGAATCGACTCCGTCTGCCACTGAGGAAGGATCTGCCTCCGCTGCCTCAGTGGTTTCTCCCCGACAAGACGACGGGCAACGGAGGCATGAGGAGAGGCATGAGAGAGAAGCTCCGGAGCCAAAGCGCCCGGGTGACAGAGCCAAACAGGCCTCTGAAGCCACAGGGCATCGCGGTCGGTGCTGTCACCACGCAGGGGCCACACAGCGGGGAAGCAACCCACACCTGTCCTGCCGCCTGCCGCTTGGCCTGTGGCCCGAGGCTCCTGTCAGCACGGCACATCACAAGCCCTGAGGAGATCAAGCAGGAGGTGATGAGAAGGCTGCAGCTTCGGCGCCAGAGGAGTTCGCCCAACCTTGCACGGCCCCAGGGTGACAGCCCTGGCGCTCTGCACTCAGACTGCAAGCTGGAGCCCAGGAGGCCCCCCGCTGGACGACTCCACATCCCAACCTTTGAGGAGTTCAAGAGAATGAGACACAAAGAGAGCGAGCTGAGAATAAGTAGGCCGGACAGAAGCAGAAATGAAAGTGGGGATGGAAGTGCCGAGGGGGGCGAAGCAGGGGACGCAGAGGGTCTGCCCACTCCTCGGGACAGTTGTGCAGGTGGCACCGAAAGCCGAGATTCTGGAAAAAAATGGACAAGGGACACAACCCCTGGCTCAGAGGAGTCTGTATTTGGCGGGGCTGCCACCACCCCCGTGTGCATGAGTCCTGCTCCCAGGTCCCTTCTGCACCCCCAGGCAATAGGCCAGGAAGGGCCACCCAGGGACCCCACCCGGAGTGGAAACGGAGGCATGGGCAGCACCCAGCAGTGGCAGGAGAACTGTGAGCCACCGTCCAGCTGCTGTCCGTCTCTCCTGCTGGACGGGACGGACCTCTCGAGCTACGGAGCCAAGATCTCCAGGATCAGGGATGGGTTCATCGGCTCTGCACTGGACCTCATCAAGAAGAGGTGAGATGCTGCCCTGGGCGCCCTCCTCCTGGGACCCAGGTTCAAATCCTACCTCCTGTTCTAACACCCTCGACCAAGCTATTTACCCTGAGCTGACACAGTAAGAAATTACCTTGAATAAATGGGTAAATCCCTCTAAGTGCCTTCGCCGTCAAACCTGACCCCCTAACTCTCGCTCTACTGCTAATAATAAAGTGCAGTGACGGACATAATAGCGCCGCCCGTGTAGTCTGACTTTCGGCAGCACAGTATCTGCTTAGTCTGTATTCAGCTACGAAGCAGTCACCGGGTTCCATTTGCCGTGTCGTATTTTAATTATTGTTTAATTTCTGTAGCAACATCTGCGTCTACAGCTCGCTCTATAATGGGCTGTAGGGACAAGCTGTGCCAAAATGAATAAATACGACTGCTAACATTTGTACATTCCAATTCCGTGTTGAAACACCGCCTTTCTATTAAGCGCTAAACAGCCACGGCAAAGTCACCCTGCGTGTGGTCAAGAAGAGCAATGGGTGGTTTCTGTCCACATCTGCAGCCCCCTGTAAAACATCTCTGCCTTAGCGAGACACACCGGTGCAGGGGGGGGGGGGGGTTAGCACTCTCCGCTGCAGGTGAGTCGCACGTTTCCAGCAAGACATCCGTGTAACACGAGTCCAGCAAGGAGGCATCACGCGGTCTGCTGGCCTGCGTGCCATAGACAATGGGGGCGACACGATGCTCTGCGCAGGTGGAGGCGTGCGCGCCTTTGAGGTGTTAATGTGAGCGGCTGTGCGTTACTCCTGCAGACTGCACAGGATGGGGAGGGAGAAGGTGCCAAGAATGCTAATAAGAACGATAATTCGATCCCCGACTTGCTCACCCACCCGCCCCCTCCTGCTCTCCGCCACCAGCTGCACTGCAGAAGCCACAGCCGAGGCCTCCGTCAGGTGGGCACGTGAGCCGGAGGAGGGGGCTGATGTCGCCGCCCCCCAGCCGAGCCGCCAACCTGCTGTTGTTTCCATAGCGACTTTGGCCGGCGGTGCAGAGATGCGGGATGAACCTGACAGAGGAGGAGCACCGACAACCTGCGTAAGGCACCTCTCTTCCTGCCAGCGTCTGCCCCGCTACCCCGCACATGCACATGCACACACATGCACGCAGAAGGTCAGAGAGGGTCACAGCTGCTGGGAAGCAGTCAGGCTTTGGAAAAGGACCACAGCGGCGGTGGAGAGATCCTCACAATGCAACTAAGGAGGATCATCCGGTTCACAGTGACGCTGCCTGTCCTTCAGTCCTCTGTGTCCCCACATTCTGGTCCTTGTCACGTGGCGCTGGTCCCATCTGCTTATGCATGTTACCTCATTCTTCAGCACCTTTGGATGGGTTTGTTTGTGCCTTTCGCATGAGGATGTCACAGCGAGGAAGAAAATAGTTGCAGTGATTTATTTCAGGCAGGTCTAGATATTTTCACACTTTTCATACAAGCGCTATGTGTTTGTTAAAAATGTCCAAATGAAAAAGATTTGACTGAAAATATAGTGCGGAGTTCTGCTTATGCTGATGGTGCCTGTTGTATTATAATGAATATCCTTTCATTTCGGGCGAACACATGACGCTCCCTCATATTAGCCCCACGATTTTCCAAGATTTTGTCATGCTTTTGTGCTTTTCAAACATGAAAACACGTCCCCTCTCTGCGGCGTCACTGCTGTTTGGCTGTCACTGAGCACAAAGTGGATGGAACCGACAGGCGTGTCCTCTTCCCGGCAGCTCTCCAGCCTGGGCTGCCGGCGGTCCAGCTTGGACGTGGCCTGCGAGCGTGCAGAGTCACTGAGGGGGCAGCGTTCGTGTCGTCTCCGCACCCACTTCAGCGACCCGATGCCCACCGACGGTGCCAGGCGCAAGCAGCTGGAGCTCAAGATGGCGGCAGCGGCCGCCTCCCTCCAGGGGCGGCAGAGGGACAGGAACGCCGGTAAGTGGGTCCACCCTCCACCTGTTCATTGATGATGGGTCAAGAACCAATACTTTTAGTAAATTTAATAGCAGACATTGCATATGACAGACAGTGGAGTTGGGCTGATTGTTGTCTGAGGCAGTGGGAAATGAAACTGAATTTAACTTCTGCTCAAAAAGGTGCCCTTCAGCAATCCAACATCAGAAGCTCTACCTGCATTTATAAACCAGTTTCCCTGTTCGGATTATTCCCTCTGTTTCTGTCCTTCACCCCGACTCCACCTCTTACTGACGTTACACAGGTTAATTTGACACTCTGAAGTGACTGTGTGCGGCCACCCTCTGCCACCCAGGGTGTAGTGTCATAGCTTAGGGACTCCACTGTAGTCTCCTTTAAAGTGCTTTGCCCAACTAACTTGGACTTTTCTGTCCACAAACTGTAGCTGAGCTCCGACTAAACACTCTACCTGTTTGTATGCTGTTTTTTACTGCACCTTCTTCCAGATGTGATACTGTGTGGCCCACCTGCTGCTCCTGACACACTTTGTGCGTTTCGTCCTTGAACATCCTTGGCTGTTAAAGGGATTTTTTCTTGTCTTCGAAAGAAGAGCTCGAGTTCAGCTCAATTTTTTCAAATGCAGTACAATCTGGTGCTCCTTCAGATAACTGCTGCCCTTCTTCCTCAGTGGCTTTAGCTACCAAGAGCTCTTCGGAGACCAACGTGGGGGCTGAGGATGTGATTCTGGATGCGGCCAAGGGAGGGCAGCACCGCTGGAGCAACGTGAGCAGCCTCAGCGCTGACAGCGGGGTGGTGGGACTCAGCGACGAGCGGGACGAAGACGAGGTTCCCCGCTGGAACCATCCGGTGCCTTCCGAGGTCCAACGGATGGACAGCGGTATTGGCCCTGGTCTGACCCGGCACTGGGGGCCACCCGGATCCTCCCTCAAGGCCTGGGAGGCCCAGCAGCCTTGTCCAGACTGCGGGTGGCACGACCCGACTCTGGCCGATGGCCTGTGTGACCGGTGCACGAAGCTGCGCAAGGAGCGCAAGGAGGCCGTCCTGGAGTTCCTCAACACCGAGGTAAGCTATGGTGAGGATCTACGTATCATCAAGGAGGAGTTCTACTGCCCCATGCGTGGTGCTGGCCTGCTCACCACCGAACAGCTGGCCGTGGTCTTTGGCAACATACAGGAGCTCATTGATGTCAACGAGAAGTTCACAGAGCGCCTGCAGGACTCCATCGACCGGGCCTTCGACCAGGTGAGGCTGCTGCTTTCGTGGGTTCGCCTCTGAAAACACACGGTGTGCATCATTTTGGATGTGCTTCAGCTCTGCCGCCCCTTATGACTGAAACACCTTGACAGCAGGGCAACGGAAATCCGTCACACCTCCGAAAACAAGCCTGTGTTGCTTGTTTTTCACACAGGGTGATGAAGACCTGCTGACCGTGTGCATTGGCGAGATCTTTCTCCAGTTTGTCGACATGCTGCCAGCCTTCCAGACCTACTGCTTGCAGCAGTGCACCTCAGTCAACATGCTCAACAACCTGGAAAAGGAGAAGGAGCTGCTCAGGTACTGAGGCAGTGGAGATCTCCTCAGTCATCTGTGCTGAACTTCAGCATGGGCTTATTCATATTCTACTAACAATTCTCTGGAGCTGTGGCACCACATTCTGAACTAATTTTAAATGCTTGAAAATAAAATGTGCCATGTGCAAAAGCTCCTCTTGTCCTCGTTGATCACTGGCACTCAGGAACACCAAATACCAGCTGTAGACACCATGGAAATGAGTTGAATAGAGGTGGTCTCACACTGTGTGCTGTTTACTGGCATCTACTCATAAAAACAGGGTACCAGCTAACAAAATTTAACTGATAAGTGCAAAAAATGGTGTCAACAAATAAATATACAAATATTCTCCAACTGGTGTATTTGAACGTCCCCAACTAAAACATTCATAAGTTGCCAGTGCATTTAACAAAGAAATTCTCTTTCTGTGTTAAATCTTTTCATAATGACACAATTCGTAATTTTTGTAAGTTTGGTTATGCTCTGAGGCAGCTGAAAGAACTCGCATCCCTCTGTTCCAGAATCTTCTTAGACGTCTCCCAGAACGACAACACGGCCTTGCGGAGGATGAATCTGCGCTCCTTCCTGATGGCACCGCTGCAGAGGGTCACCAAGTACCCGCTGCTTCTGAACCGCATCAGCAGAGCCACAGCTGAAAGGCACCCGGACGGCGGCCGCCTGCGAGAGGCCAAGCGTCGCGTCGAGTCCCACCTGGAGCACATCAACATGAAGACCAAGCAGGAGGGCGGCACCTGGTCGCTACGCTCCTTCCGCCGGGACAGCCGCAGAACCCGCGAGGTCGGCACCATGGAGATGCGCGAGGTGTCCATGAAGGCTGTGGGCTGGACTCGGGAGAGCACCCGCTTTGTCATGGAGGGCCCCCTGCAGCTGTCACAGCCGGCAGACGGCCAGTGGACCAAGAAAGGAAGCAAAACCCTCAAATTCCAGAACGTGCAGAGTCTGCTGATGGTGCGAACCCAGCGGGCAGGACCCACGGTGCCTGAGGGAGGGCCAGCGGGGCAGGATCCCCCGGAAGTCGTGTATGACGGAGTGCTGGTACTCATCAAGGACAAGAGTGGCGGAAAGTTTGCTGTTTTCAGGGAGCCCATCCGACTGGGAAACTGCGTGGTGTCGGTCGACCCCGACTGTGACGACACCTTCGAGCTCCTGGACATTCCTCGTGAGGCCTTTGTGCTCCGGGCCACGGACAGGTCCCACACGCAGCAGTGGTTCCACCAAATCAGGAGATACTCGTGTGACCTGGGGCCCTGGAGGAAGAGGCGCAATGCCCTGCCCAACATCATGATCAGCACAGCCCAGAACTGGTCCTGATACTGGGCCCTGAGGAACCCTGTCTGGGTTCTACTGAACCTCAGCTCCCGTTTCCCTGTTCCAAGACTGTCACTGGGAATTTGTGCATGGGCACTGGGGGGCGACCGCCATCTAAACGGACAAACCTGACGACAGACAGAACAGAGATGACCGAGCAACGAGGCGAAAATTAACTTTTTGTATCAAAAAGGAGTTTGTTGTTCCGTTCCCACCTCGAGGGTTACACTGTAAATCACTTTCCTCCTGTTCCTTGCTACTAAAGTTTTCTTTTCAATGGCAAATGTGAGGTTTGCTTTGACAAGCATGATTAAAAACTAACAGTCAGAGCAAGAAGTTGAGTGCTGGTGGTGAAAATCCACAATTGTGGAATTTCCTCTCCCCGTCTCTCCATCAGCCATAAACGTGTACGTTGCCCTTTGGAAGGTCCGCATCAGCTGCTTTTCTGAATCCTCCAAGGTATTCATTCATGATATTAATTTACATGTAAGTCAATTCATACAGTTTTAGGTTTAATATCGGTTCTGTTCGAAAAACGAGAGTCCAAATGAGTGCACTTGACCGAATTGATGGCTGTAAAAACCAACCGTGTTTGACTCACAGTGGAAAGTACAAAAACAGCTTAATAAGCAGAAAATGATACACAGGAAAAAGGCGAATGAGTGAATTTCTGAAACAGGTCCATGCATAAAGCAACACACACAGAAACTGTTTTTGTTTAATTGAAAAATCCACTGAACTGAGAAAGTAAACATGACTTGCAGTTAAATACCAAACATATTTTACTGAACAGTATTCTATACAGTGTTGCATAGAACAGCCAAAGGTGACAAACAAAACAGTAGGAAAACAGACTCACCAGCAAAGTACTTGCAGCCTCAGTAAGAGAAATGCCAGCGTGTGAACAGCACACAATATTAAATCACACATGAAAACAAAGTCTGCAATACAGAAGAAAAAGGTTCTCACAAAGTTTAAAAAGTTGCGGTTCTGCATCTGCACTGGACGCCACACTGTGTTTGTTAGAGGCCGTTCTTCTCTGAAGGCCTCTAGTGAGGTAAAAACGGAAAAGAACAAATCAACTCCAAAGCATCCAGCTGCAGGGAAACCAGTGAGCCCAGCATTTACACCCAATACTGTGTGCACACAGATGTGATGTTTATGAGTCTGGCATAGAAAAAAGTGCTAAATTTTCTCGCCTGCACCATGGCTAATGAATGTATTAAAACAAACACGCCTTGTATTCTAACATGAAGTCTGATTATTATTATTTTTTTTTTTTTTAAGTTGTGCAGCTTCTGCACTTGGTACTTTAGGCCAACGCTGCACCTCCACGCGGTGGTGGGATGTGCTGCATATGAGTGACTCCGAGGAGACTTCTGTGTGACGCATATGAGATGCTGGAAGAATTTGGCACTAACAAAATTACGCATTTTCTTCCTCTGTGATGTTTTATTGCTACTCTCAACGATCCTCATTCACTCCATCCATGATCTACAGACAGAGTGGAGGTCATTCAGCGAGTCCAGATGAGAGCAGAGTGCCTCGCTGTGGCATCCGGGGAGACGTTCCTGTACTACTTATGATGAAAATAATATATGGTTAAAATTACAATCTTACTGACACTTAGAAATGATTGCAGGACTTAGTATCTACCGTATATAATTGTAAATCATAAAGATATTTAACAGATGAGGTTGAATGAAAACCTGCATGATCTGAGGCCCCTGAGGACCATTGTTGAGCTTTTTGTATATGAACCCCAACAAATAGCAAAATTAAAAAAAAAAAAAAAAAAAAAATTCCCAACATTTTGGCAGCTGTACAAGGTATAGAACTGTCCTCCATCTGTATGGATGAATATGGATGTCATGTAGATTTGACCTGAATAAAAAATAAAGAGCTGGCCATTAATTTAGTTTATAAATGAGAGCGGTTCAGCAGCAGTGTGAAAAAGAGGTTGCGACCGGTCTCCTCTCTACTCCCGATCCAGCAAAATCATCGCTGTCCCAGACAGCACAGACCCTCGTAACCTTGGAGGGAAGGGGGCATCAACCTTGTTGCTGTGCCCTCCCACAACACTACAGCTACTTGTCCCTCTCGCCCTCCGGCTCTTTGGTCAGGCCCCGGATGGACAGGTCGTACACAACCTCCTCAATCTTCTTCACGTCATACTTGAGGCCGTCATAGCGCTTGCGCAGAGGGTCATTCTTCAGGTTGAGCAGCCGGAAGCCAGAGTCAAGCTCATTGATGAAGGTGGAAATGCGGAGGGGCCGACTGTAGTCCCCTGCCGTCACACTGTTCACCGCCAGCCTTGACTGTGGGGGTTTTCCAAAGAAAACACTCAATCACTCATGCTTTCCTGCTACATCTAAATATTGCCCATGAAGGAGACCCATCTTTCTGTTTTTGTGTAGAGGATAAGTTGTGCTCAATTATGAATGAGAATATGTTATATGACAAAAAAAACTAACATGCTAACACACACTCTGACAGATTATATGTGAGGTTAGAACACTGTGAGGAATAAAGACACAGAATGGTGGAAAAAGTAAATTAACCAAACAAAAAATGTCCTGCTGGGAGAGCTAAGCCAAAGGTACAGTACATGCATATTTGCATGATTGTTGTTATTGCATGAAAAATTGGTTAGGCCAATAAGGGTAATCCTGCAAGCAGGGGACAGCCTTGAGTCATAATCTCTACGTACTGTAACACTTAAAAACACTGGAAGGAAGTTGATCTCACCAGTTCACTGGCCATGATGAGCACACCAGCCAGGTAATCTTCAACATCCAGGTGAAAGCCTTTCTCCCTCTCTACTTCAACTGCAGAGTGAGCCCGGAAGAAGGACAGTCAGAGGTACAACATAGATCAGTTCTCAGAGAACAAAAAGACTTCTTTTGCTGTCTGATTGAACAGCAAGTCAAGGGAAAGTTTTGTTGCAAATACATACTGCCAAGAATGTCAACCACTTCCTCTCTGGTCACCAAGGTTTCAGTTTCCAGGTAGACCACAAATGCTGCCAGAAATGTCACACGCTGCAGAACGAATCTCCAGTGCTCATGGAACCTGAACATCATAGAGATCAAAGGTCAGATGCAATGTGTATCATTAATATCAAGGCTTAAAACCAATGCCACCAGTAGAGTGAGCCAGATTTCCACTGGTTTTAGTGAATAAAGTGTAAAGACACAAACATGTTCTGCAGTATATCTATTTATTGTTAACTGCAAGTCATTTAAACAGTCTGCAATGATGTCTTTAGTTGGGTGACCATGACCTGTGTTTACTCTGCCAACCAACAGGGGGAAGTAAAACATACCCAAATATAAGAGGAGATGGTGAACAAGTTAATCCATCTTCCTTCTACAGTTCCAAAGTCAACAAAATGCTTGTTTTTTAAATTACAGTTATATCCCAAATTTTAATTAAACTCCACCAGCAAAAACTTTGATCCACATGTGCATCATTAAATTTATATTTACTGACACTCTTGTCTCAAAAGTCAGAATCATATAACTTTATTAATCCCAAAGGAAATTACTTATGTTACAAATGCACAAATAGACAAGGACACAAATAGTATGAAGAGCAAATATAACAATAAACATATTAAATAAATAAAATATAAAATAGAATATAAATAGACTACAATAAATCTTCATTCAAAATATTACACATTTAAGTGAAATATCACACATTCTGCATACCAAAGTTATTCACATGGAAACAACAAACCAGTTGCACATCTAAGTATTTGAATGACCAGAAGTAGAGTTATAAAGTCTGATGGCAGTGGGGAGGAAGAACTCAAACCTCATAGTTAAAGAGGGCTCCACTTACAAAAACTAACTACTATATATATATATATAATATTGCTAAAAAAGAAACAAAACACTGTAAAACACCAAAATACGTACTCAAAACACAGAACAGTTGTAACAAGGTACTGCAAGGCTCACGCCTGTGTAAAAAGTCACTGTAAAATGCCACCCAGTCTGCACTCTATTCTAAATCTTAGAAGGTGTGCACCAAACACTTTTCCAATACATCTTAAGGTGGTTGTGGAGAGGAAGAGACTAACTAGAGCCACATGCTCACCTGTAGTACTGCTCCACAGGAAACTTGGTTTTCAGGTCTCCAATCTGACTCTTCACCGTACAGAACAGCTCTCGCGCCCTGAAGCACTTGCTCGGAACTGGAGAGAAGGAAGTGAAGACATGAGTTTATCGTAAAAAAAAAAAGGCTTTGCCAGGCTGAGCGCCATCAGTCGTTCCTTTCCATTAAATTGCTGTTTGTCATTATTCGACCGAATGCCGGTGGGACACAGAGAGGTTTATTTACTCTCTTTGAAGCCCAATGGCTGATGGACACTCTGCAGCACAGTCAAAATCTCTCTGGCGGTCTGTTCCAGGGCTTGGACGACTTTTCTAATGTCCTGGGATAACAAAGAAAGAATGAAGAACCGTCTAAAATGCATGTAAACATAAAAACTGAAACAGTTTCGCAGTTGTGTTTCCCGCGTTTGTTTAAATCACTGAACTTCAGGTCATTTTATATCAGAACCCCGGGTTCCTTAAGAACTCCACCGCAACCGAATTAATACCTGGCTTCTGCTTCGTCAGGTCGTTTAATTATGCTTTATAACGACAAATAAGTGGAGCTATGAAGCAGAGCTCGCCGTTTACACCAGTTGTTCCACTGCACTGTCCTCGCTGTTTACCTCTCTGACATCCTGATCTGCACAGAGGAAAACCTGGATGTTGCTGAACATTTCTGTGACAGACATCTCGCTGGCAGTTCGGGAACAAACTGTTTTCTGTACGAAATTATCGTTAAATCGTCTCCAAAACGGCCTTTATAAGGCTACAATTCGGAGC
Organism: Heterotis niloticus; assembly: GCA_018136845.1. Lineage (NCBI taxonomy): Eukaryota > Metazoa > Chordata > Actinopteri > Osteoglossiformes > Osteoglossidae > Heterotis > Heterotis niloticus. Next base: position 1,535,497 of record CM030897.1, read on the forward strand.
GCCGCAGAACAAAAAGAGACGTCAACGTGCAGCAGTTTAGCCCGGACCCTTCGTCGCTTGGTGACTCAGTCGCTGGAAAATGACATCACCGGTCTTGCCGCCAATGACTGAAAAATACGGGTCCTTTGTCTGTGTCGCAGAAAATGACGTAAGAGGAAATAACTTCGCTGTGCTCGGAAGCTTTTAAACCTCATGTCGTCCGCGCCTGAATAAAATGTGTTTTACTCTGTTTTATGCATGCATAATAAACTGCATTCGTTTCGTTTTTTATTTTAAACTTTGATATTTGCTTGCGTTTGTATAAACAGTATCGTTAAAGGTCAGAAATGAGAATTTCGAGTTTGAGGATCTTTTTGTTGTACAGCGACGGGGAGCTGAAAGCTCGCTGCGAAACCGGCGGAGAGCGTGAAGATGTGGAGAAAAGGAAAGAAGTAGGTTTCCAGCTATAAATAAAAAAGACAAACGAGTGGTTTCCTCTCACCAACGTACAAATGAATTGTAACCGTATTATCATTTTTCGATCTTTATGGACTGTAAAGCTTGCTGGAAAGATGTGCACGTGTAGTTTTCCACAAAAGTATTAGTTTTTATATGGACTAAAACTTATAAAGTAAAAGTAATATGCAGTTATTTCGGTATGGGAAAGTGCTTGCGAGGCTGCGGACAATTTTGGCACAGTGTGAAAATGGCTCCAGTAAAAATGGTTATTGTGAGTAAGATAGCTGTGCCTACAGGAAGGTGGTACTTTTAAGCTCATAACCCGCTTCTGTAGAAGGGTTGTGAAACCTTTGCACCCACAGTTATTCTAAGAATTAAAGCCCTCATTTACAGCCTTTGTTTAAGTCAAAGTCAAAAGAGTTTGTCACGTACATGGTTACCATGGAGTGAAATGTGCCCTGATTCAACAGGAGACTGTGCGTGGTTCCATTCCAAAAAATGTACGAGTAAAAACAACCAAACACCAAGAAGACAAGTAACAAACAACAACTAGATAAATAAGTAAATAAATAAAACCTTAAGCTGCATTATGGGGCAGTGAAGTGACAGCGAGGGGAGCAGTAAACGGATATTGTCCATGAGTATTTTTCCCTTTTCGATGTTGGTAGCATTTTACCATAGGGAGGATGATATGCATGATGGAGAACACAGCATTGCTGAGAATAAGCGGTGGCAAATAAAGCTGTGCTGAAGAAGCCTGAAATGAGAGGATGACGACAGCGGCGGAGGAGATACAAAAGGACTTGTACTACAGCAGCGGAGCATGTATGTCTGTCCATTATCAATAATTGCTTGTCAGGGGCTAGAACCTTTCCCAGAACAAGGGGGTGAGGCAGGGTACTCCCTGGTTGGGACACCAGATCTGATCTGCCATCTCTGCAGGATATTTACACCAGGAGATGCAGGACCAGAGCGACTAGGATCATCGGTGACCTGTCTCATCCCAGCAATCATGCTTGACCTGCTGAAATCAGGCAAACGTTTCAGAAGCATTATGGCCAGAACGGAGAGGCTCAGGAGGAGCTTCTATTCACAGGCCATAAGGGGGAAAACTCAACAGACAGGTCAAGAGGGCCAGCTCTGTCCTGGGCTGCTCCCTGAAGTCCATCGAGCAGGCTGGGGAGGAGAGAATGCTGTCCAAGCTGACATCAATCATGGACAACACCTCCCACCCCCTACATGAGTCTGTACGAGCACTGAGTAGCTCGTTCAGCAGCAGACTCTTACATTCACAGTGTAGGAAGGAGCGCTACCGCAGGTCATTTTTACCAGCAGCTGTCAGACTGCACAATGCAGTCTAAATTGGTTAATTTATTTATTTATAACTTATGTATATAGGGTTATTTTATTTGTGTACATAGATTACTAACTTAATTGTTGTCCTTCTTACTAACTTCCTTGTTCTTTTCCTATATTCCCTTTGTGATAAGAGCTCTGTAACACCTAAATTTCTCATTTGTGAGATAATAAAGGTTTATTCTATTCTATTTTAAGACTTCTGAACCCAGACATGCCATCACAATCCTTGCCAACCAGGGTCTACAATATTCATTGAACTCTCCCCTCACTGTCACAGTCTCCACAATGTCACTTAAAGGTTTTATTTATTCATTTTATTTACTTATCTATTTGTTTGTTTTCTCAATGTTTGGTTGTTTGTTACTTGTGAAATGGAACCACACAAAGTCTCCTTGAATCAAGGCACATTTCACTACATTACTTGGTAACCATGTATGTGACAAATTCTTTTGACTTTGACATGGGTCCATTGTAGGGGAATCACACACTCATATAGCCATACTAAGGGAGTTTAGAGTCACCAGTCCCCCTAACTTGCATCTTTGGACCATGGGAGGAGACCCGCAAAACCCAGGCAGAATAATAAAACCTAGGAGCTGCAGTCCCCTGGTGCCCCCTACTGCACCACCTTGCTGCCCTCAGGTTAGTGCACTATATAGTTAACCTCTTGGGTAGAATGGGTTCTTCTGTTGTCCCCAGCAACCAGAACCAGATAGATGGCTGTCTACTCCATTCTAACTAGCAGGTTGAAGAAAAGCAGCTTAATGAGAATCACCTTTGGACAGAAATTAGAACCCAAATTCATCAGGTACGACTGAGCAGTGCTGGTTATGATCCTTTATCCCTCACTGGACCACATGGTTTCGATAACCTGTCAGTAGGGACTAAATCTCACTCCACCTTACCTTGTTAATGAACTGCCTTTGTCCGCCACAAACAACACAAAATGATTACAAAGAAGAAAAACTATTTATTTGGCAACAGCTTGATGCTTTGTTTTAAAGAAATAACTCATTTAAAGCAGACACTTTGCCAAACACTTTTTCCAAAGGCAAGGGAACAAAGGATGGTAATGAGTAGCTGTCACTTCTGCTGAAGAAAGGAAGACGTCACAGAATCAGTTCCTTTTTCACATCATTGTTGTTCTTTGCATTCTTCTGCAGCAAAGGTGGTCTGAACCTGCCGGTGATGCCCTCCTACTCCATACAGCTCTGATTGTCAAAGCACAAGAGTTGAGGTGCTGGTGGCCTAAACGTAACTGTGCAAGATCCTTAATCTAGCATTTGTTCAGCATTTGCCAAATAATAAACACCATGAACATACAGGGGGACGAGGAGTCACATAGGGTCCAAAATTGTGGTTAATAACCAGTGAGGATCACTGGGGTCTGTTGCGAGCAGAAGCAAAAATACATGAAGCCAACAAATGCAAAAAAAAATTAATTTTGCTGTTAACCTACAGTATTTTTAATTTATTTACTGGTGTTTTTTATGGCTAGGCTGTATGTTCAGCTGTGGGTTTGAATCTGGCCCAGTCTGTGCAGCATTTATGTGTTCTCCCAGTGTTCCAAAGACACGTGTCAGGTACACTAATGCCTGTAAACTGCACTGAATGTTAGGTTTTCGATAATGGAACAAATGTCTTTAATTGATTACTTGCCACTCCTCATCCTCCACAAGAAGACAGAAAATAAAATGCAAATCTGATGTCCATGAGTAAAATATACTCATATTAAAAGCCAGATGAGTTAACTTTGTAAAATGAATTGCGTTGATGTGCAAAAGTTGTCATCATTGACATTTCAGGCACTGCATTTAAACATTTAAACACGAACATAAAGGTGGACAGACAAGATTCACATCCAGAGCAAATGTTAGTGTTTGGGAGAGTTTGGCAGGTGAAGGTTGAGATGAATAAGCCCCATGACTCCAGTCTTCAGGTCAGTCTGAAGTAACACATTGATGTGTTTATATTTGCTCCCATTATGTGGAAGGAAAAAACAAGTATATGCATGTTTTAGCATAAAGTCAGTTCCTCCAGAGGATGACTGGTTGGCACTGAGGTTCCTGTTACCTTCAGAGTAAACAGCATCGCTGCTTAAAGGAGTTTTTCTTGCCACTCTTGCCCTTCTTTCCATTTTTGTCTTTGTTTTCCGACATCTTTTTTGTTCTCACCTCACGCATAAGGTCAAAAAATACCTAGAAAGTAAAATACATCATCAGCGCTGAAACTATCCACAACTTTATCCCACAAAAATACTTTGCTTGTTTGTATTCAAATACAAGCAGGATATTTAATACCTGTACTTATTCATGCCATATTAAACAGATTACACAAGCAGCACTTTTGACCCATTAAATGCCACTGAAAAGATCGCTTGTGGCGCACCTTGTCAACGTTGGCTCTCGTCTTGGCTGAGGTCTCAACGTATTGCACCCCCCACGCCTCTGCCTTTGCCCGGCCTTCATCAGCTGTCACCTGCCGGCGGTCCTCCAGGTCCGACTTGTTGCCCACCAGCAGCAGTGGGATTTTGTCCTCCTCAGCCTTCACCCGCAGGATCTGCTCCCTGCCAGCATATTTACATCTACTCATTTGGCAGAAACACTTTGTGTGTGTTGTACACATCCATGCACATTCACATTTATTACCACTACCAGTTACAAGTTTGACATGCCAAAAACACAATAATGCCAGTCTAATAGCAGAGGATGAGGACCTTAACATCTGTTAAATCTGAAGGAAACTAAAGCTGTGACAACTGGCACAGCAGAAAATTTAACAGTTATTGTTTTTGGGGGTCAGTGAAAACCAGGGTTTCTAGCAGGTAAGAAATACTGCAAAGACCAGCATTTGGCAGAGCTGCAATGGAAGACAAGGAAAAGGCCCTCCAATGTTCCATCACATTCGCAACCTTCAACGCTACAGACACAGAACATTCCGACAATGCTCTGATCACATCATCAACTCACGAGGTGCTGGTACAGCCAGTTAAAGGCCAAACAGCTTTAGTACCAGCTATTGCTTGTGTAAACCTTCACAACAGTAAAGCAAAGCTTGGGTGAGGCAGTATTGTGCATTCCTCACCATGGCAACTGTAAACTCGACCATTCTCCAGGTTTGGCTCTGGAGTCTTGCTGGCCCTGTGTCACCTGGCTCACCTGAACTCGGTTGTGGCAGTGAAAGACTCTTGCTCTGTGATGGAGAACACCAGGAGGAAGCCCTCTCCACTGCGGAAGTAATTGTCCCGGATCGCTGCGTAGTCCTCCTGCCCCGCTGTGTCCAGGATGTCGATCTGGACCTCCTCCCCATCTAGAACCACCTTCTTCCGGTAGCTGTCTGCCTTGGTGGGCTCATAGTCCTCGACAAACTGAGGAAAGGAAAAAGATTCAATATTTCATTTAAACAAACACAGCACAACTGTAGAGCACCCTCTCCTCATACTATAAACATCCCTATGTAAGTAAAAAAATTTTTTGCATTATCCTAAACCGCTTGTCCCAATTAAGGCTGTGGCAGTCTGGACCCTATCCCAGGATGACTGTGCGCTACACTGGGTGGGACACCAGTCCATTGCAGGACGGCTGTGCAAAGACAGCCAATAAACACTATAGGCATATTAGAGGCCAATTAATAAGAAACACATCTTTGGACTGTGGGAGGAAAACGGAGCACCCAGAGGAAACCCATACAAACTGAGCTGCATTCCACCCCAAACAGCCCAGTAGCCAGAAGGCAGCAGTGCTACTCACTGTGCTTCTCTACAAATGCTTTTGATTTTATTTAATTGCATTTTCTTTTTATTTTCTAGAATTTTAATTTCCATTAGCGGGAATATAACCTGTGTCCACATGCCAAACTGATAGATGGTAGAACAGGAATGAATGCGTGGGACTTCAAACCAAGTGTCGGTGGTCAACAAAATGGAAACAGTCTATGATAAATTAATCAGTGACTGACACTGAATAGGAGTTTGAAGAGATCACATATTTTACTCTGTCATTTTAAATTTGTTTTAATATAGCTTGAAGTTAATGAAATGTTAATATCTTATAATGTATTCAGTTCAGTATAAGACAGGATTCGAAGCAGTGGTCACCAAGGCAGTGGGTGTACACTGTTCACATGCACACCTCCTGCTACAAATGCACAGTATAATACGCAGCTCCAGGGACCTGACGTCTCTCACCTCGTCGTACATAAACTGCAGGGTGAGTGCTGACTTGCCCACTCCTCCACTGCCCACCATGATGACCTTGTGCAGGGCCAGAGAGCTCTGGTTCTTGGTCTTATTGGCTGCCATTGCAGGATATAGGGGACTCCAGTGGAGCAGATGAGGTCCCTGATGCTGGATGGCACCTTCTGCAACATACACATGCAACCCAGATCTATCAGTGGAATCTGTTAGTAGGCTCAGATTTGGTAAATATATCCTCATAATGCTCAATCATGGTGTAAATTAGCTCAATTCTCATATGACCCAAAAGAGTGATGCTAATAGTGTATCACACCATGTTGTTTAGAACACAGAACAGAAAATAAAATCACAGGATCTAAAACTGTCGTATTCCACACAAGTGTCTACGTATGTGCGCGCATGTCTGTCAAAGACAGAATGAGACAGTCACATGGTTTGTCTCTTGTCCCAGTCTGGGTTTGGGGCAGTGCCAGTGAAAAAGGTGCTATCATGAGTGTTATGATGGCACTTCTGTACCACAGAGCAGAACCCCAGCAGAATGCTGACACAGTGACACACAGCTGACGCAGTTACACAGGAGATCTCATCAGGACCCCGCTTCTGGTATAGACTCAGGACCACTGGCACCCTGCAGTGAACAATTGCTTATAGATAATGAATGAATGAATGTATGGAATATTAATGAGAAGCTGTTGTCTAAAATAAATTTAGGCAGATACTGTAGAATTGCTTTGGGAGTGTAAAACAAAAATGACCTGAAAAGAATAACATCACTTACCAACCCTAACCCTGAAGTCTTGCACAGACACAGCACTAGGCATAAGAGTGGAAAATGAGACCAGAACATAACTCATCCAGCCAGTTCAGAAGCTGCTCATGTGGGTGTTTCTAGACAGTAAAAGCAGCAGCCCGAGAAACTGATTCCCACTTCCTTCAAAATTCCAGATAGAAGTCCAAACTGCTGAAGATGTAACATCTGACAATTGAAATGTGCTGCAAGATCCAGCATGACCTTTTTTGTTTACAAGATGATGGTATCGTACATGTGTCACTGGCTGGGTGGTGGTGCTATGTCAGGAGTGAGTGTGGAGTTTTCAGATTTACCAGTGCTATACATTGGCCAGCAAAGAACTTTCACAGAGAAGTGGCTCCTTCCAGCACTCTCCATAAGGCCAACAGCAACGTTTATAGTTGCAATATAATGGACAAGTGGCTGGTCTTTAGAAGCCTGATTTTCGAAACTCAGACTGCAGTGACTCCACTTTCAGCGGTGATGGACACTTCCTCTTTTCTTTTGCTGTGGGTCAGCAGAGAATACTACCGTGCAGAAGACAGACACCGAATGTGCTGTGAAGCCCTGGGACAAATCACCCCCTCTCTGGGTTCAAAACCTTCAAGTAGTACAGTAAAAATTGCCCAGCTGTATTAATGGATAAAACAGTAAGCAGCTTATTACTGTAAGCCACTTTAGAGGAAATCAGCAGCTAAACATGTATTAAAAAAAAGAAAAAAAAAGTCAAAAACCAGCACCACAGAAGTCCTGTGGTATGATTTCTCAAGGAAAGAGCTGACATCACAGGCAGGAACAAAGAGCACACAGACCCCTAAATTCCAAGGTAACACAGGGTGTGATGTGAGCACTTTGGACACTGGATTTTAAGATATTCTCAAGAAGACAGCTGACTGTGGACACTTCTCTGGCCAATTGCCCACCACCTCTCTTCTTAACCCCAAGTTTATCCCAAAATCCTTCTTCTGTACCACAAACCACTGAGGATGGTTTTCTCAGCCCTCTGAAGCACAGGGCAGAAATGCCCCACAGGATGCGCTAAATCCCATAGGGACGTGGTCCACTAAATAACCCACTGCTTTCCATTTGCCCCTTGGCAACAGAGGTTGCCATAGCAATGAGGGTTCCCATTCTCTCACAATGCTGAATTTCTGTGAGAGACTGAATGGAGGAGGGTGGTGAAGGGATCAGTAGAAGGACAGAGAATTTGAGGCTTGCTGGAACATGCCAGAAATCGGGTAGATCTTAACCAAACCACTTCTACTTCTGAACAGCCAAAAAGGTTTTGTTTACAAAAAGCAAAGGGAGTGTGCAGTCATTGGGGCTGTTTGGTATCCTTTATTTACACAGAGCCAGAAAGACAACTGTCAGCCACTCCAGTTTCTCATCATATCCTCAGAAACAGATTGTCATTTTTCCCTATAAATAAGCAGGAGTTTGATGATACTGGTGTTCTTCTCTATGACTACAGAGAAGTTTTACCCCCCCCAGACAACAGAATCATTACTTTTACATTTTTATACCTTTAGCTGACACAAACTGACCCAACAAGATTTGTACACTAAGTCTTACTCTATCAGCTGAGGGTAAGTACCTTGGCCAAGGTATTACAGCAGGATTCAAACCTGGTTGCTGTGAATGCTAGGGAGCAGCTCTGTGACCACTGAGGAAAACCTTCAACTTGTTCAGTTAAGGAAGCCCTGGATGTGTTTACTGACTCTGCAAACCACCACGACTCCACACACTGCAAAAAAGACCAAAGAGAGATCCTGAAAGACGAGGTTGAACAATTAAAGCCAGAGATCAACACAAACAGGGATGTTCAAAACGGACATAGCACTACTCCCTGGGGCGGAGGAGTCAGGCCCGCGAGTTCTACACAGCAAACACACACACACACACACACGTCGTTAAAGCTGCATAGCGGGAACGTGTGTGCGTCACTGCCACTCGTACGTCAACAGAAAACAAGCAACGAAAAACGGTGGCAAAATTGGTGACAAACTTACTTCCCTCAGGGAACAAACACTAAGTGTATCTCATTAAATAAAAGATTTTCCCACCATTGTGTGAACACACACTTACAGAAATACTGACAGATTTTATGCTGCATTATGTACAGCTGAGTGCGTTCATTTTATTAGTATTATTAACAATTTAAAGCAACAAAACCAAACACATTGCACAAGTCGCTCAACCGCTTGTTCCATACTAGGCTCCGCCTCTTTACGGCTAAGTAGATGCTTATTGGGGGAACGTGACTAGTCCCGCCTTTCCCCTTATCTTCCATTGGTCTTCCCCCTTGTTAGTCAGAGTACATCATTCCAGAGCCAATGCCCTGCTTTTCGCCAACAGACTTAGCAATAAGTCTGAATCACACGTATAAGTTCAGAATTCCTGTCGATTTGCCTAAAAATAATCTCACCTGGAGACCCTGGACGCTTCCTCTAACTGGATTCTGCCGTTAAGAAACCTTTCGCGTTCAGAGGCATAGAAGCAAAAGGGGCTTCACGCCATCCAACGGGAAGAAACATACTGAGGGGAACAACTCAACCGGATGTGACGACACGAGAGGCGCTCTTCCGGCGTAAGAAGGGCTCCGATAAAAAAAAAAGTTGTTAAAACCCGGTTTTGCTTCACCGTGATTATAATAATTTATAGTTAGGAATCATAAATATAATGTGAAAAATATGCTTGTGACGACTGCGCTTGTTTTACATTATTTTAATACTTATATCCTGCAAATTTAATTATTTTTATTGTTCCCCGAATCTTTCCAAGTGGCAAATTTTAAAATATATTGTGCCGACGCTATAATATAATATAATATAATATAATATAATATAATATATAAAAGTAATTCGGTGTGATACTGAATTATCACATTACAGTCTATGGACATTTGTACAGAAAGAAGTTCCTCTTGGGATTGAGGCTCTTTTAACGATAGTTTAAGTAAAATTAGTTAAAATATGTCAAAAGGCTAAAAATAAAGAAGGTGTTGCTACTGGTTTGTTGTAAAAATTACTTGATTGGTTGATGGGCGAACGGAGCCGTTCCATCAATAGCAAATAAAATCCTCAGAAGGAGTCAGCTGATACACAGAGAGTGTTTCTATTGGCTTTTGGTAAAACTGGCATGGGAGGGAGGCAATAGCAGAGTTTTACAGAGCTGAAGGGAGTGGACAGCAGACTGACAATCCAATTTCACAGCATCTGATAGCAAGTGGGAAGATGGCCTGTTCCTCTGGTGATCTTGGGAGGCTTGTGCACATGCCTACACTTTCTGCAATATCATTAGTTGCTTTTCTACATGGTGTAATTAAGAAAACACAATAAACCAGAGCTGGTGTTCACCTCTGGTTCCAAACCTTTCTTTCACCCCAAATATTACACTAAACTGGTAATAATCAATAGAAGTATTATAATAATAAGAAATAAAACCATAGTTGTAAAGAAGTATTATAATAATAAGAAATAAAACCATAGTTGTAAATTGTATTTAATTTATCTTGAAGTCTAAACAACAACTGTGCTTTTGCTGGGGGTGCTGGTTTTACATTTCAGGATGGCACAGAGGTGGTGCTTCACTATGGCTCAAAACTGGTACATAGAGCAGAGGCCATAACAACATCCACAGCTTGTTTCCATTTTCTTTGCTTCTTCTCAGCTCTTCTGAGAAATGTATGGCACCACTGACTCTCCATGACTGACATCTGTTGGCACACTGAGCCCTTGATTTGAACTGGTATGCTGTCATTTTCTGAAAACATTTGTATCAGCAGAAGTTCCTTGAAAATGAGAAGGTTGGGTGACAAACTTTCAGAGATAATTTTAGCTGGCCGTGAGAATGTTTTCAGTTAAAATGACTTGATTGGTTTTAAGGAGAGAATGGTAAAAAAAAAAAAAAAAAAGTGGCAAGACACTGACAAAAAATTGTTTTCTTTAAGTATTTTTGTTTTGTACACTTAAGTATGTCAATGTAAAAAGTATACGGTAGTTCATTGCAAAAATTAATTTGTGCTGCAGTAAAAGTGACTGAATGAATGTGTCCCAGGTTCTTAAACACAACTGGTTGTTTTATCTTGATTCTTTGCAAGACATACTGTATGTTGCTCTAGTTAACTGCAAAACACAGTAGATAACAGGGTACAGCACCCACAAAACCAGTGCCGTTGTGATTTACTAATGCATTTCCTAAGCCAACGTATAACTGGATTTTTAAACTGACTAGTTCATGTCCAAGCAGTCACGTGTGTGTTGCTGAAATGTGTTTACTGTGTGTACCATGTTTATGCAAGTAAAATGAGAAAACATACAAATTTAATGTACAGACTCATGTTCAAATTGTTTATGGGTAAAACCGCAAATGAAATGCACATTGTTAACTGTATTTCACCATAAAATGATGTGTAACACCATCAGTGACTTGCTTTACTCGGCAGTCTCTACATCTATAAAGGTCATTCTGTTTGTTCCACGTACGCCGCTTTGTTTTTCATGCCACAGACTTTAGATTTGGCACGCAGGTACTTCCCACCATAAGTTCGGTTTTTGTGTAGTCAGATGTAAGGGCAGGACAGTTTGGTGACATATTATTTACTACTTTTCTCTTTTCACGTTTCCACACGACTACGACCAGGGCATCACTCTCTCTGTTCCTCTGTTTTCTGCCTGCCTGACATCACTAACAATACTTGTGTACTAAGTACAACCACTTGAATGCTAAAACAGTTTGGTGACTGTATTAAGTGTCCTTACTGTTCTGTGTGGCACAAAGCATTTCAGCCTTTCCGTGACAGCTGGACAGGGGTCTGCCTTGTGGTTGAACACTGACCTTCGTCTGTTGTCACCCCAGACGGACATTATTTACCCTGTCCTGTTGGGGGGGGGGGCACTATTCGCATATATAACGGACTCTGTGTCTGCTGGCGACATTTTACTGCTGCAAGCGGACTGCGTGAGAACCTCCTTCGTTCCTCTTCCTCTGTTTTGTAGACACACCTCAGCGGGTGGAGCGGCTGTTTGCTGTCGGTGTTGCATTTTGTGGCGCCAGCGTTAGCGCCGTTCTTGCCGTCGCCTCCCCGAGTCACGTAGCCGTAGTCGCAGCCCGTCCGCGGTCGGTTAGGCGTTGGGTTGCGCGGCGTTTCCCTGTTTCTGGACCAGGGGGTTCCTACAGATCTTCACACTGCGGTCTCCACCCTGCACTCCTCCATTCCTCCGCGTTCCTCTGCTTCTCATCCTCTCGACTCCTCGGCACGACGACGCAGCCTTACAGTCCGACAGGCGGTAAGCGATTGCGTGTCGAAGCGGTTTGCTTGCATAGGAATGGCTCGAAATTGCGTGGAAATCGACACAAACTCACGCTGTCACGCAGCCAGCGCTCTTCGTCGCTTTTTTGTCGCATAAACCAGAGGCTGAATGTCCCGCCATCCGTGTTACTAACACAGCACTGTACTGTGCTAAGGCGCTACGTGCAACACAGTACCGTACCAACGCTGTATTAAAATGGGCCCACAGTGGGGTTCTGGAGAGTTCATATTTTCGGTAATGTTTCGTTCGTTTTCATGTTACTGTAGTTAAGAATAGATACACTCACCAGCAAATAAATGCCGTAATGTTTTTATGAAGAGTCTTGAATGTGAGTTAGAAGTTAAAGGGACTCGGAGGTGCGAATGGTCAGCGGAGCCACGTTTCTCTGTTCTCCTCCTTCAGTGACACTGAAGCATGGGGGTTTTCTGCTTGACTGGCAGCAGTGACTCGGTTTGGGGCCTTAGATACGCAGCCTTAGTAGTGATGCACTGTGGGAAGCAGGGCGTTGAGGAGGATGCAGTTATTGTGGCCCTCGTGCCCATGGTGCACCACACACCGCACTTCTCCTGTTTTGTTAATGCTGTAATAATCCTCATTCTTCCGTTTTTCTGGCGCTCTGGCTGCTGTCCATGTGGGGGGCATTCGCTGAGCTTTTTTCACACGCTGCCTCCCCATCCTTGGCTCCACGTGTTGCTGCGCGCAACTTATGGGCGCACGCTCTCGCTCTCGTATCCTCCTTAAGGAAACTGCGGGCAGACATGGGGCTTCGACCAGTTGTGCGGACGCCAGCTGTAGGAATGAGTTCGTGATCCGAACGGTTTGAGGCCAGCATGAGTCGGAGAACCGGTCCCTGCCTGTGGACCTCCATCACTCCAAGCGGTCTTGTGCCGTGCGACCGGTACAAACACGCGTGCTGCGCTCACGGAGACAGCGTGTACCTCCTCGGAGGCCGAGAGAAACACCTACTGAGTGACTTCTGGAGGTACAATGTCGGTAAGCTGGAGCAGGCCAACGTCGGTGGGACAGAGGAGTGCAGTTGGACGTACGGTGACTCTGCTGTCTTGCAGTTTGCAATGAGTGGGCAGAGCTGGACTGCAGCGGCGACGGGTCCCCGGATCAGCTGGAGGAGCACTCGATGGTGGCCTATCAGGTGACACGGCCGCTGTCCCCACGGGGTTTGCTCTGTGTGCCCTGCATGATGTGGATGAGGGAGGAGGAAGGAGGATAGAGGATGAAGCCCAACCCAGGCCTTCGTGTCCATATGCACAGTATCCTCAACCACTGACGTACCGTCCATCCACCTGTTTTACACAGTTACCAACTGCGATGCGTGTCAACACAAGTGCAACAGGAACAGGCGACTGTGTGTCCAAAAAAAAAACTGCTCCCCAGGCTGACTTGCACACATGCTTTTGTTGCAGGGGCATCTCTATGTCTTTGGGGGAATGATAGACTCTGCGTACTCTGAGCACAAGAACCCGTTCTGGCTTTACGACACAGGTGAGAAGCTTCCTCCTGTGGGGCTGACATGAGGTGGTGGCTTTAATGTCATTCATGGATGCAGCCCACAGACAGCTCTGTTATTTTAAACTTAAACTGTCATTCAAAGTTTGGAATCGCTGAACAGTTTTTTTTTTGTTTTTTGAAAAAAAGTGTACTTTTTATCCATTTGTCATTAAACTGTTTTAAAAACGTAGTAAAGATATAACATTGCAAATGGCTGTTACTGCTTGAATTGACCGATTTATAATTTATTATTTGCATGTAACTGTCAAGGCCTGTTTTCCGCAGCCATTTCTCTAGGGTCCCAATGCTAAACTGTCTGAGCTCATCCTTAGTTAACCATATTTAAATGATAAGAGCTTATTATAGAAACCTTTGTGATTGTATTAGCACAGATGGAGCCTGTTATTCTTCTCGACAAAGCAAGTAAATTGTCTTTCCTTGAGTTGGCTCCCGTTACTCATAAGCAATAGAAATCGGCCTCACGTTTGGTCGTATTAATTTTACTCGTGTCTGCAAAAACTCGTAAGTCACGCTCATATCCCTAGAGACGCCGGTGTTGAATTCCGAAGGAGAACTTTTATTTAACTTGTGTGTCCCTGTACAATAATGATGACCTTGACTTTCTGCTACTGCAGATAAGGGGCAGTGGGAGCAGCTGCAGCAGAAAAAATGCAGGAGCCTCCAGGTACAAATGGGAAACACAGAACATCTATGTTTTTTATACTTTTCTCTAAAGCTACTTGCAATCTTAGCGGCTTTCGACAGTTTGTTCATTATTAAACTTGGGTAAGGGGATGGTGATACGTAGACACGATCAGCAGGTGGCGTAGGGGCTAAGGACATAGCATCTGTATACTGAATGCTACCCAGTTTATTAACTCAATGAGTAGCTGATAAATCATTCGGGCAGTTTTTATACCCTGGGTTTTTCATGAGGACTTGCCTGATGATTCCTTAAGGATGCTTTTGAATTCCAGAAGCTGGAGCCGACAAACAGGAAGGGTCACAGTGCCGTGGTGTTTCAGTCTTCGATGTACGTTTATGGCGGATACATCGACATGAAAGGCTCGTCCCAGGACTTCTGGAAGTTTGATTTCGGTGTGTGTGTGTGTGTGTGTGTGTGTGTGTGTGTGTGTGTGTGTGTGTGTGTACTCAACTCCAGGTTTCACTCAGCACATGCACTTTATAGCACCTGAAAAAATCACAGCTTTTCTTGGTGAACCCCATCGAGCAGTAACTGCAGTATCTGGAGTTGCTGCTTAGACCTCTATGGTGCAATGCCTTCTGCAGACACTTCATTTAATTTATCGGTTATCCTTCTTAACTGCAGACGTGCAGGTGGAACTTAATTTCATTGTCAGTGAGGAGTGACAATGACATTTGGTCTTGAGAACTTCAGGGTTAAGGGTCTCATGATGTCTTTAAGCACCAAACTTGAGTATGAGAACCAGGTTAAATCTGACCACAAAAGAGTCAGAAAAAATTATACTAATGTGAAGATAATAACATTTTTGACAGTATAATTTTGTGTAAAATAAACTCTTGACTTACGTGGTGTTTACAGACACTGTTGATCTACTGTTGACTATTGATTAGCCTTTGGGAAATTTGGAAATTTGAGTGACCAGGCAGCCTATTGCATCTCAATATTTTATTTATTGCTTGACTTTTGCATTTATAATTTTCTCTAGAGTCACTTACTATGGTAAGCCACTTGCACTAATTTATGTATTATTTATATATAACTGGGAATTTTTTACTATAGTAATTTAGGATAAGTAACCAGTAAAATAAAATCTTTTGAGTCCAAATATGGAAATTCTAGTTTTTATTTCACATCCTGTCACAATATTTCAGTTTAAAAATTCAGGAAAATAGAATGAAAAATCAGTTTGTTTAAATATGTGAATTGAATTTTCAGCTTAAAAAACTAAATAATAGCATAATTTTTTTTCATTTGTTGTATATGCAAATTTGGAAAGGAATGTGTAATCTTCTAGCTTTTCCGTGTCTATTTTATTGTCTTATTTTGTCACAACAGTATAAATTGTATTAAAATAGAGCATTTAAAAAATATATGTATGTCTATAAAGCATGTAACTGGCCAATTGAATGACCCCCCTTTAATCCAGTAATTTGAGGATGATCTGTATGGGAAATGTCATAATGGATTTTTTGTGTGTGTGTGTGTGTGTGTGTGTGTGTGTGTTTCAGACACCCGGCACTGGTCAGCACTGATGCCAGCAGCGGGCAGTGCAAGGCCTGGACCACGACACGGACACTCAGCTGTGGTCCACCTGGGCAGCATGTATGTGTACGGCGGCCTGATGGGCCTCCGGGAGCAAGGAGACTTCTGGAAGTGGAGCTTCTCCCACCATACCTGGTGCACCATCAGGTCTCAGTAAGCGCGCAATTTTGCATTCCTTACGGCCAGTGGAGCAAACCCACATGGTCAGAGCAGAAGTAGCAGCATGTTGGGCAGTGGAGGTCACTGCCGAGGATTTCCACATTTTTGTTAAAATAGTATCGCTGTATGAATCTGATGGTACCATCATTTGGTGGCTAACTGGGGTTATAGCCTGGGAACCATTTTTAAACTGAAAGATGACATAGTGAAGACCTGTTTTGACAGCCTGTAGTCTACTGTGCTGAACAGGGAATGCAAAACCACTGTTTGTTCATGCTGGACCATGCCAATAGCACCTTGTGGCTACAAAGATTTCCTGTTGTCAGATGTGCTGTTGGCACCTTGAGTTCACAATCTGAGCATGTTAAAGTTCTGTGTCTTTAACAAAACCACTGCAGTGTACGGCACAACATCTGGAGCAGAGACATGGGGAGATGTTGCAGCTCACTAAGCAATAAACTCCATCTCTGAAGCCTAAACCTCAGTAAAATTAGACCTGGCTGGGCAGCAAACACCTGGAAATGAGTTCATTAGATCTTGTTTATGAAGGTGTGTGTTGTTAATGTCTGTCTGTTGGCTCTTTCTTTATTTGGTGCAGCTCTGGACCCTCCAGGCTGGTGGGCCACTCTGTGGTGGTCTACAGAGATAGCATGCTGCTCTTTGGGGGAGGGGAGAGCCACGGTTCTCCAAATGATGACCTGTGGAAGTTCAACTTCACCACCCAGTCCTGGGAGAAACTAGCTGCGCTTCCCGGTACAGCTTCACCCTGCAAAATGCACCACTGCAGCACCGGCCTGGGCCTCAGTTTCCAACCCTCGAGCAGCACCATCACCCCCAGGGAAGGCCTGCGGTGCAGCAGCTCATGGCCCTTCAGGATCAGACGTTCCTCTGCACCAGTTGGCCAGCTTGACTGCCTCAGGGGCGCCATAGAGCTGGACACGTTCTGCACAAATGGCAATGTGGACACCTTGAAGAAGCAGGGCAGCTGTGAATCTACAGACAGGGGTGAGAGTGCAGCCCAGCACCTGCCTGACCTGTTGCTGGTGACAGGGGGGAAGCCCTTGGGAGGACGTTCTGGGATTTCAGTATGGATGATGACACTGACTGACCTTTGACGTTTTGCAGCTGAGGCATTTCTGTCAAATAGTCTTTTTTTAATTGAAACCGTTTTGTATTAAACCTCTTTTAATGACTGCTTTGATAAGAATTGGTTGTGTTTGACTTGCCAGTGTTGGCATATATCGCCTGTCCTCATCTCTTGGCTCCATGTTGCTTCTTATTTCACTGATCAACACTCTGGTTATGGTCCACAAGATGGTCAGAGGACCTATACCTCGATACCTACAGAACCTGATCACTCTGTACAGCCCAGCAAGAATGCTGAGCTCCTCCACATCTCTGCTTGGTGGTCCTGCTCATGGGTTCAGAATTGAAAGTTTGTCTGTTCTCAGTTTGGGCCCAGCTACATAATGAGCTCCCTGTGTCCCTCGGGGCTGCTGAATCCTTCCCAAATTCATCTTTCAAAGCCTTTTCTCTCCTGATCTCCTGACAGCCACATAAATAACTCCAACACCATCTGCCGCTTGCTGTTTGAATGTCACCGCTATAGGTAGCTGGTACACAAATCAGCTGGTTGATGCATTTTTGTTTGCCAGGACCCGACATGTTGCTGTGAATGACGACGGCGCCGAATAAACGCGTGTAAAAGCAAACGCGAATTGATTTTTGTTGCCACTAGAGGGCGCCACATGAAGGCATGAGAAGGAACTGCGACGAGAGGTCAGAGCTGAACGTCTGTTTCCATGGCTCCTTGTGGCTCATCTGACGTCTTGGTCAGAATAATAAGAAAATAACACGAAAGACGATCTGTTTAGCAGCGATTTGTTTCTCTTTACCACAGCAATGTAGGGCAAATACTTTGCTCAAGGGCAGAAGAGCAGGAGGTGACATTTGTAACTGCAACGTTTGAGTCCTCAAACAGCAGCATAAACCACCTCTTCACCTGCTGGTCCGTGAGCAAGTGACACCAGGCCACTGTAGGGCACTCACACACGCTTAACGCAATTTAAAAATAGCAAATAAACGGACACATCTTTGGAGCGCAAGAAGAAAATCACGTAGAGCAAATGGGATTCGAACCCACAAACAGACCTGTGAGGCACCAGCGCAGCCCGTTGGACTGCTGTGCTGCCCTGTAGTTACATTAGATTATCCTAAATATTCGTCCCTTGTTTTATTTGAGTTTACAGCCACTGGGGAAACCATGAGTATTTTATATTGTATAATTTCGGACATGCAGTTGAACATATTTCTGAGAAGCTTCCAATGATGCTGACTGTAGGCCGTGTCCTCAGCAGGTGGACGCTGCCCTGATGGCGATAACAAAAGTTTATGATAATCTCACCTGGGATTTTTCGGAACTAACACAGGTTATTGCTTCGTGGTTTCGTCTGCCGTCTGAACGCAGCCCTGTTTACTCGGGCAAGAATTAGTAAAGCAGTGAAACTGACCGCATCGCAAAGTTGTTCACCATTAGTTACAGCTAATCCTGTTAGGCAGACAGTCAACTGACCCAGTGACCCAGATCAGGGAGCCAACACACACACACACACACACACACACACACACACACACACAAGGAGACGCCCCATGAAACGCACGGTCGGTGTGTAGGGGTGCGTTTGTGTTTGTTCAATTAGCGCCGTTTAACTAGAAAAGGCATCAATTAAGAAAGTCGGACCCGCGGACAATGACCCCCCCGCCCCCCCACCGACAAATATGTGCTTCTCTGTACGACCCCCCCCGTGTATTCCGTCAGATTCAACTAGCGCGCCCCCAACTCAGCATCGCATGACACCTGAGATGCTCACTGTCGCCCAGGGCTGGGGGGGGGGGGGTTGTGGTTCTGTGTCACCACTGTGTCCCCGAGTGCTACTCAGTGTCGCGCCCTGGATTTTTTTTATTTAAATGTATCATATTTTTCATATTATTAATAACAACCACTGAAGCTCCGGTCACAATATTAATACACCAAGATGATGAACTTATTCTTCTCACTGTAAAATACGCACGGCTAGAAAAACATTCAGGTTACGCTGAAATATACTTCTAGCAAAATTATTATTATTATTATTATTAGGAGTAGTAGTGTTAGCGTCATTATTATTATTATTATAAAGTAAGCAAACCATTGTCCTTTTAAACCGTTTAAACAATGGGGAAACTCCTGTCCATTTAAGCAGATGTGGTCGTATGGCTTTTTATTCGAATACGAGCATTGAAACGCGCTTTAATAAAGAGCCACAGGCGCGGATCTCGCACCCCCAGCCTCAGGTCCGAGTAACCCGGTTGGCTCCTTGGTTTCGTTGCTCGGCTCTAATCCCCCCCGCTCGCCCCCTCCCCGAGCGCGATCGGCCACGTGGTTCCCCGAGCTATAAAAGTTTGGCGGTCCGGCGAAGCGCGCTTCACGGTGACTTGCGGCGCGCCGGGGCATCCTCGCATCCCGGGACACCAGGCCGAACCGAACCGAACCGCAGCAGACCGGAGAACCCCAGTCCGCAAGTGGGAGAGGCAGGAGCAGGACGAGGTCCCCCCCCCACCGTTCGGCAGAACCGCACAGTGACCGGGACGACCCCGCCCCCCCTCCCCCCGTCACCTCACCGGCTCCGGGCTGCGCGCACACGGGACGCGCACACGACGAGGCGCTGCTCAGCTCGGCCGCTCCCACGGACTGGGAGGATGGACTGAAGACACGGACCCACGCGTGATGGAATGAGGACGCGCGCCGAGGAACCGGATTGCTCCGTGCGCAGATCCCTTGTCGCCCTCTTGACTTCATCGCCAGTAGGAGGAACTTCGCTCGTCGTTTGTCACCCGGGGAAGCCGGTGTCCACCATGCGAAGGTGCGCGGCGGCGGCGGCGCTCTGCGTTTCAGTGGCGTGCGCGCTCCTGCTCCCTGCGGGCTGCACGCCCGCGCCCGACGGCCACGGCGACGGCAGCGGCTGCGCCAGCTGCGCCCGCGGCGCACGGTCCCCGGACCCGGGGCGCATGAGCGTGGACTTTCTGGAGGCGGTCAAGCGGCACATCCTGGAGCGGCTGCAGATGCGGGACCGACCCAACATCACGCAGCCGGTGCCGAGGGCGGCCATGGTGACGGCGCTGCGGAAGCTGCATGCGGGACGCGTGGGCGACGACGGCCGCGTTGAGATCCCCGAGCTGGACGGACAGGCGGCGCGCAGCCAGGAGGCAGGCGGGGACGCGTCCGAGATCATCAGCTTCGCAGAGGCAGGTGTGTGGCGCTCAGGTGTGTGGGTGTGGGTCTGACTGCTGGTCCAGGTGGAGTGCGGGCGCCTGGGGTCATTCTGGGTCAGCAAGGGGCCATCAGCCTCATCCCACCTGGGACAAGCAGTGAATGTGTAACACGTGTGTAGGTCTAGGTTTAGTGTTAAGCGGGGATAAGCGTGCACAGATTTAGGAAGAATTATGAAAGCAAAGAGCGGTGCGGTGATCTCTGCACGAACTTGCGAAGTGGGCAGTAACCCAAAAAGCAGCATCCCACGAAGCATCGCCCTGTGGAAATACAGCAGCGCTTGGTTCCCGCATGGCTTATGAATTTTTACTGTACTTGTTCATGACAATGTGACCCCTCCCTCGAAGGACCAATAAACAAAGAACCTGACCAACAGTGAGCGTGCGGCACAGCTTAACGTGCATTTTACTGCGAGGCACCAAATATTTTACGCCTCATGTGAATAAAACACGCGTCAGTGTGTCCGGAAACCTCAGGCCATGCCTTTCTTTGCTTGTGGCAGCAGTTCCCTCATGTAAAGCTCCTGTGCACATTTTAAATAGCGTTCTCTGACTTGAAGATGCTCCGTTGTTGACTCTCACAGCTGAAGTGCCAACACAAGCCGTTAAAACTGACACTCGGGTAGGATGTGCGTAAATAAAAACATGAAAGCACCGCTTCAATGCGATAAAATCACCGGTTTGCTAAACGCTAAAGCCCCTGTCTGTGTCTCAGTCCCTAACACCTTTGAACTGTGCTGGGCTGAGGCCAGCTGCCCAGACTCGGCATGCTGCTTGGTTCCTACCCACCTTCATGAGAGGCATCTCAACTTTTCTTTGATCCCACTATGAACCTGTGCGTGATCTGCGCGATGGAGACGAAGCAGCAAGTGGCGCAGTGGTTAGAGCCAAAGCCTTTCAGCCAAAAGACTCACATCTGAACCTCACCCTGCTGCTGTGGTGCCCTTGATCAAGGTACTTTCCCTGAACCGATACAGTAAAAATGACCAAGCTGTGTAAGAAGGCAAATCGCTGCAACAGGCTTAGTGTACAAACCTGACAGTACAACCTGCTGTGGCGAAAGGTATTGGGTAAATGAATAAAAGATTATAAGATGCAGCTGTGAGGTTCCCCCCACTCCGAGCCCAGATACAAACACGAGTTTCTGGGGTCTCTCCCTGTGTGGCTCATCACTGCAGAGCTGCTAGCTGGCAGGTGAAGACCACACCAAGTGCTACAGCTCCGCTTTTATTCATCTTGTCATTTATCTGACGTTTCTCTCGAAAGCAAATTGCGATGTTACATTTGTTCACTCATCTACTAGGTGTGATGTACCCATTTATCCAGGTGGGTAATTTTTACTGTGTTATTTCAGGATACACGTTTTTTCGAGACCCACGTTGGATCTAGCCGCTGTCTCACCTGCTACACCATCCCGTGAGCTGCCATACTGGGTTTTGGTGTATTTTGTAACCATGGAAAACAATAACCAAATACAAATTTTTCAAAAAAATTTTCTCTCGATTCCATCACTTGGTGTTTGGCGAACATTAGTTTTAATGTCAGTACAGTAACGGTCAACAGTGTCTTACATCCATATTATTAGTTTGACTTGTGCTGCATTTTCCTTCATCACAGCTTAATTCTTGTATAAGTTTGAGGTAAGTTTTGGGTCACTAATTCGCTAGAGAATGAAGGGTGTTCGATAGGCCGTAACCCTGCAAGAACAGCATTCTGTATACTGTGGTGCTCAAGCCCCACGTCATGATGCTGCCGCCTCCATGCCGGACAGAGGGAACCACACAGGCAGGTCTCACGAGACACATTTTCATTCATCAGTCCAACAGACCATCTTCCGTTCCCCAGTTATGCAGTTTTTGTGTGTTGTTTTGGTTCAGGGAAGTCTGTTGCAGGCATACTCAAACCTTTGACTGGTAACGCAACTGATTCACAGTGAGTCTGTTTTCAGGCACAGATGTTCATCTAAATTGGCCCAATTCGCTTTGCCATTAAAACATCACCCATGTGGTCTCGCAAGATAGTTACCTGGCGTTAAATAACCGAGCTGAGGTTTTTTCATGTTTCATGGACTTGGTTAAGGGTGTCTTTACAACTAAGACGTCATGATCTGCTGGTCATAAATCAGCTCTGATGGAGACCTGAGCTCTGCTGCTGACAGTGGGATTGTGTAATGAAGTACATCTCACCTCCCTTGGGTTGTGTGACGCTGCTTGTGGGGACACGTCGTGTATTGCCAGGTAGAGCTGCTAATGGGCCCACCCAGGTGTCCTTCGGGTCTGCATGCTCGATACACCATCCTCTTCTCTTCACGTCATAGTACAGCAGACATTCACACCCACGGCATAGCCAAAGCGCATGCAGAAACGGTCCATGAGCTGGATTATGGAAAGAAAATATTCCAATCAAGTGCTTTATTTATAATTTTACTTTTATTTATTTAACTGGCACCTTTGTTCAGAGTGACTTACAATTATTGACGCAGTTGTGCAGTTGGGTGAATTTTACTGCATTAATTGAGGTTAAGTACCTTGCTCAAAGGTACTGCAACAGGAGCAGGCACATCAACCGGTCCTTTGTTTGCAAGGCAATGGCTCTGACTACAGCTCCACCTGCTGCTCGTGTGCCGAGACAGACGGAGACTTACAGGCCAGATGTTACCCATTTCAGCCAAGACTGAAGGCGTAGGGGGTAGAGCGACCGTTCACTCGATTTGTGCCTTCATTTGGCAACTGCCTGCTTAAATTGTGCATCTGAAGGATTACAGTAGGTAGGTGCAGTACCACCTTTTGGCTGTTCGAGGGTAGATTTACTCCTTTCTCTACTGTAGCAGCTGCAACACTGGGTCACAGCAACATATAAACCAAAGCAGCAGCACATTAGCTACCTCAGTCACAGTCGTTCCCAAAAGCAAAGCAGTGCCATCGTTCAGAAAGTGTGCAGAGGTCCTATGAGCTGTTGTGCAGGTGAAATATTCACTTTATTTGCTAAAAGGCAATTCATCGTCTGGGCCGTGTATGCAGAGCGGATGGAGGCCACAACAGCGAAATGATGTCAAGTTGTTAAAAACCATAAGAAATAAGATTGAGTCTTTGCAAGAGATCAGTGCAATTTTCAACAGACAGACTTTTCATTTTCCTTTTGCTGTAATACTTAAATTAAGGAACCTCCTGTTTGTACCTATATTGGCATCAGAAGTGATTCGGATGACTAATTCCTACCTTGATGTTTGATCACTTTCCATCTATCCTTTTGGCTCAATGGTGTTGGTTTATCATGCTGAATTTGGGTGGGGGGGGGGGGTACACATTTCTCCAAAATGACCTGTCAGAGGTTTTTCACGGTGGCTACACAAAAAAATGGTTGTCAAAGCTTCACACTGAAAAATGAGGTTGGAAAACTGGCTCATTCAGCTCCGGTCCCCAAAAGCTGCATCTTTTTTGTGAGAAGGTGCATAACCTCTCTCTGCACATCACTGTTTAACTCCCCTCCTGAGAGTCTGTGGTTTCCCGAGAAGTGGAAAAGTTGACTGGAGTGCAGGCGTCTGAGACGGGATCTGGGGCCGCGCTGGGCTTCGGCCTCGTCCACTCGGCATCGTTGGGGGCTCAAGGAGACCCCGGTTTCCAGGGTAGTCGCACTGAACCCCATGAACCCGTGTTCCTGTGCTCGTAGATTTGGGCCAAGTCGCCTGCACCCAGAACTGCGCCGTCACAGGGGACCGTTTGGGGAGGCACGGTGTGAAAGTGCTTTCTAGGACACAAGGGCTAACAAGTCTCTCACAGCAGTGCTGCTGAGGACACGCTTTTGGATCGCCTGTCCTCACCGGACTCTCTTTTTTGGCACCGGTAGCAAGGGGGGTCGGTGGGTGAGTTCCTTGGGAAGACGTAAGACCATGGAGACAAACTGCGCCCACAGGCCCCGCCCCCTTCCGTTTATTGTGACTTCCCGAAACGCTTACCCCATTTGATCCCGGAAGGTAGAAGTGTTCCCACATTTTGCAGCCATTTGTTTCCCCCTCGCTGTGAAAACCATCCAAGTGTCAGTGGTCAGAGCCAGTGGCCGTGCTGCATGTTAATAGCGCCTCTGCCGTGAACAGAGGCCGACTTGTGTGGGACACCTTCCCCGAATGGCCCTCTCTTCAGGAATGGCAAGGCCAGTGTGGGCGTTCTGCTCAGCAGGTTGCTCAAGTGTACAACTCGAAGCATACACGTGGTTCCCCTCTTTTAGAATCTATATGCTAAATAAGAGCGGTACAGATGTAGGAGCTGTCGGAAGAAATGAACAAGCTAATCTGTACGATATTGGCAAGTGAGCGACGCGGTGGCTCGGTTAGCAGTACTGGTGCTTCACAGTTCCACATGTGGGTTTGCATGTTTGAGAGGGGTTTCCTCCCACAATCCAAAGATGTGTGGAGTTAAGCAACGGTAAACCACTTCTGTGCCATCTTCTACCTTCATACCACTAAACTCGTTGCCAGGAGTTGACTTTGGCTCAGTGACACCTGCCCTACAAAATGGCTGCCTTTCTCCTGGGTGCATGAGAGCTTTCAACGTAGTTCTGTCAATTTTTTGCAGCCCTTATGTTTATGTTAAATGCTTATGAAAGATGTTTGACCCCATTAATAAGTCCACTATAAGAAAGGAGCTCATTCTCTGTTTCCTGTCTCCCCCAGATGAGATGGTGTCATCCAAGTCAAGCCTTTATTTCTTGATCTCGAACGAAGGCAACCAAAACCTCCACGTGTCACAAGCGAACTTATGGCTGTACTTCAAGCTGCTGCCCGGCAGCTTGGAGAAGGGCCTGCGGCGGAAGGTGACCGTGAAGGTGTTCTACCAGGATCGCTCCTCGGGGAGCAGGTGGAACCTCATCGAGAAGCGGGTGGAGCTAAAGCGCAGCAGCTGGCACACCTTCCCCATGACTGAACCAGTGCGGGGGACGTTCGCTGCCGGCGACCGGCGCCAGGACCTGGACGTGCACTGCGAGGGCTGCGAGGCCGCGGGTGTGATGCCCATCTTGGTTGTCCCTGACGACGAGGCACATCGGCCCTTCCTGGTAGTGCAGGCCCGGCAGGCGGACAACAAGCACCGGATCCGCAAGCGGGGCCTGGAATGTGACGGCACCAACAGCCTGTGCTGCCGCCAGCAGTTCTACATCGACTTCCGGCTCATCGGCTGGAACGACTGGATCATCGCGCCATCGGGCTACTTTGGCAACTACTGCGAGGGGAGCTGTCCGGCCTACATGGCGGGGGTCCCCGGCTCGGCGTCCTCCTTCCACACAGCTGTGGTGAACCAGTACCGCATGCGGGGGATGAGCCCCGGCTCCCTGAACTCCTGCTGCATCCCAACCAAACTCAGCACCATGTCCATGCTCTACTTTGATGACGAGTACAACATCGTGAAGCGGGACGTTCCCAACATGATCGTGGAAGAATGCGGCTGCGCTTGAGCCTACGAACACTGTCGGCGGGACGAAAACAGCGCCTGCTTTGTGTGGCGCTCATATTTATGAACGTACACCGCACAGGTAGAGACGTG
Organism: Heterotis niloticus; assembly: GCA_018136845.1. NCBI lineage: Eukaryota > Metazoa > Chordata > Actinopteri > Osteoglossiformes > Osteoglossidae > Heterotis > Heterotis niloticus. Next base: position 1,561,346 of record CM030897.1, read on the forward strand.
AACAAGGAGACGAACCGCACGGTCACATGAACACAAGTGTACATATATTTATGTTTGTTATTGTCTACTGGTTGAGGTCTTTCACCAGGACTGCCAGCCTACAAATCTATATCAGCCCACGGATGCACTGTGTGCAAAGAACCTTGAGGTTTAAGTGTCCCACGGATGAGAAGACACTTTATTTTTGTAGTTTGACATATGCCATATTTTCTCCCCTCTTTTATCTCTGTGTATCTGCTTTCATTTCTGTGTCACACTTTGCCAGCTGCCTGGACTTCTCGGTAGCAGAACGTACTCTCCTCACGCACGCAGCACCACGCAGTGAGGAGCACACTCAGGTGGGCTTGAGTGGACAACCTGCTGTGCTCCTCACACATCTGTAGGGAGCAGCTCTGCAGTGCTGATCAGCTTTATCCTACCATGGGGGTTGGCATGATACCAGTTACCTTCTTTTTCTGCAGAAAGCGCCATTGGCAGATTACATAGCTTGGGCCCTCAACTGAGCTGTAGGACCCGGCTCACGCTCTCCGAGAGCTCAGTTTCTGCGCTCTTAGTTCATCATTTCTCCACTCCCAAGGAAACAGGGAAGTAGCCAGTGAAGGTCTGGTGGCGGCCCAGCCTCTTTGGCGTGTACTTCATTACGACGTGACGTTGAAGTCATCATCTCAAAACACAAGCACTTCTGACAAGTAATACATCTTGACACTGTAGGAGCATCGACAGCCAGAAGCTGAACAAGTGCCCGTGGTTTTCACACCTGAACCTCGAACGTTCTTGATGGAAAGCGGCCCGCTGGCAGTGAAGCTGATGTGGACAGACGTCCCCGACTGGCAAAGTGTCGAGGCCCTCGACCGAGTGACGCCCTCGCAGCCAGGACACAACGGCAGAAAGGAAGGAGACAGACCTTACGCCTCCTTCTGGGGAATGTAGTGCCCTTTATAAAGCAATCACAATGTACTTAAAACAGCTGATGCAAAAAAAAAAAAAAAATCATTGTTTCTTCTCAGTCGGTGGAAGCACAGTGTCTCCGTGTTGCTCAGTTGGTTGTGGTGCAGCATAGCACTTGGAAAACTGCGAAATGCACATTTTATAGCACTTGCAGACTGAGTTGCCTTGAAGAGGGTACTGAGTTGATCACTGTCCTGTTAATAATAAAGTGCCGCATGAGCTATGCAATGTATAGTATTGATCCACACCAGACGAGCAGAACTTTTGTACTAGTTTTTAACTTGCATCAATACTTGAAAATCAATCTTTCGCTTCCTCTTCAAAGCGAATGGTTGTTACGATGTTTGCACTGAAAAGTCACGTAATTAGTGTAAAAATGCCATTGAAAAAGTTATTTTTTATAGAATTCTGTTAAATGTGTTTTACCTGTTGATGGAACCAAAGAGGCCAGGATATCAGCTTTTACAGCAAGGCCATCGCATTATTTTATACAGTACGTTGTGATGGTTTGGGAGGCCTAATCGCTGTATCAGGGTACAATATCATGGATTCCATTGTCTGGCTCAAGTGTGTTTTGTTTTTTTAAATCATATTTTAAAATGTACTTAATTTTTAGTTTTCTTTATAAAAACACCTTAGCATCAGTTTGAGAGTTGTTTAGAGTCAAGTTTCCTCTCTGTAAAGTTTATGTAAAATAAAAAGATGCTTTTAAAATATTTTCTTCTTTGTAACTGTTAAAAATCTTGCTCTGTAATAAAACAAACCTCTTCTGGGCTGAAACTCCCCGTTCTTCTTGCTCTACAATAAATGGTATTTTAATGTTGCTGGCCGGTGTGCATTGTGGGATTATTTTGTCATCATTTAGCAGCTGAAACAAAAATAAATTCAGTTTCTGACAAATCTTATAATTATGCTGCTGTATTAAACAGTCTGGCAAGTGATGGCCATTTGACTTGCAAGAATTCAGTTTCCTTTAACACCTTCAACAGCTTCACTTTTCTCCAAAGCAGCTCACAGTTGTACAATGGTCACTAATACTTAGCTGATAACTTTATCCAGCATGATTTACGGTAAGAGATAAACTGCACTACAAGGCCTCCCACATTCTCTCATCTATACAACACAGCAGCGGTGCAACACACACACACACACACACACACACACACACACACACACACACCAAAGCCAGAGGAAACCATGCAAACACCACAAAAACTGAGTGGGGATCAACCCTGTGTCCAGTTGCGCAAGCTAGGTACTGTGAGAGGCTATACCAGCTTATCCTGGAAGTTCAAATTCATTCACATTGTTTTCACTCATTTCTTGTGTGTTTACCTTTTCTGTGTTTGAGTTAAAAGTGGAATTTGTACATAAACGCTGAGTATCGTGCAGGATTGCAGCAGCTGTGAGAGAACCGAGCGCTGGCGGTAGACAGTAAAAAAGTGTAATTGAGAGCAGAATGAATAAAAACGGCCTTGTTGCATTGTAATATAATGAAACGCTAACTGGTGAACTAACTGCCTGTATTAATGGGATCTGTGGGTGACTTATGAGTGAGTCACCTATTAAATTTCTGTTTTAATGGGAGGCATTTTCATTTAAATGGAGCCCAAGTTTGGACCTTGGGAATGCATAAGTTTTTTGTCATTGAAACTAATGGTAGTTAAATCTTCCAGCTATGAGAATTCCCATTTCGGCACATTACCTCTGTAAGGTGGAGGAACCTAGACCCCACGACAGCCAGCTGCACTCTTTTTCCTGGAAGATGCAGCACAAACAAGAGGCAGCTGGTCTACCAACAGAGTGGAGAGAGAGTAGTTTGGTGTTCACTTGAGGCAGTGAACTTGTGTGCTTTCGTCATCCTTTCTCCCAATAAACTGCTGTTCTGCATGAACCTTGCATACTGAGAGTGTATTAGTTGATAGAAGCCTTGGTTTGTGCTGTGGACGTGTTCCATCCCCCAACGTGTAAGACAAGGCAGGAGCTGCGCAGATCCTCCTTTCACAGGTTAGTCTTTGTAACAAAACCCATGTTTGATGCTGCATTTGGACTTGTTTCAATATCCGAGGGAGGTTTTCCAAACTGACGGGTAAAAATACCTTACGCAAACAGAGCAGGTCTTCACGTCTCTCTGGCACCAAAGTGTTTCTACAAGACTTCCGTGCAACACAGGACAAGCGTTCCAAAACACACCACACGCCCCACGCCCATCAGCATGGTACATAACCGATGCAAATGTGCCCACAAGTGTCTGGCAAACGCATGAAAATGTTAATGACTGTTTTGTGAAATAGCATGTTTGCAAGAGAAGGAGGAAGCCTCAGCGAGGCCTGTGCAGAATTGGGACGGAGCTGCTCCCTATTGTCAGACAAAGATGGAGAAAGGACAGATGGAGAGAGGTCCCCTGAGCTGCTGGCAGAACAGAACCTTTGCAGGAAAGCTCTTGCCGAATCAGAGGTGGTGCTGCACCAGTTAATGCCAGACGCTGTTTCATCGCACAGCAGAACACAAGGAAGTTCAACTCAGCAGCAGGAATGTTAATGGCCCCAGGGTGCCGAGGGCCACGATACACGGAGCGGCGGCTCAGCGCTTTCAGCTAAATTAAATACCTTATTCTGAAGTCAGGGAGGTCGGCACCCCCACCTGCCCAGAGAACAAGACCGGGCTGGGATCACACACGGCTGCGGCTGCGGCTGCGGCTGCAGTACAGCAAGGCACATTTCAAATACAGTGATTTACAGCGATACAGTTCCCACCCCTACGAGAAACACCGAAGAAAACATACATCGCGTGTTGGGAAGCAGCTCCGCTCGGCAGTAAAACCACAAAAGAAGGCGAGAATAAATATCACAGACAACCATTTGGGTCATTTGAAAGTGTCCTAAACAAACACGTATAACTTTTCAAAGGCCATTTTACAATCCTTCCCTTTCAACTCTTTCTAATAAATAAGGAATGTGTTGAGACACCCCTTTCGCTTCATGTTCCTTCATGTCAGCCCGGCAGAAACGGCGTGGACCCACCGCGGGTCACCGTGTTGGCGCTAAGCTGATCTGACAAGATGCGCACAATGGAGTGCAAACGGCGAAGGAAGAGGCGCTCCCTGCGACGCCGTGTCCACCAAACTGACCCAAGCCCATTAATCGTGGTTCACTTCAGCAGAATCGGTGTCACAGTTGCACCAAGCCACGCTTCTGCGTTCCTGAGGCGGGCATGTGTGCGTCCCAGGGTGCTCGCGCCAGTGGTTTCAACTCCAAACAGACAGGAGGCATCACACACACAGACATGCACACTGTGTAGGCCGTACACGCTGCGTACGCAGGTTTCGCCGGCCGAGTATTCTCTCTTCGTTCTCCGGGCAGGACAGAGCAGAGGATAAACACATCTGCGAATCAGTATGTACGCACATCCTGACTTGTTCATTTGGGCCCGACGCCATTTAGCAAACTCTGGCAACAACATCGTGCAATTACGGAATAAAAACAGCATCAGCTTGTGCGGTGCGTTGCTCCCCGGTTTCTCCGGCTGCCTCACATCGACAACCTCCATACTTCTCCAACCTGTAAATGAGCTTTCCAGATGCACACGGGTGTTTCCAAACTTGCTGGTGTCCCGCACGTGCAGAAGCGTTCTGTGTCTTGGACAAGTTGGGGGGGGGGGGCAATTAAATGTGGTCTTGACATGGCCAACTGGAGCTTTGAGGACACGGAGGTGGAGAGCATCTCGGTAAGGGGGTGGAGGGGAACAATTCTGGCCTTGTAGTGCCCTGACCTTCTGACTCCCGATATACAAAAGTACACACTTGGCCACAATGCCTGCGTTTGTGCCATTCTCTCTGAGCGCCGTCTGGAGGATCAGGGATTTACAAGACCCAGCTCTTGAGAAGCTCTTGCAGGAGCCTGGACTATAAAGAAGTCAATAGTCTTCAGTGTGGCAAGAATAGCACGACTGAGTAGCTGTGATTACGGGCCTCCAGCCATGTTCCTATGAATATGTTTTTCCTACCCACGGCCTCCGCAATACACTGTGTTGCAGGTGACCTTCGACACCTCACCTCCGCTATGTTTAGATTCTAGATCAAAATTTGAGATAGTTTTTTTTCCAATGGAAAATAAATTGCGACTCCTGGTTCCCAAAAGGAATTAAATTTCCAGCAGAAAAGCACTGCATGTAAAGAAACCGTATTTGCCCGCACGCTCAGGCGATGAGTAAACGTTATATTTAACCATGAAAACCACAGGTAGTGCATCGGTCTGGCTGGCAGCACTCAGACAAAAGGCCTATTTCTTCCAATGAATCAATAGAAAGGTAAGGACAGGTGGAGCGGCACGCACGGCGAGGGGAAATTCCACATACGAGACGTGGAAAAAGCCCTTCTCTTCAGACCATTTTGAAACTCGCCATCAGCTGCCTTTCTAGTTAATCAGGCTGGATTTTCGGGCCCCATCTGTAGTCTAAGGTTTCATTATTTTGCAGCTTCTTTGTTGCTGGCATTGTGTGGCCTTTTGTATTCCCTAAAGGGCTTCAGAAAAAGGCGGGTGTGACTAATGATGACAGTGGCATCTCCCCGCAAACAAAAATGTTCTCCTTTGGCAAAAATATCCTTTGAGTAGAATAAACAAGTAATACAAGGAGACAGGGGTAAGGGTAGCAGATTGTGGCCCAAGGGTTACACACCCCAGCGGTGGGATGAGTCCAGTGAGTCGAATTGAGCACACGGGTCCCTGCAGTGCCGGGCTGGGGGGGGGGGACACATTCCCATCACCGTGTGCTGTAGTATTTTGCAGGTATGGAAATACTGAACAAGATGGGACACTGACAGGCCAAATTGCCTCAGTGTGTTAATGTCTCTTTGAGAGACACAGAGTGATGGTAGCTGGAGGCAGAAGTAAATGCTTGTTAAAAGGGCGTCGTCATTCCTTGTCTCTCTTTCTGGATTTTATGATCTGAATGTTACGCAAACACTTTTGAAAAGACATACCACTTACAACGTTGTCAGTCAGCAGACCCGATTCAAAACGTCCGTCCGTGAATCCCTGTAGCTTTTAACTCATGACATTGGTGACTTCGAATGCTGTGCTGTATTACTGCGAGTTTTGTTTTATTGTGTTGTCTCTCCCAAAGATAATAAATATAGATTATTTGTCTGCCGGTTAAAATGTGCTTCATGGAAAAAATTGGCTCTATGGGTTGTAATGGGGAAAAAGAGGCGAATAGTAAGACTGATGCATGCTTGTAAGGACACGGTGGGAAAAGCAAAAATAAAGCACAGAGCCACTTGTGAAGCATAACTTCTACTAGGAAATGAGCCCACAAACGCAGTACGGTTGGAATTCAGAACATGTAACAAAGGAAGGTTTTTCTTTTCAAATGGAAGTGACATACCTTTGCACTACTGCTGTGTAGACAGGTACGCGATGCCCTCCCTATGGGGCCAAAACCAAGGACAGAATTCACTGCTTATTGTTTTGTCCAGAATAGCTTGCAAGAAAAGCCAAGTGCGCTTAGAGTGTTTTTGCAACTAAGTAGATACTCTGCATACTTTTGCATCGAAAGAATGCAGCAGAGGTGATGATGTTACAGTAAACTCCCAAATGTAATAACGCACCCAACCCGCAGCGGTTAAGCTTTAATGATCTCATCCAGCTCCAGTTTAGACCACAGGTACAACAGAAGAAAGAGGCCAGCAGCAGTCTTGGTGGTTTGTGCAAAACGTTTAAACGCGGGGAGGATGCTGGAAGGAGACGCAGCCAAGGAACTGGAGGTTTCGTTTGTTGTACGGCTGCTGGCTCGGGGTTCGAGTCCGCAGCTCGCGTCACTGCATGATGACCGCTTCTTTTCAAATAAGTCAGAGAGTCTATGGCACAGACCTTCACTCAACAGAACTTGTTTCCTCCAGTAAATCAGAATATACAAGAACGTATCGTAGTCTAGCAGTGGATATGACTCAGACAGGAACACAAGACTCATTGGCAAAACTTGACAAAAGCTGCCAAAAATACGAACAATAGCTACACAAACCAACCCATTCAGGAAAATCATCATCATTTACAAAGAGTTTCCATACAGCACACAGAATGAGCTTCATTGTTGAAGCAAAAAGGCGTAAAAGTGTGTGCATTAGTCAGCTATCGGTGCAAAATCTCCCCACGGATGCCTGAGGCCTTAAAACAACCTACAGAACAAGGAAGTAAATGGTGTTGCCTAACGTGCAAGTCTGTCAACCGATACACAGGTAGAAACATTCAGACACTGTGTGTATTTCCTGCCAACTTCGATCGGGGGAAAGGAACTGAAGAGCCAGGCACTGGATGAGGGGAAAAAAGCTCATTTGAAGTGAACGGGAATATTTAGTTCTGCTTTTAGTAAACAAATTCATCAGCTCCTTATAGTAAAGAACAAATAAAGAGCAGCGTCGCTGTATCGGTGTCTACAAAAACCAACCTTTAGCACCCATGATTTGGAGAATAAAATCAGCCGTGGATCCAAGATTTTGCACTTTTGCATTATTTTTAGAAACCTGAGCCAATTATTAAATGAGAGCCTCGGGCCATGCGAGTTTTTGATGGAAAAACCATACAAAACCTAAAAGGTGGCGACAAACTGCTCCGGATTCAGATAATTATGTTTTTACATCATCGCCGCCTCCGTCTGGGTTGAAATGACAAAATTTTCCTAAAGAAGCGCTTTGGGAGAAAACGCAGCGGCAAAATAACGGGTGTTTTGTTTCCATGGAGCGCATTGCCTGTTCAGCTATGGACTGATTTTTTATTACAGGAAAAGGCGCTAAAAGCCAATAACCCCGCACGACTGACTCAGTTTCTGATATTAACAACATTTTCTGATATTTTCCAGTCCGGGGTGGTCCATGTGATTTAAACCTCACAGTCAGTCTGCTGTTCCCATTGGGCTTTACTGTATTCCCTGGGAAAGTTATGTTAAATATTTAATCTTTCTGATTCTCTGCTGTTGAGTTTCATGCCCTTAGGGGCCTTCGGTCCCATCCCAGGCCAGAGGTGGGACTGTCAGCGTGCCAGGAAGGTGCCACACTCGTGTGAAACAACATGCCACTGAGAGGTTGGAAGCCGCAAATGCCTAATGGGCTCCCGCCAGTGGGATTTGCACCAATTTCTGTGCATTTACTCCTTTCACCTTCCGGCATGCTGGAAACCACTGGCTCTGACTTTGCAGACAAACTGTACTGCTCCCAAATACCTCAGACAAATGTCTGCTGCAGGTCAGACCCGGTGGCTGTCCGCAAACCCATTCATTCCCTGCGGCAAATATTTGCAGCTGGGTGTAAAGTTTGCCGGTTAAGATTAAGGTTACATTGCAACGGATCTTTTTCAGCACAGTGTAGCACTGCTTCGAAACGGACGGCCTGGTGGCACAGTGTGCAGCGCTGGCACCTCATAACTCCACGGCTCTGTCTTCAGATGTCGGTTCATATCCAGCTCAGCCTACGTGGAGTTTGCTGCTCTCCCTCTGAAGTGTGGCTTCCCCTCCTCCCACAGTCCAGTGCTTCGAGGGAATCGATGACACTAAGCTGCCCTAAACATGTGCGATGGCCCTGTGATGGACTGGCGTATCCTGCCCCACAGTAGGCTCCGGACCAGCAGAATCCCACTCCGTGGAGCAGTTAAGGCATTTCATTTGTTTTAAATTACTCTGTATACTGGCATAACTAACTGTTCTTCATAGTGGCCCTGCAGTCTTTCGGCCAGCACCCATCCTTACTTCTCGGGTGTTGACAGCTGTCCTGGAAGCGCCATGTGCTCATGTGTAACACAAACAACGTGGGCTCAGCTCTTCTTCACCCATGGCTAAGTTTCAACAAGTAAATGAGCAGAGAAGCTGCTTCTTTTGGCTATCGTGTTGTTTGATCCACAACAGCTGTGAGTGGATCTTCTCATAAGCTGTGTCCATGCAAAGTGACTCGCTGACGTTCAAATGACAGAAAGCGATCGTTTTCAAAAGTTTCTCAGAATGAAGGTGGATCATAGTTTCTCCCTGCACCGTTCCACTGCTCCCCACCAGTTCTTTGCTCTCCTATCCTTGTGACATCAACCAGGATGAGACAGGCTGTGAAACATTTTTATAGTAAACATTTACTTTTTCTCCCAAGGTAAGTATTTAGCTTTCCTTCACCACCAGCCATGCGTTCAACGTGCACATATACCATCCGTCTACCGACGTCGACTTGGAAGCCCATTTTTGCCAACGTTTTTGTTAAAAAACCACATGTGCTCAACTTCCCGTAACGGAGGTTGCTCATGAGCCACCGGAGCACAGCTCGGCAGCAGTGAATGCACAAATGCAACTGATGGACACTTCCTGCAAGCGGACGAAAGCGGAGGCAAACATCCAAGACAAACGGCACATTCGGCGAATACATCAGCAGATGCTTCTCAGATCCTTTTCACGGTGGTTTCTCTCCTGGCCCCGTAGTCATGGCAGAAGATGCAGACGGTTCCTGTTCTTCATTAAAAGCAAGTGAGAAGTCTGTCCAGGCTTTTTCGCGATGTGTGAAACGCCATGAACCAGAAGCTCATGAGCTCCAGTGTCTACCTGCTGTGTCAGTGTCCTACATCCCCAGTCTACTGCGGAGCCCATCTGGGACCAAAAGGAGAACTCATGAGGATGATGAGGATGATGAAAGCACCGCACTGAACCCATTTACCGTTCTGTTTACCTCGTTCAACCTCCTTAGTGTATCTGACGGGCTCGGTGGAGCTTCACCCCGGCAGGTTCTTGACAGGTGTGCTCGCCATTGATGGTCTTGGGTTTTGCGAGACGCTAAGGGAGTTTCAGCAAAAGACGAGCCATGTGATCGAAAGCTGATGGAACAGTACCTCCGACCAGGATTTCATCTGCGAGTTTTCGCTAAAACGTGCATGACGGGCTGTTCGTCACAAGAAGCACATTTTGGATCGATGGCTGTACTGGTTCCACTCTCTGAAACTCGGTGAGTAATTTCTATATCGTGAAGAAGAGCGAAATACAAAGATGACTGCTGAAGACGTCAGCTTGTTCAGCAGCCAACGAGCTTCCAAAAACGTCCCTGAAAGGGGGGGCAGAGAGCTGACAGGTGGAAAATGTGGCCGAGCCAAGGGTCGGAGTCTCAAAGCACCACCCTGAGGACTAATTTTACACCACGGAGTGAGCAGAATATCAAAGAAGAGGTTTTATTCCTGGACAAAAAAACAAGGAGGGATCTGTTGCATCAGCACAGCTTTCAAAGAGCAGCCAGAACTCGAGGAAGTCTGCTTCTCATGTGCAGCGAGAACAACGTAAGAATGTGCTCATCTCACTCGCTCCCTTTAGAAGCTGTTTAAATGCTTTGCAAACGGGAGTCGCTAGCAACCGCATTGCTGATGGACGGCAAGCCGGTGGGTTCGCGGGGAGGAACCGTCAGCGTTGGGTGGACCGTCATCCAGAGAACCCTCGGGAACGGCAGAGAAACCCCCTTAACCTCTGCGAGCCGCGAGCTTCATCCGTCCCGCCTGGATGGAGCTCGGCGCGTCTCATCTAATCCCAGGTCCCGAGAGCAAATTCGGGCGCGAGCCGCGGTGACGGCGTTCCGAGCGGCCGTGTCGAGCGTGTCCACAAAGCACGCGTCCCGCGTCATTAATCTGCCCCAGAGCCGCTCCGCTTGCAGCCAATGCGCGGCTGCTCACTTTTTTTTGTTTCCGCACCCAAAGTTGAAGTAGGCCGAGAATATATTAGCATACTAAACACTCGTACGTTGCCCAGATCATTCTTTATGTTTGTGGCCGCTCAAAGACCAAATTAAGTTCTTTAATCGTTCCTTTCTGTAAACAAATGCCGCAGGCGCCTTTCTTTTAATTTGCTTTGTCTCAGAGGCTTTGAAGAGATTCCGGGTAAAAGGCTCTTTAGCGCAGCTATTCATGTTTTCCAGGACAAATGGCACCAACTCACCCTTCGGTGCGACCCCGGCGTTTTCTCTGCGCCGTGGTTCGCAGGCTCGCCTTTTGATAGTCGAAATCGCACCGCATGTTGAAATGTTATTTAAAAAAACCGTTGGGTCACAGACTCCTCGCGGCGGGAGCGTCGCAAAGGACAGTTTTCTGGAAACGGACGCTTGCTTTTTCCTGCGATCGCTTCTAGCGGCACCGTTTCAGGGCTCGAACCCCAGCGCTTCTGTCACCCCTGCAGACAAGAGGAGAAAATCAAACTGCTGAAGCAAAACTCCGTTTTGTGCTAATATGATAAAAAAAAAATGTAAATCCCACTGGAAGTATTTTTCCTCTCCGCGGCAAATTCACCACCCGTGAAAGAACAGAAATAAACAAACAGCAAACCATCCCGTGAGCCTAGAAGGCCAGCAGTGGACTCATTTCCATGAGAAGCGCCATTTTGCTGCCATTGTTTCAGCTAAGCAGCTGTCATTTGCCCGGCATTGTGCATTCTTCATTCTACCATGCTAATTATTTTTGAGGGACAATTTTTGGACAATAAGCACTCCAGCAACCAACTGAAAGCCCTTTATGGCAGGGACCCCAGGGAACTTTAAGCCGTGCCAAGTCAAACAATGGCTTACGGCTCGGACCGGGCCCGTCTCGGCCCAGTAACACGGCATGCGGTTCGCCGCACGGCACCTGGTTCCCGGCAAATTAATCAAGATATCAGCCATCGGTGGCAAAAACTCAGGATGAGAAAGGCCGTGCGAGGGTGGAGGCGGCAGCGGTTTTCTGTCGACAGGTTCGAGTTCATCCCTCGGTTGTTTTGCTCCGTTCACCCTCCCAGGGTCTTTCTCCGAAAACGGGGTTATGACCAGAATTACCTTCGGCAAGAAATATTTAAGCGCTTCTTCTAAGCAGAAAGGATCTGGCTCGTAACATAACCACAGCGACTTAGTGGTTCAGACAAAAATACTCTGCTGTTTTCTGCTTCATGCATCAGCCTAAAAACAGGCCTTTGAGAATTTTCTCTCTAACTGCAGTTTTCATAGCGCTAATAGGACTCATTTTATGCCATGTTAGTTGAGCAATGAAAAGCCGCTGCGAGGCCAAGAAAGCCGTTCATTGTTTTAATTAAAAACCATTTTATGTTCAGTCCCATTCAAGAATTCACAGGTTGCTGAGCTGTGGGTGTGAAACTCAAGGGCAAACAAATGATCTTGACTCAGCACACAGTAAACACATTTATTTAAACAACTGCCCACCGTAAAACGTACATAATGCACGTAATATATACATATTGTTCACTCGTGCGGATTCAGGTCAGCAGCATTAAAAAGCACATTTCTAAAAAGTGCAGTCTCTTTCCAAAGTGAGCAACGCTTTAAAACTAAATTTTATTACAAAACGAACAGTGAAACATGGAAAGAATACATTCTGTTACCTAAAGACAGTAAAAGCACAGGCAAGATTTTCATGAGCTGAAATCCAACTGCATTTTAACATTTCTTCTGCATAATCTAGATTTGGACTGAAAAGCCCAAAGCTTCAATGAGTAGAATTTAGAAATGGAGCCCAGGCTGTGACAAAAAATCAAGAAGTCAGACGCTGCAAAGAGTAAACTATGCCGTGCCGACGCAGCTGAAGACACCTTGTGAAACGTCTTTAAGTCGCCCCCACCGGTGGCCAGTAGCTGTGAAAGGGGTGTGTTGGGCCTCATTGTGCTGACCGAACACAAACCGCTCAGCCTGGGGCGAATGCTCTCTCTGGACAAGCAGTGGACCACAAGAGGGTTACTAAAAAATGCACAATTCGGCTTGCAGTCAGAATCCATGCATCTTCCATTTTATACCCATAATTTTGTCTTTCCCTGTTTTTTCGGCTGTCCCGTTTAAGAAAGTTTCGATGTGTTTGCTGTTTGTAAGTAGCCAGCATGTCTGCCGTGTTTTCTAGCAAATTTTAACGAAAGTCGCGGAAGAGGAGCCACACGCCTGCCTGTAAGCAGGACATGAACTGTGCAGAAAAGCCTGTTTTCCCATTATTGTGATCAGAGATAAATGCTGGATCATGCGGTGAAAAATGGGAGGTGAGCCTCCGGAAACATCCGCCGGGGCCTTTCAGAAGCATTTACTGCCACGGCCGTAAAACAGAGAGCGCTCTGTCTGAGGGCAGCAAGTCCTTTGGGAAAACGTATATTTGTTTTCTCCTCCTCCACATAATGACAGGGCAAAAATCCATCTTCAAAACAGGACACATCAGGCCTCCTCTCCACACAGGAGGAAAATATCTGCCTTTGGAAAGATGTCTGTGTTGAAACAAATTTATGCTACCGTAATTCTTCCCGCAAACTACCAAAGGCAAGTGTGTCGGGGGTTTTTTTACACAACACAACAGCTCTGCTCCATCCTTAATAACAGAGATGCACGAAACTTAGACTGCGGGCCCATTTAGACCCTCATAACGCTCCTGGGAGAAAACGCGATCGGTGTTTATTTCCAGACATTTCCTAGTGAACTTTCCCTTGAACTTCCCCAATGACAAACTAAGTGGGTTTAACCTTTATAGTCTGCATTGTGGCCACTATTTCATTTAATGGGTTTATAATCCCTAAGTGCTTTATAACTGAAAAAAAACTGGAATTGCAACCACATTGTGAAGGTTATTCACAGGCTACTGGCCCGATTTCAATGCACCAGACCGGTACTGTTTATTTTAATAATATTGGACAACTTCCTACAGAATGTACGTAGTTATGTAAAAAAAAGACTTTCCATTGAGGGTCTTCATTTCAGCTGCAACAGAATATTAAATGCCTTCTATATTAGTAACTGCTGAAAGGGCCAATTGGGCAGTCTTGTGCTGATTTATTGCTGTTGGTGGAAGTCACATTTTTTTCTTCCTACTGAAGAATCAAAGCAAGAAGCAAAGGTGTGGAGGTTAACTTCAGAGAAACAATGTGTTGAGATGAAACGCTATGAAGCTGTAAATAAATCGGAACGCATAATAAAGGCATCCCAGCATAAGGCCACCGATATTAGAATGCTGTGCAACTGCTCAGTCAAATGCAACAAGAACGTTTGTGAAGAAACGTAATGAAGCATCTTGAGTCGAGCACTTGTGCCACTGCAGCACGTCAGTGTTTCCTTTCCCCGGTGGAAGATTCTTAGTTCCCCACATACAGTATAATAAAACAGCACAACCACATCTGACAGGACAGCAAGTTTTGAAAAGCCGCAGTCATTCAGCGCTTGCTGTTCAGTGCAATGCTTGTTGATGCAGCAGGACAGATGGATAAATTAAACAAAGGCTGGATTTAAATGCCCCTCAATCTACTCGGTGCAGTCATGGCCCAGAAATAAGCTTAGATGTTGTGACTGTGATTTATGCACAGTGAAAGAGGTGAAGGCCTTTATCGTCATCCTTTACAATCCTTTCTGCTCATACAAAACTGACTGCAGACCATGCACATGCTGGGTGGAGTCAGGTGGGAAGACAGAAGAGAGAACAGCAATAGTAAAATATACTGCTTTCCACCAAAATTTATCACCCTTACATCAGTAATGTGTCCACTGCCATTCGTATGTGTGGAATTCCATATCCCTCCCTGTTGCCAGTTTGGGTCTTTCCCTGCAGCAACAACCCCTGGCCCCCCATTAACCCACCCTGTTTCACGGCTTGAAAAACAAAGCTGTGAATAAGGAGCAAATAAACAAACAAGCAAACAAAAAAGTGGACTGAGCTTTGTAAATATAAAGACCAGACCACAGACAAACTGCGGACCAGAGGCAAACTGCTTGCAGATGATTTAAATACTGGAGTGAAATGCAGGATTGGATTTGTGACACATTTACAACATATTCTTTCCAAAATTAAGAACATTTTCTACAAAAATGTCTAACAAAAGCAAAAACAAAAAAGTCTTTAAACCTCAAGTGCTTATGTTGTACCAGGTGCTTGCATTTCAAGTATAAAATATAAAGTCCCCAAATATTAGGAACTGCTGCATTTTATGGTGGCAAATGATAACAAAGAGATTCTCAGTGAGGACCTCTGACTTCTGCACAGTGATTTTCCATGAACTCTTGAGTGTGACTGGAGACCACTCATGTTGATGGAGGTTCTCTTTCTGAGGCCCTCGGTGTGGTATGACAGCAAGTGCAGTCGGACCAGAGGCCACATGTGTTTGCAGCAGGGGGTGAGGGGGGCTTCACTTAGACCCCATGGGTTGTTTCCACAAACTGAGAAACTGGGCCAGAAAAGTGGGGATTCCAGCGATGGGGGGCCATCTGCGTCGCTCACAGTGGCTGTGCTTTGAAAGCCATGCCGGAACGCCGCAAACACGCAGTCTTTGCACGCCCCCTTAATGCACGCCCCCTTAACACACACCCCCCCACATTTCACGAAAAACCATCGACACCTGAATGACACCCAAATGACCGCAATGCCCCGTCCAAGAGGATTGCATGTCCTGGGGGTCAAATTCTGGACCACACCAGCCTGCATTAGACACACAGATATTGGCAATAAAATGATCAATGAACATTTAGAAAAATATATTTCGTTAACCACCAGTCCCTTCCTACCCCCCAGTTTTTGTTCAGAACAGGGGCGTGGTGAGTAAAATTAATTTTGTTAAAATACTTTCAAGAATTAAAATCCTAAATTTATTAAAATGAGCAATAACCTGCAGGTTTGACCCCTGTGGGCCACATAAGAGGTTTGGTTGGAAGCTGCAGTGCTGAGGGTCCTCATGTGAACCTGTCAAGTGAACATTTTAATGCCTCCTATCTGTGGGGGGTGGGTGGGTGGGGGTCATCATTACATCATAGGTCACAAACAATGTTCTGTGCAGCCAGCCCCCCCCCCCCCATCCTGAAGGGTTGTGGTCCTAAGGTGAGTTTGTAAGGACTCTCCAAGACCTAAACTTATCACCTGGACAAAATCACTCACACACACACACACACACACACACACACACACACACACACACACACCGAATCATAACTCTGAATGAAGACTACAAGGCCATTGTGTATTTAGTGTGAAACTTGTGACTGAGACAAACTGAGTCCTAATGCACCTTATAGACAATAGATAATATTAACATTTATGGATAGCCTAATAGATAACTTTTGGGTAATAGTGCATGTTTAATGAGTGTGATGGACAACAAAATAGAATAGATAGAATTAAATAGAAACCCTTAATTTTTCTCACCGGGTATTAAACATAAATTGGAGACACTGGTCTGTTCCTGCGCATTTATTAGGTGGCGAAGGCTTTAGCTTTGGCACAGAACCAGAACTCGCTTGCGACGTGTTTGCACAGAGAGGAGGAAAGAAGGCAAGGGAGCCGAGTCCTATCTTGAAGCCACACGGAACGGCAGCAGCACACAAGAGGCGCTTTATTTAGACGCAGCCCTTTGATGCGCTAATCTCATTTGGGCAAAACCAGCACTCACGGCCGTGGTATCAGTCGCAGTTTGACTGTCATTAAAGGAGCTTTGGCTTCTGCCCATTTTAATTTGGGGGATGTCGGCCGGAATGGGCGAGGCGACAGCTTTGTTTGGAGGCGCAGGTCCTGCGGCGTCACTTTTCCAAATACACGGCGCTGCTAGGGGATATGCGCCACAGACGCAAACTCGACAGCCATGAAGGAGACTTTGGGGGTTCAGGGGTTTCACGGGGCTCCGTGGTGGCAGGTAAGTCTGGGAAGGAAAGGGACGCAATCGATGACGTAGACTTTAGTCCTCAAATTAGACAAAATGTGTTTGTTCAGCACAGCAGCATTAAAGTGAGGCTTTTGATGGGTGGGGGGTGAAGGTGGAGATACCAGCTCACGGGAGTCAGAGGAGAAGGAAGCTTGCAAAGCCATAATGCCCAGGAGAGGCCGCAAACAGTGCCGCTTCAGTTACAGGAACAGCAGCTCCAGTCAGTGCTCCACGGACATTGAAGGGTCCCCATCTGCCACTGCTTTGGATTCAGGAACCTTTTTTGGTTTTGATGTTCATTTTCAACCACTGCAGGTTCAAAATGACCGCTTTCTAGAACTTTGCGCACGCAGGAATCAGCAGCCCACTTTCATTTGAATAAACACACCAAGGCAAATGGTGCTTCGGTGTTGGGAGAACTTTGCTCTCCAAGTCAGCTTTGCACTTAGGGCTTTGGTGGTGCCGCCCGCCGGTCCAGTGAAATACCTGAACCACCAGGGTTTACATTATCATCTCAACACATGTTAGAGTTAAAATAAGACAGACCGCACTGTGGAATGGCATTTACCCGCAGTTCTGATTAAAATCCAACCGCTCCCCATCACTATGGGACACCCCGGTGAACGCCGTGTTATATTTTTAAGCGCAAGTTTACGATTCCGTTCTTTTGCACTTGGCATCTGGGGTTTAGATCAAATGCAAACGTACCAAACCGGGTCTCTATTCAAGCAGCTTCCCCCAGCAGAGAACAGAGAAAGGGGACCTGGACTCGATTCCCATAAACATCTTCAGTGACGGATTTGCGGGACGCGAGAGGCCGACGTTCTCCTTCTCCCCGCTATTACGAGGCGCGGAGTCTGCGAGGGAAATGCATAAGTGCAGAGCGCAACGTCGGAAATGAGGGTTTAACCAACGCAGAAATAAACATTTGTAAGCCCCCCCACCCCCCCGGAGGCACGGCTCTGATCTGCGCCCATCTGTTTATGCGAGGGGCAAAGGCCCGGCGCTTTATTGTGCAGCCAGGTCCAATCAGACGGGCAGCAGCCCATGACTGTTGACATTACATTGTGATTTAGCTCCCGCTCCCTGCAAGAACACTGATACCGGAATCAATTAACTGGTCATTTAATTCCCCCTTGAGGAATTCCCTTCTCCCCGGAGGACCACTTGACTCAGTCAATTACGGCCCCGTATGCTGCCGAAGGGTCCGTGAGGGGCAGCGTGTTTACAATGGGGGCCCTTATTGGCAACGTAGGGGGAGGTGCAGAACAACGGGACGGGTTTACGCGGGAGAAGCGGGAGAGCATCGGGCCCTCGCGAGCAGGTCAAAGGTCGGCCCCCCGGTCACCATACGGCCCGTCAGGCTTTCCTGCTTCTTGCTATTGTTTCTGGTTCTGACTGAGACCGGCGGGGTTCTCCCCACAGAGTCAAGCGCAGATGGGCCAGTGTGAGGTTTTGCTTGGTGAAACCAGGCCTAACTAGAAAGGAAAGAAGCAACGTTTATTTCTCCTGGAAAACGTGACCAGTAAATCACATCCACCCATTCATTGCCAGCACAGTCCCAGATGGCTGGGTTCACCCTGGATGGAACACCGGCCTTTCGCAAAGCAATTCCATCCACTCGTTCACTCTCAGCAAGCTCATCTGAAACACATATCTTTGGACTGTGGAGAAGCAGAGAACCAGGAGGAGACCCATGCAAATTCGGGGCGAACAAGAAAACAGAGTGAGATGGATTCAAACCCACATCCAAACCCACACCCCTGCTCTGCTGCTCTGCCCTTGTGTGCCTTTAATTTAAAAAAATAAATAAATAAAATGCACAGAATTATTGTTTTCACGCTGCTTTAGCGGGTACTTCTTTTAAAATGTATTAATAGCAGCTCCTTCATTCCAGCGAGGTTATAGCTTTGCTTGTGAGTTGTTTAAAAGCAACCATAATGGCGCTGCATCTGGCAGAGCTCAGCAGCCAGTGCACCAAGTGCTGACAGGTGTTGGATACCTGCAGGCTGACAGGTGATGTTTGCGAAGCACCTCGGCTGCCAGCTCCACACACGCCGTTCGGAGGTCGGTGCTGGGTGTCCGGGGTGCGGCAGGCAGCTCCTCCCCATCACCGTGGGGGGTGTGAGGGTAACAGCCTTACATCAGAATGTAATTTAAGACAGCGGTACGCATGAGCCGCATTCCTTGGTTTTATCACTGGAAAAGTCCCGGCCGCCCCTTGAGTAAAACGATGTGCTCCTGCTAGCGTGCTGTTGCTGTACCGCGCTGGAGGTGAATCTCACTTCGGTCACGCACGTTTTTTCCCCCGATTATAAAAAGAACCAAACGCGACGAACTTCACACAAACTCGACAAAGAGAGGCATCGCACCTGCGCACAGCGTTTTCGGCGCCACGTCGTCGTGTCTCCTCCCCTTTAATGTGGCTGGCAGGTCACCTGCGGAGCCGCTGATGCAATGACTTCAGCCCAAGCACTGCCGACAAAGTGGGCAAAAAAAATGATGTCAGCAAGCGGCCATCCTCCGCTCGAGGGGAATTGGTGTCTGCTGAAAAAACCGCATGAGCTCCTTAAACCCAAAATCAGACCTTCTGTGATGTTCAAAAGACTACGCAGACACAGTGCAGGATCACGACTGGCCCTGTTTTTGATTCTGCTCAAGTGCTTCACTGTGGAGGACAAAAAAGAACCACAAGAGTCGAGGAAAATGGATTTTGTTTGATTTCCCAGAGAAACAAAGGCACTGAGTAGCTGACAGGCTCGTGCAGGAAGGTGTGGCGTGGAGAAGAGGCCAGATGCGCGTGATGAAGATGACACAGAGGGTGAGGGTTTATATTCCACCTTTGCTGTAATGTTCACTGAAGGTGCTGCAGTGTCTCAGTCCAGACAGGCATGTGGGCTGGGGGGCCAGGAAAACTAGGCCCATGCAGGTTCGGTCACCCCAAAGACACTACCCATCTTGAGCTCTCATGGCTAGAGAAGTTCTGCTCATTTCAGAGACGGGTTTGGGTCTTCACATCATCCTGCTTGCTGCTAAACTAAAGTCAGATCAAGAGGACTGGCGTTTCCCTCTTGTTACCGCCGCATGTCGGGTGTTTTCACGTCCCTGGACCCCGTTGGGTTTCGCTGGCCAATGCCGATGAGATTATCACAGCTTTGTGTCCATCCTCAACCGAATGAACTTGCGCCCGTTCTGCAGGCTCATCGAGCCGATGTGCTGGACTCCTGCAGGGACCCCAAGCGGCGTCACGGCCCTGGGGCCAACCTCACAGAGAGCTTCAAACTGACACTCCTCTTGGGCAGCACACCCTCGGGCAATGAAGCTCCCCCACCTCTACGGTATTAAACAGCCATTAGTACACACGTGGGGTACTGGCCTGTCACATCCAGCTGAAACATTACTATGCATGTGGGACAAGAGGGGTCAGGCAGGCGGTGAGAGGTCGGGGGGGTGTAAGGCCAATATGCACTGAGCTCTACATGGTTTGGGGGGGCAGAAATACAAGCATTCATCCCCTCTTCAAACTGTCCTTCCATTTAAATCCGGTAGCTCTGAACCAGGATTATAAGATGTTGAGACCCCATCCCCCCCAGAGAAAAAGGACGGTGGTGGACTATAAGATGCGCTTGCTTGCAAGTGAGGTCTTGCTTGTTCAAGTTTGTGTTTTGTTGCCATAAACACTGAGGATTATGATCTGCTGCTACGTAAATATGACAGCATCCATTTGGAGAAGGTTTTCCCCCTTCGATGTCAGCCCGCTGAAAGGGAGACAAAAACAGGACTTGGGTGAACAAAGTAGACCTCCTGCATGCTAACCTGCTCCCCCACTGATCTCACGGGTGGTGGTTTAGGTGGACCAAGAGCTGCACTTCACGGTCGACCCCATTGCTGATGTTCTCCGTGTTTGTAGGTGCAATTAGCACAAGATTGTTGTCTTTGGCTCTTTTACAGGTTCTTTCAAGTTTTCGGGACACACAACTTAGTGGTAAAAGGTACAATAAAAGGTCCAAGCAGCTGAAGATCTGCCTGATACGGACATTGTTAAACACGGTAAACAGGGTGACCCTTTCAAAGTGGATTACATCAGGTCACGTTCATTTGACCCCAAATTGTCCTTGACATGTGTTTTATGCCCGACTATTCTGCCCGCTAAGGCTGCCGAAGCGAAACCGCAGGGCCCAATGACACGAGAGGTTAACAAGGTCAAAACCATGGCATTTTAAGCACACGGCAAACCTTTTAGTCTGATAAATATTGACCCAGGGTTTCCTGGGAACGAAGCTTTGGGCTGTAGCGTCGGCCTTGGCGTCACTGCTCAAATTCAAATCCAAGAAGGAAGTGCAGGGAAAAAACGTCACTTCCCCTCCCTGGCTAATTTCTCCGTCAGGCTCATTTGACCAAGTTTGTCTTTCACTTGAGACTCTTGAGAAGTTTGTGAGGATTTTGTTAGAGCATAAAAGTGACTCTGAAGCAGTTTTGTGTGATTTACACATGGATGCTGTTGGTCTACATTATGAGCCCTGCGGCATGGACCGACACGTCACATGAAGGAGGTACTGAGCAAAAAGCTCTCCCCACACAATTCCTGTACAGGTTGGTCCCGAGGGCCGACTTGCGCTGGCAACATGGGCACCGCTCGCTGGTGGTGCCCAGAGTGGCAGCTGTATCATCTAAGGTGACAATGGCCACAAGTCCAAAATCCCAGAGAATCTTAGAGACCGCAAAAAAAGATAAAGTACGCAATGGAACGGGCTTACAGAATAGCAAATAAAGCTGTTACTTGTGTCTGAAAATGGAGGAGAGGGGCTGCAGTTTTTCATCTCATTCCACGTTGACAAAATAAGGCTGCAGGCCGAAACAGCAGGAATTCTCTTGGTAAAAGGCAACATGTTTTTTACAGTTGACATGTAATTACACTTCACAAGTATCTGGGAATGTTAAAATTCATTTGTTTACTATATCTGATGAATGAAGTGTGTGTGTGTGTGTGTGTGTGTGTGTGTGTGTGTGTGTGTGTGTGTGTGTGTGTGTGTGTGTAGCTGCACCACAGAAATAAACTCCCACAGATGTGGCCTCAGTTTCAAGGATCACCTGCATCTTCCTATCCATACAAAACACAGATGAATTCAAATGCTGCACAAAATTCTGTGATCTACAAGGAAAGCGCGCACACATGCGTGCGCACACACACACAGCAGTACGTGGCACCAGAGAACAGTGTGAGTCCATCCAATGGATGTGTTGGACTAACTGGAGAGAAGAGGGACAGCAAAGTAAACCCACTGACGTGGCATTTCATTTCCTTGTCCGACTGGCTCACCGAATGCCCCATGTGAACAAAATGTTGTTTCCGGCAGTAGGAGTCACGCTGGGTGTCAGAACCACATCAGCCATCGGATCTCAGCTGCTCCACACTGGCACCTTCTCAGCACAAGAGCAGTGCAGTCTCTCTTCAGACGTACTGAGCATTTGTGGTGCAGGACACTCGGTCTTGTTAAACAAGCGCAACCGCTCCCCGCTCAGCACGAATCGCTGTGGTCATCCCTGCTGCCCGCTCATTACCACAGGGGACGCGGGGAGGAATGAGGCCTTTTCTGCCCATCCGGCGCTGCTTTTAACTGTGGAAAATGCTGCCAAATTGAATCTGTGCTCAAAGCCCTTCAAGTAAGAATATATTTTCAGCGTTTTTATACATTTCTTTATTAGACTGAAAAGTGATTTTGACATGAAAGGAGCTGTAAAGAAAAACGACTTTAATGCAGTGTGGATGGCATTTGCTGAATATTTTCCATCTCTGGCACAGAGAAAAGACTGCTGACCTTCCTGTAAATCTGTTCATTTTAGACCTAAATGTCTATTTTGTACTACATGAAGGGGTCATAATTTTAAGCAGATATGAATGTTGATGAGATTTCTGCTGGGTTCCATGTGTTGCGTGCAGGACCCACTGTGACCTACAGATTCTTCAGCGGGTCGGCATGGAACAAACCTCAACAATGAGCCCATTATAGATGAAGTGGGCAGATTTTTCATATTCTTCCCTGCAGCAGTCAAACTGCGAAAATAAATCACACACCATAAAAAAGAATGGATTTATTGTACAGATCTTTGGTTAAAGAAATATTTGTTGTTGTTAATCCCTTGTTGTGTTTATAGCCCTTCAGCAAAATAGCAATTTGTCATTTGTTCTGGTGGGGTAAATTAAGGTCATTTTCGAGTGTTGAAACATATTTTTAATGCACGAACCTGTTTCCTGTTGGTTTAACCAGACTTTAGTGTATGAATGACCCTGATGAATTTAAACTGTCGACTTTTTTAACAGCACGACTCAGTTGGCATCAAGAGGTTCCACAACAATAGATATTCCAGAATTCATTTGGACCGTGATGTCAAATATGAACTTTTCTAGTACAACAAAATTAAACGCTCGTGCTCATGTACGGTTTTTAGAGAGAGGTTCTCCAAGTTGTCCCATGTGACGCAGCTCCTCTCACATGGTTTCTCTTTTTAACCCCCTGACCTGGCAGTGACATGATGGCCTGACCCCAAGCTGCAGGTCGACCCGGCGGTCCCAGTGGGCCTCAGTGGTGTGTGTTAAACTCTGAGATGGAGCAGTTTACTGGGTCCGGACAGCTGCCGTGGTCCCCCACGGTGGGTCGCCGACCAGCTTGCGGAGGAAAGTTCACAAGCCGAGACCCAGAGGGGGAGAGGACAAATCCAGCGGCTGGCTGATGCTCCTCAGGTTCATGGATAAGAAAACAGCTCCCCCGAGGTGAGTGGGCTGAAGGGAGAAGAGGCATTGCGCTGACCGGTCCACGGGAACACATCCATCAAAACCACGTGTTTCTGTACTGTTCTTGCACGTCACTCCTCGGCTCCCCCGCTCCATCCCCAAAGCCGCTGCCACAGCAACCTGAAAGCATGCATAGCTAACACCCCGAGGCCATACGGAGCCTTTTGTACAGGACAGACTCTGCGAGAGGCCTTCATTACACAGCTTGACATGACACCATGTACATTATTTGTTTTTTTTTTTTGCTATACGCTCTTGTGCATCAGTGACATTCATAATGGGAAACGTATTCGTTTGAAAAGCATTAGTTTAGGAAATCAAAAGGCCAGCAGCTACGCCTGTTACTGGGCTGTCTAGCAGGGGAAGGCTGTCTGTGCCTGGGGAGGACAAACATGGTGGCTGCGCTTTGCTCTATTTCAGAGCTGTTGAATGGAGAAGCTGTCGGGTTTTGCCCACAAAATTGTGTGCGTTTCTCTGTTCGCGCTGCAGCCATTATTAAAGTAGCTCAGTGCAAGTTTTATGCCAGATAAAAGGTTTGCAGGCATCATTTTGAAACACCACCATTACATCAGGGCCTGAATTAGTCTTTGGGACCAACAGCAACCAAAGAACTGAAGGTGGCGTTAAAGCTGGTTGTGTGCCGACGGATCCTCGCATCAACGCAGCGGTTGCACAATAAAGGCCATCTGAGGACAGAGGGCATAAGAAGTCCAAACTGAAGGGCAGTGAGCAGGAAATAGGAGCCAACAAAGGAGATGGGCTGCTTATTTGCAGTGTATTCCTGGGGGCAGAAGATGCGTCTGCTGTCCTGTCTTGCCCCGCTCTGCCATGTCTGCGCCACATCCTTAATGCGCTCCCAGGGCATGTGGCCATTGGGGACTCCCCCCGCTGGCTTCCCATCACCATCGTGGAGACCGGGATGATGCATTCATGCAGCAAGGGGCTGCAGACCTCCTGCTGTTCACCCGCTGCCCCCCCAAACAGGAGGGCATTAGCAGTGGCGTGCGCAGCCCGGGAGGCGGCCATGCAGGCCGGGGAGCTGGTCCTGTTCAGACAACCGAGCTGCTGTTTCTTCTTGCTTTTTCCATGGCACCACCTTCCAGGGGTGTGGAGAAGCACAATGGGCTCCAAGGTCAGTCCAGTCCACCCTGCAGAGTGACGGCTGTGTGGGGCATCACAGGAGCTGCAGGCAGATGTTTACGGCCAACAGGGTCCACTGCTCTCGGCTGTCAATATCAGTCACATTCCTGTGTACCCCCCCAGCCCACACCTTCCTACGCTCCCACCATCCTGGGTGACAGAGATTGACAGCCTCACGTATGAAAAGCACCACCCCCCCACCCAGTCTGAACAGGCGGCCCGTGTCAACAGCGACTCGTGTCGGAGGTAACGGAGAGCAGTGCTTTGGGGGTGGGGATGTGGGCAGGTGTCGGTGAAGGAGCCATGTGGGGTGTCAGGAGCCCACCTGCCCCCGCAGGTGTGGGGAATTAGGCAAGGGAAACACCTGCAGCCCCCCTCCCAACCTGTGAGAGACGTTCCTGCGGTCATTGCTGAAAACGGAGTGTGAGCAAAGTCACTCTGTGGCAAGTGGGCAGTCTTCTGGCTCCACTGGGGGGAGCAGACAGTGGCAAAAGTAGGAGCAAATACAGTACACGGATCCATGTTAAAAACATCATGCAAATAATAATAAATGCGAGGAAATGGGCCAACTGCAAAGCAAGTAAAAGCCAAGACGTGGTGATCTGCTTTTGTCTGAATGTCCTGAAGTGACTTGACATTGTGCGGTCAGACTGAGGTCAGGGATCTGACTTAAGGGTGGAAGCACACTTTCCTGGCAGTGAGGAGCAGGAGCTGGGGGGGAAGCAGACAACTGGGGGGAGCTGCTGTGATTTGAGTTTGGGGATGTTAGAGTAGCAGCTCGGGCAGCCGATGCACAGCCGAGTTTTTGTATCTCAGTAACATTTAGAGATTTAAATTTTCTTCATGAGTTCACCCACAGTTCTGCAGCCCTCCCTGCACTCCTACAAACAGTGCCCACATCACCACACCTGAAACCCAACCCAAACCCAACCCAGCCAGGTGTCCCAGGTGTAGTCAGCAGGAAGTAACCAATCAGAGACACAGATGGTGTGTGTGTCAGCGAGTTACCCAGCCTGCCTGCAGCAGCTTTACCTGTTCATGTCACACGCACGCACACACATAGAAACATCGTGGCTGCTCAGTAACTGCTGCTCTCGCACTGCAAGTCCAGTTTTTGCTGCATTTGGCATTCAGTATCACTGTAAAGAGTGTGAAACGGGGCAGTGATGGGCATGTACAGGTATAATCATGGTTGACACAAAAATCTTTTCTCCTGAGTAAAATGTTTAAATGTTCTAAATGTTTTAAATGTTTAAAACTAATCTGCTTACAAAATTTTTGCCAGCTGGGTCATTTTTACTGCATTTATTCAAGTCCCTTGATCATGAGGACTATAGCAGGAGGTGGGATTTGAACCGCGGTCCTTTGACTGCAAAAGACACGACCGGCTGCCGCCGTTGCTGTAAAGTGCAGCCTGGAGGCCCGTTAATAAGCGGCAGTGGAATTATTACAAGGGGCAATTTTACAGCTTGTGACCACATGTCCCACCGAGGGGATTTGGGGAACCATCTGTAGCACAGAGCCTTGGGGAACCAAGACAAGCCGGCCTGGGGCGTCATTCTCTCTGCACTTGGCGATGCAGGGCTCCTGAGGGGGGGCTGGATACTGACAGCAATGTGAAGACCAAGGCCAGAGGTGGGAGGCATTCATGCAAAACCTGTTCTGTTCCCACAAGTTGGGGGCCAGGAAGGAATCAACAAAGACACAGAGAATAATAAATTCTAATGCAATGGATGTCAGTTAAAACAACTTCAATAATTCCACCAATGGTGTATTTTAAAATGATGATTCTGTAATGATTTCCTGAAAAACTCATAAGAAATATTTAAACACCTCTTAAAAGGAACTGCACTGTATGGCTTCGCCGCCGTATTTGTGTCGGGTCAGTGAGCGACCTGATAAGGGAACGGAACCGAACCGATGTCCTACTTCTGGCTGCAGGAAACTGAGCAGGGAGCTTTCGGGACTCAGCGACATCCCCCCTGGGCTGGCAACACCCCCCTGCCACAGGGTTCTGAGGTGTCTCACTGAGGACTCGGTGGAGCTCCTGCACGGTGCTCTTGTCCTGCACGGTCGGCACTGCGACGCCACCACCTGGATCTGAGGTCGCAGCCTGGCGGGTGGATCCAAGGACACGCCTGTCCAAACGTCATGGGCTGCGTGCAGCGGCCACAAGGATTAGCGCTGTGCTCAGGATCCAAGTGTTAAAGGCTTTTTCTACTATGGGAAACGGTCCAGCTCCAGAACGGTGTTACGGCAAATCTCTGTTATGAAAACAGACAGGAGGAAAAGCTGCCAAAAGTGTTCATAGCTGCGCAGTTTCAACTCTCAGTTACTAATCATGGTAAAACTTAACGTGAACATGCAGTGTATTGGGTAAATCTTGAAGAGCTTGGGTTCAACTACTGTTCCTGCTGCATTGTCTTTATTCGCTGTATTTACAGTGACCCGATAAAGAAAATATTGCTCAGCTGTATCGTTGATCAATAAGTGTGAGTACCTTTTTGTGGAAGTAAACCATCAGCTAAATGGCAAGAAAATCAAAAGTCCACAGGTTGTTGGTTTTTGTTTGTGTTTCAAAGATCTCCCTTTGTCCCTCAGAGCTACTGAATCCTGTCCAGCATTAAACAAGACCCATTTCTCCCCTGATCTTCTAGCAGCTTCATACCTTCACATCAGGCCATGTGTCGGAGTAAGCGTTTCTGTTTGTCTATTTAAAATTCGACTCAGCCCTACTTGTGCGTCGAAACAGTGGCGTCACCCAGACAAACTGCCCTGCAGTAACCGAGTTAAAGAAAGCTCTTTATCTGCTGTGCACTTCCTCAAACATCAAGTTGTCTGCAAAATGAATAAAAGTAATAAAAAAAAATTTTAAATTGGCAGCAAGACAGCGAACCCTTGTGCCAGAAGAGTGTGTGTAAACCTGGAGGAAACGATGGCGAATGAGAAACCAGGACGATGAGTCAGTCAGACCGGCAGCTCAAGGAATTCAGCCTTTTCCAGTTCCTTCTAAATGAAATGGCACCAATATTCCAGCCTGCTCTGGTGCCCAGGCTGTGGCATCTCTGTCTTCCTGCGATTAAAGTGCAGAAAAACAAAGTTTTTGGAGCAGCCTGGTCGCCTCTTGTTGACTTGCAGGGCCAACGGGAAGCACGAAATCCTAAATCGGAATTAGACGTCTTTGCCTGCATGCGGCCTCTTGGGTAGCTGACCACAGAGAGGGAGGAACGGCCCACCCGCTCCTCTCCGGCCTCCTCCTCCCGCCTCTAATCTGGGCCTAAATCATCCACGCGGATGTACGTTTTGTTTAGCTTGTGCCCCAGCGTGATCTGGGTGCAAGGGGGCTTTATTTAGGTTTTCACATGGACAAATCTCAGCGATGTTGAAAGAGACATCAAAAGTGTGTTTAGAAAGAGCGCAACTGACACAGTGTATTTTTGTAAAGTGCCAGGTTTGGAATTGCAATGGACCCAAAATACAGCCAAAAAAACCTGACACCGCTGGCCTGAGAGGTGGAATGAAGCGGGAGAAGACGAGATTTCACACTGCAATACGGAGGAAGCAGGAGGGACTTAGAAATGAATAAATGACAAACATTTGGAAGCGTGGAGGTCCCTGATCATCGATCCCCCTATTTTGCCCCTTTTCAGACGGAAAAACGTCCATCCAGGTGAGTTTGACTCAAACGACAATTGGTCATTTACTGTGTTCGCTTCAATTGTTAGCACAACAGGGTTTTCGGACTCGTGTTCCCTCTCTCTGAAGTGAGCAGGCATGAGGTGGCACAGGGCAGCTTAGGAAGAACTTTACAATAAAAATAAAACAACAATACAGAAACGTCAGAGAAAGAGAAACGCCTGCAACAGATCTTTGCCTCGCCATCTCATCCATTCATTCTCTCTCCAAAAGTCTCCTTACATAACTATGGACTTTGCTGGCTGCACCTGGTTCTCTTCCTGACAGTCCAGGATGTGGGGTGGCTGCTGGTCTCCACCACTGCGTGTCACAGCGTCATAGATCCCTGTGGGGACAGAAGTGTGTTTGTGGCAGTGTGAGCTGGTAACTCTCATCTTTCCAAATGTGTGCATAACTGAGCATAACCCCACCGGCCTTCAGTTCTTATTTCCAGGCAGCAGGGTACACAGGTGGGACATAGCGTCGACCTTAATGATGATGTGAAACCGAAGGATGCGTTGAAGTCCTTGAGCTGTGGTCCTTCAAGATTCTGTCCACTGCTCTTTCGGGGGAACCTGCGAGGAGCCCACGTCTGAGCACTTTGGAGCAAGGCAGCCTGCGCCTTTACACGCCGCTGACAGGCCGCGCAGCATTGGCTAAGCGTAAATACCTCGGTCAAGGGAATCACAGCAGGGCCCTTTCTTTGCAAAGCGATCGCTAACCGCTATGTCCCCTGCTGGCTCACTTCCCCACAGTCAGATGACTGAACTCTCAGGGCTGCGGAGCAGACAGAATAAATGAGGCGCATCAGACTTCAAAAATACGCTTTTTGATTCTGTAAAAGTTCATTAAAATCCACGTCAAGGCCTGTTTGTAAACTCCAGGAAAGATCCGATCTTGACAATGCGTCGATTTAATGCAAGCGTAATGAAAGGCGAGCAACATCACCGCAAACTGCAGAATTATCTCAAAAGCGGATTAGAATAAGTCAGGAATCAGAAAAGGCAGCGCCCGGGTAAAAGGGCCCAAACGCGAGATTTTGCTCACTGAATTGAAGCCCGGTGGCAGAGATGAGAAGAGAAGAAGGTTTGGTGAATCGGTGGCATGAGTCACGCAAACCCCTCTGCATCATCCAGCTCCCCCTCCTGCAGTAGTGAAGTGTAACAGCTTAATGGCGCGCGATGAAGAAGTGCTTTCAATAAATCGAGCGCAGTTACGCGTAATAATGAGCCATTAAAGGGCCGGCCGGTTAACAGCGGACACTTGATGTGCTGCTGCCTAATCTGAAGGATGCACAAAAGCCGCAGCAGCTCCATTGTTTGAAGAGGGGGAAAGGCTCTTATCGGATTAATGAGCACAACATTAAGCTATTAAAATCTTATCTGTGAGGAATAATTTGTGAATTCTTGGAAATTAAGAAGGATTAAAACCCGATTAGTGGCCTTTGCATCTGGACGATAGAGATCTGTCGTGGAAAAAAGCCCCGAGGAAAGCGGCCCTCTGACCCGAGTCCTGCCTCGTAAGCCTAGGAGACTGAACTGCTGCCCCAGAACGGAACGTCACCTTCGCAAACACGCAGTTCAGATCGAACAAAGACATCGAATGAAATTATTCGCAGAAGGGTGTGAATGCTCTGCGTGTAAATGTTCGATATACGCAGCGCCTACTCGCAAAGCTGTTCAGGCCCTTAACGAAAAAATCACAACGCGAGTTTTGCGTCATTTTTAAAGAAGGAAAAACCGAAATATGGCGTTTACAAAAGTACTCAAACTCTTGACCTCCATGCTCGGTGTCAGCACCTTTTTGGGTGAGCCTGTCAGGTTCGGACATCGGCTTGGCGCAGTTTTTGCTCACTCTGTTCCGCTCTCTCAGGCTGTGTGGAAGCCGCTTGTGGACCGCAGTCCTGCCACCGATTCTCAGCTGGATTCAAGTCACTCTAGAACATTAACTCCCTTCTTCTGAAGCTAGCTTTGGCCTTGTGTTTTGGACCACAGAAGTAACTGAGGAGACCACAGGTGACACCTGAACTGCATTTGCCGGACTTGTTGTGCAGATGGCAAAGAAGAGAGGCATGTGGAACAGCCCTGCGCACTTCTGCTGCCTTTTTACCAGGAACGTGACCCTTTCCTTCCCAGAACCCTGTAGCAAGAGACCTGTAGGAATGCCAGGTGACAATGCGGGTACATTTGTTGTTATAGAGACACAGACGTGTAGAAACACAACCCGCGGGAGCACCGGTCTTTGCTGGCTGTCTAAAGACACCTTGGGTATCCGTTTTGGCAGAAATCACGAGCAGCACACAGGTTCCACCAAGGTGAGTCACATGTCATCCCGAGGCCATCGGGGACATCGCCACCACAAACCCCCATGATGAGCACCGCTTCGGCTCTTTTGCATTTTGCATCAATCTGTAGCAACAAAACTCAGAGAGAGAGGTGCACTTTAAAATACACAACAGTCCAAAGACCTATGTTTCAAGGGAACTGGTGAATCAAAATTGCATTTGAGAAGCTGCTTTTAAATAAACATTTCCCAAAGAGGCCATTTTTCTAGTTATTATCACTCATAACACTGCAAACCCATCTCTGCTGAGCTATTTATGAAGTCCTTAACTGCGATCAATGAACAGTAAAGCAAGCAAAGGTCCCAAGTTATTATACCAAGTTCAATTCAATTTTCTGTTTTCATTTTAAGCAGAGGGGCAAGGCTTCCTTTTATCTTTTCAACTCTCAGCTCTTTTTAAACTTTTTCGCTTTAGAACTTACTGGGGTCACACATGACGGAGAGCCGTCAGATTTCTGAGAGATGTCAGGTGGGACAGGCCACACCCCCCATGGAGTGCCTGCCCACCTTGAGTGAGGTGCGATGTCAGCAAAGTCGGTGTTTTTACACAAATGAAGCATGGAAGTTAACATCTTGTTATGTGAATTTCTGGGCAGTAATTACTTTGCTTGTAATCCGAATTCTCATACAAGGCGTCTTTGTCATAAGAGGGAAGCTTGTATAGGGTGATGCTCACCTGCGGCATAGGGGCGAAGTTGATGATGCCACCCCCCAAATGAAAGCAGGCAGATGGCTGGGGGGCTCTGAATGTCTGAATGGGTCAGGCTGCCTAGCTTTACCTCGGTAAAGCCTTTCTTGTCTTGTATTTATTTTGAAAAAACCTCAAAGTCAGGTTTGTTCCTTTTTTCTGTGCTTAAATCGCCAGCTTTGTGAGACACGAGGAGCACAAAACCGAACGACAGACTTTGACGCCTTTCAGCCCAGGGTTCAATGCAAGGCATTTCTACATGGCCTGTGTGCTGGGACTGAGCCACATGCAATGGCCCTGGATGACGCTATCACTTAAACTGATGTAAGATGCATTTCTCACTGAAATCTGGGCTTGAATGAGGGCCGCAGAACTGCACAGCTTCACCAAGGAGGGAGTTTTTGGTTGTAGCACAGAAAAGTGTGCACCTGAGGTAACAGAGCAGTAACAACTGACAGGGAATGGGAATTTGTGCAAAGACTGAATGCTGTACCCACATCCATCGAAATAAAAAGCAACGGTGCAGCAAAACAGCTTAGATCATTAACCTGAGGCTGAAATGAGCACCGGTGTCTCAGGGGGTTTAGACAAATTTAACAGCCAAGGATTGGGCCACCTTTGGCAGCTAAGGAGAGACAGCCGGGTCCCCGGTTACACAATGACCCGACCGCTGCATTTTCATCCCGTTTCCACCTCGAGCAACGCGCCTTAGCAGGAGCGCCGAGGTACGAAAAACAAAGAGAGTAAATCCCTGCTGCGCTTCCATCCCTAAGAGCGCATGGGTCATTAAAAAGCACGACGAAGGACTGTCTCCAGCACAAAGGACTACAAAGCGAGTCTCGGTTTTGTGAAACTTCAGGCAGATTAGTGATACTTTCAACACCAAAGCTGCGCTCAAAATATGAACATAAAACGCTCTGCGATTCTGACAGCTTTACCCATCAGCGAGATCTCCGTGGCAACGAGGAAAAAAAACTCGACTTAAGCACAGCTAAAGGGCACAGCTGAAGGGCTTTTCAGAATCACTGGACCATTGGGGGGTTAAAGCAGGTACAGAAGTCGTTCTTCTAAGGAGGACCTTTCCATTACACGCATTTGACGGCACAAAACATAAACAGTGGACGGTGGACTCGGTGTAAGACTCATCTATCAAGTTACCGCTGAAGCTTTTGTCTCTTCCAGAACAGTTACTCCTCTGGCTGTCCCTCCACCTCTCTCATGATCTCACTAATCTGTCGCCTCGACTCTTTTTTTTATCAAGCGCCGACTCGTGACATCTGCGGAGCCACTTGCCTGGAGTGGCCAGAAGTCCCCACAGCTCACAAAACATCTTTGCTTGACCATGAAGCCAAGAATGAGGCTACGTTGGATGAACGGGTCGGGCGGATGCTGAGTCCCAGCACACCTTTGGGTCTCTCCAAAGAGCAGGCGTTCATGGCCCAGCCCGAGGAGATCCTGCACAGTGTAGTACGGTCCCACCTTTTCACAGGTAAACAATCAGACACTTTGTCTCAGGATGAAAGCGGCTGAGTAACTTTATCACTTTTGCTCCATGGCGGCTTCCACCTTATCATTGCTGCACTGATCTGGTGGGGCTGTAAAGCAATGAAAGGCAGCTGACAAGATGAAGTAACGTGGACAAATACAACTTTGTCACATCTGCCACTGGGAATCAGAGATATGCCTGGTTTTGTGCCCTGACTGACACTGGAAACCAACCCCTAAAGTAATTTGTCGGATTAGCAGGAAAATACCATCAAAACGGGCAAACAATGGGTGACTGTACACACACCTCTGCTGTTCAGAATCCCCCGGTGTGGGTTGCATTGTTTCAGACCACAATTATAAACAAAACCTTCAAGGCACCACACAGTCTTATATCTTCTTATCTTGCATGTTCCAGAACAGCAGCAGGTCTAAGTTTATCATAAAGGTTTTCCTTGGGTGAACTATTTCCCAGTTTTCTACGAAATGTGAACCTGTGGGCAGTAAATTTGGTGATGGTTGGCCATAATTCCTTTATGGAAGTTTGGTTCAAGACTGAAAAGTTGCTTGTGTTAAAAATGGGTGTTTTTTTTTTTTTTTTTTAAATAAAAACTGTAGTGAACGCAGCTTCAGCTTTTGTGTTTTTTATTGCCCCTGGGGGGGGCGCCTGTGCTTCAAAGCCCATTGAGGCCTTTTCATTCATCTCCCTCGTCTGTACCGACTCCCACAATAGGCCCTCATTCCAACTATCTTCTGGCTCACGCATGTTTTACATTTCTTCACACAGCCCTTAAGTTTAACAAACTGCTGTGTTTTCAAAGGTGCCGCACCTCCCGCAGCTGCAGTAAAAAGAAGATCTTGTACACACACAAACACACACACACACACACACAAACACACACACACACACACACACACGGTCCTGTCTCCCTCTTATGCGTAGTAAAGTGAAAAGTAGTGATTGGGCCAGGTTCTGCCTTTCATTTGGCCAATATGTGACGAGAGGCTCGCTGTTTGTTTTCGCAGGGCCGCCTTCAGGGCTTTGCAGGTCCTTTGACATCTGAGACTGGGGCCGGAGATTAAATATTGAACAGCTCTTTAGCTGTTTACCCCACTGTTCCGCCAGTGGGATTCGGCATCCTGAGCGCTCACACACTGTGATACTGACACCCCCCATTGTGCTGCCAGGCCAAGTGATTCCCTCCATTGCGGTCCCCATCAACCTGACTGGTTTTTCATGTAGCCTCGACCCTGAGATGACAGTGCTGTGGGTCTAGATGGAGGCCCGTGTCTTGGCCTTGACCTGCCCACACCGGGGTTAACATTCTATGGCGCTGCTAGATCAGGCCACACCTGGGGCCTCCACCATGCAGGCTGACTACAATAAATCCTTAAATGACTTCACTTCCCACCCTGGCTCACAAACACAGCGCCTTCCCTTCTTATTTCACAAATTTCCCCTTGACAATCCTCCCATACGATGACCCAAACACTGCATCTCCCTCTGACCCAAAAAAGACTTTGCCTTTGTCTTTTACCCTAAAAACATCCATTTTCCAACACACCTCTGGTCAATCACACTGCATTTTGCAGTTACTGTTAAGAATAAGCTTGTGGTTTGCACAGGCCTAATAAACATTTTGGCTTTTTCCCTTCTGCGCCATTAGGAAAGGATTGCATTAAATACATCCTTCCTAAAGATACCCTTGCAAAATATGATTTGGCTTCAGGTTAGGAGAGAAGTGAGCTTGCCTTTTATTTCTAGTGTCATTTGCTGAGTTTTGACCTGGCTACTGACTTGAGCCCATTTTTCCTGTCTTTACACACCACAGACCTGAGGCTTTAGTGCAGAACCTGCAGGTGTATCCAACAGTGGGAGCGCAGAGCAGCAGCAGAGGAGCAGCAGAAGGGCGCTGAACACCGTCACACTGTACATTCACCCCCATGCTCCTCACAAAAGGCCTGATTGTCTGGTGTGAAGTTCTCGGCTCCACATTCCAGCCTAAAGGCTGAGCCGCAAACAAAGGAACCCGGCAATTTTGGAGCGATGCGTAACAATTTGTCTGTTTCCTGGAACGCTTTTGAGTTTATATCGGGGCCTTTGATGTTATTTCCTGGGCTTTTTTTTTTTTTTGCCAGTTTCAACGTCCAATTGTCCAGCCAGCCTCCATCTCCAGTGCCCAGAGCACCACGCAAGACCTTCGGCGTCCGCAAGCTCACAGTAAACAGGATGGGGAAAACACAGGGCACACAAGGTGGCCTGGAGGATGCTAAATCCGGCACCACAAAAACACTTGGCTGTGATAAGCATCTCCAGGAAGCAGCCATGGGTGAGCGGAGGTGCTGGGGGTGTGTAATGTTAAGAAGGAAAGGGTCATTTTCTGTTTTTTGTTACATGTGCAAACTCATGTTGCTTCGCATATGAAATGCAGAGCAGGGGAGTAGCAGTTATGTGCAGCCTAAAGTTCACACAAGCCCCACAGTGCAGGACCCCCACATAGAGTATCAGGTGGCAGCACCCATATTCATCACCAGCGTCCCAGGTCTGCACACTAACCTGACAGGTCTGGGTGAAGTCATAAAATCAGTGTATGGCCAAGACCAGGGGCGTGGTGGGAAAAATGCCTGGATTAGTACATTCATTCTGCAGGGGCATCTGGAGGTCCAGATCACACAGTAAATGCAAAAATGTTGAAAAGCTACTGACTGGGCGTTGGGGTGAAACCAGCATGGTAATTAAATCCGAAGTCCATGTCTTTGAGTTTCAGGGGCTTGTATCTCCAGGCAATGTTCTCGACTCTGAAGGTGAAACCCAACCACAACCGGCACCCATGGGAATGGCAACAAAGCCATTCAGCGACACAAGGATCAGCCGGTGTGCCAAGCTTGTCATCACCGTGAAGCACGGCAGCTGTCAGGGTTTGCCAGCTCTGGTGTCCCCACACTTTTATCAGGAAAAAGCCACTCGCTTTGGGTGACGAAGAAATGCCCCGGTAAACAGGACAACTATTCTTCTATCAAGGTTCCGTTCAGCTTCCTATGATGAAGTAATCTTAAACTGACATAACCGCAACGTCCCAGCCTCTGCTTATTTTGGGGAGCAGCAGAGCTGCCTCAAACCCAATGTTCACACCGCTGAATGAAGGAGAACATCCAAGGGGGCACAGTCACAGTGTGGGTGCACCTGGGTGGCCTGAGCTGTGGGGACCAAAAACACCAGCATCTCAACAAGCACAAGACTCCAGCAAATGGACTCGCTTCTCACTGTTACTGTACACAAGCTGCTAAGGGTGTTTAGCCTGACTGATCTCACCCTCTAAGTGGGCGCGCGCGCGCGCACACACACACACACACACACACACACACACACACACACACACACAAACACACACACACACACACACACACACACACACAGGTCTAAATATGAACTAAACAGTTCCCACTGAAATTACAGTGAATTAAAATGCAACGCAGTGCAGGGATGAAGCTACTGCGGGTTCTGAGAGCTCATACACTTGAGGGACGGTCCATTGCAGCGCCCCCCCAACGCCCCAGCTGCTTGCGGCAGGTTAGCGGCTTTCCAGTCGCACTGTTAATCAGCTTTATCAGCGCCACTAAAACCAATTTGCAAGCAGACTGGGGGGATCAGACAGACCAGCTGTCCGTATTGCAGGTCATTATTACTGGATCTCATTGGGCCAAAAAAAAGGAATTATAATTCAATTGCCAACATAACCTGTATAATTCAATGGCAGAAGGGCCTCTGGGACAGATGAGCCGGGCTGTGTAATACTGGTCTCATCCTCTTCTAGTCACCACAGTCCTTTGAGATCACAGCCACTGCAGGCTTATTACCATAACAGCAGATCCACACCACAATCCACAACAGTAATGATAGCTGAATGTGAGGATATGACCCGAGGACAGGAATCCCATTGCTGACTCCAGAACCAGTGCAGTCCCCGAAACACAGCCGGAACAAAAAACACTGGCATCTCCGAGACCCACTGTTGCTTCATACAGGAACAAGACGCTGCAGCTCATCCTCCCTCCAAAGGGGTGCAAAAGGCATCCAAACCGTTGTTCAAAGCTCAGAGTGCTTCTGTTCATAAAGTGTGGCACAGCAGGGCAGATAGGCTGTGAAACGGCACAGCAGCGCAATTCAGAAATCCTCCTGTGACCCTGACGCACGTGCCGGCATTCGGCAGCGCTCAAAGCCCCTCTGCTGTCCTTGCTATGTTTCCACGTGGCCCTGTCCAGCACTCCTGCGGCGTCTGCATGACAGTGCCGAGCTACAGGAACAGCATGTTAACAAGCAGAAGAAAGCAAAGGCGCTTCTGAACGGACAAAGCATTTTACTCTGCTCCGCAGGGATGGCGTGAATAACTGCACTCCTCCACACAATTATAAGCGCCATTCATTTTTAATGAGCTTATGACATGCTGCCTGTTTGCACACTGGGCTCTTTTGTATGTCAAGGGAGAACCTTGGTGCCGAGCAAAGATGCTGTGTCTCACGCGCACACCCGCACACACACACTTGCCAATTC
This sequence comes from Heterotis niloticus, assembly GCA_018136845.1. NCBI lineage: Eukaryota > Metazoa > Chordata > Actinopteri > Osteoglossiformes > Osteoglossidae > Heterotis > Heterotis niloticus. The sequence continues at coordinate 1,598,600 of CM030897.1, forward strand.
CACCAGAACATCATCTGAATGACTAAAACATACAATATAGTTTTAGCCAGCAGCAAAATAAGAATATTGTCCTTACAATTCTTACGTGCGGCGATCCTAAATCCTCCTTGTTTGCCGGGAAAGCCGTTCTCCATGTGACAACTGCCAGCCTGAGGGCTCCGTGCCCCGCAGCCTTGGCCAGGCACATCCACCAGAGTCCTGGATAAGTAGCAGGTAGCCACTGGGCCCGGCAGCCCTCTGCGACAAATTGCAAAGGGACTTTTGTTCTGTGGTGACGGTCACTCCATCCATCTGAGTTTGTCTCGAAACATTAGGACTTTGTGAAATCCCTCTGTCTGGAGTTTGCTGACCTCACGTATGCATGTAGACGCGCCGCAGTCAGGCCACTCTTCACTTAAGGGTGGATTACTCCCCTGATTATGGCCTTAAATTGAAGAGCGCAGAAGTACCGTGCAGGATGGCCTGCAGTCGCAGACGGAGAATAAACGCTGCTTACTAGACAGGACTCGTGCTTTTAATACACAGGACAATTTATATGGGATGGGAAGCCGTTTCTTGACAGGAATATGTAATGCATTCTGACACTCCAGAACTTTAGCAAGGAGTCATAAAGTTGATTCATTGTGTCAATACATGGATTGAGCTGTTTATACCTGAAACCTGGTATTCAAGAGTAAATGGTTCCCAAAATGGCCTAAATACCAGAAACTAGAGTATTGGGAAGGTTTTTCCATTATTTCTTATGGGGAAAATTATAATGAATTCATCTGAGAATCCCTAATTAATTTTGCCAAAATATCCCAAGTTCTCTAAATGCCCATTTCAGTGGTTAAAAGAACACCTTAAACATCAACTGCCTAACTTCCAAACAGTTATTTTATTTAGTGTCATACATTATGTTTTGGTCCTTATTAAAAGTAGTAGCAGCAACAGACGAAAAGAAAAATGCAGAAGTTAAAACAAAATAAAACAGTAAGACCAACTGCAATAATGGCTGTTACTGTATGAACTATTACTAGGGGGCCAACCCACTAAAACAACTAAGTGCAAAGTGTTTGAACCCAGGCCACACGAGGCAAAGACTGAGAACACAGATGACTTTTTTCACCTGCACTGCAAATTTATATTGTGAAGACAATATTCAAAATCTTTTAAAGTAACTATGTCTGGATTGATATTAAAATAAGACAAAATCAAAATGGAAAAAATAACAAAAGATGATGAAACTGGTGAGGAGGAGGAGAAGTAATAGAGTGGATCAACTTGTGGGGAAGCACTTGGTGAGCAAAGTACCCAGCAGTTCAACCAGCTGGAGACTCACACCACTCTAGTTTCAAAGGCCTGAGAAGAAAGCCAGTATGTTTCTGACACCCACCCTGAGCAGAAGGAGGACATCTACCCCAGTCATGTAGTAAAAGGCACTTCAACACATTTTCTCCACTGCACTTCTGGTTTGCTGTATGCAGTTTTTGGGATTTATTCAAAAAAAATGGATGAGAAGCCTGCTGCTCACCGTATGTACACACACACACACGCGTGCGCGCGCACACACACACACACACACACACACACACACACACACACACACAGAGCACCCTTCTCATAGTGTGTCTAATGAACATCACATGCTGGGTCCACTTGAAGATGGCCAGTGAGAGGTGTGGTAAGAGGGGGTGATGATGGCCGCTCCGAGTGCCACTCGCTCTGAGAGCAGGCAGAAAGACCCCTTGTTAATCACAACCAGGCGCCGGGACTCTGAGGACACATAATCCCTCCCAGGACCTTGAGGGTATCTGCTGTGACAGGCACAGGGACGGCTCCTCCTGCCGACGGCTGCGACTCCGATTAGGGACATTCGACTTGGAAGGGAAAAGCCCGACTCATTAGCCTAATAAAGAGCAGACAAGTGGGCACGTGTGTCGCAGGGCCTAGTAACCTATCTGACTGGGCTTCCGTGCCGAATAGCTTAACATCGGAGGTAACCTCAGCCGCCCTGGCTAGATCTCCAGGGGCAATGTTGCTCTTCTTACTTGGCAGAAGCTTCTGGTCCAACACTTCAGAGCCCAGCTACCTCGGAACCCACATACCTGACCCACCAAGCACCTTCTATTTGTGCCAAACCACATGAGCCAACAGGGAATACAAGCAGTGTGGTGTCTCTGATCACTGGTGTGTCCACCCTCCAGGGAGGTTTGAGATCAAATCCCAGCTGAGGTTTCACACTCATTCCTTTGAGAACTATACCTGCATGAGCCCAATAATGTGTTGAAAAGCTGGGGAAGAAAGAACCTTTTTTGGAAAAAAATGTCATAGGGAAACTCCAACCAGTGACTAAATGTGGGCACCTGCTAATAAATTTTAACTCCGTGCCAAGTGAACGGCCTATGCATGCACCCTGAAACACCAATGAGCAAAAGCAGCAAAAAAAAACAACCCTTTTCTGTCTTTTCCTGGTAGTAGGTGACCATCTTCAGCTGTGCAGAAGCACAGTGCTGACACACACACAGCACCAGCTGCAGGCTGTGAGCGGCAACTTCCAGTCGACTTTATGTGTAAACACACTGTAATGGTTGAAGGAAGCATCACACACTGCAGGACATCTGCCAAAGCTGAGCAGGCACTTGGTGCTGAACTTGGGGGCTATGTAAAACCTCAGCGGGGGGCCTGTGAAGTGACACTATTCACAGGCAAAAGCATAGCAGTAGACACTATTTGGAGCCTTGAGAGAAAACCAGATGATATTCAGGGATAAATGTGAACAGCAGACTTCAGAGCAGAGGGATCCTCAAGTTCTCAGTAGCACTTCTTGTGCAACACTGGTAACAGACTTCTGTTATTTATTATTTGTTATAATTATTCATTTATTTTGCACCTTTTGTCCCAATGTCCAGCATTTACAGGTCAATTTCTCCACTGGGATCAATAAAGTTACGGTAAAATATGTGGGAGCACGCAAACGACTCACTGTGTTTAACTTGTTTGCCCAGACCTTTCCATCCTCTCAGTCTCACCTGAGTACAGACTAACAGATCTGTTGTCTTTACAGCACACAACAGACAGATAACATTTGTTTTACTAGGTGTTCAGGCAACAGGGCAACTGCTGTTACCTACACTGTGGGCTAATTCCTTGGGCTGCCTTGCTAGAAGACAGTCCTGGCTGGACTTGAGGGCCACTTTAATGGGATTCCTTCAAGCTGAGGGTTAAGCTGGCGGTCTTTGTGCGGCCAGATAACCACGCCAGGTAAGAGCTTGAAGGCATGCCAAGGTGTTCCTCTGGTTTCCGTGACCTGTCTGCTTTGGCACCAGAGCACGTCTATGCGATGGTCCTTGAGCTCCAGTGACTCTGAGTATAGAAGACAGACACAACATGCCCCCGGTCAGTAGAACAGGCATGTGTGGTGCTCAGCAATGACAAAACACACACACACACACACACACACACACACACACACACACACACACACACACACACACACACAGATATACACAGGACTGTTATTGCACACCAGAAGCATGCTGAAAGGTGGCAAAAGAAATTCAAGTGCTTCCACATCTTACCCCTGAGAACTGTAATGGCATTTAAAGGGAGACCTGAGAGTCTGTGTCTATGTTCTTCCTGAGGACAACATTTCACAGGTGCAATGCGTCCGCTTGAGGATGAGTTCTCTGCACCTGGAGCATTAGCCCTGTTCTCAGTTCACAAACCATTTCTTTGCCATGAGAAGAGGATAAAAAGCACAAGTTTTTCCACAGATGAGATGACAGACCCCGCCGGTATCCACCATACCCAACATACTTTGAAAAGCCTCCCTTGATAAAAAACCTGCCTGTTTTGCAGGCTTCTTGGAAGGGAGATCAGGGGAGTCATCTCTGCGTGTGAAACCCTGTGACATCAGCAGCCAGAGGAAAGCTGGAATGCACATACCCTCTGTGAAGAGGATGCGCCTTCCTCATAGTGACGGAAAACAGCTTTCCTTTTAGCGCAGAGAGGAGTCAGACGTGCAAACCGCAGAGGATGTGAATCTCACGTCAAGGGTGGGTCAGCGCAGGGTCTCAGGGCCCAGTGACTGCAGCTTACTCGGCTTCAAAATTCCCTACGTGCTGGATCACACCATCCAAGCCCCAAGGACGTCAACGGCTACATACGTCTTACACCGAGCGGCAGGGCCGGCTGCGTCTACTCCTGTCTGGATGTGACAGAGCCGAGTGACTGCAGTGTATACAGAGCAAACAAACAAACAATGATCCCTGAAAGGCCCTGGGGAGGGTGGAGAGGTCAAGCACCTCTAGAGAGTGGCTGGAGATGGGCTGATAACTCTGCCAGCAGATGTCCAAGCGATACACTCCCCCAGCCCGGTCAGCGCTCTCAGGTTACTCCTTGACCTCCAGCACAGCCTTGGACATGGACTTGGGGCTCAATGGAATCCACCATTGTGCTTTGAAGGGAAGGGGGGGTAGCCAGGATCCACTGCTGTTCTGCACTACAGTTCCACACTAAAGAATAAACTTTACTTTGTGAATTATAAACACTCAGCAGTGAGCATCACTGGTGTGCTGTTGCATTTTTGAACAAAAACAAAAAAAATGGTGACAGTAGATGATGACGGATAAGTCAATTACACCACATGGACAGGCATTTACAGTTTCTAGTTAAGCTACATTAAATATTATGTACTGTACATGTTTCAGATCACTTTGCATTTAGCTTCAATTTTCAGTTATTTTAAGGCCGCTCTTCCACAAGGTCTTCTGAAGGTGTTTGTGACTCTTACAAGAAAACCGATTCTGACCATTTGTGTGCACCGTGTTGGGATCTGTTCTCCATTTAAAGCAGTAGGAAATGAATTATTAAAAATGCACAATTGTGCAAGTGAAGTCTGTCTTTTGGAGGCGAATTGTCTCAGGGACAATGATCCCCGTCTTCCGACATGTCAGGAGGGCCATCGGATGATGCAGGCGGTCGAGAAAGGGGGAAGGGGGGGAGTGCGCATCCGTCTGGACTCCTGCCATGGAACATCAAAGCTTGTCCGAAAAGCGCCGCGTGACCCCGGTTGTGGAAAGAGTGGGAAACAAAAGGGCAGACCTGCTGACCTTTGACTGTCTCACTTTGGGGGCCCCGGAGAGGAACCGAGACCTTCTGATGTGGTAAATATGGCATCTTTTATCAACCCGATTTGTGTGCAGCTCTAATTTTCTCCTGTGTATCTCTAAGCTTCTGGGATAATGGTTTTATCAGGAGCCTCCCGCATGTGAGAGAATAAGGCAGGAATTCACTTCCAATTTGACCTTTTTTTCCCAGCATTCATCAGGAGACTTGAGGCTGCAGACTAATTTGTTTCTGTTTTACAGAGGCATTCGAGACATGAAGCCAAATGGGATAAATGCAGAGGCTTGGGGATTGGAGAGGTGGACTGGAGGCGTGAGGATCACAGTTGCTCCAGACTATAGCAGCTATAGCTATATGTTTAAGGGGGATAGCCAAGCTATCGGTAGGAGGTCTTGTTCTACCGCATCTGTTAAAATAACTGTCAAACAAAAATGTAACCTCAACCAAATGAACGTCAGGGAGACGTCTTTTCCCTATCTTGTTTTGTTTTGTTGTGCTTTGTTTACTTTAGTTTTGTTTGTTCAACACTCAGGTGGGCTGTACAGATTTCAACCACTTTCTTGTACAAGCAGATCTGGCCTGTTTTACGAGAAACATGGGGCCTGGTTCTCCGCGGACCGGCCAGCACATAGAGGACATCCACACCAGGGGAGAAGCAGCTCAGTCACCCCAGGGCCGCTCAGTTTGTGTCCCTGTCATTTCCTGTATGCGATGTCTGAATAAAAAAGAGCAACAGTGCTGAGTTTTCAGTTGCCAACTTTCCTCTGGATTTTCCAAGGTGCAGAAGCTGCCAGTAGGACTTTCCTATGTGGGGGAAGGGGGGAGGGGTATTGTGTCATTAAAAAAATTCAACAGAGTTTTTTTTCAGTCAGTTTTTGTACAAATTCATTCATAGTCCTCACAATATTTCATTTTTAAACAGTAATAGCTGTGGGTTTAGGAAATTTCCATTACGGCAAAAAAAACATACACAAAGAACAAAAGGCATCTTGTATCTGCTTGTAATCATATCAGAGTGAGCAGCCTTTCATGGAAACCACAATCCTTACAGTGGTATCTTACAATAAACAGAAACGTTGATCACTATGGGTGGGCGGTTTTTCCCCTGAACACCATTTTCCCTTAGTGTTGAGGCTCATGCGATAATTTCCCAGGCATTCCATACACTCCATGCCTGGTGTGGGGATCAAGGGTGTGGTGGTCCAGGGAATGGTCATCCTCCTCCCACTTTTCTCTTCGCCACTGCCTGTATCTCGTCTGGCTGTGGGACCTGCACCAGCATCCTCTCTGTCCCTAACCACTACAGGACCTGCTGCCCCAGTCCACATTCTGCTTATCTCAGCAACTTGGTTTAAACATGCAGAAGAACTACTCTTTATTTCCTACTATTTTCCTGTTAAATAATTTCTGAGTCTCACACTGCGCCGGTTACGACCTCTGTCTTGACCAGGGTGAAGGGTGTTGCTTTACCTCCCTGTACCCCATTGTAATGAAAAAGGTCATAAAGGCCCTTTACCTATGAGTACATGGGACTAAATCACACAGTGAGACACGGCAGGTTAGGGGCCCCGATGGCCAAGCAGGGAAGCATGAGGGTGGGGAGTGGGATGCGATAGGGGGTGTGGGCCTGAATACAAGAAGAGGTTAAAGGTCAGAAACCTTCATGTCGAGGAACACTTCACAAAGAGGCGCAGAATGTGGCATGTAATCGGAAGGGTGGGCAAGGCCACAGCTGTAATTTATACACCTGTCACAAGTAAGGATGGGAGGTCAAAGGTCACGCTGCAATTTGTCACTGGGGTCCTGAAAACACTGCTACTCTCCGAGGATGAACAACTGTTCCTATTAATGTCAAACAGAACCTGTGGCACAGGGGGCTGAGGAAAGCAGAAAAGTATAAATAATAATGATTCATTAAACAGCCCAAAGTGTACCAGTGCACATGAGAAGACCATGTGATCCAACTTTTTGAATGTGATATAGCTTAATATTTGAATAGCTTTTACAAAGGATCTAAGGACAAAATAACAAACAAAAATCAAAAGTCCTGCAAGCACCCTAATCCTATCATAACCCAAATCCTAACCTTGACCCTAAATCTAAATCTAAATCTAAATCTAAGCCTTAACCTAACCCTTACACTAACATACTGATGAAATTCTGAAATTTTGTTGTTAAAAGTTGGAATCAGGAGATGCAGCAACAGTGAACCAAATTGACAGAAACTGGGGACTGTTGTATTCCTCCATTATGACTCTTTACTGCTCTCTGGTGTCTAGTTTCTGTTCTCATCCCCATTGCTTCTCCCAAACACCCATGCTGGTACTGTACTGTACTCTGCTGTTCCTCTCCATGCCAGCACTACAACAGGGTTGTCAGCACATGTACAGTATGTGGAAAGTGGGCCTTTTGGGATCATCGCCTGACATCAAGTACCTCTGTACAGCCAGAGTTCCTCATTAGCAGGAGGACACAGGTCCAGGTCTGCTGCTTTCATTCAGACCGTGTTAAAACAACCCAGCTGCCTTGCTCCCTTCGCACGACATGGACACGGCCGTCTGCCCCAGTTCCTAGTGAATTAGTGAATCTATGGGGTCCGTGCGACTTCTTGGGCCCTCGGTTCCCCCACTGAGTCACCTCTGCGGCCCTTTTGAAGTGGTCGACTGGTGCAGACATTTCAAGCCTCCCGTGACACCGGCACCATCTGCAGAGGGGCCAGGAAGCCCCTCCTGGTATGTTTTAGTGATGCCCATCGCCCAATCGGCCTGTGATACCATCTGTGAAGGGAGGAAAGTTTAAACAGTTTAAACTTCCTCTATCACACCAGGTGAGGAGGTCATTGGGTTGGTCATTTAAAACTGTGTTTGGTTAATTTTATGAAGCCAGCTGAGGTCACATTGATGAAAAAATGTTAAGTTGCAACTACACTGCAGGTGATTTTTATTCAGTTGCAGGGGCTGAACTAAAAATGAAATATGTCGTATTTTTCCGGAATGAAATTTTTTTAATAATGTTCTACTCATCATATTTAATATATTTCAGATATTATTTGCCAATGTTAAAGGCATACAGTATGAACAAGTCATTTCATCAGTACAAAAATGCTGAAGATAAGCATGATGTTAAAAATGCTCTGTCATGGAAGATATATTTTGAATATCAGCAGGAGGAAAATGTTTGGTATTTCTGACATGTTTTAAAAAAATTTTGGTTTATAACTGGATTCTGGGACTTTCTTTATTCATCATATGCTGAAAATCTTCCTGTAGATCTTTTCTCCACAGTGGAAATATCTAGATGATCTTTCTTCGTGTTCCTGACTCACAGCACCCAAATTAGGCGGAGACAGATCCAAATGTCAGTCAAAAATGTTAAGGGAAATATTTCCCCCTCCATTGCTTTATATGTCAAGCTTTCCCAGAAGGAGACCCATAACTTTAAGATCCCCATACCAAGTGGCTCTTGGGCCACTTTAAACCCTTCCAACTACAAAAGAATCGTGTTTTTGTGCTGTGGGAAAATCCTGTGTTGTGCTGAAATCAGAATTTTAAAAATATGCTGTTTAGTTTGGTTCTGCAGAAAGTCGCTCACTTTCAGTTGCTGTTTTTAGAAAATGGTGACCAAACTGCAGGGGTCAGAACCTGACCCCTTCTGGACCAGAGAGCAGGACCAGCATGTCCATGCAAGGCAGGGTTCTCAGCTGGGTTTGGGTTTAATATGGTTTAACATTTCATTGCATTTTCCAAGCTGTTTGCCCACAATGCATGGACCACTCAACCAGATCAGAGGTACAACGTCACCTTTGCTGTGCGTTCAAAAACCTGGTAACTCATCTCTAGTTCTCCATCCTGGAGAAAGGGGAGGGCGGAAGGAGGTCTGTACTCGATCACCTGGGCACATTCACTGCAAGCTCATGGGAAGCAGCCGATTAAAATAATTTGCGGTATTCGTTTATGCAGACATATGTACCCACAAAGCGAGGGAGAAACTAGGCAGAAGTGCACTTGGGTGTACATTAGATTTGACTCTTCTACACAAAGTGCTACCCACAGTATGGACCAAATGCCCAGCAACTAGAGGCCTCAGTCCAGCCACTGAGCCACAGTTCTTTGGGGGGAGTCCAGGGAGAATGGGTCAGACGTGACCCAGGTCTTGGTTGCAGGGGGAGTCTGGGTTTGCTCACAGAGAGCACCGGAATGGATGGAGATCACAGGTCAGGCCACAGACGGTGAATCACAGAAAGATCTTGACAGGAAGACACATCGATTCCTCAACTGGAGCATGTTTGTTTTCACTGCCAAAATCTGTATTACATCTTCCAAATTTATAATAAATTATACATGTGTGGTTCTCTGCTTGTTTGCTGTTAGTACATAGCATGATTTTTTTTAAATTAAAGCTAATATAAATAAATATATTTATATCAAAAATGTAATGCTGGGTGTATATGAAACAGATGTATGGTTTATATAGTGTCTGAGTCTGTACTATGTTGGGTGTTGCTGGCAGTTGGAGGAGGGAGACTACAAAAGTTGTGGACAAAGCTGTGGCCTGATTGACCCTGGTCAGGTCGCCTGGACGAGGGTGTCTCATGCTGAAAAGTCTGAAACACACAGTTTTGCAGGTTACATCACTGGTGATGTGCCCTCAAGCTGTAAACACTGGATGGACGAAAAATAATTTTACTTCTATGTAAGAGGCTTCCCAAGAGCACACGGTGAAATCCATGTGTCCTATGAATGGGGCTTGAACCCAGGCTCTCGCAATACTCCCGGTCCAAGGGAATACAATCAGGCCCTTGTTTCTGTGAGTGAAGGAATAAATTGTAATGTATGATATTAAATTTGAAAAAGTAACGGCATATAAACACACAAATGCATATTAGTTACCTTTTTAACTGCTAAGGAATTAGGCAATTGGTGTTTAAAGTGTTCTTTGTCACACTGAAATAGGTATTTTAGAGTGTTGTGAAAATTTTGGTGAAATTAATTTGGGTTTCTCAGATGAACCTAGAGAAAATCATAGTTTTCCTCAGAAGAAATAATGAAATAACTTGCTGATATTTAAGTCATTTCTAGGAGCAAATTTCACTCGGATACCGCGGTATAGATGTATTGTGAACCAATTATTTGGCCTAAAAATAAAGGACCGCCATAGATATTGGTCTCATACTACTTTAACAGATCATGTGCTCTGCAGCCCCAAATAATGACTTAAAGTCACAGTAGCTTCCTGTAAAAACGCGCCCCCTCCTGGTTGCCAAGGGATACGGACACTTGGAAACGGTTGGGGGGGGGGGGGGTCACGGATTCGCCATCAAGAAGCTGCTGTCCAACAGTTAGTTGCTCAGGGGCAGCGATTCAGGAAGGAAAGGACAGGGGGCCACAGTCTGTCTCATCCTAAATCCACATCATCACTGATAACTACTGGTTCATCCTCGTTCCGGTCTTCGTTCATGAGCTGCCCTCACTTGGAGGAAACCGGTGATTCTCCAAGTGTCTCATCCTCGCCGACTGAGGGGTCTTTCAACTTCTGAGGGATATGTGACTCAGACGTGTCCATTTGAACACTGGACAGACAAATATTGCACTCTAGCTTTAAATACAGCTCAAGAGTTTTGTTCCAGGGCTGCATGGTGGTGGCAACATTGGTGCCTTACAGCTCCTCTAGGTGTTCTGGTTTCCTCCCACCACCTTTTACCATGGTAGGATCTGGACCACAAATACCTAGCAGTGGTTACTGACCACTGGACTTTTTCTTTCATAAAAAGAAAGGCAATGTCGACAAAGCCCCTCCCCCCCTGCCAGGGTGAATGAAAACACGCTGTGTGTGAGACAGTTGTTTTTATGTGATAAACCACAGGAAAGGAAATAAAAAGACTGGGAGAAGTTACAAAGAAAAAGCATCATCCAGAAACACCAGAGCAGGAAGGTTTTCACCCATCATGGTGGAAGGGCCTAACAGCACCAGAGGGTTGGGGGTTAGGGTGCCACAAACAGAATATATCATTTTAGGTGGGAAATAGGGCCTTGATCCTCAGCAGAGGTTGACAGGTTCTCCCCACCGTGACCCTGTGGCCACACCGGATTCATTATGAAAAGGAGGTCATAAAAATCCACAGCAATAAAAGTGAACATTCTGGGGCCGGAGCAGCGGTGTTTATACACACACTGGGCCCACCAAGTGGCTGCAGACCCTGCACCCTAAACCCTAGACTGGACAAGTTTAAAAGAAATAAGGTTTGGGGATATATAACATGGCATACAAATCAGACCTTATTAGTTTTCTATGCCCAAAAGGAATGTGGACCTAAAGTGGTAACAGGGAGAGCTGGGGAGGGGAGAAGAAAAACAACATTGAAGGTAATACTGTACGGTTTGGTCATATATCATGTGTTATTACTACTTCCCATTCCACCTGAGTACTTTCTGAAAATGGAAAAATTTTGGACATGCCGTCCCAGTGCAACATCTGAAAGGCATGTAACTAATTCGACCAATTTAACCCCATCATTTATATTGATAACACAGACATGTGCTGTGCGTTGTTGCTGCTTACTGGTGTCCACGTCCACCGGGGACACTTGCGCAGAGGGAGGAAACAGGGTGGACGGTGACAGCGTCCGTGGTCCTAAATCCCGGCAATGTTCTTCTGTTGGTCACTAGATGTCCCTGTTTGGCATGAAATTAATCCGTTCGTTTCCAGCCGCGGGGGTCCGGCTCCCGGCTCGCAGACTTCAGTAAATCACAGCTCCGCACTTCATCAGCGCGCAGCGAATGATGCCGAAATGGCGAAATTCCTCAGTGAGGATAAACCAACACATATGGTCTTTTATAACGTTTGCATTCATTTGCCACATTTTCAAAGCGACGTACAGTTTAACAGCATGCAATTGCAGCACTTGGTACGCAAGAAAACAAATGCAAAACAAAGTCGCAGCAGCAGCAATCGTAACGTCAGTACCGCAGAGCAGGCTGGTGGATAAAACCTGCAGCGCGAACAGGGTCGCCTTTCTAAAACTTTTACAACAATTTTAAGTTGATCAAAATGTTACGCAAGCCTGGGGTCTCGTCAGATATTTACACGTTGAAGTGCCGACGTGAGAGTATTTCTTAAAAATATTTCCCAGTAATAACCAGTCGGTGCAGACCGAACTGTATTTTTTATATGCAATACAATTCAAAGCAGAATCGATAACCTTCGTCCATGAACGTTTTTCCAGGTAAACGGAACAACTTTCGTGAAATCTTGCTGCGCCAGTTATAACTCACCGAAGGCTCATTTCGAAGAATCGTTTCTAAAAAGTCTGTAAAACGAAATTTTTGCTCTTTCACTGCGTCATGTTTTGCCAAAGTAATTCAGGTTAATTCAGGTTAAACTGCCTGTGTATCCGATGGGTTGTGTGTGGACTTAATTTAATGTTTTCACATAAAAGCTTAAAACTGATTAATTTATAGTACATTATAAATTATGACATACAATATAAACCGATCCCGGACTATATAAGAGAATTACTGATAAATATTTGTATAACTAATATATCACAAAAGTGTATAGAGTAGCTTATACGTAATTTCTATGTAGTGCGCTTGAAGGGTTTATAAATAAAGTCATCGTGCGGTATTTGTCGTGTATTATTATAAAATGTTACACTTCAACCCAAGTCCAGTTTTGTTTATTGGAAGCAACTTCTTGGTTTGTTGCGAATCGTTAACAGATCATCAGTGGCAAACGAAACAATTTAAGACCATTTGAAAAACCGTTGTTCAGTTTCAACAATAGAGAAAGCGCTAAAGACCGTTAAGAACTGCATAAATGACGAGGGATTATAAATATTTTGTGCCATTCTCAGCCTCTGAACTCTGAGCCAAGAAAACAGAAATTTAGAAGTTGTTCGTCTAAGTTTAAATAGGAGAAAAAATTAGTAATGGGAATAATGGGGGGGGGGGGCTTTGGGCGTCCAGTTGAATTGTGTGTGCGTGCGTGCGTAAAACGAGGGATCTCAGCTCGGCCAGCCCATCTGCTGCAGCACATGGTTCGAGTGGTCAGGAGGAGAAAAGAGGAGGAAGAGACGCTTCTCGGACCGGGGACTGCGAGTTCGCACTGCTCTCCTGCGGCCAAGGAGGACAACCAGAAGAAGAAGAAGAAGAAGAAGAAAGTGAACCGACGGTCCTCCTCCTCGCGGTTCCTCAGGACGGGTGCCGCTCAGTGAGGGGCAGGAGGAGCGCGACTCCTCAGCGACTCTCCGCCCAACTTGAGCCTCAACTTCATCGCCGCGAACTTCCTCCTCCTCCTCGTCGTCGTCGTCAGTTTGGCCCCCCGCGCTGCCGTCGCACATCTTCGCCGGTACCATTAGAAAGTGGATGGATTTGCAGCCGCGGGCCGTCGAGCGGAGCCGCGTCTCGCTGCCGTTCCCGCCACAACTGCGCCGCTAGAAACCGCGGAGCTCGCGGACGGCGCGGCTCGCGACCGCACGCCTCCGTCAGGTACGACGACGCGCGCGCGAGCGCGCGAGCACACACACTCACACGCGCAAGCGCCTCGGCCCGCGGGTCACAGCCATTTTTGTGGAGAATTTGCCCCTAAACGCTGCTGCCAGAGCATGCCAGAGCCTCGCAGCCAAGTTTCCTACAACTTTGAAGGTAATATTTTGTCAGTTTATTAAACACGAGCGCGGTTTGTGTCGGTAGCGGAGTTTACTGTGGTAAATTGAAGTTTTAGGGGGAGGAGGCAATTGCGCTATTCCGCTTGTTTGACTGCCAAAGTACAGTACATACTGGGGGGGGGGGGGTATCTCGGGCTCAGTGTACCCTGTTTTTACTCCCACTCCCACGGTAAACTGAGGGGGAGCTGAAGTGAAGCAAACTGTTCGCAAATGAAATGACCGATAATTATTGACAACCCGGCATTCTGCCCAAGTAAGCGACGGTTTGCTGAGATTATTGATTCAGCAGCAGTTTAAAAACTTCTATATCCCGCCCAAGAAAATGGGCAATTCGATCACTTTCACTGTGTAAATAAGTGCAAGTATTGATCCCGAAGGCCGGGTGCTGCTAAATGGAGCTGACGGGTCACCACGTTGGCTTTGCGGGCTTCTCTGGGTTTGCGGCTCGTTTTCTGCTTGCGCTGCTGGGCCAAAAACCAACACTCGGTACATTTTGTGCTGTTGTTTACTGAACGTTTTATCCACCCTGCAACCCCCCCGCCTGCGGCTACTAAAAAAAAAATACAAATAAAACATGCCAAATGAATAGCAACGGAGACGAAAAGTTTCTCTTTCCTTGTTTACTTAGTTTCACAAAGACAGACCAAATGAATGCCTGCATGCCACTTGATGGTTAATTCACGCAGTTTACAGTAGTACATTTTTAGTGTAATGAATTAAACTCAACATCTTAAATCTGTGCACTGACAGGATAACCAAATCTAGTTTTGTGATGCATTTTTTAGCATCCAGAGGCCCTCTAATAATGTAAAGGATTTAAAGATGTAGAATCATAATTTTACTGCTTTGGCATGCCTGAACGATACTGCAGAAACCCTCCAAGTAGGCAATTGAAGCGTTCAAGAAAAGGAGCTGGTAGGAAGTGTGTTTTTATGTGAGCGCCCGGTTATGTCCATTAGCATAAGAAAAAAAAGTTTTAGTGCATTTGCCATTGTGGGGAATGAAGAGTCCCAGCAGTCAGGCAGAGGCGAGTGAAAAGATGTAAAGAAATGACGGGCCATTCAGATTATTCAAGCAGGCCAGGGTGTGCGGTGACCGCGCTCGGGGACCCGTGATGGGGATGTCACTTTCATCTCTCCAACCGCCATTCTGCACCACTTTTCACACGTCCCCCTCCGGTCGGCCTTCATTGATCTCGCCTTTTTCTTCTCTGGAAATCTGTGGAAAATTTAATGAACCAAAATGTCCTAAAAGGGAGTAGTTTGGAGTGTCAGAGGATAAAAAAAAAAAAAATTGTGTGGCTACAATGCCAGAAGCGGCATGCAGTAGAGAGGGGAGCCTGAGAATCTGTGAATGAGAACTGTGCAAAAACTCCCCGCTGAGCCGACTGAAAAGGTGAGACAAGAACGGGGTTCTCCTTTTCTCACAGAGACGAAAACTGCAGGAATGAAGCTATTTAACGTGGGATGTCGCTGATGGCGTCTTGCCACAGAAAACACACTCCTCTTAGATCTGGCCTTTGAGGAGACACACTGACTCACACTCTGCTTCCAGTTTGTCATTTTGTCACTGCAGTTAATATACTGTTGGGGAAAAAAAGGTTCTGATTTATGATCAGATAAAAATCGGAGTTAAGCATCATACAGAGTTTTTCTTAGATGAAATACTGTGCCTTATGTTTGCACTGTAAAAAAGGGGGCAGTTTTGTTGGAAATGGTATTTAAAAGCATGCAATAATACAAAAAATGTTTTTGCAAGTTTTACAATAAAGATTACTTCAGAAGTCTAATATACCGGAAAACATTTTCAACATGTTTCTTATGGGACATTTTCCTTTTGTCAGTGTATTTTAGTTAAAACATAATTATAACCAGTTATTAATATTCCAACATAACTAAGTCTTTTCTGTTTATAACTACATTAAAGAAGAATTTTTATGGTAGTCTATTGTGTTAATGAGTGTACAGTGACACAAATTAAAAGTTCGGAGCTTAGTCTTCAAGATATGGTTAATGAAACAACATAAAATTACCATTAAGAGTGAGTATGATACTTAATGGGCACAAATATGTAACAACTAGAACTATACTCCCTCACTCACTTTAATGAACTTCTTTATCCCTGTCAGTGTGGCACTGGTCTAGAGTGCATCCTGCAGTCACTTGATACCAGTAGACTGGATTAAACATGGATAGCTGGATTTAAAAAAATATATATACAGTATATTATTAACCAAATAATCAAATCTTCAGTGCTGCCACAGGTAAACATGCCAAAGTAAGTCACTGTGTTGATCAGATGTGGGCTGTGCACTTTGAGGGATTTTACTGTATTGTGCACAAAGCAAAAAGGCTGGTATTGTACATAATCCACTGCTGATTTTCTGTCATTAGCTGTACTGTAATATTAGCGTTGAATTAACTATAGTTTCACATAATGATAATTACTTAGTGTGCTTTATTTTTCTTCAGCAACTGGTAAGAATTCATTTTTATACAAAATACAGTTTTACAATTTTAATAAATTTTGTTCAGCAACTGAAAATGTGTCAGAAAAGCTTCTGCAATTGCTGGCATGGTGCCTTTGAGACTCGAACCTGACGTCATCATCCAAACTGACTGTTAAATAAATGAATGTGATGTTATTCACAACTCACTGTACATTAGATGGTGGAGAGGCTATGTGTCTTGCTGCCAGTGTGCAAAAAGAGCATCGTTCCCCCAAAGAGGGTTGTTGCTCTATACCATGCTCATGGAAAAGGGCTTGTTTTGTGTGTGAGACAAGGCGATACATCAGACGGGATCTCGGGAGTCGCAGCCCAAGGGGAACTGCTGGCGCTTTTCAAGCACACTTGTCCTGGGACTAAACTGATTGGACTTCAATAGCCCCCGAGGTGTATGAAAAGCTGCGGATGTTTTCAAGATCTCGTCGCGTGTTCTAGTGGCAAGCCGGACTTGAGATTGGCTCGGGGGTGAGGAGTGGTGGTGGCAGGAGGAGGAGGAGGAGGGGGAGGAGATGGTAGTGCGGTAGTGGAAAAGTTCATCTTTACTTTAGCATGGTGCTCCCCGAGTCCACTTCCTCCTCTTCTGCTCTGGGCAGGACAGCCCCCCCCCCCCCCACACACACACCACCCGTGAGGACAATTCCTCCATTCTGCTCTCTGGTGGCGCAGACATCCCTGACAGGCCTGTTCGCTCAAGTATCAGAGGTTAATTAGAAGCACTTCCCGTCTGGCAAGGAAGAGGGTTATGCACGTGACCACTTGTCCCCGTAGGTGTGACTCTACGGTACTGTGCGATCCACAAAGACACTTATGTCACAGCGGGGCTGGGGTCCACTTCTGTTCCTGTCATCAAAAATGTGAGCCACACCCACCATTATTAAACCCAGAAAGATCAGGACTTTCAATTAGAAGCCGATTAAAGAGCCAGCCAGCAAAGTAGCCCAGCGCTGGCCGCCAAGGGCGAATGACCTCATTAGTCATTACAGCAGTCTTTTAAGGAAAGTGTGCAATTACCAGAATTTATGTCTCCCTGAGCTTCAAGTTGAAGGCTGTGGAGTTGGCGCAGACACCGTGTACCACTGCACACTTCTCCACACATTCTGTGCAAGTAAACTACATAATTGTGGTGCATAATATGACAAGCGAGAAGTTTCCGATGCTAGTAATTGTTGATTAGAGTTTTAAAAAACATTGTAATGCGAGGTGACAAGATGGCTCAGCAAGTAGCGCGGTTGCCTCACAGCATATGGGCTGTTTGGGTGTGGGTTTGAATACACCGCAATGTGTGTGGAGTTTGAGTGTTTGTATGGTCTCCTCCCAGAGTCCAAAGACACATGTTTCAGGTTAATTAGTGCTCATTGTTGCCTGGGATCCCATCTAGGGTATAGTCTTGTAGCCCGGCAGTCCGTTTATAGGCTCTGGACCACTGTGACTCTGACCAGGAAAAAGGCAGCTTATACCAATGAATGGCCAGATATTGTAATGTATTTACTTCTGAAAAATCATCCAAAGGCAGTGTCTGCATGGGCCTTTGCTTGCAGACTTGACAAATGTGTCTGTAGGGAGCACAGTGTGGAACCTCTGTAATATACATTTGCCAGGGTTCTGATGCTGGAGACCCTTGCTGAGTCCCACCAATGAGCGACAAGACAGCCGAAGGGTCTGGAAACTGCAGCACAAGGTTTATATTCTGCAGTTGCCACAGTGTTTTGGTGTAAATCCTCTTTAAGTTTAAAATTCACTCATTTCCACACCATCACTACTGCAAGGTTACACCATCTTTACTGTCTTTGTCATTGTTTTATAAAACAGCTGTAGGGAATTGGGCACACGAAACAGTAATTTTGTAGCTGACAGGCTACAGAGCACATTGAGGCCCTTCACTCTGTTAAGATGCCAGCGGGTAGTGGCTTCCTTTTGGTTCCATCTCTGTTCACCGCGGTCAGCGGGGAAGCTGTGACCCAATCAGCCTTCCAGTTCATCGCGTCATGCTTTGTTCCTGGTGGCCAGCAGCTCTGCGCAAACTCACAAGCATCAGGCGTACGGTGGTGAAACCAGCTACTCTTGCCCACATCTTTTGCATGGAGAAAAATAGCAAGGATTTTATCAATGGTGTGTCACAAATTTGAACTAATTTGGGGGGAAGACTGCTGAAATGTGATTTAAAACCATCACAACACGTTGTTTTGCCAGACAAGGATTCTGTTTGCATGTCATTATGCAAACAGATTAGTCCTGAAAAGAAAGGGTGATTATTTATGGTAATCTGGTGTCCACCACAGATGAGTCACATAGCTCTCAGATAAAGATGCCTCGGCGGGAAATGACAGTGGCAAGAAAAGCTGGTTTTGGGGTGGATTTTGAAATTCCCGTGGCTTTGCAGAAATTTGGGCAAATTTTTGAGAAGGGCGAGTATTGCGGAATGTTCACATTCATGTAAGAAGTAGTAACTTGCATAGTGTGTCTACTTGAAGGCCTCTGTTCCAAGTTCCACGTGCTGCTTTGCTTGGCAGATTAGCGCTGCATCGTGGTACTCGCATCACTGGCAGGATGGCGCCACATGTGTTTTAATTCAAATTTTTTGACCATAGCTTTGAGGCAGCAAAACTGTTCACACTCTAGATGGTAGACCTGTTAATTCATTAATTCACTCTTAATATTATGATACCGATAATTACTTTTGTATATCCTTTTGTGCCAACTGCCAATGTTAAAAATGTTTTTGATTTTGCTTCATATTTTTAATGTTCTGTGTTTGTGAGGGACATAGTGATTGCAGATAGCCTTGATTTCACTGGGCTTTAGGGAACAAATACCATTTGTAGTTGCAAAAAATTTACATGGAGAAGAGCCGACTGCTTTGTTCCAGAGACCCGGTGCAGTCCACATCCAGGCTGTTCTCCCACAGAGTATGGGGAAATTTAAACAGATGAAATCATGTATACAGTTTATATGATGGTTTTAAGATGTGTCATCAGCAATCCATCTTGACGCAGCCCAACATGCATTGGGAATCGTCTCGAAACGCTTTTTTTAGCTGTGATTTATCAGGTCGTCTGCAGCGTTTGCGGAGGACGAACTCAAATTTATTTCATTTCCTAATCTAAAATAAACAGAGGGGGCATTCCAGTGTCTTGCTTCAGGTCTGTGGAGAAGCAGATGTCCTCTCGGCAGACCTTTGCCATGTGGTCATCTTCTCACTCAAGTTCTGTGTGCTTCTTTCAAATGTCAGACTTTGCCAGAGAAGTAAACACTGGTCAGATACCTCAGCTGTCCTTTGCCACAGGACAGCTTCTGCCTCCCAACTGGGCCAAACTGTGGAAAAAACAGAAATAACTCTGGAAAAAGTTTCTGTGTGCAACATCTAAAGGAATTATGGGAGCAAAAGATGTAATGCTTGTAAACAGTCTACGTTTAATATGAAATCATTGGAACAGTTTCAACTTTGCATTGCAGAACATTTGCTAACTTCGAGTTAACAAACTTTATGTTTAATCAGTGCTGTGCAGAATTGAGAAAAGGATTGAGGTTGTACACTGCGTTTTGCATTGGTTGTAACTTATTGTTAAACTTGAGAAAAACTGCAAACTATGTATGTCATGAAAGGGAGACCACAAGAAGTCAGCCTATGAAATTTACGAGCAGTATACAGTACACTAGACCCTAAAAGCCATGTAATAACATGGTAATAATGATGGACTAACTCACTGGGCCCCACTTCCCCTGTCTATTTGCCTCAATATAAAATGTATTATGTATCACAGTCTCTGCAGATTGCCTTTGATTCATTAGTTAATTAATTCCTGAAGGGCTCATTTACCCAGAGATCTGTTATTACAGCAGAGGGAAACTTTGATCCAGCGCTGGCAGTGAAATGATCAGGATTGCAGTAATATAACCGTTTCATTTTCATACGGTAGAGTGTGTATGTATTGAAGAAGTGCAGTGTGTACGTACAGACCATCGCTCACTATTGTGATATTTTGTTTGTCCAGCTATGATTATTGGGAGGAGAGTTGGAGTGATTTGTTAAAAGTTGTTGTGTAATAAAGATTTGTGGTTGTGTGTTTGAGTTAGGGTGATTTGAAGAGAGTGGAAATCTTCTGTTCTGTGACTTACGTGCCAGCATCTTGCAGCTATAAAGCAGCAGCTTGGCGTTTATCAGCGTGGGGGTGGGAGTGCCCTTGTTATGGCAGTGTGTCGAACAGGGGAACAAAAAGCACTGAACTGTCGCCAGACCACAGACTCCATGCTAACAGACGGGAAGAGGAGGCTAACATGCAGTGCTCGGAAAGCCATGTGTTAGTCCTTAGCAGGCGAGACCATCCCCTGGGTGTGTGCTCCAAGCTGCTGTCCCGCCCTGGCCAAAGCTGGGGATCAGGGCCCTGACCGAATCCTGCTGCGGATTTCTCCTACCGCAGAGCACAATGCCGGTCAGCTGGGTGTATATTCTTTACAGCTCCCCTAGCTCCTGTTCCACCACTTGGACTACACAACTCTGTACCCTTGGAACTCTAGAAGCCTTCCTCCTAACACTGTTCTTTCCTTTAAAAAGTACAACAATACGATAAAGAAGGGTGAGTGTTGGGGATCGGTGTACAGAAGCTCACTGGCTGAACCACTTGTGGTGGAGTCTCTCTCTCCCTATGTGTGTGTGTGTGTGTGTGTGTGTGTGTGTGTGTGTGTGTACCTTCAGGCAGTTAACAAAAGGTTTTGGGATTTATTTTTTTTCCTGTTAAACTCAAGAATATAACATGAAACCACAATACATCCATTAAGCATTCAGAAATAGGGAACCGTAAAATGGGATTAGGTGTTGATTAGTATTTGTACTACTAAGTTTTCAGGAACTGGCCACAACAAGAGCTGTGTTTCAGCGTTTAACAAAACTAGTATGATGGCCAAAAAACCAAATTATACTGTAAAGTGTATGTTTGACAGTTGAGACAGGCACAATATTAAAATAGTGTTAAGTTTTCCTGTTTTGGTGGAAAAAGTTGTGTAAAACAAAAGGGATTTCAAGCGGCTTTTGTCATGTTGGGAATGGTCTTGCATCAGCAAATAGGGGGGACTTTGAAAGCTGTAATGCCAGTCATAAAGTAGGCATTTCAACTGAACCTTTTGGCCATCAAACCCAAGCGAACTGTAATGGTAGGTGACAGATCCTGTCACATGCACTTTGACAAGCTACAGGTGTCAGATGCCACATAGACACCTGCAGCCCCAGGACTTTGTTCTGCTGGTCCTATTCCGAGTTTGCGGCTGTGTTCTGAATGCTTGTTTTCGGCCTTTAAAAGTGTCACGGCACACACCTGCCGCATGTTTCAAGAAATTGTTTTGCCTCTGAGGCTTGACGTTTGGAGACAGGGAAGAACCTCCAGCAAGGGTCTTCTCTGCTGAACTTTGGCGAGGGCTGTGAACTCCACATCTGTTTGACATTGCCAGGGTCCGGAGGGGCACAGAGGATCACACACAGGATATTGCTCTTACTTGTGCGGGGGGGTGGGGGGTATTCGATTTTATCCATGGAGCTCCATTCCCTCCCTCCTGACTGCTGCCCCCACCCCAACAGCATGCCGCTCCCTTCCTAGAGGAATTTGTCTTTAGTCTTCGCAGATGTGTTTTACCTTCATCTCTATGCTGAGCTCAACAGCATCCATTATGACCATCTTGCATAAGGAGGAGTTCCAAGCTCTTTGGACCAGCTGGTAAACAATAAGTCTTTTCGTCCATAGGTCTGACCTCTTCCTCCTGCTTGTTCCTTCCAGCACTGCACCTAAAAGTTGTTTCGGGCTGGTTCCCTGCTTGTGACGTGGCAGTGGTTTCATCTAACTTTTCTCTCATTCTCGGAATTTAGTTCCCTTGGCAAGTCCATTTTCTGGCCAGGGAATGTTGTGCGACATATGCATCATCTTGCAACTGACTGATGGGAATAAATTAGACTCCCTCAGCATGTTGTTAACCAAAAAATGTGTGTGCCATTAAAACCTGAGGTCCCCACACCCTGAGGGGGAAGGGGGAAGAGGATTATTCAGGTCAAGCTGCAGGAAATTTGACCTCTTCTTTATTTAAATTCTCTAAGCAAGGTTTAACTAGTCCTGCTCAGAAGCTTAACAAGGTTCAGTGGATAATCAGGCACAAATCTGCACTCTGGGTAACAATGCCTGAAACTCATTTGACTTTGCAGTGAATGCTGGTGCATGATACTAAACAACTCCACCAGGTTTAGATCACCTTGAAATGTTTTCTAAAACAACATGAAAATTTAGTGATAACTTTTGATTTGACCAGTTACAACAGGATTTTATGTTGCAGGTGATTTTATATTTGAAACAGTTGGACTAAATTACAGGAAAATGTTGCTGTGTTAAGCATTGATTTTATAGACACTTTGTATGTTTATGGTAAACATTCTATGGTTAATCATTTACACTCTTGGTGTAAAAAGACTTCTTCATTCATTGTTGCTGTAAGTGGGGGGGGGGGGATTCACTTGCTTTGCTTTGTACATACAGGTTTAAGCCACACTGTGGTCATTATGGAGTGTGAGAGATGGAGGAGAAGGGCTTGCTGTGTTTGCAGTGATTTCAGACTCTTCACAGTTTGCTTGCAGTAATTTGTTTGGATGACAGCTAGTGGTGTAATTGCTCAGGTCGACGGCATTTGGGATGCTGTAAGCGATAATGCGGGCCAAGTCGCTGGCAGAATGAGGGGAGTGCACCTGGAGCAGAGAGGCCTTCATTTTTCAGGTGTAGCGATAACTAGTTTTGCCAGCGGTTTGAATTCTAACAGTGAGGCACACAGAAAAGCCTGGGATGGATTGGTGTCCCGTCCAGGGCGTACCTTTCTTTGCCACAAGCTCAGTGCTTGTGGGATAGGCTCTGGACCGCCATGGGCCTATCCTGGACACATGATTATGGAAAATGGATGGTTGGGAACACAAACAATCTCTTAAATGTATGTCTGCCTTTTTTAACACACGTCCCTGTCCTGATACACTAGTACTCCTGAGCAATAGAATGTGATGTAATCTAAGCCATTATTTTGTCATGGTGTTACCATGGCCTTGGCAATGAGGAATGGCTTTAGAATTTTGACCTTGTGCTTTCTCTCTCTCTCTCTCTCTCTCTCTCTCTCTCTCTCATTTATTTATATATATATATATGTATATATATGTATATGTGTATATGTATGTATATGTATATGTATATGTAGTGGTGACTGAAAACAAGATTAAATTAAAGAGTTTCATGTCTCTCTCCACTAGGGAAGAGGAAGTTCACATTGGTCTAGCCACAGTGGCCTTGCAGGAGAACCAGCTGTATTTTGTCTGAATTAACTTTTTTTTTGGGGGGGGCAGGAAATGGGTTGGACTATGGGTTAGACGAATAAGCTCTGCCTCTCCTGACTCTGTCTTCGGGGAACAAGATGGGGAATATCTTCCCCCGCCAACTGTTCACCTGCAAATTAAACAGTGATGACCTCAACACCCCCCCCCCTCCAAGAATTGCTTTTATACCCCCAGACTTATCCCCCCTCGAGAAACATTAGCACAGAGAATGCTTGTGAATGCGTCAGATGCAGTTGCCCATTTGCTGAGTTATCTGAGATCTCAGTTCGTAAGAGGCTTCTTCCTGCCCTCGAAAGTGGTGAAAGTAAATGCTTCATTTTGTTTTTTGTAGAATGTGTTTCATTTCTTGCACAAAAATGGGACAGCACCCCAGCAGCAGTGCCCCACATAGTGACATTCAGAGATGCAGTAGAAAAGTGTTGTTTGTGGAGAATTACGCCTCAGTTAATTCCCGTGTACTTCTACATTTGTTGCCCCATTACGGTCTAGAGAAAATGTTTGCAATGAGAATGAAAGAGGGCTGCTCAAAACAGTGCTTCCCAACTTTGTCTTCAGCATGCTGACCAACCCAAATCAAGCCCATTGACTAACCTCCTGGACTGTAGGATAACCATTGTGATCCAGCCAGGCGTTTAGAGCTGGTTTAGCAATTGTTGTGGTCTCCAACCCCCCCAAAGAATGTGCCCATTCCCTTGAAAAGACAGCATGGCTTCACCGCCCCCCTCCCACCTCTGTTCCAGCCCAGAGGCTGTGTGGTTCTCGAATAGCTGCTATGGCAGCCAGTGAGATGTGTATTGTTTGTGCGCTCAATTTCTCAACAGCATTCCACAAGCAGATCAAAGGTGTAACTCTGCTGTAACTATGTCTTTCAAAACTTTTTTTTTATCCAATAAAAGTAACCATGTATGTTTTATTTACAAAATAATAAAGGTATTCATACCATGTGATCCTCCATTCCAGGCTTGATCTGATGATCTTCACCACTGTAAATAGAAACTGGTCAGATTACTGATAGATGAATCTATTTTTTGAGGACATACATCAGAGCTGCAGTAAATGAAAACTTAGAACAAATTTACTGTAACCGAGACATGTGAGTACATTGTATAACAGTGGAAACATTGCACAAGGGTTGCAGACAACTGAAAATATCAAGTCTGAACAAGAACTCAGACTTGACCTGACCAGTATGGTCCTTCACAGCCGAGAATCCAAAACCGCTTGCAGCTGACTTCCACAAACTAGTTCGAGCTGACAGAAAGAACTTGAGGCACCACAGACTGTTTTAAGCAGAAACAGTTTTTAGGTAAATACACACCCAGGCACTCACTCTGTCATCCCAGAGACTTTGGGACCTGGCTCAGTGCAGCCAATCCATCGCCCAAGCCAGAAAACACACAATCTGCTGCAGAGAAAGCTGCAAGTTTGGGAAACAGCTCAATTCCATCCAGCAGTGGGACCATGAACCTGGTCCAGCTGCAAAATAGTGTAGTTTAAAAATATTTATAATGAAACTAAAACATGGATGTTTTAATGTAAGCCTTAAATACAAAATCCATGCTTCTAATTTTATATATTGATAATCATATTAGTAAGTACAGTATCTGTGCAACAGTAGTGCAAAAGAGTGGAAGGGTTTTGGTGCTTAAAGCTCTTCTGTCTCTTATTAAATTAACGTATCATCAGAATTTCAGCAGTTTCTCCAATGAAAAGTATCTGCTGAAGGAATAAAGTAATGAAAATGTCTTTTACTGTGTTTTACCACCAACTGGTATTGTTGCAACACAGTTGATACTTGTGTCAGAGCTCCAAGGCCTATTCTTTTAACAGAGGTCATTTTGTGAGATTGGGAAGAGGGATTTCTTTTGGCTCCTTGCATGATTCATGCTTCAGCATGGGACATGGAGGGCCTGGAAGCGGGGGGGCAGTGAAAGAAGTACCTGCATGAAACTTCACCGGCTGAGAAAACAGAGAGGGCAGATAGAGAAACATCTGTGGGAAGCAGGGCATCTTCAGACAAGAGGCTCCTTTGAAATGTGTTTGCATTCCGCTTTGTTCTGGTGAGAGGCTGGTGCACAACAGACTGGAGAAGGTGTGCACACAAATGCAACATGGCACTCAGGCAAGACCTTTCTCACAAGATTACTTGCTCAGGCCCTGTATGTGTACGGCCTTTGGTGACCAGCAATGGGAAAAGGTTCTTGAGACCATCAGGTTGCAGGGGAGGAAGTGCTCCACATTTGATCTGAGTCTCGCTTGTTTATGGCTTATGCTATGCTTCTGTCCCCACACAAGTTCCAACAGTTGCCCATTATTTACCATTGATGGCACTGATAATGTTTCTCTTGGGTTGCAATGAATGCCATTCCTGTACATTATTCAAGGAAACTCTCATCCTATACTCAGCAATTTCCATAATCCAAAAAATTTAGCATGTAAATTAAAAAAAACTGATTTCAAGTTGAGTTCTTTTGTTTTTCTCCTTTTGAGTTACCTACCTGACACTTCTGTCCTTCATTTTTCATTTTTGAAACAATTCAAGACTTAAAATTCTCATCAAACTCAGGCCATAACTTCCTTTTCACAATAGGAGAGCAAAAAAATCTGAAGCATGAACTTTGTGTTACATTTAAACAATAATTTAGCAGCTAAATACTTTAGCTTAGCTGATCTTCTTTAATAGACCCATAAACATGCTAGGAGATTAAAGGTAAAAATGGCACTTACGTTTATGTACTGTCTTTATTATGTTCCTGTTATGATGACCATACCAAGGCAAAACTATACTTGAACCAAAAGTTTACCTTAAAACTGAAAGAATTTGTTTGTGTGGTACAATGCACCTTTAACAACAGCACAAAACAAGAGAAAACATTATGTTTGAGTTCACAGTAACTCAAGCCAACAGAGACATTTTAATAGGTTGGAAAACTGAAAACATTTAAACCTTAAAGCTTGCAAAAATGTTAAATAAACATGTGATTTCAGATGTCAACCATAATTGTTCAGCTGCTTTTGAAGAGGGAAGAAAGAGCTGGTAAAAAAAAAGCTTTTCATTCAGTCAGTGCATGGATCAGATTTTTATCATAAAACAAATTTGAACTTGGTCTTGTTTTGGTGATGATGTTCTGCTTTCCGCTGTGGAAACATTCCGATTCACTGGTAGATGGATGAGTAGAGCTTTGCGTGTAATTTTCTCCACTGTGCAGAGTGCACACCACTGTATTGTCTTCATGGTGTCATTTGAATAAAATGTTGCTTACATAAAGTGTCAGACTTTTAACTGACACTTTGCTCATTTTTTGGATGTTGATAATTGTGGTTGAATATATGGCCTCTGAAACATTATAGGGAAAAATTGAGTTTACTGGAGTCCAGATGAAGTGGAGCCGGAGGGCTCCGAGGTGAGTGAGCAGGCACCATGAAAAGGAACTCCCGTCCTTTCTCTTAGTAAGTGCCAGAGTGCAGTTTTTTTTACCTGTTTTTCCCCAATTAAGTTCAAGTCTTGAGCTAAAGAAATAAATACACATTCTTCTTTGGGATTGGTGCATTTTGCCCAAATAGTTTTCTAGCCATTTGCCACTTTACAGTGTGATAAATGATATGTAAGTTGATGCATTCCATTTTTATGCATTCCATAGAACACTTTTCTGCTTCTGCTGGGGTGAGAATTGGGTGGAAACACTGATGCCAGGTTTCCTGCAGGGAAATGGCAGCATGTGTTTCAGATGGTGGTGGAATAGTCAGTGCCATGTGGGTGTGCAGTGACAGAGTCTCACCTGTAGCAGTCACCCCAAAATTTGCCAATAGAGTATCAAAAGTCATGGTAGCTCACATTCAGCCTTCTCCGATCACAAACAGATCCTGCGCCTGGGCTATTCCCTGGCTCTCTTTACATGGGCACTGAGGGGGCTAGCGGTTCGATTCTGCTCGCTTTTCTGCTCTTTGCAGAGCCCAGCGAACCAGTAGGATGAAAAAAGAAGCTGTTTGTTTGCTTTTGTCCCTCACCATCTGTGCGGTTTCTGTCACCTGCACCTTCCCATCAGGACCTTCGTCGCCTGTCATGGGGTCGGGCAGAGGGTGACACGTATGTGGCTGCAAAGGGTTGCAGTGGGTGAGTTGGGGGTTGGATCAGGACTTCTCTGTCTCTCTGCCCTCCCCCCCTCTCTTCAGCCAGTTTCTCCTTAAACTCCGTTTGGCTGATCTCTGCCCCCCCTTTGGAGATTTTGAGCTTTATTTATAAACAAATACAGCTGTTAGTCCATCCAAAGCACCCCAACGTTTTCACAAATCACCATGTTGCTTCAATAAATAATGCAGCAGACCTTTATTTAGTTACTGAGCAGCGAGAAAATGGAGAGTAGGGCAGTTCATCAGGGAGAACAGGGGTCTTGCAGTAAAATTACATTAATAGCAAGCTGCTCCATCCCCCGACTTTTGTTTAAACAAAGCGGGCTTTGCATATTAAAATTGGCATCTTTTGTAAATAACAGTGTGGCAAAAATTGGACTCCTGGGCACTGGCCCTAGTGAATCTGGGCCAAAGTGTAGAATAATGGAAACAAGCACATGATGTGCCTTTCAATAAAAAGCCCTGGTTTGCTGCAAACCGCTTAGAGAATGAATTCAGGTGCAGGATGAGGATGCAACTCCACCTCGGGTTGTGAGGCCTCTCCTCCAAGAATTGAGAACCTGAGCTGTGTAGCTGTAGAGTGCTGCTCAAATCTTAGTGGCAGAATTCACAACAACAGACCTCAGGTTGCAGTTGGGTAAACAGTCAGTCTGTTTCAGATCATTCGACTCATTGTAGCCTCTAAAGCAAGACATGATGGCGACAGTGACAGAATGTCACTGACTTTATCCTTGGCGGAAGGCAAGAGAAACAGATGCCCCCAAACCTGATTATGAGCCCTCTTGTAATCAGCTTACCTTAGCAGAAAGACAGGCTGCTTCTGGGCTGCACCTACAAGCCTGGCTCCAGTTAGACAACAGGTACTACAGGTAACCACTGGGATGCACTGTCTTCACATTCAGTGACAAAGCAGAGGGAAATGTCCTCTTTATTCATACATGAGTGCAACATTTTTTTCTGCACAGAATCACATTTCACATTTTTTGCTGTTTATTCGCTGTATCAATTAACTACATCCGTCAAATGGAAACTGGT
Source organism: Heterotis niloticus (assembly GCA_018136845.1). NCBI lineage: Eukaryota > Metazoa > Chordata > Actinopteri > Osteoglossiformes > Osteoglossidae > Heterotis > Heterotis niloticus. Next base: position 1,627,394 of record CM030897.1, read on the forward strand.
AACAAAAAATGTGCACGATCTTGTATATTTAACAAATGGGTGTATATGCCAAAGAGTAACAAATTTGCTTTCACAAATCATGTCAATTTGTAACCAAAATCAGAATTTAAAACGCACTTGAAATATATGGTAGCAAAGCAGTTTAACTTGGAGAGGATGGAAAGTGCACTGCGGTTGTCTTACTGTTGGTAGGCTCTCATCTCATGGTTTTGCTGTTGAAAAGTGTTGCACTTTTACTTTTTCACTATTATTTCTGTCCCATTATTTAAAGTTTCCCCAAAGAAGGGTGTGAAAAAGGTAGATGACCCAAAGTTGCCTAGAAAAGTAAATACATTAAAGGAAAACTTGTGATGCCTGGAAGTGATAAACAGAGGTAGAAGAGATAAGCACACGTACCCACCCATGCATACAGTCTGATTTGTGTGTGAGAAAATAAAACTACATAAAAACTACATGTTGTTGCAGCCTAGAAGGAAAACCTAATTAATATTTGATATTGTACAGTATCATTGAGTACTGTAAACATACAGTACTCACTGAGTCTATTAAGTATGACTGGTGTTTCAAATGGATTTTATCATACAGAAATCATTGGTGGACTGGATAGGTGCTTTATAGGAGTGCTTTAATGACATTTGGGGAAATTATATAGGGTTTTGGGATTGGCTGGGAACACCTTATTTTTTATGGAACATAGGCTACTGATACCTGAAAATTCACTATCAGATACATTTTCAGGAACATAATAGATTGGAAAAAAGAGGAATGGCTGTATTTAAAAGTTCCTCTTGAGCTTGGTGTATTTTCACATTTGTGTTTTTTATATATATATGCAGTGTCAAAATACCTTGCGGCTAAAATAATCACAATCCTTTTACTATTAAATAAGCTCAGACATATGTGCAGTCTTTCCATTCCTGCAGCTATATCAAAAGCACCACAAAACAACTCATTACTAAATCATGCTAAGGGAATTTGTTTACACAGGGAAAGTTAACTGTAATAACATCTGAAATCGCTAGTACCTCATGCCTTCACTGTAAACACTTTCACACTCCACCTTCCCCCCATTGGCAGCAGAGTGGCGGGGTTATGGTTCCAGGCTCACAGTCCTGATGCAGACTGCGGTGGGGCGGGTTCATCGGCAAACATCAAATGCTCCTTTTGAACCCGACCAACCTTGATATGCCATGTTGCCGCTCTTTATTCAATTGTTTTAGACAGCTGTAAGTCTTATTTGTTTAGTTGGACTTTTCTTCAGCAATAAACTGCGCTCCAGCCTTTTTTTAACAGCCAAGAACTATAAAAGCAAACTAACTAATTTAAAGTGCGTTTTTGTTTCAAATTAGACCCGTAATTGCTCAGTACCTGGCAACAGCTCTATGACGGGTGTAGCATTAACCCAGTTCACAAAGGATAAAAACAAATCACACCTTGAATAACTGGCTGAGAAAACACTCGACCTAGCCATTAAAAACAAAGCAAATTGTGAACAGATCACTCCTCATGTCAGCAGATGCAAGACGAGCCCATGTTCTCCACAGAAATGGGGCATAAAAAAAACATTACAGAAGGCGATTGCAAATCTTTAACTCCTTCTGCCAGCCCAAATGAACACCTGAATAAGGTGTCTGGCTTGATGAACTGGTACATACTTTTTGAGCAAACTAGTTTTGACTGTTTTAATGGTATGGTGATGTAATTTTATTGGGTTGCTCAGTTGCTCTCTCCTTGTGGCTTTGCTGTCGTGTGGTGATGCAGACCTGTAAAATATAACATTTGTAGACTAATGTAGATTAATTCAAGTTGTTGTGTGCAGCTGGGAACAACATCTTGCTTTTTCAGATGTGCTTGCTGACTGGGCCATTTTCTAGTTTTCCATGACTGAAAAAAAATAAAAGTAAAAAAAACCCCACAGGTCTGGGGTCCCTCATTTTGGGTACTGCAGCTTGAGATGAGATTTATAATCTGTTATAAATCAGAATGTTTTTGCTGCCTTAGATGTTAGGTTAAAAGAGTCTTGTTGCACCTGTCCAGTGGAATAGGTCAGGTATGATTGTGATGTGTCATTTCTGTAGCACTCCCCATGTTGTTACATTAAGATCCCCAGCATGAGAATTGACCCACAACAGCAGATTCCTGCAGGTTCCTTGCATCATGACAGCAGCTAGCAACTATCCTGTAGTTGCCATGCAGAGACTTCTTTGCTGACATGGGCCTGCAGAAAGCCAAAAGGTGAAAAAACAGGTGGCCAGTGACAAACTGCTGGACCAACAGTTTTTGTTTTTGTTGTGGCTAATTTGGTTTGGTCTCCATTCTGTTCAGGTCACCCATTTCTCTTGAGTTTTTCCTGTTACCATGGACACCACCTCTAACGCAACAACGGAGAAGAAAGAGTGCAAAGGATCGGGCCTGGAGGGAAACGGATTCCCCGACCTGCCCAAAAAGCCCTCCCCCACATCGGTGGCACGAGGTACTGTATACCTCAATACAACACCTGCAATGCTTAGTTTACTGTGACTCTTGTGAATTTTGCTGTACACACGATGCTTTCATTTAAAGCAGCTCCTGTAGGTTACACTCAAACACTCTTACAGCATTGGTGAAAACTCGAGTGCGTTTTGTGGAAACTCGTTTTTGTTCACTAATTATTTTCTTATCAAGTGTAAAGCGGAAATTTCTTCCCAGCTCTTCCACATAAGTTAATCGCAGAGATTTGGGACATTTGTTCACGGCTTTGTTTTCACTCTTATGTCCAGTTCATCCCATACAACTGTTTCCTGAGTTGCTCAGGTGGACTCCGGCTATTTGGAGGTGCATTATACTACCTGGATAGTTCTGCTAAAGTAATTCTGGTCAAGTTGTAAGGTTAAAAGTCCAACAGCAGTGCTGCCCACTGGACCCTTTTGTGGGGTATAAAATTGTCTTTTAGAGCTAGAGCCCTGGGTCAGGGGGAAGATGCTGGCAGTCATGGTCAGTGCTGATAAGCTGGGACCAGGGGTAAGGGGTCACTCACTGCAGCAGCGATAGGAATCACAGTGCGACCTCCCTGACCTCTGTCGAGGGTGGTCATTAATAGCAAGGCGGGAGGGGCCCAGAGCAAAGGGCTTAACGCATGAAAAGGCCCGTAAAGGTGGCAGCAGAGTGACGCTTCGGGGTATAATTTTTCAGAGAATGGCTGATGGAATGAAGAGGGAGTCACTACACTTGCTCAGTGTGAAAAGGGCAGCCAAACTAATGCTAACAATCTGCGAGCTGGGCTTTCTCCAGTACCATAACATGCCACCAGTGCCTGTCCATTGCTGGTGTGAAAGGAGACAGAAGGCATGTTTTAAAGATGTCAGCGAATGTGTGATGAAAGTCTGGCATAATGAGGCTGAAAGACCTTCTTCTTACCTCCAGAGTATAAAAGTAATAAATTACTTAAAGTGTCTTGCAGTAACACTGGACGACACGTCCTTCTGAGATTGATCAAGATCCCGACTGAAGGCTACCTTTGAAATGGTAATGGGACTCGAGACACTGTGGCTTGTTTTATGGTGTAATGAAGAACTCGGTGGCCTGCCATAATAAAGTAATGGTCATTAATTGTTAAATGAATGGACGAAAATAGGACACTATTTGTTCCCAAACTGGCAACGTAACAGAAATATGGCATAACATAAAATGAAAGTGTTTGTGCAAAGGTCTTTTTTGTGACCATTGTGATTATGTGACCTGCAGAGACTTTGAATGGTGTGTTTTTGATTCTTATTGCACTCAGTTCATATGCTTTGGTTATTTAAAGTTGTGCCAGAACTGGGAGTTGGGTGGAACAACTTCAGTCCCACGCAGTGTCCTGGTGTTTCACGTGCAGGAATGAAATGCTGGCAAAGATTTTGCCTTTATGATTATCGGCGTTGCTTTACTTTTGCTGCACTACGAACAAATGTTAAATTACAGTGGGATTGCAGAGAAAGTACTGGAGAAACCCGTGATGGAGGAGGCTGGTGTGTTTGCACGTTTAAATGCTGTTTACACTGCTCCTAATGAAGAGCAGTGGCAGGAGTCATCTCGAGCAGGGCACTGGTGTGTGTCCACTGCTGGTATTGAAAGGAGACAGAAGGCATGTTTTAAAGATGTCAGCGAATGTGTGATGAAAGTCTGGCATAATGAGGCTGAAAGACCTTGTTCTTACCTCCAGAGTATAAAAGTAATAAATTACTTAAAGTGTCTTGCAGTAACACTGGACGACACGTCCTTCTGAGATTGATCAAGATCCCGACTGAAGGCTACCTTTGAAATGGTAATGGGATTCAAGAAATTGTGGCGTTTTTACTGTTTAATGAAGGACTTGGTGGCCTGCCATAATAAAGTAATGGTCATTAATTGTTTATTAAAGAAACAGATGAAAATGGGACATTGTAGCCCTACTGACTTGACTGCAGCAACTTTTCCAAGCATACCTCTCAGGTTAGGGGCTGGGGAAATAAATTAGTAAATGGAACAACTGCTGTGAAGGTAAACTATTAGCAGATGAAGAGAACAAAATGTTGAAATGATGTATGTTGCTGTAAGTCCAGTTATGTGGGATGTCCTCAAATTGGGCTATTAGCTAAAAAGTTTGTCAAAGGCAGACAGTTAAATTTTTAACATCAGCAGTTTGGAAAATAGAAACGTTCTTTTTGTCATGTCTGAGAAGATAATAAAGCTGCATCTCTACTTGTTTACTTGAGCTGTATTCATGGAAACTATGAATTTGTGACATTTGTTTTCTGTTGTTTCATCATTTTGTTCAAACTAAAGTATATAAATTAAGGGAGGAAGACCTGAACTTTCTCTCTGTCATGCCATCTTTCTCCAGTGTACCTGATCTGTGTTTGAAGGTGTCAGTGGACACAGCTGGGCGCTGGTGTGTGCCTCTGTTTATAGCAGGAAGGCTGTAAGAAGCCAGAATGCACATCATGTGATGTGCAGTTCCATCGTGAGTTGAAAGGGGCTTCAACCCATATCTGCAGGGAAGAGGAATATACAATGGCAACACAGACAGATTCAGAACGTCTTCACCCATAGGTCCTTGTGGCCCCATAGTCCTAATGACCAGAAACAGATTAGTTTTTCATGGGCAGCAGCAGCAGCTTTGATGGTTGCAGATGTGTTCTCAGTATAAACCGCTGAAGCAAAGTGTTCATAGCTGAGTTGTTTTTTTTTTCTTTTCCCTGCCTTGCATTGATACATGGCCTTGCTCCATCCAAGTACAGTGTTTACCTCATTTGTGGGTATTAGCATGATGGGGCCTATTTAAAAACAACACAGAAACACTTTTAAGTGAAAAATAGAAATAAGACAAAGTACCATCACTGGCAGCAGATTGCATGGCTCTGCGTTCTCTGACGGCGTCTTGAGCAGGCATGTGGTAACGTTCCCCAGGCTGACGGGCCCAAGAAGGATCAGCCCGAGGGACCTTGGCCTGTGGACAGGCGCTGTAGCAACAGAAATACAGCCCTGTTCACAGAATGCCACTAGGAGTACGTGGTTTTACGGCGGTCTGCTGTCCTCCTGTCACCTGCTCTCACACCCACTTCTGTAAGACGGCGCCAGCTCTATTAACCCACTGCGCCGACCCCCCCGACACTGTTTCTGCCCGGTGTTATTTATTCCTATCAATTTTCTTTCTATCAAAGGACAGGGCTAATGCTGAGTTTTAATACGTTATTTACACATACAGAAAACAAGCTATTTACAGCCCTGTGTGTCTGCGGAGGGGAGAATAAATGGGCCTCCTCTCCCCCTCCGATCTGTTATATCAGACTCTAACAATCTGGTCCGCTAATAGAACCATTTATCACAAGACGGTCATTTGTTTTACGTCGGCGGCACAGGTCTTGTTTCCCAGTGGTCTATGGAAATGGCGCTCACGTAATGAACTCCCAGTAAGAGTCACTTTGTTTGGCAGCAGAAAACAATGCTGGAGTCCATTAAAGTGAGACCAGGTGCTTGAGGCCGTCTGCTTTCTCACAGCGGTGTCGCGGAGCTGCTTTAAAGTGATGAGTTTCCCCCACTCTTCCCAATAGTCAGATCTATATTTTGTGCTTCTCATTTCATCATTTCAGTCTGACTCGAAGCTCCTTTGCTATATTTTTGCCATGATTTGATCGTCATATTTATGTGTGTTTGATGGGTGGGTGGGGGGGTGGGGTCACAGAACAAGCTCAATATGCATCTCATTAATGAATTCAAATGGCCGGCTGTATTTATTGTGACAGATCACATCTGTTCCGACCAGACAGGCCTTCCCAGGCACTCAGCAGCAGAGCACAGAGTCTGCAGGATTTATCGGTCCGTTTCCTGAACTCTATAAACTGCTTGGAGAAACGTAAACTGACACCTAGTGCTGGACTTTATTGCCGAAATCATAACAGTTATCTTTAGTACAAAACCGTTTAATTTATGATAGATTTGGTTTTCATTTAGAACTTTCAAATAAGTTTTAAACATATGGGGATTTAATGTTTTTTCGAAGACTGAAGCCTTTATATTTTTATATTTACTTTTCAAAATTCCACAAAAAGCTAAAATACATTTATCAGGATTATTTGTTTATATGGTAACGATCAAAGGATATTCAAAATAAATTATCTAAGATCTAAAGGTCCATTTGGAAGACCTTAACATATACACCAGTGACAATGAAGTGTTCCAGAGCAACTCCTTGGCTCACAGAGACGTTCTCGACTCAGCAGATGTATAAGAGACAGTATATATATATATATATATATATATATATATATATATATATATATATATATATATATAAAGCAAAATTATGGAAGAAATATAAAATGACAAATATTGAAAAATAAATCAAAGTGCATAATCTGTTAGTACAAGTAATGAGATATGCTTTCCAAGCCAAATCAAAACCCCAAAAAGGGAATTTAGTCTAAAAAGAGTTTGTTGACACTTCCTTTGTATCTATTTCTTTTTATTTTCTTTCCTGGGTGCTTAACTAGGCCAGGGGAGCGAGTGCTGGTAATGATTTGATTAACCGGCTTTGGTGACCCATCACATACATCTTGCTGAAAGTGAGCTTGTCGTGCAGGAGGGAGATTGATGCAGAGCACTAACCATCTCTGCTTCCACCAGGCAAATTTTCTGCTGAGTTGAATCTTCTCTCTGGGTGTGGGATGGGAGGGGGGAGCCAGGACTGAGCACCTCCCTGATAGCCCAAAAGGCCCGGAACCAGGCCTGTATGGGACTGAGGTGTTTAGAGGAGGGTGTACGAGGGTTGTCTGAAGATACTGGTGGAAATAGGACAAAACAGTTCAGTAGAGAGTTGCTCATGTAGTTGAATGGTGACAAATTCACCAAGTTACAAATCATTTACATCAGTTATTGTCATCTTATGCACTATCATGACACTATATATACCGTCGGGCCACATGTATAATTCATTGCTAAATTCATTATCAATTTTTCAACAAATGTAAGGTTGTTAATGTACACGCTTTAGAATGTAAGACTGAAGAAGCTTACTGTGTCCACCATCTACACATTTGGTTCAGCCAGGTGTCAGCTATCTGACTTATTTCATCAGCAGTTGTAATGGAAAATTAATAGGTCATCCGCCTCAAAAACCCGCATTCATGGGAAGGTCCAAAGGAGCAAACATGGAAACGCCCAAGCTACCATATACCATCAGTCAACTTGCATACAGGGAAATTCATAAGGAACTGAACATTTCTTCATAACTGTATTACTTTAAATTATGTATCATATGAACATGTAGTATAAAGCAATTAGTAAAGGATATCATAGTTTTTTTCTTAATTTTACAAAAGCTCTGTGTCATACAGCTAAGTACAAAGTAATACATTTATGAAAATGTTCAGTTCTTCTTGAACATTAGGTCATTATATATCATTATGATATACAGTATAATTTATTGTATTCTACTGCTAGAAAACAACAGCAAATGTATACATTTTAATGAATGCAAATTCATTTAATACCCAAGAAAAAAGAACCAAGTAACTGTAAAGTTTGCCATACTGGTGTAAAGTAAATACCTTACACCCATTTGATATGAAGAGCTATGCCTCATGCCGATTAAACAGAGTAATTGTGCAGTTTAGATCGTCCCAAACTTGGACACTGGGCCAGCCAGGAGTCAGCAGTAGATGGATAGAGGGGCCATGCTGTGTAAATAGTGTTTTAAGAGCGGCAAGTTAGCGATAAGGGCAGTTTCTTTATCACCTGCCCGTGTCGTCCTACCGACAGTGAATAATTGATCGGGGGGGGGGTATGGGGGGGTGTTCAGCACTCTGGTCCCGTGGCGGCATGTGAGCTGCACAGGGACCTGCTCTGGGGGTCAGGCCATTGGCAGAGAAAAATGTGGCCTGAGAACAGCTCTGCGTCCGACACCCACTCCAAAAGGACGCCCACTAATCTTCCTGGGATGGGAATTTCTTTCTTTTCTCTCTCCCTCTGGCTCTGAAGGAGCCCCCCCCAAGTGTTCCAGGCTCTGAGGAGAACTGGGGGAGAGCGATACTCCTGCTGCTGCTGTACACAACATTAGTTAAACCCGTTCACACGCAGATGGACCTGCATTCCGGTGCCACTACCTCACTGCCACTCTAGCTCTCAAAATCAGACATATTTACTCAGTGTCGTATAACAGATGGGTAAATACCACTGTACGTTTAAGTAGGTATCCCCTACTTACAAGTCTAATGCATTCCTGGAAATCAGCTCACAGGGTGAAATCTCATAAGTTGGACATGTAATTACTGTTAATTTCATTGGGAAAAATTGTGTTCCAGGGCTCACAAAGTCGCTCCCACATTTGCTCACGTAACACCAAAAACTCATCAAAATGTACATGAATAATATTTATATTAAAAACACACTATAACACTAATATACAGCAATATAATAACATAGATGTGGAACATGGGAGGTGACCAAATGGCACGCAGGCACTGAGCACAACTTGAAATGAAGGTTCTGAGACAGTGACAGTAGTGGCGGTGTCTCTAGCGAACTGGGTGGCTGCTGTGTCCTTGTAGGTCCCTCACAACAAATAATAAAATGGACTCAGACAGTCAGACAGCATGTTTAACACACCTTTGAAACCTTAATTGAACTCTGAATATTGCGAACACTCACAATGCTCTCATCCTCATGCACAAACTCACTCACAAATATACACATACAGAAATAAACTGGAGCCATCAAACCCAAGAGACATGACTAATCGATCATATGCACACTTGCGCATATCCTGCAGAGGTTGCTGTGTTGGCCATACCCGTAGTTGCATTTTAAAGATGCTTTCTGTTTATAAAAGGGACCTCAACTGAGAGATCTGAACACCACTACACAGTAACTTAGGTACTTTCATAGGTTACTATAAAAATGTTATTCCCTATATGAAAATGCACGCATGCAGAACTGTGGTCTTGTTCACAGTACAAAGACATGAAAGCCAGTGAAGTGCGCCGAGTCCACTGTAGCTCCATCCTCCCCTTAATGGCCAGTATGAGGAAGCAAAGACATCTGCAGTTTTTCCTCCTTGGAAACTTTCTCCTACAGCAATTGTGTCCAAAAAACAATATGGGTAAGCAGGACTTGTGTTTACTTTTTGTATGTGACGTTTGTAAACATTTATCTTGGTGATTTTTGAAGACTCTCACTTAATTTTCTTTAATTTTTCCTGCGAGGGTAGCATGCCAGGAGAGGCTTTAAAGATTACTCATAAATTGTGAAGACAGAGTAGAGTCTTTTTTTCCAAGTTTACTTACAGTATAAGAAGTTACTTGCAGGGCGAACCAGATTTTTGTGCCTTCTGTGTGCATGTTCAGTCATTAAAAAAACTTCAGCTTGGTGGAGTAATGGCCTAGATACGCAAAAAACCAGAGAAAAGTTGCTTTTGCTTAAAATTAATCACTAGGGCTTTTAATACTCTTTATATTTTTTGAAGTTAGCTTTTAAAAAAATATACTGAGAATATTTTTGCATATTAATGGAAGGAAATAATGAATATCCAATGTGTACAGTTAGCTTGGTTCTAAAGAATTTTTAAGATTGTTATTTGTTACAAATGCAATAATTTGGTATTCGTTTGGGGGGAAAGGGTGTTGGGGGGGATCAGTTTATGGTGAGGATATGAAAAACGATGAAAAGTTGCCTCTGTACATGAAGACAGTGAAGCAGCAGTAAGACCTTTTTCCACAAAAGTGTGTGGTTGTAACTGTTGTCCTTGCCCAAGTGCAGAGTTCATACATAGAGACACCTACACTTTCAGAGGAAGAGAGACTAAAGCTGTGACTGATCACTGCTCCCCACCCAAAATAAAACAGCACTTTCTGACATAGCAGCTCCCTAAAGCGTCCACTTAAAAGCATGAAGGTGAGCTTTGGGCAACACCTGCAAACGCAAACATTTCCAAACCCAAGGTGTTCGTGCAGACTGGGCCCAAAAACAACGTTACATTCCTAGCAATTTGCTAGAGCTGGGAAAGGAGTCCAGCTCGGCGTTGGACTGCTTTAGGGGAATTAGCCAAGCCCCTCTCTTCCTACTTGTTTTTTTTTTGTTGTTTTTGTTTAAGACTCAGCTACCTGTTCTCAGCGTCCATATGTAGTGTTGTCAGAAAGTATTCACCCCCTTGAATTATTTCATTATATTTCTGTTACCACTACAAAATTTAATGTATTAAAATATTCTCCCCCTTCACTAATACATTAATTTAAACACAATTATAAGTAGGAAAAAAAAGTTTCAAGAATTCATTTGTCCAGAATGAAAGATTTGTACTGCTCTTTTGCAAAAGCATTCATCAAAGGTGCTCCTGTATTTGGCTCAATCCATTTTCCCTCAGTTGCAGCAAGCTCTCCTGTTCCTCCTGTTGAAAAACAACTCAACAGCACAATGCTGCCACCAGCGTGTTTGACTGTATGGGTGGTGTTTCATGGGAGTTGGACAGTGTTTGATTTGTGCCAGAAAGCACTTGGCTTTGAGGCCAAACAGCTCACCTTCTATCTCCTCAAATCACAAAACGTTCTTCTAAAAGCTTTCAGGTTTCCTCACAAAACTTCTACCCACTCTTTCAAAAAGTTTGTATCTGCAGAGTGCTTGTTGATGTCTGGACAGTTTTTCCCATTTCAGCCAAAAAGGTCTGCATCGTCAGTGGCCTCTTGGTCACTTTTCTGACAGCTGCCCTTATTGTCCGATTGCTCAGTTTTGGTAGGACGGCCTAGTCTTGGTAGTGTCTGGTTGGTACTGTATTTCTTCCATTTTGTTACACTTCACTTCGCAGTCCTCAATTCCAAAGCTTTCTATATGCAAATCTTTCTATATCGTTCTCCTGTTTTTCTCCTCCTAACTTTATGTTGAGGCTCTGTGGTATTCATGACAGCAGGATGGAACTGATCTGCTGTAGTGAAAACTCAAAATCTGTGACATTTATTGTGCAGGGGGGCTGGAAATGAACACAGGTGTCCCTTGTTCTCGCATTTGGTGCGGTGTCTCACCCAATTTAGGCTGTTGAAACAACGGGGGTGAATACTTATCAGTTAAGCAATTTTCAGGTTTTTGTGTGCAATGCAATTCTGAGCACATCTAAGTATTGTATGTTATTTTAACATTATAGAGAATTATCTGTACAGGAGTTGAAAAAGCCCTTTTTAAATGTTTTCATTTCACTTTACAACACGGAATGAGAAACAGTGAAGGATTACTTTTTCAAGGTGTTTCTCCCCTACTGTATTCTACACTCACTTTTATTCAAAGCTGCATGCATGACTTTGTTTTATACTTTACCTTGTTTATACTGCTAGGTATTTCAGAGTCATTGTAAATCTTTGTAAAACATTTAAAAAAGCATCATGTAAGCTCAGTAGTTCTGAGCCAGCAACTCTAGTCTAGAGCCCTGCTCTGCTTCACAGGCCAGTGGTCCAAGGCCCAAGAACAGGATAACAAACAGGATAAGAGAAAAGGTTTGCCGGGATACAATGGGGGGCAGAAGCTACATTGGGACTCAAAACCATAGTGTGCTGTGGAATATGAGCAATATTGGGCTGGAGATTTCTTCAAAGGCCCCCAGACACATCTGTCCACCCCCTCACCCCACCCTCAACTGCCCTATGAAAACAGAGTGTGGCTGGCAGTGCGCTGCTCTGACTTGCAAGGCAACAGTATATGGGAGGTCGCCTAACCATGACCAGAAGTGCATGTCTAGAGTAATCTAAGCGTTGAGTAAATGTAGCAAAAATAGAAAGGGAAATATACACATGGAAGTGTTGCAATAGGCTGATATTCCAAAGGACAAATAGAACTAAGTGTCTGTGACTTTCACTACAGGGAAAAGCATGTAAACAATCACTCTTGATGTAAGCCATGCTGTGGGGGGAAAGGGAAGCAGCAGTTTGACAATAATCATGAATAAGGTTTCTTTTTTCACACAGCTCTTTGGTGAAACACAAGCCAAAAACTTTTGTTTTAAAGGAGACGGCTGTGTCCCAAAATGCCTGAGACTTTTTGTGTGCAGAAAAATGCAAAAGCAAACGTGCGGCTCCTGGTTTTTGTGCCAAATGCTTCTGCATTCCCTGCGTGTGTGAGAGCTGAACCGCTTGTGGGGTTCAAAGGGAAAATTGATTTCTACCGACACCAATGTTTGCCCTCTAGGGGAGGGGGCCTGCTGGTAATTACAGATCTAAGGTTGTGCAAGCAGCGTGGCCCCCCCCCCACGGTATTAACCATCCAGCAATTAATGTAATTATTGAGCGCCTGGAAAAACAATAGCATATGGTGTTCTGTCAATAGTGTGCACCTGTAAACAAGCGCCTCGCACTGCACACACGTTGCTTTGCGCCGCTGCCAGATAAATGTACACTTGGCGAAACAACACACCTGATGTTTAATGGCTAAAAATGCGTTTAATTACTGCGTCGCAACACAAAGGGGGCAGGGGGTGGGGGCCCAGCCTCCAGACGCCACAAGAAGCCCCACAAGGATGTGTGTTGGCCTGCAGGGGAGTTGCGTGGGGTTTAAAACAGACGGGGCTCCTGGACTTCAAGGTCTTCCCTTGATGGACTCTTCAAGTGTCACCCAAAACAAGCAGAAGCGCTTCAACACTGTGGAAGGATAACTTGACTTGCAGGAAGTGGGCTCCTGTTGGTGGAGGGACCTGCTTTTGTGGCAGTTTATATCCAGGGAGAGCTGGTTTGGTCTGCAGGATTCTCAGCTGACATTCTATACAGTGGATTTATTACCCAGGTGACATCACTTTCATTTGATATAATGATTTAATGAAAAGTTAAGTAAATAAGCCCAATGCTAAGTTGTTTTTTTAAGTGCTAGACCAGTGGGTTTGGATAAGCATCAGCTGAGCAACACAAAGTTTATCAAAGTGTGTAGAAAACAAATGTCCAACTCAGTGGTCAAAGAACGTTTCTAAGCTTGTTCAAGGTCAGTAAATGGCCTTAAACTTGAATGTGAAAATGACAGTAATGGATTGGGCTACAGAACAGTGTGAGAAGAAAATGCCAAGGAAAATTCTTTCATGGGATCTCTGGATGACACCACAGGGATCAAACTCCACACCCAAGCAATACATTCATTGCTGCGTCATCTGCAGGGTCCATGCAGCAGGCTTTCTCCACATTTTGGGGCTTTGTACTTGCACATTAACTTGTGTGTGGGTTGCTGGTGGCTTCTGAGGGAATGCCAGAGAGCAGTAATCTCTCCTGTAGAAAATCCAAAAAAAGGATGCATGCATTGCAAAAACGAAGGCTAGAGGAGAGCCACATAATTCCTGCGCTGTTTTGCTTCCAGGCTGTCGTAGGACATTCACTATTGTTTAGTTTCTAATTTGTCCTTATAGCAACTGTTACTGGAAAACATTGTGGCTTTATGCAGAAAAAGAAACAAGCACACTAAACAAATGAAGAAAATGAGGGAAAATGACACAAGGGCTGTCTTCCTGGCATGTCCTCTTAACTGCTGACATACTGTAGAAATGGTTTGGGAGAGAACCTTGCAACCACCACTTGAAGGCTGTAAATTATTTTGGTAAAAAGCAGTGTTGCACTTGGAAGAGTGACTCCAGTGAACGTTTCTGTTTCCCTGCAGACAAAGGGGCCTTGCTTTCATGACCCGTTGAGATGTTGCCATGCACATTCTTGGCTAGGGTGTCTGAATATCCACAGGGTCACTCTGCCACAGCACATGGCGTCTTGTTCCTGGTTGGACAGCTCAGGGCACCAAGGCACTTGTCAAAAAAGCCTCTGGAAGGGCCTTATCTTATCTGTGGCTGAGAGGATGACACGAAACGGGCAGCAGTGCAGTAAACAAGCGATAGCGGCAGCATGTTGGCACGTGAAGACTTGCAGGACTTTTGCAGAGTGAACATGTTCTGCTGGTCACCGTGCGGTTTCGCCCAAGCCCTGTATGTTTACAAATCATCAGTCATCTGAAGATCTTATATTTGGTTGTTCTATATTCATCCGTGATCTCCATGTTGGCCTTGGCACGATATAGATCCCCACCCTCCCCCAAGTTGTCCTTTTCCACCACATTTGCCATAAAAAGTAATTCTGCCACAAAAGAGCGCTTAACATAACAGCTAGGCTGGTGGTGAGGAGTTGCGTTTTGCCTTTGCAGCCATTCATCTCAGATAATAAAAGGTCTTGGGCTCAGTCTGCACCAGCAGGCTTAACTTTCATTGTGGCAAATAAGCCCTCAGCTCATCCTTCAGGGATCTGCAAGTGGCCCGTTTGTTTGGGGTGCATCTCAACGTGCTGTCTGTGGGCAGGGCCGAGGCACAGGTCATTGTACAAGGCTCGTGCTGTAGTTTCTCACACTCCAAGAAGGAGAGAAGCCTCTGGAACGGAGGGACAGAAATGGACGCCTCCTCCTGTGAAGCAGCGAGGTTTCTGTGGTACTGGACTCGCCCTGCCGCAGCACCGCTGCATGAGCATGGACCATCGTGCAGTTAAAGAGGTGGGGATGGCCTCTAGTCTCCCAAAGGTCAGAACAGTTGAACTAGGGCTGAATAAACCGAGCGAGTCCCTTGCGGGGCCAGATGGACTCTCCTGGAGTGCAAATGCCCACTTTAAATGCACTTTTGTGGGCTTTTGTCACCCCCAAATCTGTCAGCGTAGCTCTGCAGTGTCTCGCGGTGAAGGCTGAGTGCGTTTCAGAAAGGCCACTGTGGTTTGGCGGCTCACGATGCACACGCAGGTGCTGGTGAGTGACATGTCCTGTGCCGAGCGCTGGAATTGGCCACAGAACATTGGCCTCAGGTGCTCGCGATTGGGTTGAGCAGATGAAAAAAAAAACAAATAAAACAAAGCGCATCGTCAGGTTCACGCGTGTTTTTGCAGCGTAGCGTGTTTTCTTTCCATGTTCATTGTGTGTTTTATTTTTTATGAGTGCAGTAGGAATATTCTGCGTCTTCATTAAGCGCTCTGGAAGGCACTGGGCCACATCCAAGCGAGCGCTATGCTCCAGGTAATGTTTCCTTCCGTGGGCCGCGCCTCACCCCGCTGGTGGAGACACAGAGGCGTCTGGGCCGTGAGAGGAGCGCCCGGGGCCTCTGCCAACAACAACAGCAGGAAAAAAAGCGAAAAAGGCCCGATCCCGTGTGCATCACGTCTGGTGGAACTGATCTGAGACTGACACCCATAGGCACACTGCAGCTTGAGCTGCTCCCCTTCCAACTGCCTCCAGTGCCAAAGCCCTGTGCGACTGGAATGTACAGAGGAAAAGTCCAACATTTATCTCACTCCCCCTCTCCGGCTTAGATGGCTCATAGAACTCTGAAGCGCACAATGCAAAGAGACGGGGAGAAGCTTGCAGTTCGATGGGTTTTTCAAATGGAGGTTCTTGTCGTGAAAAAAATGATCCATAAATGTACAAGTGAGCAGTCGCATTGCACGGCCACACAATTCCGTTGGCAAAAATGTGGCGCTGGTTGTTTGTTTAAAAAAAACTTTTCTGCACAAACACCAGAGCTCCAAAATGACTTTATGCTACTAATGAGTTTGAGAGACTGAAACTGGAGGAGCCAAACTGGCAAATGCTGGTAAAATCATTTTGCTTTTGCTTGCTTTGTGTGGCCGTAGCGCAAGCGGGCGCTGAGACCGGCGGCGGGGGGGGGCTCTGTCAAAATGAGTCGGGCAGAGCGACTCGGGGCCCTTACATGTATTTAATACCTCTTTGTCATCAGTTGTCCATCATAATGTCACAGGGTTTTGAGAAGGATTCGCCGTTGGTGCACAGGGCTGCCACTCCGGCCCCAGGGGGCTACTGGCACCATGCTGCGAGGAAAATGCGGACCTCCAGCAGCAATTTGTCTTTCCTTTTCTATTTATTATAGGAACAAATGAGTTATTACAGGGACATCTGATATTACAATAAATTAGGTCCTACTGCAGCCATGGCTACTGAGGACATTTGTTATTTCCTGCTGCTGGGCTCTGACTGCGAAAAAGGCAAGAATTAAGTGAACCTTAAGGTTTATCCTGAAACTGCGTCTTTTTGTTTTTTCTTAAAGGCACCACTGTCAGAATTTATGAGTCCGTTACAGCAAAGCGCAGACCTCACTTTCCCTGCAGGTGTGCTGAAAGGTAATTTATACCTTTTCTCTAAGGCACCTTGGATACTTTTCTCCTCAGCTGAATTGAGGAGTCACAAATTTCATAAATATACACAGGTATGTACATAAGTGTGGGCGAATAGCAGAAAACAGGGCTGTACATAAAAAAAAGATCAATTATAGTTCTGATTTCCAATTAACCTGAAAACACTGAAAGCCATAAAAGTGTGAAAAGGAATTTCTACCTATAAAATTGGAGGATTTAAACTAAGTTCTGAACAAAAACCCTAGAATACCTAATTACCTTAAAAGGGAGGGAAGTTTATAACCATTTTCAAAAAAATGGACCCCTCTGTACATCATAATTTATCCATGTTACTTGTTTAAAAAAAAAAAAGAAAAAAGGTCAAAACAGGTTCCATCTTATTTGTCCCATTTGCACATTTAGCACAGAACCTACTGAGGGTCATAAACACGGCCAAGTTGACGGTTCCGTGACAACCTGCCGCATTTACCCTCCAGAGGCAGAACTTTGCAGAAACTGAAAGTCTATGCTTATGTTAAAGGCTTTAGTTTGCTGAGAGGCGCAGCCAGACATAACCTAGCACACCTTTCTGTCTCCCGACTCCTTTCTTACTTTTGCACACGCTAGAAACTGAAACATAGACCTGACCCAGTGGGGACGTACAGCCATGTTGCTGCAGCATAGGAACCTGTGTGGGGGAAATGATGGAAAGGTGTGCGTGAAAGAAGAGGAGGGAGGCAAGCAGTTGACTAGGCAAACCCAACAGGGGTTATCGGATCGCAGCCAGCAGTGGAGATACCCCCCCTCCTGCAAAACAGAGTCGGCTCTGAATGAGTTTCTTTGTGTTGTGTGTGCATGTGTGGGGAGGATGGTTTCCTCACTCGTCTTCAGCAAGGAGAGGGGTGCAAGAATGCAGACAGGAGAAGCCCTACACTTCATCTTTGGAGATGAAACAGTAAGACATGCAGTGGATGAGGTGCCTGGGGGGGGTGTCATAGTGGTGGTGAATGCCCAGCTCCATGTAGGCAGAGCGGCAATGAGAGCGTTGCTGGGCTGCTTTACAATTAAACGGCGAGGACCACCACGTGGCCCCCGGTGCCCACAGGACGAAAGTCAGTTATTCCAGGGCATGTCTGTGCCACAGTGGAGCTCTGCTGTTAACTTCAATGTGCTGTGAGACCCGGGCTTCCTCCGAGCACCGGGGGGACAAAATCACTTTTAATTACAGCCTGTAAGGAAAAATTCACCGGATTTTATTGTAACTCCAGTCTGAAATTAACCTCATAAAGTTGCAGCCAGTGTAAGAGAGCAAAGGCTGCCTTTTTTCTCTGTTCTCTACACATTCTTTCCATTCATGCTGAGCATTAATGCTGCTAACCTTAGCATGCAGTCACTTTACTGGTTCCCTCTGTGTTGTCACCTCGTGGTGGCCATAAGGGCAACTCTTTAAGAAAGAAGACACACAGCCAAGGCAGAGGCACAAATTTACACCGAATGCTTAACGATGAAGTCGGCCCAAAGCTTTGCACAACAAACACAAACTTATCTTTCAAAGCATCTACAGAGTAAAGCCTAGCTTTAAACCGAATCCTCCATGCAAATGACATGTGGCTCTGTGGAGGTCCAGGGTGCAGATTCTTGCATGAATTCCTCCTTGCTGCTGTCCCCCATCTTGCTGTTTCACAGCTTCTCCCCCTTGACTGTCCTGAACTTTTTGTGGGTTTCCTGGTCACACCCAGTGGCCCTCCCTGGTTTGTTGTTGTTCTGTTCCATCCCTAGCCATTTTCGCACGGAACTGGAACTTAATTCCTTATTTTTCAGCCCAGTTGTGACCCATAAGCATTCGCCAAAAAGCTGAGTTGAAGCTAACTTTCTCGCATAACTAACTCAAGAGAGACCGCTTTGAAAAACAAGTGTTGTTTGAATAAGAATTATGTGGCTGTAGCCCCGGTCCTCCTTGGCTCTGCAGGGCGCTGGTAGCCGGACAGTTGGTGTTCTCTATTATCTGAAGTCAAACAAACTACTTTTCAGCCCCCAGAAACATGCTGGTTGGATGTTAAAAAAAAACCAAAAAAAAAACCATTTGTGCTGCAGACCAGTTCAGACAGAGCTTGATAAAGAAAGGAGGGCGAGAAATCCTGCGTGTCCATTCCTATCCTCTTATTCACTTTGACTGCATCAAATCCCCCACTGACTGATGGTCTAATTACCAAATTGCAGCGTCTGGGTGCTGCTGTGCTTCAGTGGCCCATCTCTCCACAATGGCAGCTGCCATTAACAATGCTGTCAGCCCCTCATAATCCTTTCAGGGAAATTCCCACTACCCCACGTTTTGAGTTTCCGCAAGAGAGGTGTGATGATCGCCGTCATCTCCCTCTCCAACCCCAGCCTGGACGGCGACTGACAACAGCGTCACCCAGGCTCGCAGCAGAAACACTGACTTTCTCGGTTGCTGGGTTGTGTTACTGGTCTCCGTGTGAGCGCCATTGAAGCCTTTGCTTCCTGTTGACAAACTCTGGAGAGAATAAAGCCCAGCGAGCCGTTGCCTCACTTCACTTTGAGGAGGAGCTCATGTGCTTCATTACTCGCTATTGTGGCTGAAGTTCATCCTGCGCACTGGTGGGGAGCGGGGCCGCTGCTCAGACTGTGTACACACTCCCATCATTGTGCCAGTAGCCCTGCTCTTCTCCTCAGGAGCATTTTGTCATCAAACAGCGCCTTGTTTGCCCGGTTTTGTTTGGGCCTGCACTAGTATTTGGGGGCTGAATGGCAGGGGTCAGGAGGTGGCCAGCTTGAGGAAGTGCTTGAGGGCTGTGTGGGTCCTGCTGCTGTCTCCCAGCATGCATCCCAGGGTCTCGCTGTGGCCCACTCACAGCAGCGTTCTGTGCAGGGATGGGATGAAGAAAAAGGGGGCCGAGCGTGAAGGAAGGACAGATCAGGATAAAGGCTGGCGGGGGCAGGGGGTCCAGGATAGACAGATGGATCAGGACAGAGGTGGGACCAGGCACTGAACTCCACGTGGTCTTTCATGTAGTAGTCAGCAGCCTGAAACCCATCCATGTAGCTGTGCTTGTATCCACACCGGCTTAGCCCGCGTCAGGTATCTTGGAAATCACAGCACTGCTTTAATTTGGGCACGTGGCTCGTATGAGTGAAAACCACAACCTGTCGGTCCGAGCACCCCGGACTGTGAACGCGCTGTTCGCACCGAATGCGCTATGAGAATAGAACATGGCAGTCCGGTTGCCGTCTGCATGCTGCGTACACCCAAGACCCTAAGGGTGGGACTTTCTGAATATCAAAGCCTGGGGATAAAATTTAGCTTCTTCCTTTGACAGTGTTGCGCACAGGAGCAAATTTATTATTACAATTAAGACAAAACCAAAAATTGACAGTTAAATTAGGGCTGTCTTATAGTTTATTTTATGTTTCTTATAACCCTGGATGCTTTTTTCAGCCTTAGTAAATCTCACAGTCTTTAGAATAAACTAGTGAGTTTTTAGTAAAGATTTACACATTTTCACAGAATTTTGGGTGGTTTTTCACAACTTTCATGACTTTGCCTTTAAATCTGGTTCGGGGCTCTGTTCATTTTCAGGTTTATGTTATGCCTTGATTTTGGGTTTGAGCTGACCTGGCATGCAGATTCTGGTGGCAGTGCTTAATGCCTTGAGTGGTCTGGTGCTGGGGGTCTGTCGGGGATCCTTTTACACAAAACGAAGTCCAACTTGAGCGCTGTGCTCAGAGCTTCTCTCACACTGATGAACAGCTCTGGTCTGGACTGCACTGTCATGACAGATCCAAGTCATCGCAGAACCCATCCGAGAACTCAGAGGTTCACCAGCTTAGCAGCAGAAAAGGGGAGAGTGGATTTACTAATTTGCTTACTTTTTTCTGTGGAATGGATTAAGCTCTGCTTAACTTTGTTCTACCAAAAGGCAGCCAGTAAACCATCCATGACATCCTCTGGGTCTACTGGGTGGGGCGCTGCTGAGAAGCCCGTCCGGTGTCAGTGGAGCCACCAAATGCCGTTTGTGCTGAGAGGTGCTGGTTTGTCCTGTGTGGTTCCAGGCTGCTGACGCTGTGCACCTCTCTGCTGACCTCCTCGGCAGCTTCGATGCCACACCATGCAACAGGCGACCACTTCCTTGTGCACATACACAACTCAGGCCTCATTTGTTGGGGAACGATGAGCGTCTTCATGCAGGTGACTGTTTAGAAAAAGAGAACATCCATAACCCGCAGTGAGGATGGCATCAATAAAGCAGGAGACAAGGAGCAAAGAGGGTTTGATGGAGCTGTTGTTGTGCTGCAGTCTGGTAGCATCTTCACAGGCCACGATGCTTTCATGGAACCAGAGGCCACTTCTGTAGGGGACAAGTGCTTAATGTGAGTGGGGGTTACAGAGGGGTCATGTGTCAAACTGCCCACTGTAACCATGCACTGGCATGGATTGGCGTCATCATACAGGAGAGCCTCCCAGTAGCGCAGACACATTGCATTATGGGATGCAGCAGGTTGTTCAGCACTGAGTGAAACAGGATACCAACATTACAAAATTACCAGTGGATCTGCAGTCAGGCCCGCATGTTTCCCTGCATACAGTATACAGACAGCAACAATTGTACCTGGACTGAAATATCGATATCAGTAAAGATTTTCAAAATGAAGATGAACGCTCACTTCATCTTTCAGCTGCCTCCGTTAGGGGTCGCCACAGCGGATCAACCGTTTCCACTTCTTCCTGTCCCCTGCATCTCTCTCCGTCACACCCACCACCTGCATGTCCTCCTTCACCACATCCGTAAATCTCCTCTTAGGCCTTCCTCTCTTCCTCTTGCCTGGCAGCTCCATCCCTAGCATCCTTCTCCCGATACATCCAGTATCTCTCCTCTCCACATGTCCCAAACCAATGCGATCTCACCTCTCTGACTTTGTCTCCAAACCGTCTAACCTGGGCTGACCCTCTAATATACTCATTTCTAATCCTGTCCATCCTCATCACACCCAATGCAAACCTTAACATCTTTAACTCTGCCACCTCCAGCTCTGCCTCCTGTCTTTTGCAAGATGAAAGCTCACTCATGTTTACAATAATCCTGAGACTTACAGAACTTTAAAAACATTCTCAGCAATGTTTCTGTCATTACTTATATTTTATAAAATCTACATGCAGGAAAGATTTTGTGTGTGTGTGTGTGTGTGTGTGTGTGTGTGTTGTCATTGCTGAGCACCACACATTGCAGCTTTGATGAAGAGAAATATATTTTAAATCAGCTGTGTTTTAGAGCAGTTTCAGACCAACAGGAGGACCCCTAACAGTCAAAAAGGTTCCTAACCGGGCAGCATTTTTTTCAGACCCCCTGCAAAGGCAGGAAGAGTTCAGCACGTTGAAGGCACCCCCCCATTTAAAACCACGGGCTGCAGCTGCTTCTCATTTATGCTTCACCTGGGGGTCCCTCTCCATGATGGTTGATCCAGAACTAAACAAAGCCAAGTCAGTGTGGCTGGGGTACAGCGTGGTGGCAAGTCTGTCCCACCCAGCTGCATGACCTTGGTAAAAACCTCATATTGTAACCGAGGGTTTGCTGCAAATACATCCTGTTTACGAGCGTTTTCTGCAAGCAAATGCTACCAGTTTTACAACCACTGGTTTATTTTTCCTCTGTTCAGATGGCTCTAAATTAAACGCCGACCTCTGCCCTCTGGCCCCTGACCTGAGAACACCTCGCGGAATGTGGAAGTACATCAATTTTCAGAAGAATTCAGCAGTTTGAGCCTGACGCACAGAAATATCCACACTTGTGCCACAGGGCGCCAGTAAGACAGCTGAAATGGAGGCAACAAAGCCAGGTTCAGAGCTACGGACCCCCATACAACAGTGGGTCGCGTTCAGCACCGGGATGGCTTTTGCGCATCCGACTCACAAGCAGCGCTGGGTCGCAGCAGAGCGGGACTTCACTCATCTGCTCGGAGCAGGGGCTGGAGGTCAGCTATGTTCATGTCTACGAAGTTCCATTCCGGAATTCCTTTCAGTTATCATGCAGATCCAATATTAACTTTTGAGTGGGAGGAAATGAAACCCTTCAGACAACCACATTATCAACAGAGGGAACTTTGGTGTCAACCAAAGCATTAAAGTACATTTCCTTGCCAAGTAAGTTAGTATAAACAACCGATGCTCCATGACTTCCTCAGAAAGAGAACTTGGGTTGTGGTTTAACAGGAGAACAGATGGGGGACAAAGCAGACTTTACATTAAGTCTTTTGAATGGTTTGGCTTGACAGGGGTAGCTTTTAGCACAACTTCAAATGGCCTCCGTGCCAGCTGTTCGTGTGTGATGCATCTTCTTCCTCTGTGCTCTGCCTGAGTAAACTGGGCCTCCAGGGTAAAGGACAGAGTGCGGTTAGTTAGAATGCAGGGAGGAAGGACAAAATGCAGCAAGCGGCTTTCCGAGGCCAAGCTCAAGCTTGTAAGCCAATTCCAGACTTGTGGTGGACACACAAATGTCTTCTCGTGGATGTTGTTTTCAAAGGTTTCAAGAGGTAGCCATGGAGCTGGCCTGAAAGAGCTGGCTCAACGAAAGAGGAGTTACCCATGTTTGGAAGGAGGCCTCAGATTAATGGTGCTGGACGTGTTTTAAAGCAAAGTCCCCTGGGGAGTGGGGGCTGTGACATCTGCTTCGCATCACTGTGGGTGCTGGAGCAGACTGGGAGCGGAGCAGACAGGAACTTCACAGATGTGTATCATGGAACAAAGTCATGAAAACACAGTGAAGACAAACATAGGAATGGAGCCAGGGATGATGCAACTTCCTGTGGCTTCACACCCCACAACCACGAAAGAGTCAAGGTTGCAGTGAGTCTCTCCTCTGCTCCCGAGTCCTCTGCTGCGGTGCGGGAGTCACAGGGACACGACGGGGGCAGGGCGTACACTGTAGCTATTTCTGCCCATGGATCATCAATCATCTCCAGCCAGTGTGAACTTGTGCAGCAAGGAAGGGAGAAAGATGCTGCTGAACTGCCTGAAACATCTCAACCTGCAAGTTGTTCTTCCCCCCTTTACCCCTTGAGCTGTGCACATTCTGCAATGTCATGCAACGTCTGCCCACGTTTTGCATTATTTTCATGCAAATGATCATGCTTGTCATTAGCTATGGCACAGTGCTGGCGATGCCCTTCGATGAAGTACGACTCGAGCGGCCCCCTTCCCTTCCCTTCCCTTCCCTGGATGCTGGAGGGGTATCACCATTACGATTACAAGCACCTCCTCCTTAATCTATCGCGTCTTAATTATCGCTCTCATTCACCTGAGGGCAACTCCAGCTCTGCTCTCTTTCGACAGTCCGGCTTTTATTATCGGCCAGCTTAAAAGATAATAAACTTTTTGTTTAAGGTAATTACTTAATCTCGACAAACTCGCATGTTAAGCAGCGCTATTAGGTGGGCAGGTGATAAATCAGCGTGCAGCCAGGTGGGTTGATTACTCTGGGAGCGTAATCGGTCTTGGGCACCCTTGCCGCACTAAGTAGCCAAATTACACAAACAGCATGCTAACAAGGGCCTGCTGGGCGTCTGCTTCCCGGCACCCGCGGCCAGCCATCGCGTTCTCACCCGCAGTGAAATGATGCATGGGGGTTATTAGCCCCAGGTGGCCCTGGGCGCAGCTGCCGGAGGGCGATAACTGGCCCTGCCGTCTCTGTGTCCGTCAAACACTCGCTCCTGCACGGTAATGAACAGAACCGCGCCGCTGAGCTCCACCTGGGCTTCAGCCTCCTGTTTGGTTAATGGTACGCGAATCCGCGCGGTCCGGCTCACAGCCGAGTCTGTGCTGATAAGATGGAGTTGTCACTAAGGAAGCCATCGAGCCACAGCCAGCCCAGCAAAGGGAACCCACTGTACGCAGCCATTGAGCATTGCAGCAACGCTGTCAGGCAAACTATCGCTTCTCGGCGCACTACAAGCTTCTTTTTTTAATAACCAAGTACTGATGGGATTTGGGCTGCGGTTTCAGCGTGAGATCGGTGCAGGGACCCAGCAGAGCCAAAGCCCACAGCCTCAGGCCAGGCAAATTGGGATTTCTGGCCCCCGATCCCAAAGGCCTCACAGGCTGGAACAGTGTATGCGGCCGTGGTGCGTGATCCCCTGGATTTATGAATGGCGTTAGACCAAACACACGGGGGCTGAGAAGAGCCAGCAAGTCCATCGCTGTAAACAGTAGGAGGAGCACGCAGGAGCCCGGGCACTCGATGAAGCTCGACCACATCTGGATTCCAGCAGCTCGTGACAATGCGGCATAAATACAGCGCGTTTTTCTAGGTGCACCGTGGCTTGCCAGTCAGATGCCATATATTTTCCACAGACTAACATCAAGGTGTTTACCATATTAAGAAGTTAAAAAGGTGGTCATTCCTCAATGCAGTTTCTTCAGAAACCTCTACCATTGCTACAATGCTGTACTAAAAAGTGCAAAACAGCCTTTGGTGTGGCCATGGTGGTTAACATTACGTCCTGCTTGCGTGGGACTCTGCTTTGGGTGCCTGAAAGCCTCAGTGTGTGCTTCTGAGATCAGAAACGGGTCTGTTTGAAGGAGGCACTGAACTGTAGAAATGGCTCCCAGGCTTGGTCCCCGCTCACTTTCATGCAGCTGAATGTTTATAGTAGGACAAATGGACATTTAGGTACAATAAAAAGTAAACTGGACTTTAAGGCCGAATAGTTCATTCTCCAAACAGTTCAGTGTCATTAATGAGGTACAAAGACAACCATTAATTAAAAAACTTGCTTATGTGCACATTATTGTAAAATTGGTGCTTGTGGCCTAAAAGAACAAAAATATTATTCTTTATTGTAGCTGCTTGTCACGATATTTGTTGGAGATCTGTGAGTCCCAGCTAGAGCGGTGAAGGCAGGTGACAACGTGACACACGTTTGGCCAGCTGAGGGATCAGGCAGCGGTCGCCCCAGCGGGCCTCGCAGCCCCCGGTGCGCAGTGCCTGGCACGCCACTGTGTAGTTAGGCGGTACGCCAGCTCGCGCCACTGGAATTTCCTGTCTGAATGAACCCCCAGCCGCCATTACAGTACCCCCCGCCACCACTCGTTCTCAGGCACAGACACAAAAGCTTTTTAATTACCCTGCCGAGGGTTTCGCTGCTCAGGATACGATTATTATTGAGCACTTCCTTCAGGGAGGTGCTTCTTCACACCACAAAGATGTCCTCTGTGGCTCCAGCTCAGCGCGGATATGAAAAGTGAATGTTTTCCCTGCAACTCGGGACTTAGAGTCTTTTGTTAATGTTTAACACCTGGCATTGTCTTGAGCAGAAGATCAAAGCCTCCTTAAGGCCGAGGGGAGGATGTCGCACTCACAGAATATGAGGCAGTGCGGAAATGATAATGTTTAAAACTACTAAATAAACACAAAGAATAACAAATGGATGAGCATAACTGCCGGAGCAGCAGTCATTCTGGTGCTTGTTTTACCCTCAACAGTTTTACTTCTAACTATGGAGTTTGTTGCAAGTCCGGGTGTCTCTGTAGCACTAGCTTTCTCTCTCTCTCTCTCTCTCTCTCTCTCACACACACACACACACACACACACACACACACACACACACACACACACCAGAGACCAGCATGCATGAAGACTGAGGATGCAGAAGCCAGCAGTCTCGCCTGCACTGTTCCACCAGATGTGGAAACATGTGTTATGGCTCAAAGACTAATGGGTGTGAGGGTCCAAGCAGGACATTGCGGTGTGGGTTGGGATGGTGGACCAGAACTCTCTGGAGCTCTCCTGTCCTCTCCCTCACTGCGGGGTTTGAACAATAGGAGCTGTCCAGGTGATGGAATAAGGTGTGGGACAATCCCCACAACGCTGCCCCCTGACCTACTGCTGGTCTGCCAGGTGGCACAGATCACTCTGGGAGTGGGGGAGTGGGGGTATTTGATGTAACCACCACAAGGAGGAACTGCTTCTAGAGCCACACACTCCTTCAGTTATTCTGTACAACAGATGCTTTAAACTTCATTTGGAAATAAGGGTGGTGGGGGGGGTGCTGTAGATAATCCAGTGTTCAGTGTCTAGTGATGTTGCGATCCAAATGGAAAAGCTGGGCCATTTGAACCCAGAGCCTGAGGGGGCTTTTTATCTTTGGAGACGAACTGCCTGTGACTTCAGCTTGAGAGAATTTAAGCTGTGTTCCGGGCCACTCCACTCTGTCACGTTTTCATGTCTCAGTTCCCGGCTTTTGTCTTTGCTTTTCCGCACCCCATTTGCCACTCCAAACCACCCAGCCTCTAAGCGGGTGGTGAAGCTGTTTCAGTCGTACCCGCGTCCCTCACAGTGGCACAGCTGCACATCGAGCACAAGCACAGCCGACCTCCCCTGCTTAATAATGTCACATTTGTGCGTCTGCTTGGAAACACATTTTAAAAAATGGTGTCAGTACAGCACAGTGCGTCCATACTGTGGGTTTCTTCAACTGCGAAAAGCTCGGAACGCACAGCAATCCCAGGTCCGTTCCGTGCTAAAAGTGGACGGCTACAATGGTGGGGGCTGGTTTTCTGGAACGCTGACTCAAATAGGACCTCTCTGATATCACTCAGGTGGTCATAAAGATTTGCACGGCTAAAGCCCCCAGGGTGGCAGTGACTCATCGATACACACATCACCCCAAGAATTTCCAGAGTACCCAGGGATCACCTGGCCTTCTTCATTGATGAGCAGAGAGGTGTTGCACGCACAGGTCCTTCAGGGGCCCTCGTAGCCTGGACGAAAAAAGCCTCCTGCTGCAGTGGGTGTCTGACCAGTGGAAGGAGGGCTGGAATCCCTAAAACAGCAGGGTTAAAAAAGGAAAAATCTTAATGAGAAACACAAACCTTTAAAGATGCTTTTAAAGTAAAACAATTGTACAGGATCAACTTTGCTCTCCTGTAATTAGAACGGCAAAAGAAGGCCGGCTGTGTTTAACAAGATCCGAGCCAAAAAAGTCTTTATTACTGCAGGATTTTGCCTCCCCCCCTTAAATTAAAAACATAAACCGTAACACAGCTGCTCTAAGTAAAAGGTTCTTATTACAGCTTCATATATAAAGGAGAATTTTGTATTTCAGTATTGATCAAATGCTGCGACTGCCCAGAAGTATTTACTGCCATGGCCTACAGATGTGAAATGTTCAGGAATGATGGTTGTTTTCCTTTGCTGTCTGCCTACAACCTTTGTGTTCATCCTTCTGTTTACTTACTTTGTGGAAATGAAAGGATGACAATGTTGGCTGGGCTGGGCTGGGCTGCCGGAGCGGTTGCGCAGACACCCCTGAAGTCAGAGGTGGCACTTGGCTGGGATGCACAAATGCAGCAGCGCAGAAAAAGGGTTTTCCCAACGCTGTCAGGTCCTGTTTGAATTAGAGCTGCGCTTTTCCTTGCTACTGTCTATCATCTCCCTCAGTTCAAAGATAGCCTAGCTGCAGGTCTTTGTCAAAAGCCCAGTTGGACATCTTTTATGTTGGAGATGTAGGATTTCTTAGGATTACTTTGATTATTTATTTATTCCACTTCTCTTGTGTGATAGTGCCAATATTTTACACGAAACTCCTCAGCTCGCTCAGAATTTCATGTGGAGCTTTATTGTACAGCTTTTGCCTTTGAAATGAATTTTTAAAACTGCAGCATTTTTGAAGTTACTCTTCTTCTCTCCCTCTTCTGTCCCGCAGCCCCACACCACATATTCCCAACCTTCCACACACCCATCCCAATAGACGTTCGCCACCATGAAGGGAGGTATCATTACGAGCCCCACACCTTGCATGCTCTGCACGGGTAAGTCACAGGGCAGCTGTTCTGCACTTCAGCCATGGGGTTGTGGATCTCTTGCTGTCTGAGACCAGGGTTACTTGAAGTAAAAAAAAAATGAGTCCACCTATGACAGCAGTTGCCTGCACTTATGATGAAAGCAGTTTTGTTTGCTTCAAAGCCAGGGTGTCTGTGGTGAGGATTTTGCTTTCACATCCTTCAAGCAAAGCAATACTGTCAGCCACTGGATGGACTGGATTCCATTTTGATTCTGCTCATCAGCCAATCTGAGAACAAGAGGCAGCCAGACAAATTATGTGATTTATACAAACTCGGTGTGTGTGTGTGTGTGTGTGTGTGTGTGTGTTATAGGGCGCCCAGTGGTTACAGGTTAGGGTGGACCTAGGTGTAAGGTACAGGCTGGGTCCTGCTCTCTCTGAGACATGCAAGGCTGAGGAACGTCAGCAGATCAATTACATCTGGTCGGCATACAGTGCTGTGCTTGGAATGTACACACATATGTCGGCTACCCTGGTAAAGACAAGTGAAAACAATATATACGAGAAGAATGTTTAACATCTATTAAAAAGTTACGAGGTTTTTCCAACTTTGTGAGCAGTGTGCGGAGGAAATGGCAGTGGCCATCCTTTGGACGTTAGGGAGAATGACCGTGCATGTGATGTGGGCACTGATTTCCCTTCATTGTCAGCGTTGTTACTATGAATGTATGTATCTCATGGGTTAGCTGTAGAAAAGCCCTCATCTCCTCAGAAAGATGGAAGTTAGTTTAACAGAACTGGCCTCGATCACAGTTGCTCTACCTTAAAGTTGGAGGGGGGAAATAAATGGAGTTGTGGAAATTCTGCTGTTACATTTAAATTCAGAGATCTGATTTTGATGCATTCTGGGAACCCCACGGAAACAGGGCTATTCATCACAGACTGGAAAGCAAGGGAATAAAAAAAAAAACAATCCTCTCTGTTCTCGGCCACCTTGATTAATGTGATTTGATCTTGACAGTGGACCCCTAATTCATCAAGACCTTGATCTAGCCGTCTTCTCGTCTGCCTGCGCCAAATTCATCTAATTACACGAACATTGCACAGCAAATTAAGTGTGGTGTCGTTTGTCGTGAAATGAGCCACTTTATTATCCGCTCGTGGCGGAGTGTCAGAGGTCGTCCTCTTGATCGCCTAACATGACATCTCCACACCATCCCCTTTATCATTGTTTGCATATAGCCATAATGAGGGCCCTGGATATTTTGTCAAAGCTATCACAGAAATACAGGCAGTGAGGGACTTCCCTGTAACTGGCAGCAAGTTGGACCCTGCTGAGGTGACGATGAGCCCAAGGTCCAGTCTGGTACTCAGCATTGAAGTGAGTGGGTGGGAGCATCTTCCCAGCCCCGGTGTCCCACCGAAAGGCCAGTGAACAGACTGTGGTGGCAGAGCAGAAACATAGAAAACAGGGAAATATGGGATTTCACAACAGACTGCAGGGTGTTATTTGGTACCCATCCTTCAAATATGGCTTTTCACCACGTGGCAAAATTATAAAAAACAGTTGACAATAACAGTGTGCGACTAGGTAATTCACAGCTTTCTATTCCTGTGATAATTAATGTACAGCCACTAACAAATGTTATAACGTTTGGTAAAAGGACTCAAACCTTACCCAACCCTCTCAATTTCAGTTATTTTTGGTTTTTCTGGGGCAAGTTGATCAGAGTCAGTAGCCCAGGCAGAAGGAAGCACACCATCCCCTCTCACCCAGCTCACCTCTGAGAAAGGCTGTGTGCAAAGCAGCCTTAGGGTCACATGGGTGAGCTGCTCTCTTTGGGTCCATTAATCCCCAAAAATATAGCTTCTCTCTTTCATGCCCTATGACTAAAATCTGAACAAAACATCATACTTCAGAAGACATTAAATGGTGCTTGTCTTTCAAGTCCCTGTTACCAGCATTATTTCTATCTGAGACAGGTCTACTGAAAAGGTAATTGTTCACACCTATTGGAGTTCACCTTCCCTTCTGATAGAAAGGTATATACCCTTTCAGAAGACTTTCTACAAAATCTCCGCCAGCTTCAGATGAATGCTGCTGAACTGGGTGCCACAGAGGGGGTAATGGGAAGGTTTCTCATCTGCCAAAATTAATCTGATGAATGTAAAGCAGATTGCTGGGAGTAACAGGGTGTCAAACCCCTTGTGTACATATTGACCCCCCACTATTTTCCTGAGACAGTAAACTACTATCAAGGCCAAAGTTTACATCAGTGTCTAGGGTGGTGGTTGGAGCTGCTGTCTTGCAATATAAAAGTTCCTGGTTCAGTTCTCACTCATGCTGCTGTACCCTTCAGCAAAATATGTATTCTCAATTGTTTCTGTAAGTAAATCCTGGTATTTAAATGGGTACAGTCTTATCCTGTTATCCCGTTAACCTGTTGCTGAATGGATTTCCCATCATGTTATTCCCCTCCCCCCAAAAAGCCACCAATCTTGCCCCTCTCTCTCACGCTCCATGGGATGTGTGACTGCCTGTGCAATTCTATCCCATTATGGCACCACTCACACCTAACAATGATCTCCGATGCCTAACCCTCTGTTGTAGGCTAATGTCTTCTTGCCACCCACCTCCACACACTGCTGCTCATGTCATGTTCAGTCCACTGTCTGTAGCATTCAGTGCACTGCTAAGTCCAGTGCCTTAATGTACCAACCCAATGCAAGTCACCCTTGGTA
The DNA here is from genome assembly GCA_018136845.1 of Heterotis niloticus. NCBI lineage: Eukaryota > Metazoa > Chordata > Actinopteri > Osteoglossiformes > Osteoglossidae > Heterotis > Heterotis niloticus. Next base: position 1,658,530 of record CM030897.1, read on the forward strand.
AAGGCATCAGCTAAATTAATAATAATAATAATAATAATAATAATAATAATAATAATGTAAGGATTAATTGTTCATTATTAGAATGACCTATTAATCACACAAAGAGCTAAACAAGTGCCGTGACTCTTCAGGATGTCTTTGTTTTACTTGCACATTGTATGTAAAACACCTTCATAACTATGCATCACACCTGGGCTGCATTTACCAAAATATAAAATAAATGCAACAGTGCATACACATTATTTTCCAACGACTGACGTGTGTTTCTAGGTCACCTCTGTGTTCATTTGCAGGAGCATGCCTGGTCTGTATAGCTAAGCCCAGACTATCAAGTGTTGCTGAGCCCTGCATGAAACTCTGCTCAGAGTGGGGTTATGGGGAGGGGGCGGGGGGTAAACCTACATGCCAGAGAGGCAAATATAGACTCGTCCGCTGGCCTGGAAGCCATCCAGCCAGGAGACTGTTGTTCTTAACTCCCGGCTGAAACAAATCCCAGCTGTAGCCCCAAAACTTCCTACCTGGAAGCAGGCTGGGAATGGAGAGCAGGCAGGTAGAGGGGAGCTCCAGCATCCAGCCAGTATCTTTGGGCTGTTAACAGGACACATTTCTAAGGCAGTAGCCCAGCTTGTGCTTCTGTAGGGGGGAAAAAAAAAACGTGTTGTCAAATTCCTCCTCACCTGCCTTGGACACTTTAAAAATCATTATAGCTCAAAATTCTGGTTATGTTCTACCTCCCTTATCTAAGCAGCATGGAATATGTTGCATTCTATGCAGACCAAGGCAGCAGAAGGTGAATTTATAGGTGTTATGCAACAGCATGAATGATGGCAGAGTGTTCTTTTGTTTTCATAGAGATGAGGCAGCCATGTTTGTATGACTGAAGCTCACTCTCCGAGTTTCTATTGGTGATCTATAAAATGCAGTTCAAGTAATATCTTGTCAACAGAGGGCCAAGGCCTCAATTACAGTACCTGTCAAAGAGGCCTCAGACGTGCCCTGCAGTAAATTATGTCTGAGTGCTTTTAACTTTAAAGGTGGTATTTTCCTATCTGTCTTTTAGTGATTTTACTCTGCTTGTTTCTATCCTTTTAAACAAACAGGAGCCCAGCTAAAGAAGAAAAGCATAGTGGAAGAATTTTTATAACATCTAATCTAATTGATGTCCACTTTTCTGTACCGCATATTACACTGAGAAGTGAAAACAGATCCTTTTTCATTCTGTTACTGTCTTTGTACAGAGCTCTCTTACTCAGGAACCATGCTCATCTGATATCTTAATATGTAATATATAATAAAAACACATGCACTGAGTCTGACTTAATTAAGGTGCGCCATGTTACACTTTATATGTGGCATAAGCTGTGTTTGTTCTTGTCTCAGTTTAAAATACTATAAACATAGCCCTCAAGCATATTCTATAAAATACACAAACATTACAACAGCCCAGTGTGAGCCCAATTCATGCTGCTTTTACACATTCTGCTGCTCATTCATGGTGCATTAGCTCTGTCAAGTCTGTCAGATACTTGCATTTTTGGGAGCAATGAATGCCATTCATGAACTCAACACAAAAATGGAACCAAGGAGGCCTCATTTGTAGAAGGACTACCGAGAGCAAAGAGGTGATGCTTTTGGGATCTCATGGACACTGTGTCCAACATGGCAAAAGGGTCTTCCCTCAGCAGATGCTAATTTGAGCTGTAATAATGGAAACCATTCCTGGGGTATAGTCTTTAAAACTGCACTTTCACATTATTTATTTAGGGCCACTGGGTTTAAGTAGTCTCTGGGAGGGGGATTTTGTTTCTGAAAGCATTCTGAGTACTGTACTGTACATCTGCTGGCAGAACACAGAAATATTTATGCAATTAATATTTAAAACATAGTTCTTTGAGTCTTCATCATACATTAAGCAGCATATGATCTTAGAGTGTCTCTGAAATGCAGTCGTTTAGGTGGGCACGTTATCAAACCACACTTGTATTTTTCCAAGTTCCCTCAGCCTTTCATAGGGTTTTTGACAAGCTCTTTACCGCAATAATCCTACATTCCATTTGTTTTCACAGTGGGAGTCAAAACTTCATATGAAGAGCAGATGCTATAATAAACTATAAAGCTTCAAAAAGAAAAAAAAAGAAGGGAATCTCAACTGCTTGTTAGAAAATGCCAAAGTTGTAATAAAACCTTGACTGTCATACCATGACATGTTTTAAGGCATCAGATCCTTTCTTTTGCAGCTAGATCATTTTTTGCCCATTCAACGAAGACAAAAATAATTATAATTCTAACCTGGATGACCTGGTCCTGTATGAGCAGTCAGTGGAGGCTCCCTGGATGAGTGTGATTGTCAGCTCAGCCCTTGAGGGGATATTTGCTCCTGGATCCTACCACTGCCACCGCAGCAGCCCTCAAGTGGAAGCAGTCTGGATAGGCGGATGTGGGAGATGAAAGGCCCTGTGGCCAGAGGGGAGAGAGCAAACCCAACCAAACCATCATTTCACCATAAATTATTCACACAGACAAGAGCATGCTGTTGCCACTTTGGGGCAAAATCAGGGCAATATTCAATTCAAATAGTAGCCTTCAGGGTGTATGTGCAACAGATTCAGTCCTACAAGGGAAGGCTAGTGTGTTGTGTGTGGATGGAATGTCTGTTTCTTCTTAGTTTATGAACAGAGACCTATTTATTGGCATCCATTTGCAAGGCTGATGGCAGAATTTTGGCACTGGAACAGGGCTGGTAGTCTGCAGGCATCTATTGGAAACTTACTGAGGCTTACTTGGGTGAAGGATGCATGATCCCTAGGCAGCCTCTTAGTGAATGCAAGACAGAGGTCACTCAGAACCTAGCTGAGGCATTCTGGATTTCAGATCCAATAGTTACTGCAGCCCGAGTCAACTCCACCTGTTAGTACATCTCAGTGATTTAAGACATCCAACAGACATAGCCTACAAATGCAGTAAAGGCTCTTGAACTCCTTCCTGTCACACAGTCTACTGCTTCTAGCGACTTTCAAGCACAATTCCCTACAGCACTGAAAGGAAATGACAAACTGAGAGCTCTGAAGAACATTCACGCATTGTTGCCTCACAGTTCTAAAGAAATGTGAAAACTGCTACAAGAGGGTAGAAGAGAGAACACTTTTGTAGCCACTTGCAGCTGAGGATTTACCATATAATGGTACGCACTTCCCACCAGTGCATGGTACTGGGAGACTGTGTAGCTCAGGTGTCCCACTGGGCTGTCTTTGTACAGGGCAGAACAGTGCCTGTGCACAGGGGCCTCTGTGGCTTCCTTCCCAAAAGTTCGACAGGAAGATATTCGTGCAACAATGAGGCGGCCGACTGCGTAGACAAGCTTAAAGACTCCCAGTGAGGAATTCCCATGGAATTTCATGTTTTTTATTTGAAAAATAAAAATATCACACTACTACGTTATGCTGTCTGCAACTCATAAATGTCATTGTGAGTCACAGACCACAGCTCCAAAAAAAAAAAAACAGAGCAAGATTCATTACAAGTTATTTTTTCACTCCTCTGGAAATTCAAGAAGAATTAAGTTTGAGGAAATGCGAATGGCCTGCTTTGTGTAACAGCACTGAGCGGCGCCGATGTCACAAAAGCCGAGGGAGTCTGGTGCTCGGGGAAGGAGTCTGGCATGATTTCCACGCCTTTACTGTACATTTCTGTACAGCAGTCTGTCAGAGCCCAGAGCCCAGCCTGGGGCCCAAAGCAAGACAGTGCTTATGATTCCCACCCCAGGACTCTGTTCCTCCCAGGTTGCAGGATCTGTCTGGCTGAAGACCACTCCCTGTTGCCCCTGTCATCCACATGCTGAGACAGTCTTTCTGAGCGTATGTTAGGCCAGGCAGTACACACCTTCAAAGGAGCCTGGAAAGGGGCCATTCACCCTGCTCTCTTCCCCAACATGTTCTCCTCAGAAGCAAGAGGCATCCAACATGCTGTGCACTCTTTAGGAGGTTTCAGACATACCGTACTTCACAGGCTGGGTTTTTGTAGAAAGCAAGCCAATTACCTGCCAAAAGGAAGTACAGCGCATTTCATGCCCGACAAACAGCCCTTGGGAATTTTGTTGGATTTCATTACAGAGCGAGTATCTTGTTCATCAAGCTGGGGGTGGTCAAAGCAAGTCAGCAAAGGCAACTTCCACCTCCCGGACATGTAATCTAATTACAGTGGCCCCGTGCTGGGTGGCACCTCCATGGGAAGCAGACCAACCCAAACTGCTCTGCTCCTTGACCATGCCTCTGTATTGCTTTCAAACTAAACCAGGTTGCAAGAACAACAGGGCCAAGAAAAGTCTCGCGTGAGACAATGACATTTGCAAAAAAACAAAAAAAAAAACAAAGCGCGTCTGTATGAGAAACCACAGACGATCAGATTTAGCTTCCTCCCCAGCTAATATTTACCTCTCAAAGCAGAGTATGACTCCATGATAAACACATGGGTTGGTCAGAGGTGCAAACTGACACCCACTGCCATTCCGCAGTAAAGGGGTGACATCATGCAAACCATGGATTGACATGTTTTAAAACAAATTCTATGCGTACTAAAATGTATGCTAGATCATAAGAAACAGCCTCACATGTTTCCTACTATAATCAAAACCTGTTTTCTTGCCTCAAACAAAAATTGTATAATTAAGTGCAAAACTTGATACCTGCTGCACATACTGTAGTCAGCATACAGATGGTAACTGCAAATTAATGATTATTAAATTAATGATAACTAACGGGAGCAGTGAATAGCAGTATTTGACAAATTTTATTATGTACCTATTAATAACACTAGTGTAGAGTAAGAAAAAGTTCATTCAGATGTCTGTTACACACAGAGGTTGTTTTCATTGTTTTTCCGCATATTAAAAACCAAAACACAGAAGCAATAGTACCTTGCATAGATGCCAATATTAAAAAGCATTTCGGCTTGAGTGTAAGAAATGAATGAACTAGTGCGATCTAGTAGAAATCAAGACAAAGTCCCAACGATGAACACAAACTGAAAGTTTGAGAATTCAGCTACACTTTTTCCATCACTACTGGTTTCACATTTTAGGTTTAACATTTTAGGCTATGACCAAATGTTCTCTCTTTCAATCTCAAAATTCTCTCTCTTCTGGAAAAGTGCAGTTTCTTTAAAGAGTCACTAACTGGTGCCATCAACTGTTCCCAAGTGTCAATAAATCAATAAAGCAGTTTGATTAGTGGGGCTGTGACTAGGGCAGCATCAATTTGCTTTGTTTACTTCCCTTGCACAGTCTACACGCACGCACGCACGCACGCAAGCACAAAACATTATGTTGTGCAGTACAGACAAGAAAGCATCACACAGCACAGACATACAGTAGTAATGATGATGTAAAGTTGTATCTCTTTCTCTCTCCCTCCCTCAGACCTCCAGCGCTGACAGGAAGCCCAGTCATCTCTGACATATCCCTCATCCGCCTGTCACCCCATGCCTCAGGGACAGGGGAGTCTCCTTTCAACCCTTCACATCCCTATGTGAGCCCCCACATGGAGCACTATCTGCGCTCTGTCCACGGCAGCCCCAGCCTCTCCATGATCTCTGCAGCCCGAGGAATGAGCCCAGCTGATTGTGAGGAGGCCGCCAGCACTTGGGGTGTGGAAGGGGTGGACATGTGGTGTGGGGCATCCTCATTGTGTGCATTAATGTTTTTATAGAACATCATAAAAACACTCTTGATCAACCAGCAGTCTGCGACCATAAGAAGTATAACCTGATGTGCAACATTGACAGTGCATACATTTTTTGAAGGAAAAAAAAAGTTGTTGCTTGAAAGTGTCTCTGGAAGTAACATCTACTTGCATTAAAGCCTATTAATTATTATTATTATTGACAAAAATATGTTTAATTCTAATCTTTATAATCTTAATAAAGAGGACAGTAGCAACAAGTGAATAAACAAATATTCCTTTTTTTGCCCATACTGAAAATGTTCTCCTTAGTGGGCAAAGGCATCTCATGGCAGCAGACAAACTTGTGGTTGAGATCAGACCAACTTGGACTACCCAGCCCAGCAGTTCGTTTTCATCGAGTGGCCTTACCAACCCTGCCCCAGAGTACTTAATTAGCCTCCTGCAGATACAGCAACTGCAAGACTTTGAACTTGTCTGAGTTTCAGAGTTTGGGCAGTGAGGGTGGGGTTGCGGAGCCTGCTATTGGAAACTAATAAAGAAAAACAGACCCAACCAAATTCCCCAGATTTGCTTAGATGTGCTGACAGCTCCTTCTTCCGAGAACAATTACAACAGGTTGAGGCGAGGATCAGAACAGGAAATAAATCACATTTTGAAGACTGTCAACAGTCATGTTTTTGCACACTTTTAAAGCTAAATAAGCAGTGAAGAGCAGCTCTCTCCATCAATAAGGCAGAGTACAGGAGAAATACAGGATAAGGTGAAAAAACAGGAAGCTACCTGAGTTTTTGAGGGAATCCAAATCAGAAGAGGTGGCAGATAGAATGCTAACCTAGAAAGACTAGTTAGCTCCTCTGAGCTGTGATACTCAGACTGCAAACAGCTCTGGCTGGGGTAAGTCAACCAGTTTTATATGATACATCATTTCAGAAAACAGCAGTTATAAGTGGTGTATTAACCTAAGCAACGGTGTAAATGTTCTTTGCATTATTTTTTAAATAGTTAGATATGAACATGAATACCTTTACAGTGTATGACTCATACTAAATATTTATCTTTTTGTGTAAAATTTGCTGACTAAGCAGCCATTTTCACTGGGCCCGTGCTGGAGTCTGTCTACTGCTTACGGAGTTCATACGACACAGTGATGCAACCCAGGGAGCACAGGCTGTACATTCTGCGTCTGTTATCACAAGGACATGACTGCATTGCCATCCTTTTTTACGGCTCTAGTACCTCACTGGCCCTGAGAGGCTGCATTGCCATGACTCCTGAAGTGACTTTCTAAAGGATATCACGTCACCCTTGATCCCTTCCTCCTCAAAACAGACAGGATTTTCCCCCACCCACTACTAAATCAGCTGCCCTGGGTGTTGACTGCAAGACAGACAACCTTATTGCTCCTGATACTTTAGGGGTGTTTTACCGGCTGCACATGTTAGCCTGTCACACTGTCATACTCCTGTAAGGACAGGGGGCTCCTGGCTACTGAAGCATCTGTCGCTTTGCCATGTGTACAAGTCTGAAACGGTGAAACACACAACTATGATGTTACTGGCATATGCACTGTCTCTCACTTTCGTCTCTGTTCTTCTATTCCAGTGACACATGAGCACCTGAAGGAGCGCAGTCTCTTCAGCTTGCCCCCGCCCCCACCAGGGGGCAACCCAGCTGAGTATTACCACTTGATGGCCAGTCACCGCAGCCCCTATGGGGATTTGCTCCTGCAGACTGGGGCTGCTGCAGCCGCTCACCTGCCCGACTACATCAGCCCAGTAGATGGTGAGTGACAGACAATGGAAAAGTTTTCATCAACCGCTCATCCAATTAGGGTCTCTGTCCCGCAATGCTTTAGTGGCATCGCATTGCAGTTACATACTGAATGCTTACACACACACACACACACACACACACACACACACACACACACACACACACACACACACACACACACACCACGAAGCATTGTCTTTTGAATGTGGGAGGAAACTACACACATTTGGACAAGACTGTAACTCAAATTGAGGCCTGACACAACTCCAGAGCTGTCCTACATGCAGAGACAACTGATGAAACTCTACACACATTCAGCAGAATACCTGTCTTTTCCTTCCGAGTGGATGACTTGCAGGTGTTCTTTTTCAGATGGTCATTCTTCTTTGGCCCACTCTTTTATTCTAATATTGAGGTATGAAGGAATGACCTGAAAGAGAAAGATAGAATTTCAACAGCAAACAAAACGTAAAGATGTTTAATACATTTTTTCCATTTGAAAGAACTTCAAAAAAGAGAGCGCATTTAAGTATATACAATACTTCAGATCTTCACCAAGACTTTCCATAAACAAGAATAGGATGGATCAACCAGGCAGGACATTTATGAGGTGATTGTCCTTTCGCAGGAAGCATTGGGTTGGAGGTCTGTTTACTGTAATGAATGACTGCTTTCATCCTTAACATACTCTGCCACCTTAAAAGGGTAGACCTGTCCAGATGAGAGACAGATTCTTGCCAGGATAATGCTGCCACCAGGACCTCAGGTTGCAGCCTAATCCATCAAAGAGCTTGCTTTAAAGAAAACTTGCCCCCTGAAAATCCACACTGTAAAGACGAATGTTTAACAGCAAAATTGCAGCACTGATGCAGTTTCTCTGTCCATTTGAATATAAATTTCTTAATCTATGGTCACATTACAGCAGTTTGTAATGTGTGGTTCAAATGCATACGATCTGTTATTCTACCCACAACAGGTCTTCGTTCTTCAGCTTCATGCTTTCTGTTTGTCATTGGAGTATTAATCCTCCCAGTGCTCAGGGAGGCTGGCTCATCAGGACACGTCCAACTCCAAACACCCTGAAGGTTGTACAGGGTGGCAGTGGGGCTGGAGAATGAGGCTGGGGTTTGGTAGTTGATGGGGTAGGGGGCTCAACAGTCCCTGGTTTCAGAATTGCAGACCGCCATACTGCGGTTGGAAAAACACACAGCACTTGCCCATGGCTGTTTACCAAGGCAGCCCCCGTGTTGTTTGCTTAAACACCCACAGACTGCAGCCCGCCCTGCACCATCTCGCCTCGCTCCTGGTCTGTTGTTTTGTTTTCCCTCTCAGCGGGTTCAACGCCTCTTGGCTCCAGGCCATCCCTAGGCGAGGGGCAGTGGGGCCACGGGCCGAATCGGACCTGCACACAGACACGGTATTGACAGAGCCCAGCCTGGCCTGGCTAATTACTTCAAGGGAAACTCCTCAATGAAGGGTTTCATTTTTGTTGAGAGGAATAGTAAATATGCATCACCAGCTACATTTCTTTGGCATAGAGCACTGATAAATTTATGTGCGCATTTAATATCAATTTATGCACTAATAAATTCTGTAGACCCACCACAAGTCTTCAATGAACCCCTCTCATTCGTATTAGTCAGCAGACATAGCAGTGAGGCTGACAGAAAACAGTGGTCACTTGTAGAATAGAAGCACATTAAGCCCATCCTCACCATCATTATGTCTAACCTTTAGAAGGAAGGCTCGTACTACCACATCTACATAGCAAAATTTGAGATAAATACTCACACAGAATACTTCAAATATTGGCCAAAGAATTTCTTACTAAGAGGGGAATTCAGTGTTCTGTCCCCATTATAATGGTATTGTGCGTTATAACATTGGCAAAATAATAGGATAAATAACTGCCAGCTGAAACCAACACGTCGTCTATTACTGCACAACCTTGGCTTGAGAGCTTTCCAGGGTTATTCTCCCATCCTTTCCACAGAGAGCATAATTATTCCGAGTGAAATACCACAACAACACACTGCCTGTGGCTGAGGTAGTGGAGGCAGCTGTTGCCTTGGCCAGGTTTCCTATGGCCTGCCAGGCCCTCTGTGCTGAATTACTGTAGCCCTTCTTCCATCCAACATATCCGCACTTTCCCCATGACATGGGTGTCAGACACAAAACAATCGCACAGGGCTGTTAAAACGCAAACATGCACAGACAAACAATGAAAAGCCTGGCAGACACAATCTCACTGCGCTCAAATGGTTTAGCACCATGCAAAGGGGTGTGTTTGTGGGCTGTCAGTGGCAGCTGTGTGTCACAGGTCAGAGCAGTAGGGTTTGTGCTCAAGTACTGAACACCAGACACAGTGTGAATGTTCAATAAATGCAGAAGCAACTAATCATATGTGCAACACATTTTTAATACATTTTAAATAAATTGGGCATCTGTGCCATATTTTGACAGGACTGTGCTTGGGCACTTAAGAGAACAAGTGGGCTGTTTAAGGACAGTAGTCATAAAGTGGTTATTTGGAATAATAAGTACATAAAATCATTACTAATGACCAGTTCATTTTAAAGTGCATAGCTAAACATGCCACACAACCCAGGCACAACTTTGACAATGTGTCATCCACACAACACAAGATTCACAAAAGTCTTTTCACAGTTCTTTTCCTTCCCACCCATCACACCAGACTGGAGAACATAACCTTGTCTCACACAATGAGCAGCTTTGGCGAACAGAAGGAAGAGGAAGTGAAGCAAAATAATCTGCATCTGGAAAGCAGTGGAAAAAACATCCATGCTCCCTAAACAATAGCCACAGTTTGGGAAAACCTCTCATCCAGAGCATGGCTGTTTGGTAACAGGAATTCACCTTTGCATCTTAAGGCGCGCATGCACGCGCGCGCACACACACACACAAATTATGCAACGAGGATTCAGTGCAGATTTAGGACACTTTTTTTGCTGTGTTGTTAGCTGCTTGCACCTGAGAAAGTAAATGCCTTTGTGGTATCTGCACTGTGCTGGAAAGCCACTTGGCCAGGACGGAATGCCCCCTCCCTGTACGGAGATACTGGGTCTGGCCTTCTAAGGTGGACCTACATTTGAACATGAAAGAGAACCCCTACATGGACCCTAATCTGGGAGCAATAAGAAGAAACTTGTACTTGCAAACAGACGCTGCAAAAATCTGCCAGTTGGTCTGTGCTGTCATGATATGTGTGTCTGACTGTTGGCCCCAAGGAGATGCATACATTGCAGGTGAACTTCCACTGTAATGGTAACTGATGAGGACAACTCTTCATAATTCAGCTTGGGAAACAGTCTGGGTAAGCAAGAGCTTTTCTGTCAGTTTTATTTTTTGCAGTACTCAACCAACTGGAGCAGTGTGGTCAGTGGGTACAGTAATTAGAGATTTAGTAAGTGGGCATCCAAACATGTAATTTCAAGACTAGCGCTCCCTCATCCACAAAGCCAGAGAGGAATAGACAGTGCTTTTGTCGCTTTCCGAGGGGCTTTCCCTGCATGCTCCAAATCTTTCTCTCATACTCATTTCCACAGGTATATTTTAATGCTCTCTTTTACACTAAGCGTATACGGTAACATCTTCCCTCCCAAAAAAGCTCTGGTCTTAGGCTAGAGAACCCTCTGATTGAATAGTGGTCAGCAAAATAAATCACCTATGTGCATGGTGGGTTGGTGTTAGAAGGGGGGACACTAAAGCAAGCACAAGACTGGGCTTCTACATGTCCCCATTTATCAAGGGAAGTGGCACATTTAATAATCATCTCCCCAGAGATGTGCAGCAGTAACAGAGATGAATAAGACTGCTACTCCTAAAAACCTCATCCCTGTCACTGAACAAAAGAGTTGTTTGCGCTACGTGAGTTTGAGTTGAAACCCTCTTCAGCATCTTCAACAGCTCTACAAACTACAGTACCACCTTTTCATTAGCTACATTATTTTGCTTGTGTAGAGGCATCATTTCTATCCGTCTGCTCTTGCCGGGCCGGTATTTTATAGTTGTGCTGCAGCTCTCCTCCTTCCAGTGCATTTGGCTACAGTCTCCCAGCTTATCACAACACGATCCCACCATATTGTGGTCCCGGCTCCCTCCGAACCACCAGAGCTGCTGCTGAAGTGTGCTGAGCCTCCTACTGCTGTCTGACAGTCAGCTGTCTTTGAGGGGTAGCTTTGCAAGCTGCAACCCAACAGAGGCCACGGAAGGCCTGAGCCCTAAAGCAATGGCTGTTTCCTTCATCCTCCGTCCAGGCATTCTGCTTACGGCAGTGCCAGCCAGACAGCTGCACACACTTTTTATAAACACACCTCCAGCTATAATATATTTCTCTCTTTTGTTCACATCATAAAACTGTGCATACAAAACTGGCCTTCTATAAAGGCTGCCACTCAAGCATTACCAAGAAAACAAGTTCAGATCAAAAACAGTAAAGCAGTAAAGCTCAATATGGTGATTCATAAAATATGTTACTTTGGAACAATCAAAGAAAAATACTGTTTTAAAAATAGCAAAGATGTATTTAAAAATGTAATTCTTTGCTTGAAAATGAGCAAAAAAGAAAAATTGGCCCACCAAGAACAGACTACCTTTTGATTGAAATCAATTCTGTAAATTACCTCCATTTAACATTCTGAAATGTAGCGGCCACAGAGAGATACTTATCTTAGTAATTGCTGTAAATTATTGGGAACAATTAATTGTCCATTGGAAGATCTGAATCTGAATAAGGACTAAGTATGTGAAAGATTGTGGAGATAAAGCAATGCACTGCAAAGTCCCCTGCTAACCAATTTTGGCCACAACAACATTCAGCAACTATTGTTCTTTGTAGCACAGATGCGAGATCAAGACTTGTTGTCACAACAAATTCAAGACTGGCGTATGTACAGTATTCTCAAAATGTCTCTAATCCGTCGTTTTCAGTGTATCCTAAAACACGTGTGAGAAAAAGATTCAAAGAGACACACTGCTTATAGAGAGATATTTGATTATGGATTTGTTATGATGACAGTGCTGAAATCCTATAATTCCACACTCTGGACTGATGGCTGCTGAATGTATTGTATAATGTATTCTGTACTGTAAGTATATAAACAGTTTTTCTCTCCTTGGCTTAAGTAAAACAAATGTTATGAATCCAGTGAATAAACTTAAGAATAAAAGAAAATATTGAAAAATACATTTAATCTAAATCATCTGTAGATGAATTCTGACTGACTACTGTACAAATACACAAGTGTCTGTGCCTTCTATTAATTATTCTAAAGACCTTTAGCATGTCCCGATGATGCTTTCACTGCAGCATTCACACAGGACACCCGGGAGACGAGCTCTTCTGTTTCCTCACATTCTGTACAACTGTTACAGTATTAGCCGGAAATCAATCTTGGCCACTTATTGATAGTGGCGCGCTGTTTCCACGGGGCTTCTATGTCAGCGGGAGGCTGCATGAGCATCAATCACACAGTCCCAACCGGAGCTTTCCACCTGAGCTCTGGAACCCAGAAATAGCAGTGTGTAGAATAGGACAGGATAAGGGAGCTAGCAATGACTTGCTGTATTTAAGCTTCAAGGCAATCATCCCAGAGTTGTAAACATTAATAATCCCAGCTCTGTTTATAAAGCAAGCATCTTTCAGGTGATGGGCTGAGATCATACAGTGAAAGAACCAACCTTCTTTTTTGCTATCAGACAGTGGTGCACGGTGCCAACTTATTTACTGTCCTTCTATGCAGTGGTTGGGACAGGGGTTGTCCATTTTGACTACACCCTTTTTTGTGCATCTGGGTCATTCCGCCAGATGTTTGGATGGAAACAAATTATGGTCTGGGTGGTGTTAATGGCTGAGAGTACTCACGAAACCTTTGTTTACCTTGTGTGCCCTACAGTTTCCCGATTCCCCAGCCCCAGGCTGACCCCCAGGCTAAGCCGCAAGCGTGCCCTCTCCATTTCACCCTTGTCGGATGCCAGCATCGACCTGCAGACCATGATCCGCACCTCACCAAATTCCTTGGTGGCATACATCAACAACTCACGCAGCAGCTCTGCAGCAAGCAGCTCATATGGTCACCTCTCTGTCGGGGGCATTAGGTACATCATCTTGGAGAGTAGATATGGACCGAAAAGACCATCAACATTTATTACTTTCCTCCACATTAGTTCATTACCTTATCTGTGGTTATACTAGCGATCTGTCATACATCATTTGAGAGGAGTCCGTTCTTCCAGTGCCACCAAGTACTATTCTTTATGTTTCTGGTTAAAGCACTTAGTATCTTATTAATATTTCTTTAAAAAAGCATCAGGGAAAAGTAAACAAGCAGTCAAGTAAATGACCTGATTATTATAACTTTCCTCCAGCCCTTCCTTCCCATTCCCGCATGCCATCAACCCTGTGGCCTACCAACAGATCCTCTCCCAGCAGAGGGGTCTGAGTGCCTTTGGCCACACCCCGCCCCTCCTGCAGCCATCACCCACCTTCTCTTCACGACAGCATGCTCTGGGCCTCTCCTGCCTGCCCACTGCCACCAACAGCAGTGAGTCCAGTAAGGTGAGGCCTGAACCCTGCCACTGTGGCCTTCTGCTGTGGGAAAGTATGCTAAACTGTACTGTGCAAATAGCATAAAAACCCTAATTTGTACAGGGCCTTGCATTGTCCGATTTTCCGTGGTTTTTTTGTGGTATCCTGAGCATGAATCCCCACCTTACTTGTTTGCATAAGACAGAAACAGTTCCCATTCTTTATGCAGAACATCTAACCACTATTGGGGTTCCTGCCATTTTCTGTCCACAGTCTGTCTTGAGCTGGCTTTTTTTAAGATAAACCCCCAAACATAAAGAACTGAGTTGAGAACTTGTCCCACCTCACTCCCAGAGCCTGCCTCATACAAACACTACCACCGTCTAATACCAGCTTCAGACCACATGAAACAGACATACATAAAAGTTAACACATTTGTACAGACTGCACCAAACGGTCAGCAGCATACGTCCCTACTGGGTGGCTTTTTGTCTTTCCCTATCAGGAGATCTGTGAAAATCTCAGCTAGGAATATCAAAGACAGTGAAGGTGACGTGTTGAAGATGTATCAGCAAACGGGAACCTGCTTTAACTACTCATCTAGCACTCTCTAATCTGGTTCTAGAACACCAGCAGCGATTCTGCCGTTACCAGCACTGTCAATCCAATGACGACCAAGAGGTCAAAGGTGAAGATGGAGGTTGAAGGTCCTCAGCCACCCTCCCCCAGCTCTCAGGTAAAACAGCTTTGATAAGAGTTCCAGCTAGGCAGGTATCATCTCTCACAGGTGTTGGAGAGAGCCACATTAGATTGCACCGTGTTAATCTTTCAGTACTCCTTAATACACAGATTTAGGCACTGTATCTTCAAGCTGTGCTGTGTGTGAAATATTTGTCATTTGAAAAACAGATGTTATATACCTAAAATGTCAGGATATTACAAAATTAAATTGGAAAACAGTGAATTAAAGAATACATATTATACATTCAGTGAAGGTGAATACTTCTGTATATTCCTGCATTTTCTGTAAGAATGTATTATTAACTTGTACCTGTGTACGTGTATTTTTTTGTTTTTTTAATTTTTCCACCAATTGCATTTGATACAAAGAGTTGCAACACAAACAAGCTAAATATGTATGGTTTAAGGGTGTAAAAAAGTTTTTCAAACCGGTACTGTGAGAAAGAGATAACTACCAAATCCTAAATTACACAATGTATACTATACTATACAATGTATGTAAATGTGAACAAAAACAGCTTCCTTTTTTGTAGTCCTGCTATTTGGAATAGTTTGGTCTCATGGCAGAAGGTTTTTTCTCCTCCAAGCATCCTGTTATCCACGAAGCATGTTTTTTTTTTCTCCCTGAAATGCCGTTTGGTGATCAATGGAGCAACATGCAACCCATGGGAGTTGCCTGGTCCCCAGGCCCCCTTTCCTGCAGACTGAAAGAAAAACTCCTGGTGATGAGAGCTTTGCCGCCATTCGTTTTTCCCGTTCTTTTCCTCTGCGACCACTGTACTGTAAACTGTACCGGAGCGCTTTATTTTAATGAAATATGGGGCTGGCTGTTATTGTCATGTGGCTCCCCCATCTTCTCATCCCCTCCCCCACCTTTTTTTTTTTTTTTGACAAATTCACAGCTCCTTTCTGTGAGCCAGACACAGGCTTGGGGCGGTGATGCATGGGGCGGCGGTGAGCGTTGTCGCCCTGGGGCCGGCAAAATTGATGAAGACAGTGCTTGGGGTACAGATGAACATGCTGCCGTCAGCAGGCCGGGCACCACAGGGGCTGGCGGTGGTGCGGCTCTAGGACCGAGAGACAAGCTGCGTGTCAGTGCTGCCACCAGCACCAGCCTACTGTGCGAGGACGAGGATTTCACACTGTACAAGAAACCCATGTTACCTGTCAAAATGACCCAAAGTAGACTCAAGGCCTTTGCAGCTTTAGTGCAAAGCAATAATAAAACATTCAATCTAGCCAAAGCTATCCAGCACTGCCTAGCTCAGACAACTGCCCTGTGAGCCCCAGTCACAAATCAGCCCTCTCTGTCTTAAGTATTAATCACATCATAAATATGTCCAGATCTTAACTGAAACCTCTCACTCTGCCAGGACCAGCTGAGCGGCCTCCTGGACCTGAAGGAGGACCTGGACAAGGATGAGTGCAGACAAGAGCCGGAGACTGTGTATGAGACCAACTGCCACTGGGAGGGATGCTCTAAAGAGTATGACACACAGGAGCAGCTGGTGCATGTAAGTAACAGCTGCAGACCTGTTTGAAGGCTTAAGAGGAGGAGTGGGGGCTAAAAATCACCAGAGCCTTGAGGCATCACTACTATCAGGCTGAGGTGTAGCCAGGGCTCACCTTAAACAGTAACAGATAAAATATGTTCATTTTCCAAGTTTGCTCCAACACGAATAACTCCTTGGCATTTACTGGCCTTCTTTTGCACAGAATAAACAATCTCAGTATACATGTTGCTCTTGCCAACCTGGCAGTTTGTATTTTCTGGTAATCACAACTGCAATTAGAAACTTAATTTATTGGTGCTGAGTTCTTGGATGACAATTTTGCACACTGTTGCACAGACAGAATGATCTCTTATTTTAAGGCGTTTCACAGTGAACTTCCTGCTGTTGACGCATCTCAGTTAAAGAGACAAAGAATACTTGCAGTTGAGCAGGAGCTTTGGCAGCACAGCTGCACCAGCACCAACCTCTGATCTTTGTACTAACCCATGACCTTTGCATCTACGAGCATCATGACCTTTAAACCCTGAGGCCCAGCGTAAATCTTTTGTCATTCCAGGGGGCTCTAAACTCCCTCCAGCACCTCAGTTTTATTTGCTAAAGCAGTGTGATTTAATGGGACCAGGCCCTGCATTCTCAGTGTGTGAGCACATAGACAGGCCCAAGATCTCACACCGTCCTTGAGCTCAGATCAATGTTTTAGTCATCAAACCAGGATGGAGAGTAGCCATACGTGTGTATGTCCATACGTACTTATGTACATGAACCAGGGACATAACTTTCATCCAGATATTTAGGATGAGAACGGGCATGAATGTGTTAAAAACTGTAGCGCAACCATTCTACAGTGTGCATGAGTGAGGTGGTGTGCACATAAACTGTCACTCTGGAGAGGGATTAGGAAAATGTAATTAGAGTATATCAGTTAAAAATGTGTATCCTACTCCAACTTTACACACGGAAGGGACTAACGTTATCATAGTCAGCTGCATAATCATTTTGATGAAACACAAGATTATCACCTGAAGGTGTAACTTGAATGAAATTAAAAGTAAAAATACCTGGTTGAATTCATATGTCCTCTGGGCACAAACAACATCTAATCAAGCAGTAGACCCATTGGAAAGATTGTAATTTACACCTCCTGATGTCTGATGTGCAGAGGCTAGAGGGCCAGCCACCCCTCAGACCCCCCAAAAAATGGTTGGCGCATCTAGACGTGTGAGGACTTCAGCCCAAAGACCAGTGTCTCTAGCATTCCTGCCTGTCACTCAGGCAGAACAGAAAGGGAGGACTGGGGGTAGTGAGTAGTCAGTGTGGAGCCTGTACCCACCCCTACCATACCCCATCCCCCTCCTCAGTCTGTGTTCCCATTTTGTTTAAGTAATATTGTGGGTCTTTTGAAAAAACAAATAATAATAATGACAAGTTAACACATAATTATAGGTACAGATACGTGGTGAGGAACTGAGTAGTACAAGCTGAATATTACCATTTCCCAGCTACACACAGCATTCTGATTCAGCAGTGATGAACTGCCCACAGATGGAAATCATAAAAAACTCCGGATCTGCCAACCATGGGAGTGTATTGTGTGAGTACTTCTTGGATGCTCATTACAGGAAGAGACTCAGCTGCCTCCATGAAACGTGACCCCGTAAGCAGTCAGGGAAGTGAGCTTGACCCCTTCTGAGTCCACTGACCCATCACTGCTTTTCAAGGAGTGGACTAATTGAAGGGTCAAAGAAAATGGTAGCATTTGGATAACCCTACCACAATTAGCCATATAGAGGCCATGCAAATCCCACCACAGAAACACAAGCATAAAACAGTACTTTCACATTATATTGCCAGCTGAACTTCAGCTGCTCTGTCTGCAACCTCTGCAACACATCAAACTGGGATTTAGAATTTAAGTACTGACTTGTTTTTTCTCCCTTGCCATTTTTAAACACAATGGTCCGTTTCACACAAATTAGCCTGTTCCATGTGAAAATGAGCAATTCAAGTTGTAGCAGAAAGGAAAGAGCAAGGTATTTGGCAGATAATTGAATTGAGATCTGAGGTTGTTTTAAGCCACCTATATTGCAGATTAGGTCATTTTCATGAAAGCATAGGAATTTAACTGAACTTGTATCAAAGGACCAGCCTTCCACCTACTGAAGTCCACACCAAAAAAACATTACCATGAGATTCTTTCATTCCAGCGTGACAAATGTAAATATACTGGCAACTCTGATTGATGACATTACTTTTCATTCCATAGATGAATAGATTCTGTGTCAGAACCTGAAATTAGGAGTTTGTCTTCACAAGCCTCTATTAGCTCAACTTCTTGACAACTCCCTTGTCCCACAACAATGGCTTCTGTGCTCCCTTAACGCCACAGGGGACAGTCCGGAAAGGAACAGCAAGATTAATCAGAAGATGTACCGCTGCGCTCATTTTTGAAAGGGGCCAAACATTCCAGGACACGTTAACAGAATCCTGAGGCACTCTAAGAAAATGCATAATGGAAAAATGTCACAAGAATGCTGGCAGTAAATGCTCAATCTATGAGTTTTAACACTGCTCGTGTTCACCCATTACAGCACATCAACAATGAGCACATCCATGGGGAGAAGAAGGAGTTTGTGTGCCGCTGGGAGGAGTGCTCACGTGAACAGAAGCCCTTCAAGGCCCAGTACATGCTGGTGGTCCACATGCGTCGCCATACAGGCGAGAAGCCACACAAATGCACGGTGAGTGACGGACACATCACAGTGGGAAATTTGCACACAGATAATTAATGAATGACAAAACACTGAAACTCTCACATGCCCAAACACACATGCACAGAAGCTTTAAATTCAGCACCCTCTTAAACAGTAGCAAAAAATCCAACAGAGGACACAGTCAGTAATGCAGAGGGCCTGTTCACATGCATAGACAGATGTCCAGTTAAATACCCAAAAACTCTCCATTTATAATCTCTAGCAGCATAGAGGTATAGTAGGTATGACTGTTGCCCTCTAAGCTGGGTTATGGATTTTTGTGTGAACGCAGCTCTGTCTGTGCAGAGGCTGGATGTTCCTTCATGAGTTCCCCCCACAATGCAAAGAAGTAGGGAATGTCGGACCACTTTCCTTGCTTTCGATTACCTTGAAAATTAGTTCAATTTTTACAACGTGCTCTTCTCACCAGGGTGGCACAGAGTGCAAACAAACATTATAAAAAAAAGAAGGGAATATAGCACCATAGATCTAGTTCTAAGACAAGATATAGTTAACTATTTGGAAAAAAAACAAATAACTCCCAACTGAAACGCAAGGGGGAAAACAGACCTGTAGATGTTCTAGTACCAGTGCCTGCCCACCTCCCAAGGCAATTCTGTTGTGGTGATAGATGACCTGTGTAGACATGTTTATTATATAAGACAACTGTGTAGCTGTGAGTTATAATCCAAGGACATTCAAGTTATCCAAGCCTACAGTTATTGATTCGTTTGCCCAGTGGTTGGCAGTCAAGGACTCCCAACCACAGAACCCGGTGGTTGTTTTTGGTTAAGTGAGTGGTTGCCATAAGCTCACTTCTACTTGATGGGTCTTGCCCTTATCCTCACCCTACTATAATCTCTGAGGGAACTGTGGCTTACAAAAAGGAGCAGGTATCTGCAGAACCAGCCTTAGCAGTCAGTAGTATACTTACAAGTTAAGTGAAAGACAAGTGGAAAAAAATGTCGGAAAGACATACAACATAGTCATGGAATTAACAGAACCATCTGTATAGTAGACTATGCAAGCACTGCTTCCTGAATGTTATCTGTACCCAGAGCACAGTGCACACTATTGCAGTACTGTTTAGCAAATTTAGGTTTGTGGTTCTAAGCTTCAAAGCTCATGTATGAAGCCAATGTGTTATTTCTCAAAATGATAAACCGAAAAAAAAAAAAAAAAACTGCTGAGACCTCTCTAAGGTGTTTGACAGAAGAAGGGCAGAGAGTGTAATTAAAGTGAGAAAAGCTAACTGTGGGTTTTTATTAGGACCTATAGCTGGACAATCCCCTATGCATTCATTGAATCTCTTGCAGTTCTAACTGCAAGAGACTTTTTTGAAGAAGTACAGTCAGATCAGCTTTTTGAGGCAATCTAATTTGCTACCCCAGCACACTTCCTGCCAATTATCAGTACCACCAGCCAGCTTTAAAGGAATAACAAATTATGCAGAAAATACTGGGGAAAGTGAAAATGCAACGTGCAGGGCTATCCCAGAGTATGCTGCATGCTAAAACATAGCAAATCACGCATAAATACTCTGACTGCTTAGCTGTCCAGTGTCTAACTGCTTTCCTTTGGTTGTTCACAGTTTGAGGGCTGCTTGAAGGCCTACTCCCGGTTGGAGAACCTCAAGACCCACCTGAGGTCCCACACGGGTGAGAAGCCCTATGTATGTGAGCATGAGGGCTGCAACAAAGCATTCTCCAACGCCTCGGACCGAGCCAAGCACCAGAACCGCACCCACTCTAATGAGGTACCTTAACAGTCTGCACAAAGCTCACATCAACCGCTACACCTCACATATATAGAGGCTCCCAGTTTTGTTTGAGGACTGGGACTAAAGGTTGGATTATACTACACACCAGCACACACAAACTCCTGTGCATGCCAGTTTTTAGTATTAAGAGCTGGGTCTAAAGAGGCAGCCAAGTGGTTAAATGTATACTGGCCAAAAGCAGAGTAAAATTGTGACCCACAAAATTTTTTATTCTGCAGAAGCCATAACATTTTAACTTTTAGTGGTGAAAGTGTTGTCCATCTCATTTTTCTCACATCTGCTGGCTATAGATTTTGGGGTCCATGTCCCTGTCTCAATCAATCACAGACTACTCCAGCACATTGCCTTGCAGTAGAAAAACCTGTACATTGGCAGTCCATAATTAAACCAGATACCAATTTTGTGGCCATTATTAACCTCAGACTTATATTATACTACTAATATTGCAGTACTGCAGCAGATGTGGGATTCAAACTAGCAACCTTCACTAAAGCAGCGACCCTATCCTTGTATTCCAAAACAACATAACACACTGACTAGGATCAGCCAGCAACACCAACTTAATAATTCAAATTATTGAACACTGCAGATGTTGGCCAAATAAAACATGGGAAAACTAAAAACAAACAAACAAAAAAAAAAAAAAACACATTCCCACAAACAAAAAAACCACATTCCCAACTCTCTACTCAGAAACCCTACGTGTGCAAGATCCCTGGATGCACGAAACGTTACACAGACCCCAGTTCCCTCCGCAAGCATGTGAAGACTGTTCATGGACCTGAAGCACATGTCACGAAAAAGCAACGGAATGAAGTGCCTCCAAGGTCACAGCCACCAAGAGAAAATGGGGAAAATGAAGCGAGCGCAAAACAAGGTAGTCGGGGCTTGGAAAACAAGGTGGACCTGAGCAGTGCCCCCAGAGGCATGGAGGACTGCGTGCAGCTCAAGTCCATCAAAACAGAAAACTCTGTGGTAAGACAAGGTCACAACCCATGCAGCCACAGGCTTGTAAAAAATATCATCTTTACATAAAATTTTACTTTCTATTTCCACTCTTACATAATAAGAAATATATTTTTTCAAATATATGTTTTATTTCAGTTGATAAAAATTAACATCAACAAGTCTTTAAGCCTCAACAGAGTATGGCAGAATTCATATCTTATCCGAATCTATAAAAATTTTGGCGTGTGCTTTGAAACTTAACCCATTTATATTTCTTCTGCTTTTAACACATTTCATGGCTTACTACTTCAATGTCTCTTTTCTTCTTCTTTAAAACTTTCCCTAAGGACAGACATTACTAAGGTGAGCTACAGTTCAACTTCTTTTAGCTCTAGACCTTGTAATTACAAGTTTAAAAAAAAAAAAAAAACTATAACAATGTGATCAAATTCTGTTGTTGCATGAACAAACTTAACTTATTTGGACTTAATTTGTTTATTTTGTCACTTTCAAAATAGTCACCGTAACATTATTATTTTGACTTGGTTTTTCTTCAGAAAAACTACATAAATAATCTTTTCATCATAATACAGCACACTACCTGTAATCACACAATTAGAGATGGATTTTTGTTTAACTGTGACAAATGTAAAACATATTATAAACATCAAATTCAGTATATCACATACAGTAGTTTGTCCCACAAGTCAACATATGTTCCTGTGTCTTACATGAGGCCTAAGCAAAAAGAGCTGCATCCTATCCTGATTTCCCAGGAGCTCCCCTCTCCTCTCACTCAGTTCTGTCCCACAGGGGCTCAGAGGTCTGACAGTGATCCCCAGTCCGCAACGATAAAAGCCACTACATTAATATTCAAAGGCTGGGTGCTGTTTTGCGTGTGCTAAGCAAATAACACTGCTGCTCAAGCTGTGATCAAGACTTGCCTTTTATTCCTTTCCTCTTTTGCTGTCTTTTAGGTCAGAATAAATTTGTGTCATCTTCTTTGAGGTTTTTTGTCATAGGATGGATGCAGCAGGGGAACTTTGCCTCAAAATCAGCTGTCTATTCATTACCCATGTAAACACAAAAGGCACTTTCATAATGGGCACGGTCTCTGCCACATTTGCCCACCATTTGTCATTCAGTCTGTCATCATGAAAAAATGAAGTCATGGGATACAGAGTGAAATTTGTCAGGCAATTCATTTTGCTCTATCCCATATCCCTGACCATGTAGAAATGAAGCAAAGGGAAAAACATAAGCTACATAAGTATAAGCACACAGAAAGGGCCATGGTAACTGTTTGCAAGCACATGTGCAGTTTGCAGTACAGCTGCAGAGCACAGGACTAGGTGAGAGCAGCTGCACACAGAAGCAGGATGTGGGAGACGCAACAACTCTCAAACTGGAAGGCCCAGCACAAGTACACAAGTCAATGGCCTTGAGCCATGCTCTCAGAGGTGACACACACAGGAGCAACTGTTCCATGCACTGGGATGGGAAAGCCGTTCCCTTTAAAGTCACGGTGATGTACAGTATATGTCTTTATTATTTTGACAAGAGCTTCACGCGCTTTTCGGGGCACCACTCCTCGCAGTGTTGTACTTATATTATCACTGGTCTTCATTTGCATCCTACTTCCCAAAGTCATACTGACCCCTGCTCCATAGATGTATCAGTCCAGCCCTGGTGGACAGTCGTCATGCTGCAGTGAGCCTTCACCAGCTGGCAGCGGTACCTACCACGACAGTGGGGTAGAGATGGCGGCACTCAGCGGGGGCAGTCTGGGGGACCTAAGCACACAGGATGAGCCTGCCCCCATTGTGGACTCTACCATCTCCCCGGGTGCCCCGGCAGTCGGCCTCCAGCTGCGCAAGGCCATCAATGCACCCCATAGGCTGGAATACCTCAAGAAGGAGAAGCTGAAGACCGTGAAGGATTCCTGCTCTTGGGCCAACCAGGCACCTCAACTGCACAACAACAAGCTGCCTCCCATATCAGGTACTGGTGAGTACTTGTACACTGCTGTCAAAAAAAACGTTTAAAAATTCTTCAGTGCCACTTAAAGAGTCAGTCTAATTTATGCAAGCAAATTGCAGAACATTCAACATGGCCTGACTGTTGCAAATTAAGTTGACTTAAAACTTTTGATTAAAGAATCTTTTGGCAATACAATCTTTTTTAGAAGTGTTTAGTATTTTTTAAATAAATAGATAGCAGGAATACCACTGCAAATCTTGCACCAAAGCTCTGTACAATATTCTAGTATACTGTGATCACAAATAGTTAAGTGCTGCTTCAGATTTTTCCCAAAGGGTAAAGAAGATGTAAAAGAAGTAACTTGAAGGTGGACAAGCTGTAGAAGCCTGAAGATCATCTACAGCTTGTTTACCTTCAGGACTGTGTGCAGTACAAGTTTTGAGCAGTCAGTGAAGTGCATTTTCTGTCATTCTACACCTCTAAATAATACCTGCAGCTACAAGTTGATGCACAGTTGTGCCAGTGCACATTACACAAGTCGCTTGACTAAAAACATCTAGAATAATGAACCAACTTTCTATCATCATCAGGTTCATAATTATGGGGTCAACTGTATTCATTTACAGTAATTAACCAAAACATTATGTCCTAGGTTCCTTAATGGAGAGTTCCAGTATCGGTCCAACTGCAGTGCTCCCTAATCCGCGCTTCAGTGAGCTGTCCTCTGGAGAGATGACTGTGCTGAATAATCTTATTGAGCGCAGAGACAGCACCACCAGCACCATCAGTTCTGCCTACAACCTTAGCCGCCGGTCTTCTGGCATCTCACCCTGCCTCTCCAGCCGTCGCTCCAGCGAGGCTTCACACTTTGGCAGCCGGCATAACAATATTAGCTCAGCAGACTCCTACGACCCCATCTCTGCAGACCTGTCACGTCGATCCAGTGAGGCCAGCCAGTGTGGAGGGCTTCCTGGCCTGCTCAGTCTTACGCCAGCTCAGCATTATCGCCTCAAGGCCAAGTATGCTGCAGCTACTGGGGGCGCCCCACCCACACCACTGCCTAATATGGAACGCATGAGCCTCAAGACTCGAATGGCTCTCTATGTGGACTCCCAGGATTCCTCACCTCACTCCCTTCACCCTCCTGGGGTGCCCCGACGATGCAGCGATTCCAGCTTCATGGGCACCAGTATGATGCCCCATGAAGTCCCAGGGAGTCTTCCACGGCGGGCCAGTGACCCTGTACGACGGCCAGCCCTAGATCCACTATCACTCCCAAGGATGCAGCGCTACAGTAGCACAAGTAATATGAACCAAGCTGTGCCACAGACAAGTTTTGAGTGTCGTCACCAGGTCCCACATGGTTACACACGCTCTGATGGCAACTTGCACCGCCAGGCCTTTGTGGCCCGGCCACCCAGCATCTCAGAGAATGTAGTAATGGAGACCATGGCTGGGGATGCAGGTGACCAAAGTGCTGAGGATGACTTAATGCTACCAGATGATGTGGTTCAGTACCTCCAGTCTCAAGGCAGTGGGACCACAAATGACAACAGTGTGTCAGGGTATACCAACCAATTACAGGACTTCCAGCAGCAGCAGCAGCAGCAGCAGCAGCAGCAGCTGCCACCACAGCACCAACATTTCTACAGTCAGCGGCGCATGGCTATTGTGGACAGCAACATGAATTTGAACCTCTCGGGGCAAACACTGCCACCATGCCAGATGAACCCTGACTCCCAGAAGCCGGTCTCTGTCTCAGCTGTGGTCAGCAAGAACAGCATGCCTGTGCAGTGGAATGAGGTCAGCTCCGGAAGTGTGGACAAAACACCTGGCCAAGTCAAGCAGCAGCAGTTTGTTAGAGGAAACCTGGCCATAGTCCAGCAGAAACAAAACTTTGGTCCTTACCAGAATTTTAGCCCAAGCCAACAGATTGTACAAACAGGTCAGAATCTTTCACAAGCAATGCAGCAGAACTACATGCAGCGGAACTCAGGCTTAAATCCCCAAAGGGTGAACTGCTTTCAAAGGCAGCAATCCATAAACCTCCATCATAACCTCAGTGATCAGACCACTGTAACACAACAGTACAAACAGGACCTCAATTCTAACATCATAACTGGAAATGCCAGCCAAAAACAACCAGGGACACTGGGTCTGAACAGCCATGAACAGATGGTGCAAAATCAGGCTATGCAAGCTTACAGGAGGACTCAACCAGGGACTGGGCAAAGTCACCCCCCATTTGGTGGAAATCATGAGAACTACCCCCAAGTCAACAACAACCACACAAACAATACTGGGCTACCCCAGCAGACCATCAACAATGGAGGCCAAGGCTTGCTGCAGCCACAGGCACCCCTCGAACCCAAGCCCTTCAGCAGGCATCACCTGGGGCTGAGTAAAGGGCAGCAGTCCACATTATTGTTTAATGCTGGGTATGGCACCTCAGAAGCCAGCCCTAAAAGGTCAGGTGCTGACCGTAACCAACACAACAATGCCATCTTCTACACAGGGCAGGTGCACATGTTTGACTCTAGTGGCACCACTGACATGCAGATGTCCCCTGATGGCGGCCACCCAGTGACAGGTGCACTACCGCAGCCCAGCAACAGCATAACTGCTGCCATGGCATCCCCTGGAGTCAACCAGGTCTCCAGCACAGTTGATTCGTCTCAGGGTGTGGAGCAAGCTCCAATTGACTTTGACTCCATGCTGGATGATGGTGACCACTCCAGCCTCATGTCAGGCACCCTTAGCCCTGCCCTCCTACAGAGCTTGTCCCAGAATTCCTCCCGACTCACCACCCCACGCAACTCGGTGACACTGCCCTCTGTGCCACCAGGAGTGAGCAACATGGCCATTGGGGACATGAGCTCCATGTTGACTGCACTGGCTGAGGAGAGCAGATTTCTTAATATGATGTCTTAATTAGAGATTGTTGGGGTTTACACTGGACACCAAACGTGTTTGTGAGCCCTAATTATGTAAAAGGTGGCTGCAGAAAACTTGTATTTAACTGCATACCCAACGGTGTTATAAAGTTTTTTGGAAAACAAGAGCTGTCCTTGACGGAATTAATGGCAACATATCAGTTCAAAGGTACTTGGACAGCAGTTACTTGTTGTAATGCTTGCTTAACTGCTTCACAACTCTTTTAAATGTATAGAGTGTTATTGTCAAGGAATTATGATTGTATTTTTGTTTGTGAGTAAAAAGCCATACTTTGCCATTACAGTAAAATTTAGCCCAGGTTAAAAATAATTAGCCAATTATCAACTTTATTTATTTATTTTTTTTTTTTAATTAAGAGTAGTCTACGGAAACCACATGTTACTAAGTGCCTTACTATACTAAAACAGTAGAGGCAGCATATGAACAATTATGAGCAAAGATCTGCCATGCACAAAAAAAGCATACAGGTGCAGTATATAAATATATATATGTAGAAATTGTCACTTTTTTAATATCCTGTTACAACATAAATTACTACACTGTAAATAGTGTAAATTTTCATTGGCCCTATCAACAATCTGACATCTTTATACTTTGTTTCTATATGACATATGGCTTTATTTCATGTTCAAGAACATTTAAGAAACGCATACATTTTTTACTATCTGCTGGTCCTGGCTCCTTGAGCTATGTGTCAGCATTGCCCCAGTTATCCTATCAGAAATACCATGCTTCTGGGGTATCACAGGAAGTTATGAACTTGAAAAAAGGGGACTTTTCTCTTTGTCAGTCTGTAGAAAATATGAATAATGACTGGAAATGCTGTATCCCTCACAGATATTTTTCAAAGGAATATGCAAATACTCTGTATGTGTTTTGTGGGAGTTTAAAATCAAGTTACTTAAGCTGGTGATGAACTGAGAAGACTTAAAGAATTCTGTCCCACAACAAACTCATATTACAATACTATTTCAAGGACAGCCTCATAATATGTTTTCTGATTGTGTTTGTTGGAATTTAAGTTCACTGAAATCTTTTGTACACTACCAATGCACTGTTGTGCTGGGTATTTATGTATATAACTTTTGTACATTTTATAAAATACAGTATTTTTTTTAATACTGAGTTTTGTGTAATGTATAAAATCCTATGGGGATTTCCTATACAACATTAAAACATCTTCATAGCTTCAAGAATACAAAGGCACACGTTTCGAAAACACATTTTGCAAGGACTTGTACTGAGTGAAAACTGTTTTTGTGGCTAAGGTAGTTTCACTGATTGATTGTCTGTGTAATGTAGAAATCAACTTAGAAACCACAGATGAAAGAAAAAATTGACCAACCTTCCACACACCTGCAATGGTCAACTGCACAGTTACTGCACAGTTTTCTCACTGGAACTACAAACGTACAACTGCTAAACATATTTCATTTCTGACTGCATGTCCTCTTTAAACAGAAGACAAAGCAGAACCAAACTTTACCATTCATCAGTGTCATTTTTCACCTTTGACAAAAAATACTTTGATTGGTTAAACAATGTAAAGGACTCCCCCCAACCACCCCGACACACACACACACACACACACACACACACACACACACACACACACATACGCACAAAACTAGACTTTTGTACTCTATCTCTGAACATTACTTCAGATATCTGTATGATATTGGGGTACCTTTCAGCATAATTTTGGGCCTTCTAAATAGCTTTCTTCCACTCCATTCAAGACACAGAAGAGAACAATGAGAAATCTTTAGAAAAAAAGGCATACAATACACATACTAAGCAGTTTCCAAAGTTAGCGTGTAGTCTAAAATTAACAGTGGCAGCTTGGCCCAGAGGAAAGGGCTGAAAACCCACATGAAACACAGTACTTGAAGAAAGAGAGGTCTGGGGACCAAGCAGCGGGTGCTTGCAAGGGGAACAAATGATTTCATTCTGACAGCGGACTCTGCTGAGGATCTCCTTGATCCAGATTTGCTGATTGCTTCTGCCACTGGAATTCCTTATTCTCTCTGAGAAATGATGGGGGGAAAAAACAGCCTCAGGGTAAAAAAGCGCACAAAGTAAAGAACAAGAGGTCAGTTTGAGACTTGAGCTGATCATAAACTTACAAGGCCATAATTAGACAACCTTGTTAATGGAATAAGAAATGTGCTTTTATGTAACAACGTACAAAGTGCATACATAAGTGGTGGGGGGTGTATTAAATGTATTTTGGCTAGGTCATCTGGTACTCTTTTTTTTTTTTTTTTTAAAGTTTAACTTCATTTAAATTTCTTGCTATGCACTGTGTGTTACATACCATATTATTATCGATGGTAAACTTATTGAAGATTTGTGTGATTTGTTTCCCATTTATCAAATTATATAGAAAGAGGAAATAATTTTACTTCTGAGTAAGTTAGGTTCACAAAAATACATCTGTTGCCTTAGTGTTAGGTTCCCAGTGGTGAGTGTTTTATGACAGAAGGCACCTGTTACTCTTGAGAATAAGACCCAAGTTAGGCAATCTACTTTTCTGGCTAACTTTCATACTTTTACAACATCAAGCCATTTTTTCCATTGTTGCTTCTACAGTTTGAAATTCCAGTATTTGTTACATCTACAACAGAAAATATTTCTGATTTTCTGACTAGTCATCACTGAGAGGAGAGAATTTTTTAAAAAAATGTTTGTTAAACCAGAATAATTTTAAAATTATTTTTTCCCCTTTATAGAAGCAATATCTCTATAATACTGAAACAGTTGCCCCCATATGTTTGAGACATGCAGGTGGACACAAACAGTTGTTGACTGATTCAGGAACACATTCAGTTGGAAAATGTCTATTTAAATAAAAGTCTTGAACACAGTCTTATATTTGTAATATCATATGCATTTTAATTTATCTTCCATGCAAAGGCACATTTAAATAAGCTATTGACTGAGGTGTAATATGTGATTACTGTTAGACAAGAAAAAGGAACTCGTTGACATTTTGGCATACCTGAAAACACTTGGAAAATACTTTTAGATATGCAAGACTTTTTCAAAAGAAAAACTTAAATGGTTTCTAACTGTCACCCAGGCACAAATTTCTTTATTCCGGACAGTGCAGTGCAAACAACATTTGTTGTAAGCTGAGAGAAGAGCATTCCAAATAAGGGTCAACTCTAGGGCAACTCCTACTGACAAAACAGAAGAGAATGACCATGACTGTGGTCTGCCAATCAGAGACCATCAATGTGATGTGACTGTCTTTGTAATCATTGCATCCTTATGCAACTAATACTGAATTTGACACACAGATACCTCAAGATGGCTCCTACACAGGTAAGAACAGTAGGGTAGAGTAAGAACACTCTCCATTACATGGCTGTAGAAGTGCTCCACGCTAATGACAGCCTAGCACTAGAGTCACTGTCCAGTAGAGGAGGGATGACGGATTGGGTGAGCAGCGAGAGCACCAGCCAGTCCATCAATTAACCCACAAGGGAGCACTGAGCTGACACAACTTTTTAATTAACAGCAAACCCTTCTCCACTATAAAGACAAACCAACTACTTCTTGCAACACTACACACAAATAATGTGACTTCCTTTACCTGGTCAATTTGCTGGTCATTAGGCAATATGAACAACCTTAGAACTTCATCTCTAAGCAGTTTCTCCTGGTCTGATTTCAGAGAAGCAATGGATTGTTGCTCTTGTAGTACTTCAGTATTTAATAACATGCACACAAAGTAGAGAAAAAGCACAATTTCATCAACACAACAGCAAACGGCTTGTTTTCACCAGTATTAGTGTTTGCTAGCCCTGGGCTGCCACAGTAGACTCCAGACCACCACTGCCCTGCACTGGATGGAATTATTGGACATGAAACAGGAGGATCCAATGTAGATCTCATAGTACTGAGTCCAGGGCATGAGGCAGCATTGGAAAAAAAAAATCAGCACGTTAAAGCACCACTTTCCAAGTTGCAACAGCTGTGTACAAAAACACAACATGACAACATTATGTACATTACAACATAAATATTACAGCCTCAGCTTTATGTTATTACACATCAAGGCCACCTGTTGTTCAGAAAGCCACTCCGTCCAAGTTAACAAGCAGATTTCTTGTCAGAAGCACTGGAACTGATGAATCACTGTGTATAAATAATGATAAGAAATTTGTTTTTATTAAAACAACTTTGGTTCATCAACTGGAATGAATTCTGACCACCATCATAGAAACAAAAAAATATATTAACATGTGAATCAGCCCAGTGAGAATGCTCTTTGTCAGACAGTATACAAACCACTAAGTACAAGCTAAGCTGCAGCACCAGACAACCCAGTGGAGTTTAGTCAAGAAGAAATTGCTCACTTTAAACAGAGAAGACACCCAGTTAGAGAAAATAGCAAACTGGCACGTTTTCATTTCTGCCCTCAATGAAAGATTAGTGAAGTTGACCAGTGGAGTGAAGATGAAAATTGGATGCTGCTGAGTGAAGGATATTCAAGTAAGTATCTCACTTAATGAAACAAGTTCACCAGCAGCCTTCCAAAAGGCTCTCAAACCAAAGTCTATCAGAGAGTCTGCACATGTGCATGTGTGTGTATCCAAATGCATCCAGTAGCAAGAATATATCTGCCTTGGCATTAGAGCCCAAAGCCTGGATGCAAATGGAGGTAAAGGACGAGTTTAGAATTAAGTCTTCAGCTTTATTTCTAATAGGATACCCAACACAGACATCTGACAGGTAAAAATTATGTGCTCTCACTTTTTTACGTAACTTTCTTACCGGTGTACAGCTGTGCTTATGCACCTAAGAGAAAAGCTAGTTGTGTTATTTGGAAGCTACATAAAAACTAACAATGGGTATTTACTGATCAAAAACAAAAAAGTAGTTATCCAAGAATCAAAAATACATAAATAAAAAAGGTAAACGAAACAGTGATCACATTTCTCTTCTTGAGTTTTTTAACATGTTTATTAGAAATTAATTTTGCCAGAGGCTTGCAAATCTCATCTATATGAAATGAGTACATTTTAAATTTCTTTTGGATACAAAAAGCCAGTATCAGCTAAGAGTCGGAAACTCTAGAAATCCATTACATGGCAACTGTAAGCAAACTGGGCTGATTCTGGAACTCAGAGATAACACATAACAACCAGAGTCCAACAGTGTATCCAGGGTACTATTAGGAAAAGATCTTTTGAGAGAATATATTTTAAATTGTGGCAATGAGAAGCAAAGGCCCTCTAGTTTTATACTGTATATACAAAATACATCCTGTTGGCTTCCCTTCTTGTCATCACAGGACCATTGAGACTTGTACATGTACTGTATGAGGCAGGTTGTATCGCTATAACATCCTACAGAGCTTCAACATAAAACAGAGGTCATAGCCTTTGTCGAGCTGGTCCCCATCAAAGCAAGGTTAAAGTTAGGACACTTCAGATGAGTTCCTTAATTTAAAGGTGCAACAGGAATTGCCTTTATGAACTGCTGGAAACCAGTTTTATATGGAGTACAATTCTTCAGGAACTCTGCCCTTTGACACCTCCAGAACAGCATACAACTCATGAAAAATACGCTTACTGTAGGTACACAAAGAAAGGCATGATTCAGCATTTGGGGTAAGGTTTTCATTTCATGGGAATGCTCTCCACCAGCAGACACAGAAGATACAAAATAAGCGTACCCTGCTAGGAATGACAGCCCTGATCCACCCAGAGCAGCAAGCATACCCCTGTACCCACATGCTGGAAATCACTGGAAAAAACTGCCAAAACCAGTCCTCAGTGACAACTCCCAAATTGGTTCCCCTTCAGATCATTATTACCACAAAGCTAGAGGAGGCCTGTCGTGCAGTTAGTTTAGAGGTCTGTGAAAACACATGGAGCACAAGGTCTGCCCCCACCTGCTCCAATATTTTCTGTAGATGGGGAGAGAGCCAATTTGTCCAGAAAGGACAGCTGATTACCAAGCATAAA
Source organism: Heterotis niloticus (assembly GCA_018136845.1). Classification (NCBI taxonomy): domain Eukaryota; kingdom Metazoa; phylum Chordata; class Actinopteri; order Osteoglossiformes; family Osteoglossidae; genus Heterotis; species Heterotis niloticus. The sequence goes on from CM030897.1 coordinate 1,691,174, forward strand.
AAGACCCTCTCTTAGCAAGCAGTAAATGTCTAAAGAGGAGAATTTCTCAGCTTTGTGTATGGCAAGAGAAGTACTCCCACTATCTTAAACTCCTGAGCAAAGTGATGGAAATGGCAAATGCATTACTCCAAAATGGTAAACCCAAAGGCCCTAAAAATCTTGCAATCAAAGACGTTTAAACTGGGCAAATCAGTAAAGTTTAGGCAAGTTTTTGTATGTTCACTTTCACTACACAAAAAGCACTTTAGTTTCAATAGATCTCAAACTGTCCTCTTTAATGTTCCTAGATAGCACAAATGTGTAAAGTAAAAAACAACTATTTAAAATAGTAGTTGTGTATGAACCTATATTTTGTTGAACAGAAAAATAAGATTGTTTAGATTAACAGTATCATTATTTCAAATTAAAACCATATTAAACATTTTCAACTCATATAATTTATTCACAGCTACCATACACATATGAAGTGCCCCTAGAATATCCAAAGGAAATATAATTCAGTTAATTCAGTTATTGAAAGTATGCAATACATCTAGTCTTATTGTCAGCCTATAACTGAATTCAAAATACATCTGAAATGGTTTAGAAATATCCTTAAAAGAATATCAGTATCATAAAGTAATCAAACATAAATATTCATGATGTATTGCTATGCAAAATAGCATCTGTTTTTTAATAAGTTGCCATCTGTTTTTGGGACTTTGTTACATTTATGGTTTATTAAGCAATACCATACAGGATGGCTGTATTATGCATAACTGTAATGCCTATTATTAACTGAGATTTATCTTCATAATATAATATCAGAATAATTTCAAATTCCAACAATCTTTCAAATGACAGGTATCTAGAGTAAGGTTCATATAACACACACAGTGCTAAATACCATGTTTAACCTAAACAACTTTACATGATTTCATATCATTTTTGTGTTAACAATTCCATGGTCATTCTTCATTTAAAAAAATGTATCATACAATTTTAAAAACACTGAGGTTTTGACTGTCATCTTTGATCTTTTAAAAGGTATTTCAGTCCATTTATTAATTAATTCTATGTACTTGTTAACAGGAGATACTGCACTGATAAATACTACAGCCAAATACATTCAAGTCTGGATCCTTAGCTCCAGACCTAGAGGGTAAAAGGCAGAAGGCGTGAGTTCCACCCAAGCTCTGATCTGTAGGACTCACAGATCATTCTGACTGGATCACTTTAACTCTTGCAGAACTATCTGAGCTGTGACTGGGTAGGAACACCATCCTGATTGTTCCAGTCTTGCAATACAACTTCTTCACTAGCATGGAATGTGTAAGACCTGTACTCATCTGGGCATTTATACCCACCCCTGTTTGAATAAGGCACCTAAGCCAAAAAAAAAATCCAAAACATTTGCTAGAAAGGCAGAATACATGGGATGCCCTGTTCAGTTTAATCTGAATATCGTGGCAATGTCTCTCCTTTCAGCACTTATGAAGTGTCAAATCACCATAGCTGAGTTGGGAAAAGATTCTTCTGAATACCTTGACCTACAGTACAGTACATGGAGACAAAGTCAATGCATGCCAGACAGCCATATAATGGCATCATGTTAGTAACGTAGCAAAATTCCACAGCAACTGCACGGAACATAATCAGTTCAACACTGTAGTGTACAGAACTCGAGATCATTTTATAGCATGGATCCTCCTGTATGAAAAAAGAACTGTATGAAGAAGGCTGCTTTTCATTTTCAATTTGTTTAATTTATAAAACATACTGGATCCTATTTGTGTTGTCTCTATTCTGTACTTCTGAGTTGCAAGTCATCAGCATTGTCATTCTATTATTTTTCTAACAGAACTTTTTATAAACTCTATGCTCACCCTCTCTATGAGCGTTCAACATTTTAAGCAAAGTTCAGACGTCACAACACATTGTTATCCTGCTTGATTTCCATCATCAAAAAGGCAACAATATAATGGTAATTTGAAAATGTACTATATATTTATTTCTTACAGATATGTATATATAATTTTACATCTTCTTGCACAGTGCTAGTTTTAAACTGATATCTGTTATGACTGGAGATCAGATACATTAACCTGAATGAAGGCTTGCTCCAGACAAATGTTTCAAAGCAAAACCATATGAGCCCATAAGACAAAGGATCTCTGTTCCTATGATCTGTACATCGTAGACATGTGGTTGTGTGCAAAGTCCCTTTTTCATAGCACACACAAAGAAAAAAAAAACAAAAGCACTGGAAACAAAACAAAACCCAAACATCTACAGTTGGCAACTGCATTTACCTTCCCTAGAAATGAAGGACATGTATTCTTAGATTAAGTAGAAAATATTCTTCGTTTTTTTGGAGAAATTATATTTACAAAACAAGAAAAAAAAAAACCATGAACATTAGTATGTGCAACCCACTGGTAACATTGCCAACTGGGCTGTTAAATAAAAATGACCCAGTGTAGATACTCTTTCTTAATTATGTAGCACTGATCTCCTAAAAAGCCAAGTGCAGAATGACACAAAGGTTAGCACTCTGACGCCTAGCGGCTAGGCTCGGCTGCATGAGCTTCTCTTGACCGTGGAGAAAATGCAGTCATGCTTCAGGGATGGAATACTCTCTGAACAAACTCCCCTCAATACACACACACACACACACACACACACACACACACACACACACCCTGCACCTTCTGTTGACTGTTGGTGTGGCAACAACCTCACATAAAGCTCCCAGACAAAATCTAATCTGTGGGTATGAAAAATGGTCTCTTCTCTTGTGTAGCCCTTGTCCAGGTTGTATTTGTGCTTATTTATGCAAAGCGGGACTCGGCTGTCGCTGGCTAATCACTGAGGGGATGATGGATGGTGTTTGTTTGTCAGTGATGGAACACAACCCCTGACTGACGATAATTGTAATAAAAAGGACAGATCAAATTGAGGAAGTTACTAAATTATTACAGGGCCATTTGCATTAGCAACCAGAACTGGGAGCAAGACCAGAGTCTTTGTTCCTGTTCACTAGACCAGCTGACTGTTTCAAAATGGGTCAGGCGTCCTTGACCTACCGAGGCAAGATCCTCTTCCCCACCCCTGTGTTAAGATATCATTAGAAAGTAGCAGCAAATCCATATCTGTTCCAATCTATCCCACACACATTCTTAAAGAGCTTGTGATGTTACCTTTACCATCATACACAATTATTTCTGAAATATAATGAATTGTGATATTTAGTTGTCAGGCATCATTCCTACATCCTGTCCCAGTTTTAAATCATGAAGCCCCAATCCTCCTCTCACTAAACAACACACAGAATCCACAAACTTCAACAAGGCCCAGCACTTGAACCTACCAGGAAAAGGATGTTCATTATCCAACATGGGACGTGGAACCATTTGCGACAGTTGTCTTGTTTTTTAAGCTAAGAGTTTGAATGAGTCTCAGAGGGGAATAAAATGGTGGCAAGAGCCAGCCAGACTGGAAAGATGCCACAGAAGAAGAAAAGGGCCGGACTAATGGGACTCCTCTCCTTTTAAGTGTTATCTATCACAAGAATACAAGAGTGCCAAGGGTCCCATGTTTGTGTGGATACAGAAAACAGTTTTTGATGTGTTTTTTTATTTGTTCTCTATTTTTAGTTGAGAAATTATTACACACAGAAACATTTTGGCAAAACACAATGTACTAATACAGAAAGTTTGCCACAAAAGGCAATGGACAAACAGCGAGACCAACAGTGACATGTTGCTTGATTAGAGCCATTTTGCATTTGCTTGCTCAACACATTTATGAGAAAATAATTACTTTGTGAGAATATATTATCATAAAATTATTATTATTGTTGAGCGGTATAGTGGCAGCAAGCAGTGCTGCTGTCTGACAGCATCAGATCTGGTTATGATCAGGTTAAAATTTGGCTAAGAGTTTCCATGTTTGTGTGGATTTCTTCTGGCTGCTCCATTTCCTCACAAAGTCCAAAAGCATTTGTTAGTATTTTAGGTTAATCAATCACTCTAAATTGGCCATAGGGTGTGTGCATGTGGCCACCCTGCAATGCAATGGCCTCCCAAATTGGGTGTACCTTGAGTTCTGTGCTACTGGGATAGGTTCCTGTCTACTATAACCCTGATTTGGACAAGTAGTTAAAAACTTGCACGATTATTACTGTTGCAAAATATTTTATATGCTGTACCTCTACACACCACATTCAATAACAATATGAGATCATTTTTATTCATTATCTGACAGCAATCCTATTCTTGGCTCTACCAAGACAACTGAGGAGTAACACGAAGGTTAGTGCTTTAAAGCCTAGCAGCAAAGCTATGAGCCAAATCAAATTTGATACATACTGGACCCAAGACATGCAAAAATTAGAGTGTATTCTGCTCATAATGCAGCCCTCAAAGTAAACAAAACAAGTTTTCTTGTTTAATTGAATAACCTCAGTTTGCATCAGTTTCCAATTTACATAAGACAGGTTATCTTGCCAAGCAAGACTCTGAATTAACGTTAAATTAATTTATTGATTTAAAAAATATATATGAGAACCAGCCAAGAGCGTGTAAAAGATTGGACGGTGGCTGGTACCGGCTCATCACTGTCCAAACAACGGAACCCCACTTAGGGAGTAATCCAAACTCATACATCTGCAGCAACATCCTGGTAAGGAGGACAGGAGCAGTCAAACTACACAGGAAGTGTGTTTTGCTGCTGTTTTTCTTTCTACTACTGTAAGCATCAACATGCTGAAGTTGAAGATTACAGAGGGACTTTTCATTCATGCCAAACCAAACCAAAAAAATGACATGAACAATTATGGTGAGTGGCAATTTCAAACAGATGTCCATTCAAGTTGGCCTGCATGGACATTAAATATAGTCATTTAACTGCAAACAAACAGCACCCTCCACGGTCAGCTGCTCCAAGGTCTCTGTAAGACACCAGGGTTATGGGGTCACTTACGGAAACACAGATCAGAGGGGCTGGGGGCCCTGCTCCAAGACAGGTCTATAAATCCCCACCCCTCAGAGGAAGCCATAATTAATTTCCCAGTTAAATAAAAGTGCAATCAACAAACCTAGCATTGTGTGCTTTCCCTAGGGAAGCTGTAACAACACAGGGCAGATCAGTCAGGCCGTGTTATGGCTTCAAGCTGTGGCAGTGGGCCCACTCTTGATAACTTTGTGGCTTGAGAAAGCATGGAATAACATTGCAGAACATTCGCCTCTTTCATTGGTGAATAGACATAAGACTCCAGTGCAGTCAACATGTAGCTATGCCAGGGTCTGTCACAAACACTTGTAAAAAAAAATCCTACTGTTCACCATACCTCATTGGACCTGATTCATTAAAACCTGAAATTTCTGTGTTCACCTCATGTGATTCACCACATTAAAAGTCAGTATTTTACAATAGTATTTATCTAAAATATTAAATTTTATATTTTGCTAAAAACATGCTTTTATACAAGATAGCTGGAAAATGAATCTGACGTTCAGATTACTTTAAGAAATGGAAAAACTACTACCAAATGTCAGCGCCAAAGATGAATGCAACAGGTTCTCATGGTGTTAGTTCAGTCTCTAGGTAGTCGAGCGCAAAGATGCAGCGCTGAAGCGCCCTCTACTGGACACAGACGGAGGAACATTAGGAGAACAGAAGTTGACATATGCCAGGGCATATTTAAGCAATCAACAAGTCATTTGATCTGCTCATGGATTCTTCTTACGAAGGTAAAATTAAACATCTGCTGCAGTCAGGAGGTCTTCAGCTATTTTTTAACCCTATATGGGGGGCAGTGTAAAATTTGTGCGGGGGGGGCACACAGTTTCAACATGAAAATGAGATGTACGCATCTGTTTAAAACACTAAGCATGTGGTCAGCCTCACAAGATGCTGCTACTCAGGACTCTAATGTACAGAAAATCGTCCAGTTCTGAGGTACAGGGGGAGGGCAAGACTTCCACCAGCAGATGAGGGGACTTATGCTGGTTGTCACAAAGCCCATCAATACTATAAACCACTAAAGTAAGTATTTTTTTTAGAATACTCTCCTTGATATGCACCACAGTCCCACAGGCATTTGCTAACTGCAAAATGCCAAAGGTTTGAGTCAGCTCCACAGTAACCGTTCCAATGCTCATATCGGGCCTCACAAGAGGTATGCCACAAGCAACGATAGAGATACGAGGTTCCCATGTCCCAGAATTAAACCTTCATCACCGTCAGCTATCACTGCTAGGAACACAACCGTGACACCTCTGTCCGTACGGAGGCAGTCAGCCAGGACTGTCTAGGACTTGAGAAATGGCCCATGCAGCACCACAGTAAACATGTGGATGGTAACAGATATTCCCTCTCCTATGCATGTTAACCCAATACAATACTAATAAGAACCCCCTCTTCAATAAAAAACCCACACTTCTACTACAAGGAGCCAAGAAGTACAGGCACTTGAGCCCTGATGCTTTACTTCCTGTCATGTTCTAGGTTTGGGGAAGTAAAGGAGGAAAGGTAGAAGATACCAAAGTGATAAAAGTACTGAGGCCACATAGAGGGCAACCAGCAGGAGGATAACCTGACAGTGAGTTTTGGCAGAGCAGCTGGTGACAACATCCTTCTTTCGTTCAGCTCACATGCTCAGAAGAAAGCTGGAGATGAGGGCTTTCTGCTTATTTAGCTGTTTGCGCTCTCTCTCTCTCCTAGCTTGGCCTTTAACTCGAGCCTCCGTCCCTACTGTTGTGGGATTCCTTAATTTCCCCACTTTTAACAGAAATACACTGCTCTGCATATCCTTCAAACACATATAAAATATCTATACTGTTTAAAAGATGGTAATATACATTTCTGTTTTTATTTTTTCCTATAACTACTTCCTATACTTAACACAGTGCTGTCCTTTATCTTACTGTCCAACAAAATGCACTCAGTTAAGCGCACACTGGATGAGAGAATGGAAAGTTCACCTCCCAGTTCTGTAGAACGCATCCCGTTTAATGTCAGCTTGACAGGTCTTGCCATCGCCATGGGACAAGCAGGCACAAAGGCGTATAAATATTAAACAGACAGATTAAGAGAGCTATACGACGGCCCTGCGCTGACAGGCAGTTCCACAGGGACCCAGGGAGGCTGCCGAAAGGTGAGACGGCAGGTAGGGCACCTCTGGTTGTGTGCCTACAGGCCCCACTGTCTTCTGTGCAACGACCTTTGTGGTCCACCGACGTCTGCTGTGTAACGCCATTCCCACCATGCAAAGGGGCACGGCAGTTCCCATGAGCTCCAGCTCACTCGCTGCCATCTGCCGTGATTTATAGAAAATGGGCAATGATTTATGGCCCAGTCATTCCCACAATGAAGTAGTTTCCTCCACCCTCCCACTGCAGCCCCCCCATCTTTCACCACTCCTAAACACTGCAGGACAACTTCAGGGAATAAATGCTAATCATGTGCTAAAACGATATTTAAACAGAAGGGGCTGGTGGGGAATTGAACCCTTTAACAAAATTAATTTTCCGCAGAGGGTGAATGCTAATGGATGGCTGAGATCTCCAGCAAGTCTCAGATGAGACGTGACCACCACAGAGAAATTTCAGGTTTTAATGAGTCAGTTTTAAGACACAAAAAGGCAAATGTTTGGCCTAGGTCCAACAGTTAAAAAAAATCTGTTAAATTTGCCTTGATAATGACATTAAAAAGATATTTTGGAGTGGTTTGGTTGAACATATAAACTAGAGAAATCAGTGCTCTGAATCAGAATTTGGGTCCCACATTATGACAGTTTAAACAGTTACTTTCTAATGCTTCCTCTTAGCAGTTTACATTCTGTATTTTAAGTCATAAAAATGGAAACAGTTCTTTTTATTTCACTTCAGTAAATCAAAATCTTAAAAATAAAATACTGTAAAATGTGTCTGCTCACTGCTTTTGTTAAAAACACAGAAGCAAAAACACAAACTCTAAGTGACTTATTGAACATCTCTACTTTAGCATAAATTACTGTAAATCAGGTACACTTCAATTTTTGGAATTTCTAATGTACAATAGAAAAACAAATATGGCCAGAATGTAGTCTTGCGTGAACCAGTAAAATTCACAAAAAGCACCATACTCAGTATAAGGTTCCACCAAAGGATAAGTCATGAAATGATAAAGAATACAAGCATTTTGCCAACAAGATGTGCAGAGGAGTTAAGTGATGCACTAAGGATCAGCACAGAGCAGTTTATAAACAGGGCTGAAGCAAGAAATTAAAGGTGAAATTCACCTATGATGTTTTCATAACATATATTGCACCTGAGCAGGTGTGTAGTATGTGTAAATCAGACAGTTTTCAACACAACGTTTTATATTCCTCCTTGTTGCACTTGTTTCACTGCCACAGTATTTATTACATTGGACCCTCAACTTATAAACACAGCTTCATCTACAACTGATCACAATTCACAATTTGTCAGACCAACACTACATCATAATTAATAGAACCTTAATAATACAAACATACCTCAGTATATTCATCAATGAGGCTGTTAAAAAAAAACAAACAAAAAAAACCATGAGCTAAAGTTATAATTGAAGACACACCAAAATGTACAGTATGTACACCATCCATACACCCCATAAACACTGTTAGAGCGGGGTGGAATCAAAGTAATTTTGCACTCCTATTGGCATTTCTACTCTGTGTACATTTTGTTGCCAACTAGCAACTTGGCCTTGAAATAACTCATGTCACCTGGGCATATGGGGTAAACTGGAATGCCAGATAAAAGTCACATAATTGGGATGGTATTGTAAATAAATTAGCTGGGAAATGCTTGTACCTTACAAAATTCATAACTATAATGTTCATAAGACAAGATAATAATGTAGTATTCTAATACTCATTTTCAAAAAAGAGATAGCCAAATGGAAATGTTTGTGACTTTACTATAGAACTGCAACAAGGCCAAACACGCTATAAATTATAAGTGTTAAATTCTGATCTTCTTACTATTTATCTTTTTACACATAGTTACCTACCAGCTTTTAAACTTAAGTGTTACTGAATCTGCACGGAAGATGTAACCTTTAAACACAGACAAATGCATTAAAGACCACAACATTCCAATTTTCTTGAAAGGGAAGAGGACAGAAGTATTACACATCTGCCAAAAAAGCCAGATTATAAACTGACAGCTGCCTCTCTCAATGGAAACAAGACATCAGCACCCCTGTGGTGCCCAGCCGGCTATCATTGCAAACATTCCACCCCCTACAGTCTGGCCCCCCTCGACTGCATGTCTCAGGGGTCAGAGGTCAAAAGAGAATGGATTTGCAGCTGGGCATGCTGACCATCAGCTCTGTGAGTGAGCTAAACCTACAGCCATAGCAGACAAATGCATGTTCCCATCTGTACACATCTCCCATTACCTGTGAGGTAATCAAACAGAATTGTTGTGTATGTGTGTATGAGCCTGTGCATTTAATCTGAGCTCTGCAAAACACTTTCCCAAAAAAATACATTTAAATCAATTGTCTTCTCAAATATAGAGTGGATCCCTTGCTTAAAAACTTAACTGAGACCTGATTCTTAACTTAAAATTTGTCAGTCAAAAGCGATATGGCACAGACCATTAGTTCTACATGCACATTACTAGTGTAATGTGCAGAAGGAAAACAGTGGCTTTGGTCTAAGTGACTGTTCTTTGGCAAACGCGTGTCTGTATCTGCTTGATGAAATTCATAACTGTTTACTCTAAGTTCCCTTGGATGAAGGCATTTGCTAAATGTACAAGTCAGCAACAAGACAGCTCTATAGGGAGGCAGGCAACAGTGGGGTTTTTTCTGAAAGAAACAGAGCAGCAGATTCTCACCCTCCTGTTGAGCAGCTTGCAGCGACCACGCTTGGCAGACAGCTGTTCCCTCTGCCGAACCCGGGATGCCTCTCGCACACACCTGATTGTTCTGAGTCCCCTGTCGGAAGTATTTATGATATGCTGTAAATAAGGAAGCCCAATAAAAAACACTAGCCAGTGTGTTGTAAAACTTAAGGCAGCACTGGCATGTTGGGTGAAGCTTTGCTACATGATTTGACTTGGTATGCACGCTCTGGTTGGAAGAAATAAACATTAAATTATTCTTTAAAATATTCACAACAGCAAAAAGTTATATATTTCTCTAGTTCATACGTCGGGAACCCACTGTACAGGTACAGTATGTCTTTCAATAAGACTACATTTTCGTTCTACTGAAAGTGACTACGGCGCCATCTATTGGCACTAACATAGAACACAGAATACAGTCAGGCACTGTACACGATGAATATGATATCAAGACATTAAGTAAAGAAGTAAAAGTTTACACTCATCATTTCCTAAAGTTGTGTCAGTTATTACACCATTGATACGACCTCAGTTGTAAGTGAACAAAGGTGTGTACGTGGGTTATGAATTTATTTAACTTAAACTTTTTATGTATATTCATTCATTTCTCAAGCTAAATGTTTTGTCATCCTTTTTAACTCATTTTATTTATATATTTTTTATGTGCTGAGGATGTCTGGAAGCAACACATTTCATTGTCATTACACCGCTATGCTGTTATTATTGTACATACGACAAATAAACTGGAAACTTGAAATTATACAGCATTTAACATTGTATTGCAATGTCCTGTAAGCTGCATACGACTAAGAAAGCCAACGGGGTCGAAAAGGGGTTTCAGTAGATTCTGAATTAGCCGCAAGAACAAAAAAAATTTACCTCAGCAGAGTCCAAATTTTGCTGGCAAGCGGCTTCGTGACGTGGAAACGGTGCGCAAACTGCATTGTTTGAAAATGCAAAAATTAAATTTGATGTCTGGCACAAACTGCCGGTGGTTTGATTTCGGTGTTATGTTTGTTTTTTAAATCAAATAAAATAATGGAAACGCCACGCCGGACGCAATACCTCTGTCGGCCGCGCGCCGACAGCAGCGCTCCGCGCTCCCGCTTCCCGCCCGCGAGGCGCCCGGCGGGCAGATCACGCGCTTCACCTTTGCCCCCGCGAGAGCCGCTCGACTTGTTGAGGATTTTTCTTTCTTTCCTTCTTTCTTTCTTAAGTCGGCGCTTGAGAAACGTGGCTGACACACATTCCGAGTTTCCTAGAAAGTCTGAGAAAACGCCCCGTTGCTATTCTTGCCCGTATAAACAAATCGAAACAACAAAACAAAACTAAGCGCAGGTTTCTTGGGAGTTTCCTCGACTCAAGAGTAGGAGCAGAAACCGCGTGTGAACAGTGACCAAGAAAGGGAGCGCTTTCTCCGGTGTGTTTGTGCATCCCGCGTCGCGCGTTATTTGCTGCGTTTGCTTTGTGAAAAAGAATTAATCCTCCAACAGGTAAACTGATGCCACCTTGGATTGGGTGCCATGTCCTGTGAAGGGAGTCAAACCACTGCAAGCAAAAGTATTTTTGACTGCCGATGACGTGAAAGGAAAGGTGTTGCTCGGCTGTTGAGACGATTATATACATTTTCTCAGAATCAAGAGGGCTGTTCCTTCCCATGTGCCGTACAACTTGGCAGGTACGCACCAGTGCTATTGTTCTATGTAAAAGCACCAACAAATACGCTCTTTGTAATCTTCCATGACAGCATCTTCATAGGCGAGTGTGGAGGTGCCTCTGATTTGTGCCACGGGGGGCAAATACTGAGCCTGGCACCTGGGCGTAAATGCTTTACTGTCCTCTTATCTCCTTACTGGAGAATGTGCCTAAAATCTTTCCTTCTTTCCTTCATCGCTCAGGAATAAGATCTAGTCTCTCCTGCATAATAGGGCGCCAAGTTCCTAGGATTTTCATAAGTCAGCCACTGCGTGTTAAAGATAACTCCTTTTTGTCGCCATTGTAGAAGCTCTTGGGTTTGAATATTTTACACCGTAATCTTTGTGCAACATCTTTCCATGTTGTCCTGCAGCCAGACATACTTGTATGTATGCAGCCCACGCAAAGCATCACGCAGAGGAAGGAGACCCATTATCATCTGAGGGCATCTTCCCCTACCAGGGTAAAACACGCTAACGTTAAGCTCTGTATAAAAGCAAATGTTTGAAAAAGTGAAATTGGGATCGAAACAAAGAGTAAAAATGTTTCGATCAATGAAACGAGAGGGCGTCCTTCTTGGGCACCACGTTGGGAAAACAGGCAGCCAACATGCCAGCTCTCAAATGAACAGAGCCCAATAATGCAGGGGTTTCTGGGCAACTGCTGCGTGAGGGAAACACCCGGTGGACTTTCGGCGCAGGGAGATCAGATGCAAGTTTGCTGTAATGCGAGCGCGGCGGCTTTTAGGCTGCGACTGGCCCAAACTGGCTGAGGTTACGCAAGCGGCACAGCGGAGCCCCTTTTACATTCACAGAGAGAAGGCCAGCCCTCCTCGCTCTTGGCCCCCGTGACACTGACATCACGACTACAGAGGAACTCATTCACCTCCGAGTGGCTCCAGCCCATTAGTGGGGAACCAGCTGCAGTCACAACACTGTGCTGCTGACGGTGTACTTTGGTACTTTGGTCGGTCTGGCAGCTTGTGCAAACATGACGGGGAGTTGTCCTGCTTATGTTGTCATTGTGACACCTCTGGGAGGAATATTTACCACGCCATGTCACAATTGGTTGTTATTTAAGGAAAAGGTTGTTTTAAGCCAAATATTTGGCCTGTAAGTGTTTACAACTGTACTCGGGCCCAGATAAGAGAAAAATTCAAAGCAGTGAAAAATACTTTATTGTGAATAGAACATACAAAACACAAATGATTTCCTTCCACGTTCAATCAAAGCATCAGTAAGGAACAACACCAAACAGGTCAGACAAGAACCAAAACAGGGACTCGGAACACTAACCCTGAAAACAAGCATTACACAACTACATACGGTTTGAAACAACTACAATCCAAACACACAATGTGGACAAACTGTATATACAAGTTTTGCAATTTTTGGCTGAAGGACATTAACCCAAAAATTAAGCTTGGGTGGCGTAATATAGAAAAAGTTATGTTACACAAATAAAACAACAGTGCTGCTTACAGCAAATCAGGAGCAGAGTGCAGCTGTTCCAGCTTTCAGCACACAATAACAGTCAGCAGAGCCACAATCCATCGTGTCATTTTGTTCATCAGCTTTACTGGTGTGACTTTGACTTTCACCAAGCATGTTTAACTCCTTCTGGGTTAGCTGAAACCTTTGAGCGCAGAACGATTGCAGAAGACACAAATATTCCAAGTATACCAAAATACACTTTAGAAGCACAAATGGCATTGAAATGCGATGCTGTCTGAGTAAAGGCGGCAGGAAAAGTGAAGCAAAATGGCTTCCCAGTTAAACCATTGGGCAAATAAGATGCAGAGGATTCAGAAAGACCAAAACATCTGAGCACAGAGATTAAAAAATGTTTTGAGCAGCGTCTGGCAGGTTCAGTTTTGGCGGAATGGGCGTAAACCACGTGCTCAGTTCAGCCTGGAGACAAAAACTGACACCCTGAGTCAACAACAGCCAGGTATGTTTCTCAGAACGACTGTTCCTGGAAGCACGTGGCTGTGTTCCCTGCTTGCCTGGCTGCCAACACACGTCCTGTACTGGCACCAAGGCCAGAACACGGGCATCCCCACAATGGAGAGCAAAAGAAAAAAGAAAACAGTGATTGGAGGCGACACATGCTGGAATGATTCAATTATTTTGCACAATCAGGATTACAAGTTTCTTTTAGGCCCGACCCCTTAGGGGTACGTTTTGCTTTGCATCTTCAAGCAAATTTGTCGTAGTTTCACCACTTCTGTTTTTAGGTGCAGTATCTGAATGAAAGCTTAATTCTCCATTTTAAAATCTCAGAATTCAATCAATAACTTAATATAAAAATACAAGGAAAAAAAAAAAAAGTTGTAAACCAGGAAGTCCAGGCCCCAACGAAAGATTTGGCCTGAAACTTAGTTCTTCTTGCAGCTGTATTTTTGTTACTTCAGGATGATGCAGTAGCCGTCAGTGCTCTCATCTGCAAACATAAGCGATGGCACGTGAATGTCAGCACCAAGTCTGAACAAGCAAGCACTTCATGATCAGTGAGTTGGTGGTAAAGAATTTTTGCACATCTACCAAACGAATCTCCATTTAAAAAGGTGGAAAGTATACCTTTCACTGTATTTATAACAAAACAAGTCTCTTCAGTGAAGTTCTGCACCATCTGGAAAAAATAAAATAAAGTTCTGCTAATAAAACACACTCAGCCCAAAGAGAAATTTGGAGTTGGCCTGTCAAACTGCTGCTGGTAATGCAACTTCTTTCTTGTGCTAGAAAGGTTGCATGAACTAAAAGCCCCTAAATCTGCCCGGTTAGTTATTAACGTGCTCCCATAATCTTAATATCTATAAGTGGTAGGAACCAAGCACTGGGAGCGGACATCTGCTCAGGGTGTCATTATTAACCAGGGGGCTCCACATTCCTTTGTTTCCCACAAGAATTACTGGCCAACCATTTTCTACTCCGTTGACTTTACATGCAGTCATCAGTGTGCAAGTGCACGTCGGGCCAGGCTCAAGTGGAGGCCGACACACGGCCCTCCCGCTGCCTTATGGGAACGCTGGCACAGTCCTCTAGAATGAGCTGTTTTATCCATTATCCCGACTGGCAATAATCATCATATACTGACTGTTGGAAGAGAGTTGGGGTAGTAAGAACGAAGCAACATGGGAGCAGCTATTTCCCTTTGTACAGTACAAATGGCTGCTGTGCAGTCTCCCTCACCTTGTCAGACAGCAGCACATGGATGCCTGTGGGACCCTGCCGGTACACCTGGCTGACTTGCATAGGGGAGATGTTGAAGAGGTGGGCGATCTTCTCTGTGAGTTCTGCTGCCGTCAGATCCTCCAAGTACAGAGCGTGGTAGACTGCAGGGTCAACACTGGCCAATTACTACACCAAGCTCATCCAGTACCCGGGTCAGCAGGACAATAGCAGCTAAGGTTGGCTTTACTCGTTTGGGGGGGGAAAAAAAGATGACTCTGCTCTATAATTTAGCACAAACCCTTTTAAAAAACAGGCCAGAACCTTCTGCAAGTGCAGGGTCAAACGGCAAACCTTGCTAATCTTTATGCAGTGCGTACAAAACTGGACCATGCTCCTCTGGAAGCAGGTTGGGGATTTCAGCAAATCTGCTCATAGACCTAAGACGGCACCTTAACAAGCTCAACGACTCACCATCTCCCTGCAGAGACTTTGACGGCTGCTGGCCTTTCAACTTCTGTTGACACACGTAGACTGTGAGCCGAGGCTGTACACACCTGAAGGGACATCAACGGTAAACAATAGACACATACAAGGGGTTTTACTTCGGTGTCTACACGAACAAGGCTGCTGCTCACTGACATACCTGAAGAAAGCTACAAATATACAGAGGTGTTAACTACTTCAGACAGATGGTTCCTGTTCAAAATTCTATCATCTACAGTCTCAGCAATACAGTAGCATGATGCTATGATGACCAACCTTCCTTTGACCGCATTGAAAAGGCGAATCCCATCAGCTGGACCACAGACCTGAATGAAATCTTCTTTGGTCATCTTTAGTAAATCAGCTCCTGGTACATTCAGATGGACAACAAAACACAAATCACAACATGTTGGCTGAGCTTGGACAAATATGGATAAAGTACTGAAGTACTTTCAAAGAAGAATATGAATTTGTACTGCATACAGATTACAGTGCCACATTGAAGTCCTCAAGATTTCACCACCCTATTTTGGGACTTCCTTCGCACCATCATCTAGAAAGTGATTTATACCCCTTTAGACACATCTAGAAAGCATTTGTCCTTCACTGGCTTGACTCATATTAGATGGATGGGTCCAATACACAGCAACCTACACAGTAAATGAGTTGTTTGAAGTGCAACACAAGGTCCAGGGAGCAGTAAAACACTATAAGAGCACTGACAGTACTCAGCCTGCACCAGATCCACTTGCACCTACCAGAAAAGCTAGAGAAGAGCCTGCAGAAGGACGCGAACCTGTGTCGAAGCAGCCACTGCTGAGTGTCCTGCATGGAGGACGTGGCAAGAAGGTTCTGCACCATGAAGAGAAGGGCACATTCAGTTTAGTGAGTGTCCCCTTAGGCCTCCCACCCCAAAAACACCCAGAGAAATAAAATAAAGCTCACATCAGAGCAGCTGAGCAGGGGTAGCTCCTCCTGCTGTTCTGGGGACGCATTCCTACCAAACATGGGGCAGAAAAGGACCGTCACTCAAACTGGAGGTTAAATGGTTAACTGAACGTGACCAATTGCAGAGCAAGAAGGGAACTAAATTTCTTGCTGCTGCTTATTGTTAAGGAAAAAGGCAAGTAAAAAGCAATAAAAGTTGGATTAGCAGCAGGAGGTGCAACATTACCCGTCAATAATACTGTAGGGTGTCGGAGAGCTGTGGTAAACAGGGGACGGCGTGCCGCTCGATCTGTTCACACTGGGGGTGTCAGGCCAGGGTGAACACTGAGAAGAGAAAGAGGGGGGTGGGTCAGTTAGGTCCGCTTCATTATGCTCTTAGCATAAAAAGGGAAGTGACTCATTTAGAAACTTGATTTCTCAACCATGTAGCAGAGATTTGTTCAACACCCCCACCCCACACACACGCTACCCATCTGCGTCACCATGATTTCAAATGCAGCCACTTCAAACTTGTTGCACACACAACACACAAACGGCATGCAGTCAGCAGACGAAAGCCTGGGAAATGACATTGATGGGGAAAGCCCTGCATCCAGTGACCGCGCGATGGGCAGATAAACCCGGTCCATCTGCTATCCGCAAGCTAACAGTAAAACATCCAGCTCATCAGTTCACCAGCAGCTTTGTTAAACATTAAGTGATGCGGTTTCCGGCAGCTGCAGGACCCCTGCATCTTTAACCAAAGCGTGGTAATAAAGCATTAATGAAGTAGCACAACGGGCAAAATACAGTAATACCTAAATTACTGCCGCCTCCAATAGAGCTGTTTTGCGATAGCACCGCTTTATTTTACCCATGTGAGTCATTCATCATAATTGAATGCATTTTCAGAAGTTTCAGGATATATATTGAAGTTATTAAACTATTTGTTATCCATAAAATGCTGGTTTCTGTGTTTGTTAGCCATTATTAAAGGCATAACCTATCTATTTTATATTAGGTTATGCATGTGCGGTTTTCAAGCTCCACGTACACAGTATACTGCATTAACGGCCACTTACAGCGCTGTTTCATTAAGCTCCACATCTACATTGAACACTGAGGCATTACTGTACTGCTGAGACACAGTGAAATGTCCAGTTACAGACAGCAGGTTTACCTCTCTGAGCACAGTGGTTTCATATGAGGGCTGATATTTCTCCTTCTCTTGAAAAGATCTCTTCTCAATCTTCTCCCTGTCGGTCTTCAGCTTACGGTCAGCACCTTTGGGCTACAGGAAAAAGAGGGGGGAGAAAACTGAGAACCTACAGCACATCATTTTGCTGAAAGTTTCCATTTGTCACGTCGCTGTGAATGACAAGACTCTTTACCTTGAACACCTTGATCTGGCAGCTGGCAGAGTGGATGTGTTCCAAGTATTCCTTGTTATCGTTCTCAGCAAATGTGTCTATCTGGATGCGGAAGGGGACGCCCTTCTCCCCGCCGTGCTTGCGAGGAGTGAACTCTGTACTGATGCAGTTGACCTGTAAGGCAGTAGAGCCCCGTCACAGTTTTTACCCACTTCTGCACCTGTCTTTGTAACTTGAACAGAAAATAAAACTACAAGTTTTACCTGGACGAATACAGAGGTGCTTTTGACAGGATCCCAGAGGAACTCGACAGTGTTGAGCTGCAATGGAGGAACTTGGGGTTCCATGATTCCCACCGACAGGGGGATGTCTGCAAAGAGTCAAGTAGCCGCACATGACAACTTAAACATCTGCTGAGTTCAAGGACTCTCATGTCATGATGGGGGGGATAACGCCACACACACAAAAGCAGCAGGCATGAAAGAGCTTCCATGCTTCATGGATTTTTTTCATTAAAAAAAAAAAACACACGAGTGTTTTGGTAACCCTGCCTCAGGGATTGTTAACATATTTACCCTCATACTTCATCCAGTGACAATGTTTACTGGGATCTCAGACACCTGGATATAGGTGTAAATACAGTAAGAAGAATTTTATCCAATGAGAAAGCAACTGTGACCAATTTCTGGGAGGCCCTTCACACAGCCCATAGGGTAAGAGCTCTTGCTACCCCATGAAATGTCCATCAGAAGACTTCAATCACCTTCATGCACTCCTTATGCTCACAACATTGGGCTCATGAAGGTGTTTGTCAGCCCTTATGAACAGCCCCCAATGTGCATCATTTTCCCACCATCTCTGTTGTTGACATAATCATTTTTGCATGTTTACATATTGTTCATATAAACACATTGCACAGCTTATGAAGGTGCTGCAGAGGTGTCATGTGAGGGCCACTTCTGTTTCTCCAGCCACTATCATTTTCTAAAGCGACAAAGCTGTTACTCACCAAGGTCCAGGATCCTGTCTCCGGGTCGGTTCCACCTCCATCCTTCCAGCTGTTGGTGTTCTGTGTACTGGAGGCGCCGGTCGTGAAACAGCACTCGCACGATGCTCTGCAAACAGGCAGGGTGAGGAAACACCGGTGGTGGCAGTTAACCGCTGTACCAACAAAAACTCTTCACTCTGCCTGAAGAGAGCCAACCCGAATCCCAAAACCAGCCCAACAGCACCAAGGTCCAACCCCAGTATGTGTAGAAGAAACACATGAACACACATAAAACTACACTCACAAATTCCTGCTATGTGGTCATGTTTTAAGCATCACCATGGGGCCTTCATGCTTTTCTGGCATTAGCACAAGATGAGGAACATTGAAAGTTTTTCCCTGCATTAACTATAAATCCACTCTAATAAAGTCACTTTCATCATTAACTACAGTATTAACAGGGAAAACTTCTTAAAATATGATTTAGTCTCCTTTGCAAGTTTGTATATCTACAACTAAAGAATGAAAATATCCTTTAAAATATTAATGCATGCATATGTACATTCTTGCTTGAGGTGCTTAACTTGAAAGCCTCAAAGAAAACATTTAATGCTTGTTTGCAAAGATATCACCAAAATTGACTAAAGATAAAAAAATCAAAGAAAAAACTGCTCTAACAAACCAACCCGCTGCTATAATACATTCAGTTTGATCCAAGGCTGTAAGTGAAATGCTGCAGGTGATGACCATAATATTCCCATCATAAATTGTTCGCATTTCTAGAGGAAATTCTGCTTTTGCACAAATGTCTCAATCGAGCCCAGGGTAATCATTTGTGCAAACAATGATCCAGGTTGTATTTTATTCAAAAAGTAAACAAAGACACCTGCTGTCACCTAGTGATAATGGGGACGATTCATGAAATATTATCACACAAAAACTCAGACGGAAATAAATTCAACAGGAATATTTGGTTGAGGCAAAAAAAGAAACCAGGCCTCATAAATTTCGTCGCTTAGCAGATACACTTCGTTTAGCGACATACAGTCAACAGGACAACTGATCTGACACCTTTATGTAAGGTGACCTAGTGTGCAACACACTGATACATATATGTACAACAGAGCAACACACACAAAATAATAATCTAAACAACATTTATAATCATTCAACATCTATGCTCCGTTTACATTTTAAAACAGAATTTATGGAGCTGATTAAAAAGAAATGTACTTTGGATCGTTGTTAGTCACACTTTTAAAAGATAATATTTTATGAATAAACCCCATTTCCAAATTCAGTAAAGAGAATTACATGAAACAGAATGTGAAGTCTGGCATATTGTGTGAAGGAGGAAAGATGGGAAGTCTGTTGAAAGAACCAAAGGCTTCAGTGTCACCCATCACCTAAGGTGGAAAGTAATGGTGCGGTGCCAAATTTTGTAACAGAGAAAAAGGCAAAGGAGGAGGAAATAAACATGAAATAGTTTAAAAAAAAGACACACACAGTACCTTTAACCTACCTTTACATATTTGCTGCTTATATCTGTATACTCCACTAGTTTTCTGTTTAGCATACGGATTTCGTAGGACTGACCTACATTTTAAGACATTAAAAAAACCTGATTAAAATTGAAAAATGATAATCAGTCAATCAAATATGTAGGTCAGTGGGTAGATGAACTGCACCCTTCAAAGAAATAAAGTTCTTTATTCTTTACTGTATTCCTGTTACATGGCACTAAATTGCAGTTTCTACAATCCCACTGCTCAGTAACTTTTGCAATGCAACACATGCAGCTTTCTAAATAAATGATTAACAAAATGTAAAAAAAAAAAAAAAAATCCAGACTATACTGCTTTCTCTGAAATTTAATCATAGAAATTATACAAGTCAGTTGTGACAAATGGTTATCATTTTAATTGTCTTCAGTTGTAGAGAGGAAAGATCAAATTTCCTCTCAAGTTAACAATGCATGTTGTGTAGAACCCAAACACAAGTTAGTTTATGGCTTTAGACATGCATGACTGAGCTTCACCAAAAAAAAAAAAAAAAAACCCACGCACACGCTCGCACACACACACCTGTGCTCTCACTGGGTGAACAAAATCCCAGGATGAAAGCAGAGTGCCATTCCCCATTTTTCATGGAACCTGAGAATTGTCATCCGAGTGGTGCAAAGCCAAACGTTATTTAACTTTATTGTTAGAAGGGTCATTCGGATGGGTGAAGGGTTTCAAAAATCAGCTCCCATTAAACTGGCCACAACCAGCAGAAACTGCCAGTGTACAGGGCTGGATAAATTATGGTATCAGACAAACCTCAGAGCTTCTTATTTTTTTAATCATACTACACAAAAGTAGTATATGCAGGTGTTTATAGACAGGCCACAAAATGAAAGAAACAAACAAACAAACAAATAGCATCAATAGTGAAAACAAAACAAATATTGAGATCCGGAAAGCAAAATTACCTGGGGTGTGAGAAGATGCAGGAAAACAGGTGAAGTGAAGAATCAGTAAGCCTACAGCTTTATTGCTTTGAGTGTTGGACCTACAACAGTCCTGGAAGCAGAAGGTCACCTTGATGTTTCCCTGCATCCCCTGACCCTACTGTAAGCTACAAGTTACAATATTTCCCCAGGCAGAGTGGAAAAGACCCTCAAAACCCCAATTCAAAAACAAGGTTGCTTTAGAAAGCTCCAATGAACCTTGAAAGGAACAAGTGAAGGGACAATGTCAAAAAAAATAAAAGGTATGAGAAACTAAGCCATGCAGCAGAGGAAAGCCAGTGGTACCTTGGTTTAGGTAAGTCAGAGTTTCTTCCTGCAGCTTGACAGCCGGAGAGGTGGCTGCACACAGAATGTATTGGAAAGGCGGCGCTTTGCTGTCATTCTCAGCCGGAGGTTGTGGGTTCTCGTGCTTGAGGAACGGTGCCAGTGCATCGCTAAGGAGGAGAGCATAAGGAGGAACTTGTTCATGTTTCAGATGAAAAAATAAATAAAGCAGCAATTTCTTCAATCCAGTTTTTTTTTTTTTTTAAATAAATATAACCAGTAGTTGTTGAATATCAGGGCTACATTTTGGAGAAAGTTTAAGGCAATGTATGGTTCTCCAAAGTGAGTAAAATCTACCATGCTATGGGATTTATCAGACATTATTCAGTCTATTTCAGAAGTTTAAGTGACTTTCTGCCAAGATACACATTTTCCAAACTGCACTGAAAGTCAAATGAAATGAGGAAGTATCCTTCTGAGAGAAGTCTGGTTTAAATAAAATAAATAAATAAAATTTAAGATGCCTGAAAGGTATGATTTATTCATTAACATTCGTTCTTGGTGGAGTTTTTCCACGCACAACATGAGATGTTTACACTGGGCTGCTTGGGGTAGAAAACACAACACCAACTGGAAGACTCCAACGCCAAAACTTTTCGGTCCGGTTGCGCCAGTCACAAACCAGGCTAACGGTGTCAAACGTGTTTCAGTCTTGATCCTCGGACAAGGACAGCGAGTTTGAGGAATGCCATTCAAAGAAAATTATATTTAAAAAAAATACACGGGCACTTGCTTTCTTCGTGCTGAAAATAAATACTGGAAAAATACTTGGCATAATTCGTGTCGAGTTCGAGGTCCCGTTCTCTGTAAAAGTGGCTCCCAGTCTGCACGGTGTCACTGTTCGCTGCCGCTTTTTGCTCATTTGTTCGAGTTCTTCTTGTCGTAGTAAAATTCTATATATGCGCGCACACACACAGGTTTGAAGCCCACAGCTTACCGGCAAGTTGCGCCACAAAGCAGCGCCGCGCAGACTGCGTGCCCTCCACACGTAACAAAAACAAACACAAATGCAAAACCAACCGCTGTGAAACGCTCGTTCTCGCAATTTTACTTAAAATTAAAAAGTTCATATGAAAAGTGCCAACTCCACAAGCAGAGCGCAGGGCAGGAGCGAAGCCCGTCGTCGTCGTCGTCGTCAACCTACCGCAGGTACCCGGCGCTCGCGTGCTGGTGATAGGTCTCGGGCTGCGCGTGCCAGAACAGCATGATGTCCGCGGGCTGGGGGTGGGGGTGCAGCAGCAACGCCGAGGGACCGCGAGCCCCGTGGGACTCCCGCGCAAACCCGCGTGAACACGGCTCTGCGGCGCGAGACGCCCGCGCTCCTTATAAAGGGCGCGCGCCGAGCGAGTCGGCCAGTCCCGCCGCACCTGCGCTGACCTTTCGGACGGCCGTCGGCCCGCCCACTGCAGAAAGGTACCGCCCCCAGAGGCGGAGCGACGCTCATTCAGAAGGGATCACGACGTCGAATCTTATTATTAATGACAATTATTATTATTATTAATAATAATAATAATAATAATAATAATAATAATAAATGAACTTTTGGCCAATAATACCCCGCCGAAAATCTGTGTTCTTAATATAACTCCTAACAGAGCATTGTTCAGCGATGGGATTTGAACCCTCGAAGTCCAGGTTGCAAAAGGATGCTTCTCACCACTACGCCCCCTACCTGAAAGTGGGCTTTTCACACAGCAGCGGAGCCCGGCGGTGGAGAGACACAGCAGGCTGTCGGAGGGAGCTGCAAGCAAAAGTGGTGCAAGAAGAGAAAAACCCAAAAGAAAACAGCAACAGCAGCACAACCTTTGAGATGTTTTATTTCTACAGCAAACTGAGGTTTAAATTTCGCAGTTTCTATCACAGGTGGAATATTAACAAAAAAAAAGTCATCTGTACAGTTGTCATAATTCACATAAAATAACATAAATAGATATGAATATTATCAACAAAGGGGGAAAGAAAAAGCTGTGAAGGGTTTTCTTAGAATAGTGTTTCTAATCCCAAATACCTTGGCAAAATATATGAACAGTAAACCAGTGGCTGTAACAACAGCAAAATGCTGCTGTCTGGTACAAAACAGCTTCACAGAATGGAGAGAAAGAGCGAGTGAAGAAGCACTGGGCAGGTATTGCGGTCGGATACAATCAAGGCACCAAACTGTACCTTTAGAAGCCACATGCCTGAGTGTGAGAACTACTACAGGAGAACTAGAGTGCAGCTTTAAATGCCCCCCAGGGTCCAAACAGACAGACAGACAGACACACACACACACACACACACACACACACACACACACACACACGCACATTTTGTTCAGGACTAATACTGCATGTACAAGCTGAGCACTCAACTGCAAGCGGCTCCCCCAGTTACAGCTCATCCAGCAGTGATGGCAGTGAGGGGTTCAAGTGGTCCAAAACATGCAAGTTATTTGTTAACGTGCAAAAAAGAGGGGGGGGGGAAAAAAAGTCACTCAGGTCTCAGACCTTCCTGTCTTCTAGTCTCATTAATAAGAATGTACAGACAAAATTGAATTGTGAGAGTTGTGGTTTGTTTACTATGAAGTGCCAAAGGTTTTCGTGTGAATGGAAAAGTGTGTGTGTGTGTGTGGGGGGGGGGGGGGCAGTAAGACATGTCAGGAGCTTCAGCATTTCAGGCTTCATCTACTGAATGCAATGAGTTTTCGCATTAGAGGAGGACCAAGGCTTGGCCCCCAGTCCACTGAACAGTCCATACAGTCACACAGTACCTGGTAGGGTAAGGCCTAGTAGTGTCTTCAGTTACTTCCCCTCAACATGACAGTCCTTCTAAGTAAAAACACTGCACATGTTACATTTGAGAAAAAGAGCAGCGTTAGACGTGGATGCCAGTGCACCCTGAAACACCCAGCACACAGTCAGGCCTCCTCCTCTGGCATTAAGAGACATCTTAAGTGGTGTCCCTGTTGGTCACCATCAGGGAAATGGCAACAGTACACCCCCCACCCCCTACACACGCACACTGGCACTTTGTTACAATTAACAAAAAGTAAAAGTAAGCCAGTTTCATACATTATATTCAGATTGTCAAATTTTGCCCCCTGCCCAATGTTGGCCACCTTTGATTTCCTCTACAAATTTTATAACATTTTTCTCAGCCTAAACTATTGTGGGCAACAAACATTAAATGAGGGGAAAGTATCACAGAAAAAGGAAGTATGTCCCATAGTGTTACCATCACATGTCCTCAAGCCAGAAGCTTACTAAATCAGACTGTTAATACTTTCATTTCATGAGGTTTCCACAAAAAATTGTGGAAGTTTTTTTTAATGACTGAAATAAGACATGTGGCTTAAACTGACCTTCATAACAAAATTAAAAATGTCAGAATTCCACATAAACCTAAACATGGTTTACAGGGGGGGAAAAAATTACTGTAACTAAATGTCATTAAAGATGATACACCCCATTTTAACCCTAGAACTTTCAAATTGATTGTACCTAAACAGTTTTATATTTCACATAATTTTCAATGTTTTTCTAAAATCACTGGGCCAGCCAAATGATCATCTACCGCAAATGTTTACACCCATACGGTTCCTCTCCCGTTCACAAGTGTAGGCTCCTTTACAGCATTTATACCTGGCAGCATCTACTGGGGTGATCCTACAGTGACCAGGTGTGCCAATTCCCTCGCATTTAACACAAGGAAATTGTAACATACAGAGGTCACAACCATATGTTCAGAAAACATTTCAAGTGACAGAGCCAAACAAATTTGCGAAACCACTAAAAGAGAGCCTCTCAGTTTAGACTTCTTTACATTCACCATGCATCTCTTTACAGAGGCTGGGTTGCAGGATCCTGTAAATAAAAACAGGCGGAATTGCATGGGTCAAAACATGTCCACAGTGAGTAAGAAACAAAAGACAGACTGCAGCAAGCAAAATCTCCTCCGGTATGTGTGGGAGGAAGTAGCATGGGTGGGGCACGTAGAGTCGAGGGCTCTGCAGGGACGTACGACTATTTCTGCTGTGCACGGACAGGGAGGGAAGGCCTCCTTCCCATTAGCTGTGTGTGGACACATCTGAGGAACTGCTGCTGTTGCTGTTGGTGGTCTGGGCCCGCTTGATGTACAAGTTCAGGAGTTTCATCTGCAGGAAAACATGGAAAGTTAAGTTCTGTTATTCATTTACTGTAATTGCCATTTATTTTTTCAGTCCATCTCCCCTCCTGGTTTCTCAAAATGTCTTTGGTCTTTGAGCACAACACCCTCTTTAGTAACCATCTTTCTGATCCAACTCTTGGTTCTACAGGCACCTCCTAGTGATGAGTGCCAACAAAGATAGTGCATCACGCAGATGGTGACTATTGTGTCTGTATGTAAAGCTGTGACAGTTGCATATGTACTTGAATTTTTCCATAGTTGCACGTTCCTGTGGTGTGTGCTTAATGAGAAAATGCGTGCGCATTCATCAAATGGCTTAGGTCTTTTATGGGGGCATTGCTGTCCAAGTCAGTGATATGAGTAAACCTCCATACAGCGATTAGCAGTATCTGTGAGGGCAAAAAGTTGAGTGATTGCAAATAGGCCACCACAGGAATGAGAGTTCCGGTGCCCTCAGGGCCATGGGGGAGAGTAGACAAACCAACCACTGCTGGCCAAATTTCAAGGTTACTTGACCATTCAGACATTAACTGTGGGACACTTCAGGGCATTTGGGGGTGGCAGGAAGGGAACCTGCACTCCAGGAAAGTGATATATAAAAAAATTAAAAAGTCCAGATTGTGGTCGTACAGAATCTCGTCACTCATTCATGTGTCTATATAGCACAAGTGGAAAGTTCATTATTGTCAAACTGATTCCTATTTTGTGCCCACTCAGTGTGAACCCCTTTTCTAGGGCTGATATTGGCTTTAGGCCCACAGGGTGTGTGAAAAAGAACTGGCTGCTAGCATCTTTGAACTCTGTTTTAAAGGATCGTGTTATGTTTGCATCTCAGTTTGAGATACCCATCTTAATGTGCAAAACAAACATTGAGCAACAGGCATTTCTGGAAGTCCTTGCAAGTTCCTAGAAATGCTAGAGAACTATTTAAATTTATAGGCAGACAGATGTCTTCAGGCTAAGAGGCTGGAACCTTTCACAGCACCTTGAACAGGGATCCAGTGAACCTGAGCACGCGAGCATCAGGAAAAGAACATCAAGGAAACTGTAGTAGTACTGCACACAATAATACTTTGCACTTTCCTTCATTATGACTTAATCAGAATTAAAATACAATTTCAGCATATGGTCAATGTTAAAATGCTATTAGTAACAAAAATAAGGTCAGTTATTAAGTTTAAGAAACCAATAATATGGTATTTAAGCTACTTAAAAGTGCTTGCTGTTTAAACCAGAAATGTTATTTTCCAGTAATAACAATACAACCTTTAAAAGTTTCTTTTCATGTGTATTATTACCCAAAGCACTGTACAGTAAACCAAAATAATAAAACATGTAGGCAAAAAATGCAGCAGTACAATTGCATCATAAAACCAGCTTGATAGATTGCTAATCTACAAAAAAAAAAAAAAAATCTGAAGGAAGTATGTTCAACACCTTTGGCTCTGTCACCTTCAGTTCTGCTTTCAGTCCCTGTGATCTCAGGGGCAAGCTCTCTGTGAGGAGCAGAGTGCTATGTTTAAATTACACTGGTAACATATAAACCTTTACATAGCCTTTCACAATAGTATGGCAAGAATAATTGACTAATTCAGGTGCGTGCTTGGCTGCACGTAAAATTTAAAAATAACTTTCAGTAGCAACTGGCAGCCAATAAACCTCTGCTTGCACACGAGTCATGCAACTTCTGTGTGCTGCACAAGTTCCCACTCAAACAGCAAGGAGGAATTTGGAGATATAAAGGTGTTACACTAAGCAGGTCTGGAAGAAATAGTGTCAATTACCACAAAATTACAGAAAGAGAGAAGAAAATAATACATTTATATAAGCAACACTACAGAGTGATGATCCTCTATTGCTATCATTGCTAAAGTGAAGAGAGAATAAAAAAAAATAAAAAAATTTAAAAAAAAGCCACAGAATAATTAAAGTGTGCACCATTTAATACAGGCCAAGCAGCCCAATGGCTGGGACAGCAAGTCCACAACATGCCAGACCACAGGGTGCATGTGAGCAAGGAATGTGACATCCTCTGTGAGGAGCAGATGCCATATTTACCCTGCAGTGTGACACAACTGACACGTGGGAACTTTCAGTCAGCAAACATCAAAGTTCTGAAAACTATGATGCTCCTGACGCTGCCTGGCATACAGACTCACGGCCACTCTGTTGATTTATACTTATTCATGTGGCAGAACACCATCAATCTTTTTTGGGTATAGAAAGTAACTGGGTCAACACTGACCCAGCATTCGGCAGGCCGGTTACTCAAGCTAGTTCAAACCAATGTGTAATGGGGCCCCGAGTCCAGCCAGACTGGCAGCTGCCATAACGTACACCTAGACGACCACCAGTCCATTATGCAACATGCAGTTGTAATGCAACATTGAGCAGAAACAACATTCTGCTCACACAGAGACTATGACCCACTAGCCTAGCTGGGGAGTGGTACCTTGCTGCCTGTCAGCTGGGCCAAGTGGGGCTTCAACTCCTCACCAATTACTGAGTAGATGGCCACCAGACAGAAGACACTGGCTTTGCGGACACTGCTCTCCGTGTTGTCATAGCCCTGTAGACAGAAGGACCGGCATGACACATCAGTAATACAAACAATGACACACCGCTGCTCCCTACATGGGACACTGTGCACTACTACAGCTTAATGATTTTGCTGCCCACAGTCACCCAGACTGTAGCTACTCAATGAGCCATCTTTGTTGAAAAAGGGGGGGGGGGGGGGACAAGCTACAGTCAAACTAATCATATTTTTAAACTTCACAAAATACAATGTCAACATCACAACCTTAACAACATGACACTCTAGAGACAAGACAATCTATAGCAAAATGGCCCTCCTCCTAGTCACACCCATGCCAGCACATCCCTACTACCTGCAAGAGGCCGGGGATGATGTCAGGCAGCAGCAGGTGCAAGGACTCCTTGCCAATGCGCTCAGTCACTTTCGTCTGCATCTTGATGGCGGCCAAGTTAATGGGGTAGTCGGCCGTCTGGACAATGGGGCACAGCACCTTGATGCATTGTTCTGGATGAATTGAACCAGCCAGAGTGGAAGCTGCCTCCTCTGCTGCACGTACCACCTGTAGGAGAGAACCACAAACAGAGGGCCAAAGAGCTCTTTTAGATCCAAAACAAGAGACGCACCATTGTTTAAAATTTCAATAAATTCCTTTAGGCATTTCACTTTATTGCTCGCTGAGGACTTATTTTGGTTTTACCTCATATTTCAGAGGGACAACTGTAACAATTTCAACAAAAGTTACATTTTTCTACTTTGAGCCACATGAGCCAGCAATAAATTTTTAGACATATAAAAATATACCCAATGAAAAGGGAAATCTTAGAAAATAAAAAAGCAATTTCTTTTTTAAAAAGAGGGGAAAATATTCGCAAATGTTCCTGTTTTTTGAAACAAGGGAACTCCTATCAACCCTGTTCACATACAACATTTATCATAAATGCATACATCTGTTGCTTTGTACTTGTAAACCTTTGAGATGCAACATCAAGCACCACATGAAGAAATGAGTTACACCAGTTAAGATTTTTCCTCCAGTTAAAAAGAAAGGAAAAAAAAATCTATCATCTCCACTTATGCACGTTTTATTATTTTTATTCCCCCAGCAATGAGCTGCCTATTGTCATGGTGCACAGGTGAAGGATTTATTCAAGAGATTAAGACAGCACAGTCAGATTCACAAGCCGATTCTTTCCCTGGTCAGGTTCTGAGAATTGCTTACTACCTGCCCTTTTCTCCGAATTTCCACCAAGCATGGAGGCGGTCGGCTGCAACGGGTCTGCCTGCACATGCTTGTTCTGCAGATGCTGTTTTTTTGTACTGCTTAGTGAAAGAATGCTCCCTGCCCCCTGGCTTTTTCCTGGTACTGTCCAATCTAGCCTATCCATCTTTGAGACAAGGGAGTGTCCCAGAATAGGGCCAACTATGCCTGCACTATGCTAGTTAAATGAAAACAACACTATTACAGATGTGCTTGTTACAAGCAAAAAACAACAAAGGAAATAACAATGATAAATTGTGGCTGAAGAAAAGGGAAACAAGTACCAGAGTGGTTAACAAAGACCTGACACAGAAGGTGTGTGTAAGATCCTGCTGTTGTACCCTTGAGGTTCAAGTACCTAGTTTTCTGACTGTCTTAATAGAACACAAGTCAAAAGTTTGGGGAAGATGTAGCCATGACTCACCTCCTTGTGAGAGTCTTTATGGGCCTCCAGGGTCTTCATGATTGTGAGCTCAGCATAGTTCTTGAAGCGGGCTGGCTGGTTCCGCAGGATCTCTCTGAGTACACGCAGCGCCAGCGCCCGAATGGTGTGCTATGTAAGGATGTGATAAGAGTAGCATCAGGGTCAGAAACTGCATGGAAACCCAATAGCTCATCCGTTCATGGTCTTTCATGCTGAATTACTGTTCCCCTCTTCAGTGGCTTCCTGTATAAAGTTCTGGGTATGGTCTATAAAATCATCAATAAATCTGCTCTCTGAAATCTGCACAACGTAATCACTTTCTACACCTCAACCAAACTTTTATAATCCTACATCTCTGGCCATTTCGGTGGTCCCACACACAAGGGGTTCAAAATTAAGTTCAAAGGTTTTCCGCTCTGTTCCCAATGTGAGCTCCTTCTCTCTCAAGGAACTGCTGAGCCCTTCTTTATTCTTCACATTCAGGGTCACAGGAGGGTCTCACATTTGTTTTGGACCCACTTCTCTATCTCCTACCAACTTTCATTATATTATTTGTTAAATTCCAAAAAAAAAAAAAAAAAAAAAAAAAAAAAAACCATTACCTAAAATTTCCATATACAGCTACTAGTGTATTGAATATTGGCAAAGCAGTGGTAACAGACCGTACTTTGAAAATCATATATATCCCTCACATTACAATGCCTTGTCAGAAAAGAGCTTTTTTTTGAAGAGCTCTTGAATCAGGCAATGGATGGTGTCCATGTATGTGCAAGCATGTTAACATGCCTGCATTTTGCTATCAGTTGTGATTGTTTGGGATGCATGTTGCC
Source organism: Heterotis niloticus (assembly GCA_018136845.1). Lineage (NCBI taxonomy): Eukaryota > Metazoa > Chordata > Actinopteri > Osteoglossiformes > Osteoglossidae > Heterotis > Heterotis niloticus. Next base: position 1,721,703 of record CM030897.1, read on the forward strand.
GCACTTCCTTTGCAGGTGTGGCAAGACATGTGTGTGCCAGGTGTGTGTGTATGCATTTGATGGACGGGAGCCCCACATCTTTGTCTCCCAGTGTCTCCAACAGCAGCAGCAGAACAGTCTTGAAGTGTTCGTCCCAGATGCCCAAGCTGTCTTCCCGTGTGATCTTAAGCAGCTCCACCAGTGCCGCCTTACGCTCCTCCACACGTTCGTTGTGGTTCGAGAGCTCCTTCAACAGCTCGGCCACCAGGTCTGAGTGGTCCAGGGGGACTTGTGTGAGACAGAAGCGATGGGGAGGGGGAGTACTGATATCATTCAAATGGGTTGTGACCACCCAAGCCTCCTGGTCCTCTCACAGACCAAGATGCTTATGGCCAGCATTGAAACTGGTAGACCCCATATGTGTGACTACTCAGGATCTCACCAACTAAACAATGCATCTCACTCCACTTTGCTACACTAATAATCGGTATCGCTACATGTTTGGGAGTTCTGATCCTCTGTGTGTTTGGAGAGTATGCCCCTCCACCATATTTGAATGATCTGGCTCTGAGAATGAAACCATTCTCCATACAGTCTATAATGTCTCTGCATGGTTAAGTAAGTTCTTAGTAAAAACTTTTTAATGTTTTAGTTATCCCATTTAGCTCACTGGGGTTATAAGAGTTGTTACCAGAACATACATATCCACTTGATTGAGAAGGGTAAAACAGATAAAAGATCACTGGTCAAGTTTAAGAACATGCTCAAGGAAATGAACTATACAGCATTGTAAAGATGTGGCCAAATGACATACATAAAATGGATGAGCGTTAACTGGCAATACATTTAAATGATGTTAAAGAGACAAACATATATATAAAATAAAATAAATAAATAAATAAATAAATAAAATTTTTAAAAAAAATCTTATTCTACTGATCTTTAATGGAACGTGCTTTTACCAGGAGCATAACCCTTGGGATGCAACATCTTGTTTTCACCGCAGTCGTGGCGACGGCCTGCGGGGGAGGGGGACAGGAGTGCATTCACGGTCATGGTCTTCACAACACAGCTTGCCTTCCACTATGCTGATGAAGTCATATTGATTAAAATAACCTATTAATTTACAATCATCTACAATGAAGAAAAAAGTAGTTAATTTCAGCCCAGCTAAGTGACCTCAAATGCACAAAATTGCAATTTCTATAAGAATCCTTATGCCTGTTTTTTCCCCACATCTCTCCTTTCCAAACCAACACTTTAACACATTATAGGGAAGCGAGGGAGATACAGTGCACAGTCTCACTGCTGTCATCTGAGTACAAGCTGGAATCTGAGCGACATCTTAGCCCTGCAATATTACGCAGTTGCTGATATCCTGGTGAAAACCAGCAAGTGTTGCTTGGTCACTGCTCACATTACCAGCAAGGCAAAGCAGCCCCTCAAGTTGGCAAGAAATCACATTCACGAGACATACAAATTGTTTATGTCAAAAGACATAAAATAAACACATCCTCTACCAACGGTCTTCCATGAAGCCGTTTTGTTTAGCCAACACTTGAAAATGCCCCTCTTTGACCCAGGAATATAGTTTTCATATAAGCAAAACCCACCTAAAATGCTGTGCTGCTGCCAGAGAAACCAAGTGAGTTTATTGTGTCAACATTTTATGGCCCTCACTGAAACACTCTATTGGTCACATATTAGGATGCACCTCCTGTATATAAAACTGCAGAAAGCTTGTTTTTCTGGAATTGCATATTTCTCCCCTGGTGTTGCCAAAAGAAAACCGATGGTGGACTATGATATTACATCATGGAACATGAGTGATGGACAAAGACAAAGGTAGGTGGGGGAGCTGAGGGTCCCTCCAGCCTTACCATCTCGGAACTGCTCCACATCATCATCAAACACCGCCTCCTTCAGGGCACTCTTGTCATAAGTGCTGATGGTGTCTGTGTAGCTGTATGGGTTGTACTCGCGGCACCGGGGACCAGCAAATGAGCGTGGCGAGGGAGTGTTAAGCAGTGATGTTTTATTGTCCAGGGCTGTGCGGCCACCTTCTACCACATCCGTACCCATGCCCAGACGAGGTTCCAGGTTGGGGGGTACCATCCCTCCTTCTCGGCCAGCCTAAGAAAGACCAGAGCAGCATTATCGCTAATCAAATGGCAGAAAACCAGCTGTCTGAATTGAAATACATTAACTGGTACATATTCTATTTGCCAAGTTATTCAGCAAAATTTGCAACTAAACAGCAATGTAAACTATTAAAGGTGGCCAAATTTGGTTAGAGACCAAATGAGTGACAATAATACTCCATTTCTGTTGTTAAACAGTGTATTAGGGATCCTGAAAAATAAAAAGCCACATTAAAATTCCTCTGAAGTGCATAGACTCAATCATACTTTTTTATTCAGTCATATTACATTATCTAAATAGAAAACTACTGTAATTTACAATCCAATAGAAAATGTCATGTAAATTAAGTCTATAACAGTTGACCACAAATTACAAGAAAATTGCCAATTTTTCAGATATTCTTAAATGTATCAAACCACTGGTTCACTTATTTGACAGTTCAAACTAAATATTTTTATTCTCAAGCTTCTTAAATCTGTTAATTTTAGGGGTCATTGAAGTTTATACATCTTACATATAGTACATTTACAACTGTAGTAGGCAGTTAAAAAGGAATGAATGGTAAAACAGCCTTCCTATCCCAGTTGTTTGCAAACTAGAAATCAATGTATAGCTGAACAAATGAATGGTATTTCTTTTAAAATCCTTGTGATGTTACTCACAGCATCGTCTTTTTTCCCCTCACGTCTGACTGGCTCATTCAGTTCCTCCTGGCTGCGGTAGCTGAAACTCTGGATGGCCTCTGTGACGCCACGGAGGGAACTGTAGATCTCATCTGAATTCAGGTTCTCTGTGTCATATTCCAGCATGCTTTCAATAAAATGACAGTAGGGTACAGATGTAACATCAGGCAGTAGCAAACATACTCACACCCTTCATAGCCCCAAAAGGGAACTTTCTAAGACCATGTGAAAAAAAAATGTTTAAGAAGCTGAACTTCTAATCAAGGGATTATGGGTTTTAAAATGTAAAGGTTGTAGGTGTCCTTGAGCTCTGAAAGACCAACTATGCTTCAGTGAATTAAGCTATACTCTAACCCATTATCAATCCCAAAGGTTACCAAAGACACTCATCTTTTATTAATCTTGGGTATCTTCAACCATTTTTATGAGGCTGTCCTCCAGTTACTGTGCATGAAAGAAGTAATAACCAGTCTGCTGACATCAAACCTGCTGTTATGTAATTCAGGCACAGAAAGCAGACTTCGAGGAATCCGCTTTCACAGAAAAATGGGCCACTCCCAACCTATTCATTTCTTCCCCCCCCATTTGGCATGGAGCAGCTGCCCCAAACCAGCATTCCACCCCAAACAAGACTATCAACTCTTCATTCAAAAGTGCCTCACGGCATCCTTTAGATCCGTTACCATGGTGATATTTCAGCCACAACTTGCCTGCATGTCTCAACAAAAATTACACAAGGGGGTAGCACAGCACATGGGGAAGGACTGCTATTCCACAGGACTCAGTAGTGACTCTGCCGGTTTGCCATAAATGTTTTGAAAGATTTACTGTCGTTTAAATAAAGCGGGGGGGGGATTAACCACCAAAGGTTGATTTTAGTGCGCGTGCGCACACGTACACTCTGCCCCCATGATATTCAGGATATATTTAAAAAAAAAAAAAAAAAAAAAAAAACACCCCACTGTCAACCTGCCGACCTCCTAAATCTCAATTGTGACCTAACAACTGAAGAAAGAAAATTCCATTACCCCTGGAACATGAAAGGGTGGTCCTTGCACTCTTTGAATTGTCCAACATATTTCTATGCTCTAGGCTGTTCCATGACCAAGCTAAGGCCCTCTGGTTTCCTTTCACAATTCCCTGCTCTACTATGATAGCATAACCCCCCATTGGTGGCGTGTTACCTGGGAGAGAACGCACGGCGGAAGGCCTTGAGTGAGGGGGCGGCAGGGGTGGAGAGAGGCGGAGAGGGAGTTGTGTGCTTTGACAGCCCATCAGCACCCCAGCCCCATAACCGGCTATACCCGCAGCACAGCCGGGAGAAAAAGGAAGGACAGGAGAGAACGGGGTCGTGGGGGGGTGGGAGTGGGGCAGAAAACACAAGGGACAAGACGAGAGGGGTAAAAATAAGGAAGAAAAAAAAAGATGGAGAAAGAGCAGAAAGGGGGGAGAAGAGAAAAAGAAACTATAGTCTAAGTGACAGGTAGTGCCATGCGTTAATAGGAGAAAAGTGGTGGTTTTACCCAGAGACCCATGAAGGATGCTGGAATGTTCTGGTACAATGAGGACTTTGATTCACCTTTAATGTATGAAATGTCTGACCCTGCTTAAAAGTGTAATTCCTTAAACTGTGTACAGAAAACAATAGACAGAGTTCCTTATTATATTTAATATTAAAAATAAATTTAAAACATCTATTATGAAACTTTTTAACTGCTGCTTTCACACAGCTATAGCACACAGTTCTGGTCATATCACCATATTTTACATGTTCACCTTGTAGTATAGGTTCTACTGTCATACACACATTAATACTCAATAAAAGACACATGAAATGCAGAAATTATTCAAAGAAGTTCCTCTCTGAATAGATGATTCATTTTTATATTTTAATAAAATAACTGTAAAACCATTTTAGACTGCAGTGCCAGTCCAGGTCAGGGGATTCATTTTGAAAAAGTAAAGGTTCTCGAATAGGCATGTATACAGAAGTGGTAATTTTTCACCATTTAGAAGGGCATGCAAAAGGAAACTGACTGAATTCTCTCTTGAAGGAGAGCTCTCAGCCCCAAGGTGTAGGGTATGGCCAGGCACACAGAGCTCCTATCAGGATTGGTGGGGAGAGTTCTCAGGAGTGCTATGGATGATGAACAGTACCTGGGTGATAATCCACCGTGGGAACAGTTGGTTGGCGAGGTGAGGGGGCTGGTGCGGCTGCTGGAATGGCGAGGAGGGACGCGACCAATGGTATTGCTTGGAGAGCCCTATTAAAAAAAAGGGAGATAACTACTCTATACATGAAAAAGGTTCCATTCTTCAGGAACACATGAGTTATGGCTAACTACTACCCATAACACAGCTGGCTCGCACAGGTTTATGCATTATCCTCCCCAAGACCCTCACCCCACCACTGTCAGTTTAAGAGTTCTGTACCATGCCGGCACTGCCTGAACTCCTCAGGTGACTGTGCAGCAGCTTGGTAGCCCCATCCTGAAAGGTCTTTGGCAGTGCACCCAGCAGCATTGTGAACTCTGGTGTGTTCAGCTCGAAAAGGGAGATAAGGACCACCTGGGCAGCCTGGAGACACAAAGTAAGGAGTTCAGTCAGTGTTGCAGTACAGAACAGAGGGAGCCCATCTTACTGGCCAAGGCTATATCAGCCTTGTCAAGCAAAAACTTTGCAGGTCCTATAAGAGAATGTTTAAGTCATTAAACATGATAGGCCGTTTTTAAAAGACAATCACCTAATTAAATTTTAAAAGCGTCTCCTCTACAAAAAGTTATACATCAGTACTACTTTCGGTGAGGAAATAAAGTGGGAAAATCCTAAGTTCAACCTTGTTTTCAACCTACAAACAGTTGAATAAAGTGTATATTTCCATTGCACCAAGCAGCGCAGGATATATATACTGCAGAGGTCATTTACAAGAAATATAAAATTTCATAAAAGAAAAAATTAAGATTACATTAAAAGAATCATAAACAATAAGACACAGCATGCTTGTGATTATACATGCAAAGGTAAATGTGTGAATTTGTGCATTACTTCTCGCTTCCAATCCACTTAAAATTTACCTTTATCAATGAACAGCTATAAAAGTAAGCATGCATTTCACTGAAATTACTGTATTGTTAAAAAAAAAATAATAATAATAAAAAAAAAAAGACAAAAGAATTGTGTTAAAGCAAAAGTGCAGGTAATAAACAGGATGATCTAAAGAAATGTAGAATTTCCATTTTGTAAATTTCACTAAATAGGAAACACTGGCCTGAAATTCTTAAAATATATTTACACATATCTTTGCATATTCCACCAAAACCTCAGTTGTCCCTTCCAACAAGGAGAAAATAGAAAAATTCAAATTAATTCATAAATCAATCAGAAGCTGTCAAGCAAAGTGGTGTTACAGAGAGTCTGCACTGCAGCATTTCAAACTTTCCAGGTTGTTAATGTGCAAGACCATGCGTGCTGGTGGGGGCAAAGGCAGGGCATCGATGGTGGAGTTGGGGGAGTTCTACCTGCTTGCACCTCTCTTCCAGGTTGCCCTCTCCGGGCAGAGAGGCCACAGTGCACAGCCTGCCAGACAAGTCCTCGCTTGCCCAGTTATGGAGGGTCTAGTTTCAACGGGCAGAAGGAGTGCGGTTCAAAGGGGACATTTTAATCATAAAGCAAAAACAACAAAAAGGGATTATATGATAACATCGCTCTTCTCTTGGCCCAGCTTCTGAGATAATGATTGAGCTGGGAACACCTTGTCTACCAAACAAAAGTTGTGTAAATGCCATTGTGCAGGCTGAGACATTTGCCACAACAACTTGCACTTGCCTAGCTCTGTTTTACAAGAGCATCAGGGATGATCCATAACCTTTCAAATGGAAGAAAGTCTGAGTTTGCGTTATATCTGTAAAGCTGAACCTCAGCTTGTTCTTTATATATGGAGTTTCCAAGCCACAGATTTGAAATTTGGTACACAGAGACTTTTCACTTTAAGTGAAGCTTTGGTATAGTCAAGTTCTTGTAAACTCCCAATAAGGCTACTTATGATTTTGGAAATGTATAATTCAGTCTCTGACAATTGTTGGAGAAGCTAAAGGAATAACATCACACAAAGTGTCTGTATGTGATGGTGACACACACATGCACGCACACTTTGACTCAAATGCACAGAAATTGAAAGATACTCAAGTTTTGTATAAAATTTGCTGCTATTTTGTGCATGTCACTGTAACCAGCACAGTTTGACTTCAGGAACCAACAGCTGTTATATATAAGCAAATAAAAATTTAAAAATGAATTTAAAAAAATATGACACTGTGATGAACACATTGTTGACATAAGGGTAATAAGTTTCAGAACATATATTTTGTTTTTTCATTCTCACTTGGGTACAGCAGTTGCAAGTATCAATCTTTGTGGTGTCTGACAGCCCTAACAATATTTACTACATCAAACCCTTTAAATGATAAAACAGTTTAGTGACTATATAATGCATTATTACTTTTTCATTTTCTACCACTACACCTTTTTGGCTTGGGCAGTGCTGAGTTCAGCTACTATGACTATAAATTGTGAAACATTTGGACATGTTTAAGAATGAAAAAGCTTTGAGCATCTGAAAGCTAGTTGATAACAGGAGCACACATTTAACACAATCAACTGCCTGAAGGCTCTCGCTGTCAATTATTAGGAATAAAGCAAGTCACTAGCAACCACTCTAAGGAGACTGCAGTTTATATTATGTTAATATAAACCGTTTATGTTATGCTAAACAGACCATGTGTACAGGTAGGCAGCTCATTCCCATTATAATTCTGCACATGCAATTTTTTGACACGTATCAAACAGACCCCTAAAAATGGCCATGTTGCAGTGCAGCTGCTGCTGTGGAAACCATCTCACCTTTCTCACATCAGAGCTTTTAGGCTCTGTTGTCCAGGTGATGATGCGCGATACAGCCAAACGTGTCTCACTGGAGTTCACAAAGTCTGCGGGGTCCATCTGGCGGGCCAGGGACTCTATGTACTTCAGGATGGCCACCTTCACCTGGATATGTTAATGTGGATCATTGAATGTGTTTGTAAAATCATACTACATTTGTCAAGTTCAACCTCAGAAATGAGTCACGCTCAAACAGGTACTTACACTACAACTTACTCATCCAAAGTCCACTTTAACAGTATTACCAAATCTAAAGTACAAAGTGGACAAGATTCTGGACACCTGTAAAGGGCTCTGAGTTTATACATCTAGCATTAAAATACAAACTGTTTCAGCAAATAATCACCTGACTGAGTTATAGCATGAAACTATAAGTTATAAATATCAGGTACAGAAGTCTTAAGCAGCAACCACTAAGTAATATTTCACCAGGGAGTGGGGAAAAAGCATCATATTCTCAATTAAGCCATTGTAATTTCATCAGCTGCTCAAGCCAGTAAGCCAAAGCCAGGTCACTACACAGCTGTTTCAGACAGACAACACAGTCCAGGAAGGACTCAATGAACCTTTAGGTTGGGTGTCTGTGTTTGATCCACGATGAACCTCATCAGAATATTGAACTGTTGGTCAAATGGGAAGGACTCCCTGCAAGACAGTGATAACAGAACAGTTGAGTGCGAGCCCCCAGTTGGGAAGTATAGGAGGATTTTGTGCAAAGTGACAAGAGGCTTGACCTGGTCACATCTAATGCCTTCTGGACCTTGGCCTGGACTGAGCCCAATAGGTCAGCACCCATTTTCTTCAGCAGCTGGGTAAGTAGAACAAAGAGCCAGTCTTGAAGATCTTCCTTGTGGATGGTGATGAAGTCCACCAGGGTCTCCAGGAACATACTGAACACCTGGGCAGGGCAAAAAATTTTTCTTCTCAAAACAACCTTCGCTGAAGTGAGCTGAAGTCCATCTGACTCAGAGATACGACGAGTTAAAACTCCTTTAAAAAGCACAATATAAGCTGATCGAGTGTAAGCACATTAAAATATTAGTACTACTGATTACGTTCAAAATTTGTCTAATAATAAAGTTTTCAGTCAAATAGCATTAAAAAAAAAAAAAAAAAAAAAAAAAAAGAGACTTACTCTCTGACGTTAAAATCCACACCAAGCAGTCCATGCAGTAACATAAAAAAATGTCATTAGTTCAAGAGAAAACTTTCACCATTACAACTGCAAAGCACAGAGATAAAAGACTGCAATTTGAAAGTTAAGAAGTTTAAAAAAGTGAAAAAGCAAATTAAGTCCAATAAATAAACTAGGCATTACAGAGTAAACAAAATATATGAAAAAAATTATGAATTAGTCATTGAATCAACAGTCCTTCCTGCTGAGACACACTGAAAAGAACTGTGTTACCTTGCTATGTGGATCTGCGAACATCCTGGTAAAGATTTCACATAGTCTCTTCAGTTCCACTCGACTGCAAAACACAGCCACTACTCATTAGACAGATAAAGAGATATCTGGCTGAAGGACACACTGCACAGAGGGACATGGGCTTCTTAAGATGTAATAGAAAAGAAAGCAGATGCAAAACCCATCATCTGCATTTTCATTTCAAAATTGTTTTCTTACCAGAAAATGCTGTTAAAATTAATCCCAAAATTCAAAACACACACCTCTCACTAGAATGGACAAATGGAGCACAAAGCCACACCCATCTGTTCCCCACTCCCCAAAATGACTGCAACATCCAGTCTTTGGCCAGTGGTACAACCTGTACGATTCAGCCTACATAGCCAGAGAAGCAACACTCACCTGAGGATCCTCTGGCTTTTGAGCAAGTTCTGCAGCCCTATGAGCCCCTCCTTGCGCTCTGAGAAGTTGGAGCTGGCGCAGTGATTCAGCACTTCTGCCACATCCTCTGTCTGCCGCAGATAGTGTGGGATGCCACCATTCCTAGAGCTATAGGAACGCTCTGAGCAGGCACTCGAGGCGTCACTGTTGGCATCGTCATCAGAGTACATCCCTGGAGATTCAAAACGGCGCCGTGCAGGCTTCCGCTGTGGGGTACAGGGAAGAGGGGAAGGTGTGAAGTCAGGGGCCCAGTGTTTGCAGTACAACACAGCCTCTTCATGCAGATCCATCTGTTGGACCACATTACATCAAAGCCATGCAAAAGCTTTACCAGACAAACACAGCAGCCTCGGTAAGACGTCAAGAGGTCTCTGTATGTCTTTGCCATATCTTGGTGTCATGAGGGTCACAACTATGTGTATTAAGTGCAGGTTGACTAGAGGTTCTCATAATATGAACCACCTTTACACAAAGAGGCTGAATGAAAGAGACGCCTGTCTAGTGTGAGACAAGGAAAAAATTCCAGCCAGTGTGAGTATGAACAGGTGTCTGCAACTACCTCAGAGACCCAGAAACACTTTCCAGTAAATTACATCAACCTATGCATTAGCTCTGGGTTAAAATGTAAATGGAGGGCTGGAGACAACTTTTTTTACTGCAATCTTGTATTAAAAGATTTAATTAGCTCCCTTTGGGAGAAGGTTGTGTGTGAAAAGTTAAGCCTTGAAAATTATTAGTCCTGCAGAGTTATTCATGCAGTACACAGAGGAATGAATATACATGAAAGCACAAAATTGGAAAATTCAACATGCAAATTGAGAGTAGAACTAGTAATGGAGAGAGCAGGGAATACATGACTGATGAACTCACACCAGGCAAATGATATCAGGTTATGGAAAAAAAAAAAAAAAAATAATTGTACTGCTCATCTTAGATAGAGAAACGAGAGAATTTAGCTATTAAAAGACTGCTGGTCTTTGACTTGAACAGTGATGCTCAGCATTCCTCATCTATAAGCAGCCATTTTGGGAAATTAGTGGATATCATGAAAGAATAAACCTGTATTTCAAAAAAAAAAAAAAAAAAAAAAAAACTACCTTATTCCGGGAATCTCCTAACAGCTGAAAAAGACAAACCCAGGAGGGAAGAGTAAAGATACTTAAATTTCAAGAGCACATAAAGAGAGGTACAGTAGTAATACATATATAAATTTGTTAATTCTGCTAGGATATCACATTTACTAATTTAACTGATACTTTCTGTCAAAGCCACCAACAATGCAAAGTTGCTTAACTATCATTTATAAAGTTGTGCCATTTTGCCTGAAACAATTCAGGACGAGTACCCATTCCAAAAGCACTTCAGTTGGAGCAGCGTCCAAACCCAGGTATTTCAATTACAAGGTGAGAGGTCTAACCACTATATCATTTGCAGCCCCTCTACAACATTGACTTAATCGATAAAACATACAGTCCTTACCACAAAAAAATCCTCATACATAATAAACTCAAATACACAACTGGTTTGGCTGTTAGTTTCACATTAATGTTGGGGGGGGTGTTGAATACAAAACACATAAATAATAAATTCTGTTTTTCAAGAGTCATGAGAAATTAGTTTGACTGGAGGGAGATGGTCACAATGTGTGATTTACAAAGAGTAAACACTGGAACACAGTGGTTCTAAAGGCAGCACAGGACCAGCACCTCTCTAACACACAGTCTTCAATGACACAGCAAGGCAGGCAAAGTCAAGCCAACATGTTATAAATGTACTGCTGTAAAAATGACATTTCATTCCCTTTATATCTTGTGACTGTTTGATGAGGTTGTGTACATTACAGATTATTGCTCCTGGTGGATGGAAAATATTGGTTTTGTGTTCCTTTTTAAGTTGCAACTATTACGGGCAAGGTTCATTTCACAGCTTCTAAATATAGTGTCTTTTATCTGTCTGTTGACATCTTCATTCCAGAGCTAAGTGTCATCCCATGAACTCTGGAACCCATCTTTGGTATATTACAGACAAAGTAACTAGGCCTAAAACTTCAGATGTTCATAGGGCAAAGTGTGTCAAAACAAACAAGTGTAATGTTCTGAACAGTGTGTGGGGTGCCATGGAGTGGGCAGTGGGTGTAGCACAGTAACAGACAGGTATGTGGAAGAGATTCTTCAGATGAAGGAGGGCAGAGAAAGAGGGTATGAGCTTACCAGGGCATCAGCAACTGCTGCCTCTACCTCTGTCCCAGTTTTCAGGAATCTCATGGTGTTGACAGAGTCTGAGATGCGGTTCTGATGGACCAGCCCAAACCGGTCTGTGGAGGGAGAAGGGGGTTAAAAAAAAATTTTTAAAAAAAAAGGATGAAGGGAGGGGGAAAAAAAACCCTGAGGAACAAACGGTTTGTTTGGTTGCTTCCTCACCCAAAGGTAAATATAAACAGTGAAACCAAAAAGAGGTAAATAAACATGAACTAAACCAAAAGTACTCATGTAAAATAGAAATAATGATGCAGTGCCTGTTTGTAAGACAGTAAAAAAATGAACCGAGTAGCTGAATAATGTCAGAGGGTAATCACCATAAAGCCAAGGGGTACAAAGATTAGTCAACCACATGGCTGGAAACAAATTCATTTCAAGTGACAAAAAATCTTAAGGTTTATACTGAAATTAATAAAACCAGACAAAATCATCAGCAGAAATCGTAAATGACTGCATACTGTCACGTTAAATCATGTTATGCACACCCAGAAGGATCAAAGCAAACAGAGGAAAATGAATGAATGAATAAATGAATCATCAGCATGAATGAGAAAGGGGAAAAAAGGAACATATACTAATAACATAAGCATAAACCCATCATAGATTAACAAAATTCTAAATTTAGGAGGGGGGGGGAAGGGACGACACCTTTGATGCATAGGAAATATTAATCCTAAAAGGTCAATATGGACATGTGTGAGTATGCTTATATATACCTGTTCAAAATACTGATTAAGCACCACAACACAACATTTTGATCACAGATCGTAAAACCTTTTTGAAACAAAGCAAGTTCACGGGTCTTGGCAAAGTTAACTAACAAACACTAAATGGAAATAATTGAGAGAAAGTGGAAGCAGCCAAAAAAGCCTCTGAGAGTCAAAGGAAACCAAACTGAAAATTGAATAGCTACTACAGGTATCACTACACAAGCACAGCAATCCAACACTGAAAAATAAAACTGAATACAGTCATTGCCCAGCTGATGTTAGGGTTGGGCGCTGTGGCTCTGCCAGTAACCACACAACTGGCGAATGTGCACCATAGTATGAACTCCTGTAACTGGTACTATTTTAATCGGATTCAAAATGCCAATATGTATTTATCTTAAAAATAAGCATCAGAGTTTAAAATAAATTTTAAAAATCTAAAATTAATTTGCAATATGCTGGATGCCACCCACAGCCCTTTCTAGGCTATTGATTGCAGGTGTGACTACAATATTATATGGACTAATGGAGGACAGGAGTTGTGCGGCAGAGTTTGGCCTGGTATGCATGTAGTTCCTGGCAAAAGCTCCTGGCATGTACTTTCTTACTGATGTTTAACCAAATTTTCTGCTTTATGTAAACAAACAATATACACAGGTAAATAATATGTGTAGTTCTGGTTAAAGATGTAAGTTTTAATGAAAAAATACTTATGAGTTTGTCACTGAAGTGGACATTAAGGGTGCAAAAATGGCAAAGTTCACCAGTATTAACAGCATATTATATTAACCAGGCAATGGTCCTACAAATAAGAACTGCACACCTCACATCGCACAGACAATTCATTGGCATGTTCTGTAGAAGTTGGACTAAGGGCTGATGGTGACACTATTTAAACTACATACAGAGATGCTATTAAAGCCAATAAATGAGCACATTTTCATCTGCTGCATGAGGCTCAGAAATTTTCTGATGTGCCCATCCATCACTGTCTTAAATCCAATTTTCTACAGAAACATGCCATTATGGACCCTGGGCCTAAGGCTCTCAGCCCAGTGCACACAGAGCCCTGGGCTCATGCAGGTCACCTGACTGCCCCATGGAGTCGGCCGAGGACAGAGCGCTGGTGGAGCGGGAGTGACGTCTCGACACTGCAGGGAACAGGAAGTGGTATGCCCCACAAATTAATGCAACAGGTTCTACCTACTTCTGAGGCCAAGGAGTTCCAAAAACTCAGCCTCAACAAAATCCCCTGCCCCATATCCCCAGCCACCATGAGTATAACACGTAATACACATGCACGAATGCACACAGAGACTCGGAATCTCTACCCGTGATGATACCACAAAAATGTGATGAGACATCCAGCTTCATGGAATTTAAACAATGCAGCAGAGAAGGGCTGCTTTCACAAACACTGGGTGCCCTGACAAACTGGTTATTCGGTTACTGCAGCATCCTACCATTGCCACTCACAGCATTTCCACAACCAGCAACAATAAAAAATCCTTTTTCAATACCAATCTAAAAAGTACATTAACCAGCACTTCTCATGGTATACTCCTCACTTTATATATAGGTGCTGGTCATAAAATTAGAATATCATGACAAAGTTGATTTATTTCAGTAATTCCATTCAAAAAGTCAAACTTGTATATTAGATTCATTCATTACACACAGACTGATCTACTTCATGTTTATTTCTTTTAATTTTGATTATAACTGACAACTAATGAAAGTCCCAAATTCAGTATCTTGGAAAATTAGAGTATCAATTAAGACCAATGCAAAAAAAGGATTTTTAGAAATGTTGGCCAACTGAAAGGCATGAACATGAAAAGTATGAGCATGTACAGCACTCAATATTTAGTTGGGGCTCCTTTGGCCTGGATTACTGCAGCAATGCAGCATGGCATGGAGTCTATCAGTCTGTGGCACTGCTCAGGTGTTATGGGAGCCCATGTTGCTCTGATAGTGGCCTTCAACTCTTCTGAATTGTTGGGTCTGGCGTATTGCCTCTTCCTCTTCACAATACCCCATAGATTTTCTATGGGGTTAAGGTCAGGCGAGTTTGCTGGCCAATCAAGAACAGGGATACCATGGTCCTTAAACCAGATACTGGTAGCTTTGGCACTGTGTGCAGGTGCCAGGTCCTGTTGGAAAATGAAATCTGCATCTCCATAAAGTTTGTTGGCAGCAGGAAGCATGAAGTGCTCTAAAACTTCGTGGTAGACGGCTGCGTTGACCTTGGACCTCAGAAAACACAATGGACCAACACCAGCAGATGACATGGCACCCCAAACCATCACTGACTGTGGAAACTTTACACTGGACCTCAAGCAACGTGGATTCTGTGCCTCTCCTCTCTTCCTCCAGACTCTGGGACCTTGATTTCCAAAGGAAATGCAAAATTTACTTTCATCAGAGAACACAACTTTTGACCACTCAGCAGCAGTCCAGTCCTTTTTGTTGCGAGACGCTTCTGACGCTGTCTCTTGTTCAAGAGTGGCTCGACACAAGGAATGCGACAGCTGAAACCCATGTCTTGCGTACGTCTGTGCGTGGTGGTTCTTGAAGCACTGACTCCAGCTGCAGTCCACTCTTTGTGAATCTCCCCCACAGTTTTGAATGGGTTTTGTTTCATAATCCTCTCCAGGGTGCGGTTATCCCTATTGCTTGTACACTTTTTTTCTACCACATCTTGTCCTTCCCTTCGCCTCTCTATTAATGTGCTTGGACACAGAGCTCTGTGAACAGCCACTCTCTTTAGCAATGACCTTTTGTGTCTTGCCCTCCTTGTGCAAGGTGTCAATGGTCATCTTTTGGACAACTGGCAAGTCAGCAGTCTTCCCCATGATTGTGTAGCCTACAGAACTAGACTGAGAGACCATTTAAAGGCTTTTGCAGGTGTTTTGAGTTCACTAGCTGATTAGAGTGTGGCACCAAGAGTCTTCAATATTGAACCTTTTCACAATATTCTAATTTTCCGAGATGCTGAATTTGGGACTTTCATTAGTTGTCAGTTATAATCATCAAAATTAAAAGAAATAAACATTTGAAATAGATCAGTCTGTGTGTAATGAATGAATCTAATATACAAGTTTGACTTTTTGAATGGAATTACTGAAATAAATCAACTTTGTCATGATATTCTAATTTTATGACCAGCACCTGTATACCAAAAACAGTAGTTAAATAAACTAACAAAGGTTAAATTACATCATGGAAATTTATAGCCATGATTTGGTAGTGTGGCAGAAGAGCCTGTTAGTATGAGCAGAAGAAAATTGTTGTACGAGTGCAGACTGGAGAGGGTCACTTGCTGGACTTTACAGTAGCTGAGTGGGTTGGAGTCTGTTTCTCATACTCACCCAGAGGAGCGAAGCCCCGAGCGGGACTCGTGTCCCGACTGCTCTCACAACTGGTGTTGCGACTGCCCCCCTGGCTCACACTGTGCCGGGGGATGCGGCTCCGGGCTAGCGTGTGGCAGGGAAGAGCGGCAGGGAGAAGAGCTTTACCACATAGCTTAGCTATTGGAATACAAGTTAGTGAGTCAGCAAGTTAGCAATGGCCCTTGTTTGGGTGCACGGCCAATGAGATGGTGGGGACAAGGACAGGGTTAGTTTTTCTCAGTGTTGGAGGTTTCCTTGACAGTCTCAAAGGTGAAGTCAAAATGAAGCTGCAAGGAGTCAAGACTTTCAAAGTTCATGTTCCGAGCATGAACCTTTTTCCTATACAACACTGCCTTGTGACATAATACTAAGCAAGAGGTAAAAAGATCTTCTTCATCTTTCGGCTGGGGTCACCACAGCGGATCAACGGTTTCCACTTCTTCCTGCCCCCTGCATCTTTCTCCGTCACACCCACCACCTGCATGTCCTCCTTCACCACATCCATAAATCTCCTTAGGCATTCCTCTCTTCCTCTTGCCTGGCAGCTCCATCCCTAGCACCCATCTCCCGATACATCCAGAATCTCTCCTCTGCACATGTCCAAACCAACGCAATCTCGCCTCTCTGACTTTGTCTCCAAACAGTCTAACCTGGGCTGACCCTCTAATATACTCATTTCTAATCCTGTGCATCCTCATCACACCCAATGCAAACCTTAACATCATTAACTCTGCCACCTCCAGCTCTGCCTCCTGTCTTTTGCTCAGTGCCACCGTCTCCAACCCATAAAGCATAGCTGATCTCACTACCATCTTGTAGACCTTCCCTTTCACTCTTGCTGGTACCCTTCTGTCACAAATCACTCCTGACACTTCTCCACCCACTCCACTCTGCCTGCACTCTCTTCTTCACCTCTCTTCCACACTCCCCGTTACTCTGGACTGTTGATCCTAAGTATTTAAATTCACCCACCTTTGCCAACTCTATTCCCTGCATCCTCACCATTCCTCTGTCCTCCCTCTCATTTATGCACATGTATTCTGTCTTAGTCCTACTGACCTTCATTCCTCTTCTCTCTAGAGCATATCTCCACCTCTCCAGGGTCTCCTCAACCTGCTCCCTACTCTCACCACAGATCACAATGTCATCCGCAAACATCATTGTCCACAGTGACTCCTGTCTGATCTCATCTGTCAACCTGTCCATTAACATTGCAAATAAGAAAGGACTCAAAGCTGATCCTTGATGTAATCCTACCCCTACCTTGAAAGCATCCGTCACTCCTACCGCAGACCTCACCACTGTCATACTCTCTTTATACATATCCTGTACCACTCTTACATACTTCTCTGGCACACCCGACTTCCTCATACAATACCACAACTCCTCTCTAGGTACCCTGTCATATGCTTTCTCCAAGTCCACAAAGACACAATGCAACTCCTTCTTACCTTCTCGGTACTTCTCCATCAACACCCTCAGAGCAAACATTGCATCTGTAGTACTCCTCCTCGGCATGAAGCCATACTGCTGCTCACTAATCGTCAACTCCCTTCTTAACCTAGCTTCCACTACTCTTTCCCATAACTTCATGCTGTGGCTGATCAGTTTTATCTCTCTGTAGTTACTATAGCTCTGCACATCACCCTTATTCTTAAAAATTGGTACCAGTACACTTCGCCACTCCTCAGGCATCGTCTCACTTTCTAAGATTACATCAAACAATCTGGTTAAAAACTCCACTGCCATCTCTCCTAAACACTTCCATGCTTCCACAGGTATGTCATCTGGGCCAACAGCCTTTCCATTCTTCATCCTCTTCATAGCTGTCCTAACTTCCTCCTTGCTAATCCATTACACTCCCCTATTCATAATCCCTATATCATCCAACCTTCTCTCTCTCTCTTCTCTTCATTCATCAGCCCCTCAAAGTACTCTTTCCATCTGCCAAGAAAGACGTAAAAGATATGCTTTGCTAATACCCTCACAATTTCACGTCTCATGTTTGCTTCTTCCCCCCACATTTGTGGAGCGTCTCTATTTTTAATTTCATGAATAAAGCAGCACTATCACCCCATCTTTGTTTACTTACTGCCGTGATCCCCTGTGTTTTACACAGCATGACCCTGTGCTGCATGTGCCACAAGGTGCACTACAGTGTCTCACAGGCATTTGGGTAAGTCGGTTTAGAGGTTTTCAGAAGAGTGGATTTATTTTTCTCCATTTAAAATAACTACGATATAGAAAACAATAAGATCCCGACAAATGTAACTTCTAGTTGCGCAGCATTTTCTGAAACAGTTAACTGTGCACCTTTAACTTTAACAGCACATGAATTAGGATGTGGGATTCCCATCCAGTAAGAGAAAGTGAGTATTAGCACGGTTTCCATGGCAATGAAAAAGGGCATTTATTGGTGTATCACACTATTATACCCGTTTCACTATGCTTTCACAGTGCACATATAGAATCCAATAGAGAGAGAGAGGGGGGGGGAGAAAAAAAAAAAACTACTCAGTCTTTTATCAAATACAGCAATAAGGCCAACATATGCATCAAATGTAGTCAATGCAACTTTCTTATGTTTTGCATAGTTTATGTTGTATTGAAAGGTGTACATTGTTTCTAATCCTTTACACTGGATCCAAATCAATTGTTTTCAATTATTTCAAAACTTTTATCGGCCTATACCAGTGTCATGTATTAGAGATCATCTATAAATTCTAACAGCTATAAAAGACTTACTGTACAGGTGTTTTAATGCTGAATGCAAGAGCATTAAAAGCAGACCCAGAACAAACCTTTAGTGCAACACAACAGCATCAAAAACTAGTTTCCATCCATATGTTAGTCATTTTTTGGTCGACAACCTATTTTCCTGAAAACGTTTCTGCTCATCACCAGATTCTAAAAGGTAGCTTTCTGGGGCTGCTGTGATGACTGCATTCCTTGTGATTTTAGACAAGGTGACATCAACAAGGAGGGGACATATGAAGAACCAACCAGAACATGTGAATTAGAATTGGCAGCCCGACTGTATGCCATTCACATAGACCACTTCACCAAAAAGATTGTGAAAGAGCAAAAACATGCTGATGCAGAGGGACAAATTGTACATCAGTGTTTTGTCTGTTCCCTACAACTGAAGGTTGACTTTTGCTGTTCAGAAACTTCAACAACAACTAACAACACTGCTTTTATTTAGCAAATGCTAGAAATTATTACCAACAAACCAATAACCTTACTGAAGCCACATGAAAATCAAAGCAGAGGATATGTTCACAATCCCAAGTTAATTTCTTCCTTGTTCTTAATCATCAAAACTGCAACTCTTCTCTACA
This sequence comes from Heterotis niloticus, assembly GCA_018136845.1. Classification (NCBI taxonomy): domain Eukaryota; kingdom Metazoa; phylum Chordata; class Actinopteri; order Osteoglossiformes; family Osteoglossidae; genus Heterotis; species Heterotis niloticus. The sequence continues at coordinate 1,740,995 of CM030897.1, forward strand.
TCTTCCTAAACAGTGGTTCCCAAATGTACATTTGATGGTCCTTAGCTTTGTGTTGCAGTCATGGACTACATGTCTAACCGACAAAACTGTCTAATGCAAAACCTTAAAAAACTAAGTATGCTGTATTTTAGCCTCAGAAGAAGAAAAATTAGGTACAGAAGCTCACAGAATGCATTTAACCTTTGTCTCAAATTGTTGCTGCCCTTACCAAGGCCCAAGCGGCTAGGGCTGCAGTCCTGGCTGCGTGGGGTCTTTGCACGCCTGTCAGATGGAGCAGTGGCTGTCACTCGTGGGACCCTCCCATAGGTGAGGCTCTGCAGCTTCCCTGGGGAGCTGGAACGGCTACCAGCTGCAAAGCAAAAAAAATAAACAGCCCTAGAACAAGGTTCTCCGTTAGGCTCAGGGCAGGACCTCCTCTCAAGACATGTAGGTTAACAGAGTTTTACATATGCAGTAAAACTTACATTTATCAAAGCTGAATTCCCTCTTTTATTTACATTGCACCTTTCCCAAAACATACCACTTAAATGATACTTTACAATGTTTATTGATAGCTACACTAGTTCACTATCTTCATTGCTTTGATGGTTATAAAAAAAAAAAAAAAAAAAAAAAACGGCTCCAGCTAACAATCTTAAGAACAGAATGTGATAAAAGGCTAATGAAAATTTTGACTCTGGTTTATGTGGTTAACATTTAAATGGAATTTCAGCTTTGACGGATAAAACACAAAAGACAGGTTTGCCTAGAATTTAGGATATAACTGTACAAAAGGAAAATACACCACTAAGTGCAACATACAAAAATATCTAAAACAACATCAGTGACAGCAGACAGACAAAATGGCAACAAAAGATCATTACAAAGAGACCATGTTTATTAAGTTCCAAACCTCAAAATGTCATAACAATAGACAAATAAGCATGAACAGAACAAGCTTTTTGGAATCAGTGACTGTGGACCAAGACATGCAAGAACAGCTTTGGCAATGGTCTAGAAGATGGGTGAGGGTCTGATTAGACAAAGTTACGCTTACCACCAGTGGGGTTTGCTGATCTGGATCCTTGTGTGTGAGAGCAAGCCATAGGACAGTGGAAAGTAGCCAGTTACAAACAGATAATGGGACAGTCGGTGTGAGTGAATTAACCATCGTGTTTGTCCCAAACGTGGGGAGCCAAGATGGAGACGACCACAGGGAGGCCAAAGCCAAAGTGGCAACATAAGTATGGAATGGGGTTGTCTCTACTGAACAGGGGATACAACGCTGCACACTGGGTCAGATAAGCAAGTGTGACCAGCAATTGAACTCTTCTCTGGAGTAGTGTGGATGCATGAATGGTTGGAATAACGAAGGGAAGAAGAATGGATGGATGACTGTTGTCAGTGGAGTTGGGGTTCAAGGTGACAGAGGGCATACTTACGCTGGGACTGCGAGACCATCTTGGTGCGGCTGCGCCCCCTGCTGTCTGTGACCGTGGTACTCGCTCCTACTACAGTGTGTGAGGTCTGTCTTCTGGTGCGTACACGGCCTAATGGGAGGGAAACACAGGACAAAGAAAATGATGGCCAGTTTGACAACATGTGCAATATGACCTGTTCATGGAGGAACTCCTTCAGTCAAAAGTAGCAGCTTTACATGGCTGAGAGACACACCTCACAGCCTCTGTATGTGTGGTGACATGCAGAGGGAGTATCAAATAAAACTTATAAGCAATTTTCTGGCTTAATTTAAAAAAAAAAAAAAAAAAAAACATGTCCATCTGACCACAAAGCATAACCTAAGTAGGAGGGGTGTGTGTGTGTGTGTGTGTGTGTGTGTGTGTGTGTGTGTGTGTGTGTGTGTGTGTGTGTGTGTGTGTGTGTTGAAGCCCAGTCATGCACATCTGAAGCTATTAACTGACTTATGTTTGACAGCTCTACACAAGATGCATCATTAACTTGAGAGGAAATGTGATCTTTCTTCTTCTTCTTTAGAGCTGAAGATGATTAGCGTGATTATTAACATGGTGTCTCTCAGTGAGAGGGTAGGGTTTGAAGAAAAAGGCAATACATTCATAGGGGTTCAAACACAATTCCAGCCTTAGAATTAATTTGTCAAAAAAATAAATAAGTTACTGCTGACTTATACAAGAGATGACAAAAATATGGGTCTTGTTCAGTCTCTCATTGCACTTGCTGACCCTTTGAGTTGTGCAACATTCTGATATCAGCCATGTGGGTCAATGTGAGGAAAGCAGCAACTGCCCATCGATGTGCAGGGAAGTCTGTCACATTCCCAACTCGTGGTGTGTCTCCACGTGCATAGGTGTCTGCCCAAACCAGTCATGTCTGGATCCTACAGGACAACCAATCATACACAAAAACCTTTTTTTTTTTTTTTTTTTTTTTTAAAAACTCACTACAGACCTTTATTCCCTATAACCAGCCTCCTCTTTGATAGTTTACAGTACACAAAAACTTTAAAACTACTATCACGGTGTAATTATTATGCTATTGTTAAGAAGAAAACATCACTAGAATTAACTTATATATTACAGTATCTATAATATGTGAATTGTAATTTCCCCCAGTTATAGGACATCATAACAAAGGGAAATAATGGTGTAAAAGTACAAAATTGGCCATTACCAGCTTAACATATCCATAACTGAAAGTACCACAGCCCATGTGCGAGAGCATTAGCCTACCAGAACCATAAAGGAAAGAATTATGATTTATTTGATCCTTTTAAACCCGAAACCTTCAGCAACAAGGTGAGTAAATGCACTTCAGCTATGACAACACATTAAACACCTGGTCAAAATTTTCCTAGAGGTGAAAGTAAAGGCTTACTGAAAGTCTAGACAACTCTGTGACATGAACTACATTTGTGCTGCTGCTGGACTGTCTCCATTCTGGTCTTTTTTCTCCCCACAGCTATTGGAGTAAGCTGGTTACATAGTGCAGCAAATCCAGTTGTCATAATTTTTAATGTGAAAAGAAAACCTAGTATTTATTTATTTTTCAACTGCCACACACAGCCTGTTCAAACAAAGAATATTTTATGAACCTGATGAAAAGATGGCCAGGATTACAGGATGCTAGTGAATTCTGCTTACTTTGATAGGAATAGGCCAGTTGCAAAAGTCCATGGAGAACAAATACCATTATAAAGTCAAACCATCAGACATATGGACATGTGCAGGCAGAGTATAAAACCTTAAAATGAAGGGCATTATGTTACAAAGTGCTACAAACACCAAACATGGGTGTAACATTATAGCAACATCTATGAAAAGGAGGGCGAGTGGGGTGGAGAGAGGGGGGGAAAAAAAAAAAAAAAAAAAAAAAAAAAAAGCTTGTTCTACTGCCACAGGCTGAGCAACATGGGACAGTAAACGGCTCTGAAGGGCAATTCCAGAAGCAGCCCTATTACACACACCCAGAGACTAATTGCTCACCCTCTCATCTCTGGTATGGCGAAAGCATCGTATGACTCACCGTTGTGAGATTCTGCAATATTTTACCAGCTCAATGAGAAGTGCCACAAAGAAGTAAATCCCATGAATCACTCATTACAACGGAGCACTCGTGTAAACAAACGTGGATAATTCATTTACAGCTCAGCATGAGGACAAATAACTCAGCTGCTCATGCATAAGGCAAAAGAAAATATTAATCCATCTCCCCACTCTTAACCTGCAGCACAGAGGTTAGATGGCCAACTGAGAATCTGCTCTGAGCTCTTGGTAGTCCCTAATTAAATGTTTGTAGTTCCTCAGTTCCAGTGGAATGAAATTCATTTGTTTTTCTGAGCTTCTGAATTCCACAGCATTCCACACAGGTATTATTTCTTTGAGACCCACCTTTCTCCTGAGCTACATAAATCTGAATCAGTATTTCATGATCATTTTCACATTTTCTATTCTACTCAGTTCTAGAGCCATCTATGTAAGTAATACAAGCAGTCAAAATAAATGAACACATGCTGTCCATTTTTATACTATATACAAGTATATATGTTTAATCCAGCCACAAGGGGGTGCACAACTAGTGCATTTCTCTGTGCCGGTCCCAAGCCCGGACAAATGGTGAGGGTTGCGTCAGGAAGGGCATCCGGCGTAAAAATTTGCCAAACCAAATATGCGGACGATCCGCTGTGGCGACCCCTAACGGGAGCAGCCGAAAGTTGCCACTGCCACCATACAAGTATATGTTTAGAATCCACTGAGCCAATTCAACAGAGTTAAAAGAACAAAGGTCATTTTTTCATACTTGTGTGGACAGCGTGCAGTGACATAAGGACAAGTAGCGACAAAACGTACTATCAGGACATAAACCACTTAGCAACAATAGCCTTTGCAGAAGATTACAAAATTTCCTTTACTGCTGAATCTGAATTGCAAGCCTCAGACACATGAAGGAGGAGGGTGGGGCACAAGTATGCCACTGATACCAAAAATTAAATCAGTAAAACTATCTCGTTTTACAAGGCTAAAGGTCATACAGAAATGAAGGGCACTGGTGTGTATGGACACCTGGAGCCTTTCTCTTATTTCCAGTGACTGTTTGGCAGGGGAGGGGGAACACCATGCAGACAGTCCATGCAGAGCTCCACAGATGACCACATCAGGGAACAGTAAACCCTCACCACAGCCTCACAGACAAGTTACGCACACACAACAGAAATTAAACAAACGCTTACCGTCCGGTTTACCCGGGGTGCTGTCTATTGGCAACAACAAAATCAGGTCAGCCAGGATGGAGGGGAAGGAGGCAGAATGGGAAAAAATTAGTAAGGATTAACCTGATTTGGATGGTGGTGGTGGGGGGGCCTGCATGAGTGCTGGAACCAGCGCTGGGACCAAAATCAGAGTTCTGAAGGCAACGGGAAAGAGGCACTCCTGGCACAATCCCACGTAAAGACCCCAATACAAACAGACTGAACTGAGTAAATGAGTTCATGACCAATACAGTCATGGTGCCCTGCCTAGTAAGGGGTCCCATACCTGTGCTGATGGCTTGAGGTGCAAGGTGTGGGGGATGTGTAGGTTTACCTAATGAGGCGTAGGATCCTGGGGGCAATGCAGAGGCGGAGCTGAACGGTGTGCCAGACGAGGGTATTGCGGTCATGCGGGACTTGGCACCTGCAGCTGCATTGACATCAATGTCACTGCGGGAACGCTGCAAAGAGCCTGGTGTGGACGTCACTCTGGTGCTGACAATTTTTGCTGGTAAGAAAGCATAGCAGTCAGTTAATTACAAGTTTGTACTGTATTACATGACACCTCTCAACAAAGTCATTATTTTTATTATTAATCTGACAGCTTAGATGATCAACATCACAAAATGTTAACAATTGTCATTTCTACAGTACAGTTGAAGCGGGACATAAATCATGAACCTTCAGCTTTAAAACAATAGCCCTAAAAAAATGTACTTCCACAATGCTGCAAACCAAAGAAGAGTGCTGAAGAATGTAAACCTGCCAGAAATCCTTGCGCTAGCTTGATATTACAGCATACAAATCAGTCAAAATAAATTTTTGCTAATCTCATATACATTTAGTCTTGTTGAATATACCAAGAAAAATTATAACAAAGGTATTAAAAGTTATAAGAAGACATACTTCGAGCTATACTGCTTCCCATGTGACTTCTTGCAGAGAGGGGTCGGCTGTAAAGACAGGTGAGTAAATGGTCAAAGCATCTTGCCAGTTTAAGTTGGTGGCCACGAATAGCCACTGGTGTCCCTGATCACATTAACAACCCATCCCTCAGCTGCACATGTGTATGGACTCAGACAGTTTACATCAGAAAGTAACAGATATCCCAAGTACCAAACAAAACACTACTAGCATTCTTTTCCATGTTGTGAAGGATGGGAACCCTGAAATGGTTTGTCTACTGACACACAAAGAACTGCAGACTCACTTAAGGCTCTCCTGAGAGCTGGATGAGGAACGGTCAGACTGGGGCAAGGACACCACACTATCAGAGCTCTTCAGGTGTGACTGTAGGGCTTTCTGGTAGGATGCCTCCAAGCCCTGGAAGAGATGCTCTGCATCTCGGCTGAAGTGGCTGTGGAAGCCCCAGTAGCACCTGTAAGTGAAGAGAGATGAACACAGTCAAAGAGGTCTATCCTGTGTCTGCTTTGCTGATAAAGATTTTCAGATCATTAGGGTTTCCCAGCAAAAATGCCCTGCAAAAGGACTCACTTCCTGGCAATAGATCTGGCTTCAGAGTCAGCATCATGGATCCCTTTCTTTATGGTCTCCATTAGAACTGCTACATGTCTACAATGACGGGGAAACAAAACAGGGTGCTATAAGGAAACCAGCCCTATTCACACTGCCAAAAAATATCAAATAGATAGATAGATGGATAAAGATGGCAGTCACATGCTAAGCCAATAAAACATCAATTTATTACTAAACAGTTAACCAATAATATATTTGACAAAAATCAGAACATCTGTATTGTGTTCTGATTAAATTTTATACTGTACATTCTATATCGCAAAAATACTTCTGATTTTCAGAAGGTCTTAATCCTCTATCCCCCTCAACAGCACATAGTGATATCGTCTCTACTGTGATGTCACTCAATGGGCAAATTCTGCTGTAAGGGTTGGAGCCTTAGGCTCACCTCTCTAGTGAGTGTGTCTGCCATTCCTGTAGCAGGAGGTCCAGAAACTCATAACAGCGTCTGCAGATGAAGACATAAAATTGATCAGAAGACAGAGATTTAAGTGAGGCTGAAATGGACAAGATGGACAAACAACACAGGAGTACATACCTCCGGACAGCAACAGACTTGGAGGTGCAATTACTAGTCATGATGGGTATCAGTCGAGGGTAGTGTGTGTGCTGGAAGACAAAGGGGTCAAAATTACAAAACAGAAATCAAAAGAGCTATTCTGACAAAGTAGGGTCTTCAAAGGATAAAATTATTGTATGGGTGAAATGATGCAAAAGATTACAGTAAGTCTTCAACTTGAAGACTTAGGGCAAAGCAGATGCATTTCATTTTCAAGTCCCAAAGTTTGGTTACAAAGTTTAATCGCAACCCCTCTGAGTACTGTATGAAAGTATTGGTTGTCCATGCTACTACGTACCACCATATTGTTACTGTTTAGGTCTGTCAGCGTTTCTGTTTCTTTAGGTGTATTCTCTTTTATTTACAAAATTTTTTTTTAAAGCCATTTTAAATAAGTGACTTGAAGGGAAGTGCTATCAAGCAAGAGAGTGTTTTGGTTGTGCTGAAAAGCAGAGGTGAACAACAACAGATTTAGAAATGATAAAAACAGTAAAAAGTTCAAATAATATTACAGCGTGAAAATGCAATATTGTACTATATTTATATAATGGAAAAGATTATTTTGGCTTGAGCAAAGTGTGAAATTAATTAAAATTACATTATTCATTTTCGTTAATCACTTAAAAGTAGGGTTGTGGCAACAAAGCCCTATTACACAGTGGTGCATGCATACTGTATAGAAGGTTGTATTACTACTGCAGGTTTACATTAACACTGCATCCATTTAGAAGTACTGCTCCATCTATTTTCCTTCGGTAAGCTTTCTTTCAGAAGACAGCAGGTCCCCCTGCACTGGAAGACACTACTGGGGTACATTTTCACCACACCTGAGTCCCTGCTTGTAAGCAAGCAGGGATTACTTCACAGTTCAAAAATGAATGCTCACCCGTATGATGAGCCGGATAGCAGCCACTCCAGATGTGGCCATGACCTTGGCGCTATTTGGAACAAGATTAAGGAGGGTGGGCATGATGGATTCTGCACCATGGTCAAACCGGATCCCCAGGACAGAGGATAGATGCCTGCAGAGCAGAGAGGTTGAAAGAAACTGTAACCTTCAAACAAACTCAACTGTCCTCATCTGACATCTAGCTGTAAAACCACTGAAGTGAGGGGAAGACCAAAAAAAGCTTCCTAGCAGAAACACAAAACTGCAGTGTTATTCAAGAAGTTTAAATAAAATGCCACTGAAGGTGGCATCCAGTTAACAAATCCAGCCTGTTCTACTTTATTAAAACAACTAGGGTGACATCACCTTTGCCATTTTCTCAGTTTTTCCACTTTTTTTCAACTATGTACCAATTCCTTTTTATTACAGGTTTTTCAGGTCAATAAATCAGGATAACAAGATTTTTCTGAGGAGAATGCAATTACAATGTACTTATTCAGATTCCATTACTGGGTCAGGATGGATGTAGGTGCATGCAACCCTAAGACACTGCAAAGTGTGTATGAAAGGTAAATACTCCTTACCCCAGCGTGATGCAGGCCTCCCGCACCACTTGTGAGCGCAGGTCCTTTGCTGACAACTTAAAGGCTGCCTCCAGGACACGAAGCTGCTGGAAAAAGCCCTCGTACTCTGCAGCTCCAGCCAGGAGCAGAGAGCGCACCTTCTTCAACTGTGGGGGTAGGAAGAGAATGCTGTACTGACCTGAATGGGGGCAGCAAATAGATTGTGCCCTAACAGGAAATGAAAGGCACAACAAAAGGAAGTGGATCTTACAGAGCCAACCCTCTGCTCCCAGTCATGTTTGTCATCAGAGAGAACCTCACGGATCTTGTTCATTGATTCCTCTATCTCCCTGTTGGAATAAATCTGCACAAAAATACAGAAGCATGAACCACTGCAGGTTACTAAAGAAGCAAGAAGTACAAGTTCGCATACAGTTCAAGTCATCTGTGACAAAGACACCAATCTATTACAACGAACCTTTTAAATATTCTGGACACAAAACAATCAGTCTAGCTTCATGTGCACATGTATTACATTTGGGCAATAAAACAGTGTAACAAAAGGTTCACCTGCACACTGGGCACATCCTCAAAGGCACGGATGAAGTCTTCCTCATCCACAGCCCCTGCACTAGTGCCTTCTTTTACTGGGAAGAGTTGGGAAAGGTGTCATGAAGTTATTTCCTCTTCATGTCCCCAACTGCCTTCGCAACTGATACAAACTGATCAGTGTCTGACAAAAAAATGGGTAGCATAGTTAGTGTGATACTCACCTGGGCCCTTGAGGGCAGCACCAGAGCTGGGCCTGCGCACAGAGGTCATGCTCACTGCCTTCCGGCCAGCAGAGGGCGTCTTTGAGGAGGAGGAGGAGGAGGACCTGCCCCCATCCACTGAGTCATCGTCATCAAAGTTCTTATCTGCAAGGGAGGATTATAAAAGATCTTCACCTTTGACAAGATGGACTCCGTTCAAACTTACAAGCAGGTTATTTGGATGTTCAAAAGGTTGAGGATACTGAAGATTCATTTGTGTTTTCCCCATCTTTTCTGGTTCAGTGGTTTTCCATGAAAACTGATGAATTTCAAATTACTTAAGGAATAACATAAAACAGCATGAAGGATCCAGGAAATAAGGGGAGGTGAAACAGCATTCAGCACCCCCCCAATCAATCATGCGTTTCCTTGTACTTCTATGGGGTCCAATCCTTTGAACCACAGGTGAGGAAGAAACACTGGGGTCCCAGGTTCACATAGAAGGCAATGAAGTGTTCTGATTGTTTTGGCTGTTGCACAGGTTACCGAACCACCAGGGCAAATAAACACTTCCTAGTACAACACTCAGCTTCAGAGAACCCGTTATCAGGAGGAAAACCTTCTGAAACATTCCTCAGGGTATTAACACTCATTCAGAAGTATGCATGGTACCTATTTGCTCCAACAGCACCATGCAACCATTTAGCTCCTACAGAAAGTGAGGATGCAGTGCTTCTGAACACAGCTGAGCTCAGTACCAGGTGTGTGATACACGAAGCTTGATATGTACCATGTTCTCAGGTAGCAACAGATAACCCTGAAAGCTCACTTTCCTGAAAATGTCAAGTATAGTTCTACATCCTGTACTTATTCTCAGTGACTTCCAAGTAATTTTGAAAGTCCTTAATGCAGGTTCATCCCTCTCTCTCTCTCACACACACACACACACCTGACCTCGCTGTACACTTCCAAGAAGTAAATTTAATGAGAAGCACTGAACCTCCAACATCATGCCCTGTGAACCTCCTTATGGTCACGCTCTGTAGGCCACCCTCATGTGCCCTCCTCCCATCTGGCATCAGCCAATCACTGTGTCCCACTGATCTGCCATTCCAGCCTTCCAGGAGCCTGGTAATCAGCCACTTTCCCCACTCTGTCCTTGCTGAACCCAGGGCAACTGAGAGCCATTCCTCTCTTACACTAGACAGTCGTCATCAGATGTTCCACTATCACCAGCAAGAGGGCAGACTTTTGGAAATTATAAACGGAAAGAACTTGAACATGAAAGCCACAGTGATGAGTCACTATCTCCCTCCACTGTTCACTACAACACAGTGCATGTGTGCACTTCAGTTGTAGAGCAGCAGGGCTCTGAATTCAGCTGGCTTTATGAGTTATTCATTGAATACATCTCCTTGTGTGTTTCCAATAAACCATTTTATATACAACTAACATTGAGGAACATTCATTAAAGTATAGAAAAACTAAAAGAACTTAATACATCAACAGCCCATTACAGTAGGTACGTTTCCATTTCTTCATTTTTTTTTTTAAAAGGTAAAAATTAATAATACTTGAACAAATCATAATGAATGATATTAAAGGAAAGAAGCAACTGCATATGAACATAAATACATATCGATTACCTCATTAACTGCTTAGTAAGTAGGTAACTGGTGTTTAAAATGCTCTTTATCACATCAAAATAGGCATTTTAGCGTTTAAGATATTTTGGGAATATTAACTGGGGTTTCTCAGATGAGGAAAAAGTATTTTTACAAGTCCATAAGACTGACAGAAATAGCTTCCCTATCTTAGTTTGTGGTACTCAAATCCATTTAAAGGCACCAATCACACAAAGGTGCACAGGGTACAGGTGTGCAACACCTTAATCTCAACGTGGCCCAAAGTAGGACCCGGCTTGCATAAAACACAGTAGCGCCCCGAGTGGGAGAAGCAGGGTACTGAACTGTAAACTGACGCACCTATTTGCCCATTTGGGCGTGAGCGCCTGTCTGTGCAATTTGTATGTTCGCAAACTGGGGCTGTTAAGAGGAATAGGAGCCAAAATATCACGATTTACCTGTATTGTACCTGCCTTTGTGCTCGAACAAACAATGTATTAAGGAAACCAGCCTGGTGTCTTCATGCGCCCCAGGGGCCCGTGCGCCATAGCTTTAAGAAACCGAACAAACTGACAGTCTGACTCATTCACATTAAGATCAATTGAGATGAGTTATGAACACACCTTTCATCAACGGAATCAATTTTAAAAATGAATGTTCCCTTTCATCTGTACGGCATAGTTGTATTAAAGGAGAAACTAAGGAACACATAAAACTTCAAGCCCAACGGATCTCTCACGCTTCCTGAGATGCAGCTTAAATATTTGAAAACAATGTTGAACAAACCACATTTGCTTGACGGCAGTAATTATGAAGCGGGATAAAACCCGAACCGAAACAATTATTTCTATATTTTCACTGGCATCACAAGAAAAAATATATATACTTTAAAAAATTTTATTTTATACTGTACCATAACCATTCCCGTTGACGACTGCAGCGTGAATTCTCACAGATCGCCTCAAGAGCCACGAGCGAAAAAAGGCGCCACGTAATATGGTGATGTCACATGCGCGGCACACAAGTACAAAATGTACACATTTCTCTAATCTCCACATTAGCATAAAATAAAGGGAAAAAAAAAAAAACTTTAAACCTGTCGTGTGTTGACTAAACTTCCACGCTTTGCAAAGGATCCTCTTCTGTAGGCCAAGAGACATGAGTTCAAGTTAAGCACTGTGATTCCTGGTACTACAGCAGAAGGGAAATTTTAACTGACATCTTGGAACAGCAAAGTAACCTCTGTAGACACTACACCACCTGCCGCCTGTGCAACCAACTGATCGTGAAGATCCACAGGTGACAAAAAACATCTCCAATGACATGGCCTGTCAGAGCATGCATTTATGTACAAACACTGATATTTAAGTAAATTGTGGACCTGTACCAAACCTAAGATATCAACAAGTTTGATAGACCACCAGAACTTAAAGTCCACAGAAAGTCTCTCTTAACTCTGAAGGACAGCCAGCCAATGACCAAGACAACTGAGTGAAATTTCTGAACAGATTTGCTGGGTTACTAAGATTCCTGAGATCATTATTACATAAGATTTAATTACGCTAAATTTGCAATAACCGAATCGTTGCTGGAGATTGAAACAGCGTTGACAAACTTTGATATCACAAAACAACCAAGAGGTGTTTTACTAGTAAATCTACTATTATGAATATAAAATGTTGCAATTAGAAAAAAAAATGTGTTCCAACTCTCTTCCTCTTAACACCATACACACAAAGCAATACAGTTTAAAATTATGAAATGCACAGAGTGCATGCTTGCTTTGTTTCAAGGTGTTATGGGAGTTAACAAAAGCCCACAATACCCACTGCTTACCCAAAATCCTCTTGTGGGAGGAAATTTGTCAAGGTACCTAATTAGAAACCACACATTCAGAGAAGCTACAGCCACAGTCCCTGGAAGCTCTTTATTCTTACATCTCAGTAAAGAGAGTCAGAGAAGGATCCATTATCATAAGAGAAACAATGCTGTACTACTTACTGCAAACTTGTCCACTGATGTAAATAATGGGTCATCAGGTGGCATAGTAGATAAAACTATGAAACCAAAGGTCTGTAAAACTGAGGATTAACTATTTACTAATTTATCTCCAAAGTGACTTACATGGTTTTGTTTGTACAATAAGCTTCTTACACCAATTTCCTCCATTTATAGAGCAGAATAATTTACACTGTACTAATAGATGGAAAGTATCTTGATCAAGAGAATTACAACAGAAAGGGGATTGAAACCCATAACCTACAAATGTAAGGTATTGGGCCCCCTCACAACACCTGTTGTTCTATAAGATGAAAAAGCAAACACTATTTGAAGAGCTGTGTGAAACAGGAGCACAAACAGCACAAAAGCAACGGAGGTTCCAGTGGCGCTTCAGTGCCACAACACTTGGGTCATGATCCCCATAAGCACTTGTGAAGATGTAAACACCAGTCAACATACAGTAGCACTCCTTGGGAGGTCAGTCATCAGCCCTCATCCCCAGTTATGGCTGTGTGTTCTGTGGTGGACTGGTGTCTCATTTACAGCACATCCTGCCTCATATACAAAGTTTCTGGAATAGACTGAAGAACCTCTGTAACCCTATAAATTTGTTGGGTCACTGGCTGTAGTATCAATTGTATGGCTTACTAAAAAAAAAATTAAACTCACTCTGACACAGAGACACAAACCCTCAAAAAAGGGCCAAATGTTACACTCCATCATAAATGACACCAGTGTCCTTCCAGCTGTTTACTCAAGAGAGCAGAGAAACCACAGTGGAAACTAAGTGTGTGTGGAGCAAATCCCTTGGCCTACTAGTTTCCTCGAGAACCAGCAACTCACCTCCACTTTCCTCAGCCCCAGGTGACTCCACAGGGCTCACCTTCCCTGCTCATCACAGGTCCAGCATTACCTCCATCCACTGGGCAGCAAGGATCCACTGTGTACACTCCTTTACTCTTCATTGTTTTGCATACACCCCCATCCCTCCTCTCCTGTCATTTCCTGGGACTCAGACACCCCCCCACCCCCAAAGTAAACACCTGCAGAGCTTCTCTGCTTTTGTGATACAGCATTCTCACATTGTGGGTCTCATTGATGTATGTATGTATGTATGAATGAATGAATGAATGAACAAACCCAGGGCAAAGTCCTGTTGGCTGATCTTCAATATACATTGAGACCAGAAGCACAAGAATGGAATGGAGTGGGGTCCAGCTTTACAGTACACAACATTCATTCACTCGGAAACTGAGCCTTTTTTGCTCTTATTAACCAGTATTTAGCTGACGCTTTTCTCCAAGCTGGGTAATTTTTACTCCATCAACACACAGTAAATACTTTGACGTACTGCACTATAACAAGAGACTCAAACCCAGTTCTTCTAACATCAAGGTAACAGCTCTACCCATAGCTCCAGCTTAGCAGATTAACATAAACACTGGAAAAACAGTGCTGAATGCACAACACATACAAGTAATAACTACCACATTTCAAGAGTCATGAGACCAGCTTGTCTCAAAGGAAACACGGAGCAAATGGCATTTACAGGCCGCAACAAATTTAGGTCTGTCAACTAACCACTACAAGTCCTAGTTCTAGAAAGGCAGGACAATGATTTACACCAATTTACATATACTGCTTTCTTGCTTTCTGTAACAGAAAAACTTTTTTTTTTTTTTGTTTTTTTTTTTTAAATAAATATAGTATCAAGCTAAGGTCCCCTTAAGGAGGGATTTCAAACTGATTTATCTTCCCATTTACCCTGTTTTAAACATATATTCAGCACAAATGCCCAGAATGTTTGACACAAAAACACCGCAAAATACACCAAAAAGCTTTAATTTCATTAACGTTTAGTAGAATATTTGATTATAGCTTCATTTTCTCCAGAGCAACTTACAATGTTAGGGCTATGGTCTAAGCTGCTTAAATAGTAGGGCAATTTTTACCATAATTACTATTGGGGGGCATTGCATTATAACAGGAGGTGGGATTTGAACCTGGGACCTTTGAGAGCAAGATGGCTGCTCTAATTACTCAAACCTATGCTAACAAAGAAATTGCTGGCAAAGGAGAGGCACACTTTTTGCTGTCAACCATCTTAATGCAGCATAGAAACAAGTACATGGTGCGTAAGCAGAAAGAAGTGGAGGAGGAGGGAAAAAAGTGGCACACTCCTCTTCTCCATACTGCTGGCCTGTTTACAGTCCCATCTGATAGGTGGATGCAGTTCCCCCAAATCCACAATCTCCAGCACTATCATCACACTATATTTACCCGTGTCCTGAATTCTAAGAAGCTGTTAAAAGGAGGCTGAGAAAGAGGGAGCGAGACAGCCCTGCTTCCCTCCACATGGAGCCCACTTGTTGTCTACTGCCTTAAGACACGTTTGATGCGGTGAATGAAAAGCCATGTGTGGCACGGTGTGGCAAGGGCCTTGGCTATTTGGCCACCCCAGCAGTGAGAAAAATGCAAACGTCCACAGGACAACAGCATCACTCGAGACGTCCAGGGGAAGCCATTGCTATACAAAACACAGCCCACCTGTATAACTCTCATGCTTAATGCTATTTGGACATTAGTATCTTTCAGGGGGCAACCAGGGAAAGAGAAAAGTTCTGGTTAAAATCCAAGATCCTTAACTACTGTGCCTCTACAGCACATCATTTCCAGGCATCTGGACCGTCCATTACAAAAACAAAGGTCACGTTTTGATCTCTGCGATTAGCTTCACAAACCAGACAGCAGGAAACCTGAGACACCAATGACTGCACACATCACAGACACACGTAAACACAGAAAAAATACTCTCCACTCACCTGAGGAGGAAGACAGGATCATGTTTCCGGATCTTTGGACTTCGTCAAACTTGGCAAAAATTACATTCAACCTGGACGTTTTTTAAAAAAAGGTGAGAAAGAAAATGGACACAGTTAATACCAAATATTGGGGTGCAGCTCTGAGGCTCATGGGAAAATGACAGGGAACAGAAGAGATGGTACTGCCATCTAGTGTAAATGGGACAGGAAAAAAAAAAAAAAAAAAACTCCACTCTGGTGTTCGGACTTTATCATCCAATTTTCTGACTTTTCTCCCACACCAGTTTACCCATTCATTTTTATCCCTCACCCATTTAGCTGAAACATTTCCCCAAAGCAAGTTAAATTATGTTTTTACACTACAGGTTCATTTTTATTGTATCGGTTCAAGGTATGTTCACTACTCAAGGGTTTTACAGCTCAAGCAGAATTTGAACCCAGGTTCTAATTTAATGCAATGAGTCAAACAATTGCACAACTTACTGCCCCTTTATATAAGGACATTTATATTCTGATATCAGTATTGTGTAGATACAGATCTTGGACAGTGGAAACACACTAGGTCCTCATGTTATGCAACCATTTGAACCAAAATATATGATATAAAAGATATGAACATTTTTAGTTTTTATTCAATTACATTGCAGTACCAGTGCCTCAACAGCTCCCATAAGGGTAGAAGCAGGGAATGGGCTTTAAATAGTTGTGTAATTTGCATATATGAGCCATGTCCAAAGGAGGAAGTCTTATCAATACAAATAAAACAAAACAAATTTTAGAACAAAAAAAAAAAGAGTGAAAAGCAAATACAATTCAGTAGTTTTTATAGCTTTAAAGCTATTAAGAGTTCAAAATAGCATTGGCAGTTTATGTTCACGTTGCCACCCACAGAAAAGGACATTTCACTGGGCTTTGCGCTCTGAAAAGAAAACTGTTCCGTGGGGAGGCAGTTCATTCAACATCAATTCCCTTTTCATTTGAGAATTATAGTACATTCAAACTGTATGCCCTGTGGTGTGGCAGGTAGCTGTGTACGATAGAGTTACTGAATGAATAGTCTTCACAAGACAGAGCAGAATCAATCATGGCGTGAAACCCTGCAAGAAACTCCTTATTTCTCTCTTTGTATTTAAATGAAGTGGTTGAATGAGCCATTCATAGCTGCTGGATCTGACTTATCACAAATTGATCCTTAAAGGTGGCATGTGGTTTATACATTTACATCAACAAAAACATGCTTTTTAGGGTATTCTGACAACATTAAGACACTTGGGGACACATCTGGACAACACCAGGCCTCAAAGACTACTATAAAAGGTGAGACACAGCCCCATATTTTAAAGCAACTTCTGGACATCTGAGGCTTAGCATTTAATTTGCATTTCCTGGTCTTTATCTGAAGTGCATCTAAATGAATGACAAAAAAGGGATTGGATGAAGGTACAGGTGGGACTGCCACTAAGGTTCCTGCCTGGAAAGGAGCCAATCCAATTATGCTTGTTAAGGGCACCCACTTAAGCTTAATGAGGCCCAGCCTGGGTGGCACTGGGGGTCCCATCAAGCCCTGCAAAGGTGCCTTTGTTCTTTGCCTTTTTTGGCATTTGTGATGTCAAGGCAGGACATTTTAAAAGAGCTAACGGATCTAGAACACCATACAGATGTCACTACCAGCAGCTTCTGGGTGCTGGGAATCTGAAATGATGAGAAGCAGGTGTTTCCCAGCGCCCCCTAGAACACCCGTGCGTAGCTCTGAAGGGAAGCATGAGCAGATGTTCCTCTCTGATCCTGAAGACGAGGCCAAGCAAAACTCCCTGCAGACTACAGTAGCAGCTGTGCTAGAGGCACAATTGATGTTAAACAGGAAGGGAATGCAATGTGTACACACACACACACACACACCAGCATGATTCCACTGGCCAGAAACTACTTTGTTTAAATCTGGTGAACTAGCTTGATGAGGAAATGAAGCACCATGTTTTCTGCAGCAGAGATGTAGGCTACCCAGAAGGACTCAAATGCTGCTTCACTGGTACTGTACAATTGCTGAATACTCTTAAGAGGAAAAATACCACATGTTCCTAATAGTGCACTGATTTTAGCAACAAAAAGGATTATTTTTATGTTACAAATTGACAAATGTTCCATTTATACTGAAGTGGACTTTAAAAGTCATTTGTGCCTGCCAGCGCTCTAAATGTGTGCCTGGGAACAAGAATCGAGGATGGCAAGACACACACCGTGATTGTGGCAATCCTTTCTTGCTGAGGTCCACTCGTACCCTCTCTCCAACGTGTCGGTAGATTTCTACCAGGCAGTTCATGGCTCCATCTCGCACCTGGAAACACAAGAGGCAACACAATTGTGTCTTATAGTTAAAAATGTTTCTCCTTGGGAGCTGTGTTCCAAATTGTCACCATATAACAAAGATAGTTTTCATTAACAGTTTTATGTAAAATAAAGATGTAACATTCCAAACAATTATGGCAAATATTTTAATCTAAATTAAAAAAGTAAAAATCTATAAGATGTCAGTAGTCAATTTTACTTTCTTTGCCTGTCACTAGGGGGCATCACCAACTCAAAAACCCTAACCTTCAGTCAATTTCCTGCCCATTTGTTCAAACAGACCAAACTGTTAATTATGATTCATGTTGCTGTGGATGCCTTTATTTTGTGCTAGTAAATATCAAAACTGTACCTGACTTGTGGGATCACCAAGCAGACTGCAAATATGTGGCACGATTTTGCTGAGGGTCAGACCTTGAGCTCCATATCTGTGAGGAAAACATCATTTTCTAAACTCGTGTCTTGACAACAAGGCCATCGCTTCCTGATGCCCACATAAATGCAAGAAAAAAATATTTATCATCATCATCTCAAAATTAAAGGTACTGAAATTAACAAGGTGACGTCACATCCTCTAGAAACTAGAAACGACAAGGCTGTGGAGACGGTGGACTTACACGTTGAGCGTAGCAATAAGGCAGAGGCAGACACCCTCTCTGGTGCGGTTGTTCTTGTGTTTGAAACCTCCCAGCATTCTGTCCCACATGTACTGCAGGAACAAACACAACATGTCACACACCTGCAGTCTAACCATCAACCAAATTCAACCCAAAACAAGCTGCTTAAAAATGACCAATGTGGAGGAGACTCAGGAAAGTGACTCAACAACTGCAGATAATTTATTATCATCATCATCATCATCATCATTTATTTATTTATTACATTGGGAACTGATGGTGTTTGTATAGAAACTGATGGGTTGCGCTGCCACCTAGCGGCCACATGATAATAACAGGAACAGTGCTTGAGGGGGACACCTGTGAAAGGTGTTTGGAAATATTTTTTCTATACCTGCGACAGGTGAGCAAGTACAAGGGAAAACAGGGACAACTGGCAAGCAGTTGGGAGCTTACCTGCGGATTGGCTGCTTGCTCCATGATCTTCAGCAGCAGAGCCTGATCCTGCTCTCGTACCTGGTCTTTGGCATCTCCTAACCGGTCCATCAGACTGGGTAGGACTGCAGACAGCAACACACGAATGATCAAATGAATGGTTGAGGGAGGCATGATCAGCCTGACTGGGCAAAACACATCCAGCTTGGTAGCAATGCTGAAGAAATTCATTCATCCACCAGAGGTTCAGGCAAAATACCCCTTTACAAATAAGCCATCGATGAAGACATCACAAATCAATATTAATGCTGAGAAAGCGTTGCTGCTGGTTGCCTCACCTGTACCTATTTGTGTTCTGAAGTGGTCCTGCAGTCTGGTGACCAAGGCTGACAGGATGTCTATACCCAACAAAGCCACCTACAAAAAGGCAAAACGGCAACAAAGTCATTACAATAAAACAAACACACGCATAAGCACATTAAACCACATAATTAGCGCTCGCATCTTCCCTTTTCGGGTTAGGAGCTTCCATATGCAAATGAACGTCGCAAAGCATTCTGGGTAACCCGACACCATCCCCATACAAAGCAGGATTTCAAGGCTCCCGAGCTCAAATATCAGTCGCTGCGCCTTACGAAGGTGCGCTGGAGCTGCGGGGCCATGCGCGGAAGCGCCACACCAGGACTCGTCGCCCGCAAACCGCCGACGGGAAGCCCTGCGCCCCTCCAGGCTAGAGCGCTCGCCCGCATGCCCGCCAACCGTCCTTGTCTTGGGGTGAAGTGGGCGGGTCAATGAGCGTCTAGCGAGAACCGCCTTGCTGACACCTGGCCAACACAACCCGCGCCACCTGTGCGTTCCGCGCAGCGCTCGGCGCAATTTTTGGAAACCCTCGTCCGCGTCGTCAAGAACAGAGCACCTGAACGGTTAGCGGGAGCAACAGCCCCATCTGGCGGCGGCGACGGCACAACGCGTGCGAACGTCTGATCGCTGCCGCTGCGGAAGTCGCTGTGACGGAAACGCACACTTTTTAATAAATAAAGGAAAGGTGAATGTGCGCACACGAGCTTTCGTTCTCCCTTTTTTGCTGTCAAGAGAGCGGACAGTTGGTCTGGGAGACTCCTCACCACCGGTTTTTTTTTTTTTTTTTTTAATAAAATAATTTCACTAGAATGAAGGTAAATTCTAATTTCAGCATCGAAGGAGTTTGATTTTCTGAGAAATGGACTTGAAAGAGACATGAATAAATGTTGCCCACCAAATCTCAATGTCTGTGGTGGCTTACTCTCCCTCAGTCCCTTAAAGCTGCTGAGTCCCTCCCAGCATTCAGCAAGGGTCTCAAACCCATGGTTCACAGCCATTTCTGTCCTCACTACTGTAATTCTCTGTATAATAATAATCGAGTCCACCGCTGACTGCTGTGATTATCTATGCATTTGCTGCTGGACTGTCACTCCTACAAGCTGCTACTTGAGGGATGTGAACCAGCAACGTATGCTTTGACCCGCCTGTATTTGTTGCTGAAGCACTCGTGTCGTAAGCTGCTGCGGAGAAAATCCTCTGCGGGATATGTAAATGTGAACATCCTCAGACCTTAAAGCTTTCAGCAAATCGGTGCCTTTAAAAACGGAGCTCTGTGAAGGCTGTGACGCACATTGTTTTAAGATGGAGCTGCGACGAAATCTCTTCCCACTCTCCTCCCGATAGGAATGGTGGAACTCGTGTGGTTGTGCTCCAGCTGTTGGCACCTTCTGTGAAATCACAGTTGGAATAAATGCATGCGTCCGTGTGAGAGTATGGTAGCGATCGGAGGGCAGTTGGGGACAGATTATGGTTGTGTGTCTGTACCTGTTCCCATTTACATTTTAGTGCTTTACTGAGATGGATACTTGCAGTTTGTTGATTTCAAGAGCTGTTATGCTGGGCCTTTCTGTGATCTCCTGATCACCTTAGGCTTCACTGCCATGTGTCTGCCCCTGCTGGATCGAGTCCGCATGTTTGTGTAACCGTCACTGGAAACAGTGATGCTGTAATCACCCCGGATGGCAGTATCTTATTACGGAAACAGTCCAGTAACCTGTGGAAAAAGGACCCAACACTACTGTAGAACCAGTGCTTGCCGTTGTGTTCAATTTCTTCACCAGATTTCCAGCTCTCTCCAAGCAGAGCAATGAAGGCACAAATCCGCATTATGACCACGGTAAGCTTTATATCTTGGTAGCAGAAAACAGCTCAGTAATTTCAGAAGCTGCTGAGAAGAAATGGCACTCTTTGTGGAGCGAGAGAGCGGGCAGCGGCGTGCCAACCTCCTGGTCTGACACTTCATGGCTCAGTGGGTTTTAGTATCCAGCTAAGCGCTCAGCCTTCAATCCTGTGTGAGTCAAGCAGGGGCGGTAGAGAGTGGTGAGCTGCCTGTGTGCCACCTTACACAACCAGCTGTAAGCCCACCCCAAACATCTCGCTGGAAGTTGCTGTGCTGTTGTAGAGGCTTCTTTAAGGGATTTTCCACTTACTACACAAGATGAAGGCTGAAGGAGATAAAAAGAAACTTAATTGTAGGAAAATAAATCCCTTGCTTGGCGTTGGGTTCAAAGAATGAGTGATGTAAAAGGCAAAATGGATGTTTCCTCTGAGAAGGACATTGCTTTCTGCTGGATGATAGGGTGACCGTGTGGAGTTTTGGTTGAATAGGTGTGGAAGAAAGTGAAGGATCCTCACATGTCCACTACTGGACCCTCCTTACAGCCTCTGCTGCAGCCAGGAATGCCTGTATAATGCCCAAAAACATAAAATGTTAATAAACCAAGAGTGTTTGCTGTGAAACATGGCTTAGTAAGTGTTAAATGCCAATTAGTCAATGATGACCATGTATAGAGTCCCTCCAGAAGGTTCTGTCATCTACTTGTGTACTTGGTGTCAAAAGGTGTTTGTTTATTATCAGTACTCTTCAAATGGGACTTGGAACTGGTATCCACTGGTGTGGAATTGATCTCATGGCTTCCTGGTCAAAGAGTAGTTTGGTTCAAATCCGTGTGGTACAGCTGGCTGCACCCCTTCTGCCCTGGAGGTGTACCCATTCACTGATCCAGGGTAAGGGGTTCTGCCAACTTTGAGATGCTGAACAGCAGCCTGCACTGAAGTGAAACCAAGGCTTTCAGACCCCTCTTGCCGTGGGGCCAGACGGTCTGGAAACAAGCATGCATGCACACATGCCAGTGCCATTCCCACTGCCCTCCACCACAGCCCAGCTGATCACACTGTAATGGGGACAAAGGCCCGCTGGGATCTGTGATGAGCTTATTTTACCCAGAACATCAGCTGGGATTTGGTGCCAGCCCCCACGACCCTGTATTAGAAGTGGTGGTGGTGAGGAGGAGGAGGCCTGATGATGCAAATTACAGTGCACCAGTGGCCTGAACTCTTGCTTCCCCCAAATATGTGCACATGCCCTTCTTCCCCTGTTACACCGGACAGCTGTGGATCAGTCCTCTGCTCATGCAACTGTCCCTTATGTTGTGAGTATGTGTGAAAGGAATGTTCTTGTTGAATTTCAACACTAATAATGGTTAAAAAATAACAGACTGCAAGTATCCATCTCAGTAAAGCACTAAAATGTAAATGGGAACAGGTACAGACACACAACCATAATCTGTCCCCAACTGCCCTCCGATCGCTACCATACTCTCACACGGACGCATGCATTTATTCCAACTGTGATTTCACAGAAGGTGCCAACAGCTGGAGCACAACCACACGAGTTCCACCATTCCTATCGGGAGGAGAGTGGGAAGAGATTTCGTCGCAGCTCCATCTTAAAACAATGTGCGTCACAGCCTTCACAGAGCTCCGTTTTTAAAGGCACCGATTTGCTGAAAGCTTTAAGGTCTGAGGATGTTCACATTTACATATCCCGCAGAGGATTTTCTCCGCAGCAGCTTACGACACGAGTGCTTCAGCAACAAATACAGGCGGGTCAAAGCATACGTTGCTGGTTCACATCCCTCAAGTAGCAGCTTGTAGGAGTGACAGTCCAGCAGCAAATGCATAGATAATCACAGCAGTCAGCGGTGGACTCGATTATTATTATACAGAGAATTACAGTAGTGAGGACAGAAATGGCTGTGAACCATGGGTTTGAGACCCTTGCTGAATGCTGGGAGGGACTCAGCAGCTTTAAGGGACTGAGGGAGAGTAAGCCACCACAGACATTGAGATTTGGTGGGCAACATTTATTCATGTCTCTTTCAAGTCCATTTCTCAGAAAATCAAACTCCTTCGATGCTGAAATTAGAATTTACCTTCATTCTAGTGAAACTGGCCAGTGGCCAACCAGGAGCTCTATGCATCTACGTGTGTATGTGTCACAGAACAACACCTCCATTTTTATAGCCAAGTCTCTGCAGCACCAAACAGAGCACAGCTGCAAAACTCACCTGTAATCCCACACATCTCCATGCATGCACACCCACATTAGACACCTGCATCTAAAGGTACCAGGAGGCCTCTAATTCCCTGGACAGCTTGTCTGCCTGGATCTCATCAACTACAAGGTGCAGCCTCATCACTTTCCTGTACATTAGTGACACAAGCAGCAAAAAACAAGAAGATGTGTGTGTGTTCACTGATGTGAAGATGGTATTCTTTCTTTAGTCCTCAGCAGCTGTCTGCTGTGATGTTGTACTGGCTGTCTCATCTGTCCTTACCACTGACCCTTGACCCCTTGTAATGGGAACAATGCTGTGAAAAGATGCTTCCACTGCAAGTTAAACGGACAACCAAACAGGCAGAAGCAGAGGGCATGGTGGTTAGAGCTACTGCTGATGCAGTAAAAATTACCCAGCTCTAATAAGCTTAAAGTTATAAGATGCTTTAGAGAAAAAAAGCATTAGCTAAACAAGTAAATGTAATGCTACACAATGTTGACTGAATATACAGAGGGTTCAATATATTGAAGATTTGATTCCCTTTGTGGTTATTAAAGTAAATGTAACCCAACTGGCATAGTGGTTAGGCCCATCGCTATACAGGCTTAAAGTCACCGGTTCCAGTCTTCATACCTGCAATTAAAGCACTTACCCAGAATTGATAGAGGAAAAAATATCCAGCAGCAAATCCAGTTTTATAAATGAGGAAAATTCCTAAGTCACTTAATATCAATAAGTCATTTCATAGCTTCAGTTTGGAGCAGAGAATGGACCTGGAGGGCTCATGCTGTTTCCAAAGTACTGGGTGAATATTTATGAAATAGAATGTCATCTCAGAGCTACAGAAAGTGGCTTTACAATAAAGCAAAAGTGGAACAAAGTGGAGTCCTGCATTCTCCACAGCGATAAACACAAACGCTGTTCAACAGCTCACACCCATTAGAACCAAAATGCTTCCCTTCATTAGACCGGTTAATTTCCCACATGCAAGAAATGAGGCCCACGGCTGTAAATCTGCTTTCCATGAGCCAAATTATTAACACTCATTCCGCAAATGACACTGAGCCCCTCAACCACACAGTTAAAGGACTTTCCTGCAGAGATGAGGCACAGGGAAACCACCAGAAAAAAACAGGTTTCAGTGTAGGCCATTTAATTACCATTGCCCTTTCAACTGAGCAGGTTGCAGAAATAGCCTTTTATGCAACATTGAGCTGAACCCATACAACCCAAAATATACCAAGCGCTGGAGGTGGGTTTACCTGGGTATTAAAACAGACACCGGGCACAGTCCACCCGGCCAAAGAGATGGCGCTCGTGCATAATTATTCATAATAACACATCCAACCATCCATCCCTTATTTTAAGTGCCTAATCTTGACTAGGGTCACAGAGGCCCACAGCTTGTTCTAGAATCACCTAACCATGACCACCTCCAGAAGGGAAGCCAGTACACTGGGGACACAATGGGAATACAGTGGGAATTAGCAGTGACCAATTACCCTGAAACACATCTGGACTGTAGGAGGAAACACACAGACCCAGGGAGAAGAGGCAAACCACACACAGACTGAGCCTGATTCAAACTCACATCCAAACAGTCAAGGTGTTATGAGGTTGAAATAATAAATGTCATCATTGTTAAGTATTTAACTGAAGCCTTTCTGTAAATCATCTTACAGTGCAAGTAAATTACAATGATTTATACATCTATGATTTTTGCTGTAGCCTTTTAGGGTAAGCACGTCACTCAAAATGTACTATAGTGGAAAAAGGGATTTGAATGCGTTTAACTGAAGTTTCCCCAACCATATTCCTACCTGCTGCCCCAGGTTTTGAAAGCTCAAAAAGATGCCACCAGCATTATTATTTCTGTTAATAAGTGAGACTCTACAGTGCCAACAGGACAATATGGAGCCCATCATTTCTTCAGCTCTAAAGGAGCTTAGACAGGTGGTCACAAGGGGGGGGGTTGTCATAAACAAGCCCCACCCCTGTACCACTCCTACCCATCTGTTGTCATAGAGGTCTCCCAGGGAGCTGCTCAGCAAAGTGTCCTCCTCACAGCCCCAGCCAAAGGCCAGGCCATCAATGACCCACAGCAGGGTTTATGTGTGTGTGTGTGTGTGTGTGTGTGTGTGTGTGTGTGTCCTGGCCTAGTTCCCTCTCACTTCATGCATGTCACACAGCAAGTTCACTGTACAGCGGTAGCCCATGGCAACCTTCTATTGAGGACAAGTGGAGGACATGAGATTATTATGTTACATTATTTAGTTGCTGACCAGATGCTTCTGCCCACGATGTGCTGGTTGACAGTAACAGTGCCCTGACCACAGAGATACTGTGCACACCCAAGTGTTTACCAAACCAATCCAAATCAGGCATTGTGCTCAAGGAGATGTGGGTGGCTCTGCAGACAAAACTATTGAGCTTCATAATAAGTGCCTGGCCAGCAGGTGCATATGTGTATTCCTCAAATATCAGGTAAACATGTGCTTTTAGTTGTTGAATTTTAAGACATTTGCACACCAGTGGCAACTATGTTGACCATGAACTGATGAAGACAAAAATTTTTAATGTTCAAACTGTGATCTTTCAGTCATCAGCG
Organism: Heterotis niloticus; assembly: GCA_018136845.1. Classification (NCBI taxonomy): domain Eukaryota; kingdom Metazoa; phylum Chordata; class Actinopteri; order Osteoglossiformes; family Osteoglossidae; genus Heterotis; species Heterotis niloticus. The sequence goes on from CM030897.1 coordinate 1,766,871, forward strand.
GTGTCACTTAATACCATTTTGCTTAAAATATCTGATGAAGATCACGTTCAGACACACACTGCACAGGTATTCCTACAATGGAAGAACTTCCAGAGGACTTCAGGAAAGTTTCTATTCAAATGTACCTACTCAGGACTAATCCCCACTATCAGTCCAATATAGCTACTTCGAGAAGATCAGAACCAGTTGGGATAAGTGAACAATTATGTGAGTTACGTGTCAAGTAAAATGACTGAAAATACAAATGCTAAGTCAAATTCCTGTTCAATGCTAACTATTAATCTATTCAAGTCAAACACTTATGTTATTGATCACTGACACTCAGAAACACCAGAGAGGCTGTGATCACTGCAAACGTGAACCTCCTCTTTTCTGTGCGAATTCCTCTTACTGTAATCTATTTGCTCAGCATGTAACCACAGGTCATGTCTGCTCCACAACAAACAAAAATTGAAATAGGTTAAGTGAACAGTATTCCAAGTAAATACAGTACACAAAGCATCAAATCTCTGAAAATTCATAACTTGAGTAACACGAGGAATCAATGTTCTTACATGTCTACCCATCCGTGAGTTATGGTTCAATCACATACACATTTACAAAAGTTTACAAAACTACAGAAATGTACTTGATCACCAATAAATAATTTACAGCTTTTCCTTCAAAGCCCCCCCCCCACAGGAAAAGTACTTAGCAACTGTCTTTGAAAACAGTAATTTGGAAAAATGTACCACGTTAAATACCAGCTGTAAACAGTCTAAGTGTGGAGGACAGTGAAGGACCAGGGTGGCCTCCCAGGGACGCAGGAGGCAGCACAAAGGAACTAAACGTGGCTACCCAGCAATGTGGCATGTCGCATCGCTTAGCAACAAGGCATCACCACCCTATTGTTCCCTCTTAGAAACAAGCAGGTTAAAGTGCCTTTTTGTCCTTTTGACCACATAGCATCGCTTTCTGTTTCACTGAACACACACTGACTCTGTATCATTACTGTAATTATAAACAAGTGTCTAAATATCCAAAATCATTATATTGCACATGTGTGAAAGCCTCCATAATCCATCTATATTCATCACAAATTCAAGTTTCTGGACATTTAACCATTTTCATGGCATCGCAAGGCTAACTGAAAATTTAAGCATTCACAGAAAGGCTTGAGGTGCCTCACTGGAGTGTAAAGTGTCTGGTGCATCAGAGTTGAGGCCCAAGCATGGGAATGCAGTGAAGTATTGTGAAGAAAGCCTGGACAGACACTGGTCTTACCCCATGAAGTCCCAATCAGCCAACTGCCCCAAAACCATTAGCCAGCTGCTGGATCAAGCCAGCTGCTAAAAGATGAATCAGCTAGACCTGAATCAGCTGGCAAAAACTTTAGTGAATTCATACTTTATGCAAAACCCACATGAGCAACATCTACATCATAAACATACAGCTTTAAAATTCAGAGAGTAACTGTGACTGTCAGAAGGTTCCCACTGATCTGCTTAGAAGCATAATGCCCTCCTAGTAAATGACTCAGCATCAAGCAGCCTAAAAAACCCTGCAGATTCCACAAAAGCCAGAATGCAAGACTAGCAAATTTGATGCCTCCACAGACAACTGCCTCAATCTCCCAAAATCATGTTTTTTCGGTTACCTGTTGAACACTGCAAGAACAGAAGAAATAATGCAACAGAAGTCCATATAATGAAACTCAGTCACAAAAAGAATGAATACAGCCAACACCATGCTGGGTAATTTTACGCCCCATCTGAGAGACAGAAATGAACAAGATCTGTCTCTCAATCAACCCTACACACACGTAGTAAGGGAAACTACCATCTCTCTCCCCTCCTTGTCCCTCTCCACTGGCTTTCTGCTGCTGCTCTTCTAAGGATCAACATTGGTTATGACATGGAAGATGGTGAAAAGATTTGTGCTCCAATTCCTACAGAACCCGATCACTCACTACATCACAGCAATAGTAATGTGCTCCTCAACATCTGGCCATTTCACGGTCCCATTCACAAAGGCTTCAACATCAAGCCTGTACATTTCAAGTCTTGGCTCAGATGTACTGGACTGAGCTCCCTTTCATCCCTCAGAGTTGCTGAGTCCCTTCCAAACCCACCTCTTTCAGAGGTTTTTCTCCCAACAGATATATGAGTTCAACACCATCTGCTGTGATTATCTATACATTTGCTATTTGAATGTTGCTCCTACATGCAGCTACTTAAGGGATATGAACCAGCAACATGAAGTTAACTGACGACAAAAAGCTGTGCTCTGATCCTCCTTGTCTGTTTATAAGGCTGTGTCTGTTGCTGAATGTACCTCTGTTTACTTTGACTGTGAACTGATTATCTGTCTTGTAGATGAAGACAGGAGGCACCCTGCAGGAGCGCAGCATAGACCTAAACCCGTTCAGACAAGGCAGGCTTTGAGAACCCGCGGCTGTGCCGGAGATCAGCCTGGATATACATGTCTGATGTCTGGTGCTACGAAATCTGCTGAAGCAAGCAACACGCCCCCAGGGCCCCCTTTCAAGCCAAAAGTCAGGAAAACTGGCTTTGTCGTTGAGACTGATCAGACGCTGTCAATGAGGCAGTCAATGCTTCGTCACGAACCGTTTGCGAGGACATTTTTCCATTAACTAGTCAGCTATGATGAAGTAAACTGTAAGCCAGAAACATTAACAACCGGTTATGCAGCACCACTCACACCCAAAGCAGACACAGCACAACCCCAGTTTCACCACACCTTACCCTTACCCAACCAGGTGACCATATCTCTAATTCTTTAACTGCTTTCAGGCCAGGCCTGATCTTGCCTTGCCTTTCCAACCACAAACACCCAAATGCTGCAGAGATCTTCAGACTATGATCTGTCTGGTCTTCAAGGGATCTCGGCATCTGCTAAGCCCCCCATCCATTCTCCATCCTGCCCTCCAGCTGTGCTGCCTACCAACCCTCCAAAGAGTAGCAGCAGAAGTTATGAACCTAAAACTGTCAAAGGCTTTGGGAAAAGCAGACTGACAGATAGGCCTGTGCTTGTCCAGGCTCCAAGCCCCCTTTTACTTATGATAATGTTTTCAAAGATCAGATAATCCAGATTCAGCCTACAGATTTACTGAGAAATCATTTAACAGAAGATCCCTACAAATTCAGAGTGGTGTTACGCTAAAAGACAGCATGTAGATCACATTATACACGAACAGCAACCTCAGAGGACTTAAATCACTAGTCACCACCAGCTGAGGACACACACGAACACACACACATGCCAGGACTTTCTACAGTGCTGTCATTTGGTTGCATTCCAAAGGCTAAACAATTAGCAACCATCGGCATCAATCAGCCCAGAGTGACGATGACACCAGGTTTCCTGCACAGGTCAAAGTCACCTTGGATGAACATTCCATCAATATACAAGAAATAATATTTGTCAGAGGCCACAGCTTCACAGGTACAGCAACCAGCACAATTTCTCCAGTTCCAACATTTAATAAACATTTTAATATGTTTTTCACATCACTGCCTCTTTCAACAGGAACTCCACAGGAACTCCAGCAACAAGCAGCCGGACCAAAGAAAGAGAAGTTTTCACGATTTTCTGGCCGACCTCATGTGAACTTCAGTTTAACTAGTTTCAGTCAAGAAGAGCATAAAGGGAAGCAAAGGAAAAAATGTAAACGGCAAATTTCCCAGTGAATGTGCACACCTTCATACACAAAGACCTGTTGTGTCCTGGACTGTGGAACCTGGTGCCAAAGAGTGTGGACCCCTAATTGGAGTCCTCTGGTCCTTGAACCGCTTGCAAGGGGAGCCATTTACTCTAATGAGGGTGACTGTTCATTGAAATACATTTTCTGAACAGTCCAACAACAACATCATTACACAAGAGGCCAGGAGAGGAGAGGGACCAGTGATGATTCCAGTAAAAAGGAAGTTACTGGTGAGACATAATAGTAAAAAGTAACTTGAAACACCACCACGGTGAACAAGATCAGCCATGTTCGGACAGATGTGAATAGCGACTCGGCTCAGATTGAGAGACAGAAAGGCAGAGCGAGAAGGGGGCTGGACCAGCACGAATTAAGGCAGGAAGCAGGTGTCCCCCTGTATCCTGGATCTCTGCATTTTCACACAGTCAACAACTTTCCACATTATTATTATTATTATTATTATTATTATTATTATTATTATTATTATTAACGATCATAATAATTCAAGTGCTTTTCTTCCAACTTATCTCAGGTAGCTTACAATGTTGTTATACAATCACCTTTACAGTGACTCAGCAGTTTAAACAGCAGGCAAATTTTTACTGGAGGAATTCAGGGACAGCATCTTGGTCAAGGGTACTGAATCAGCAGGTGGTGGGAATCAAACCTACAGAATAAAGACTAACCACTATACCACCTGCTGACTCCACAGAAGACAGAAGAAACAGTTGGGAATTGTGTTATGTGTGTACTGCTGGCAAATATGAAACACTGAGTCCATAGTCTGGACCCCAACCTCCATAAAGCATCACAGTGATTTACAGTAAGCAGTTCAAAATTATGCAGGGGAGACAAAAAAGGTGTTAATATAGGCCTTTAACACTAGACTGATTTTTAAGCTTGAGATTTAAGAGTAGGATTTTTAACATTTTAAACTTTTGTACAGCCCATCTATCCATCATTAAAAGGATAAAATAATTTCGAGAAGCCAGACAAATAATTTTACATTTCCCAGATAGAGTCCCTAGTTTTACCCAACTACTCTCTATTATTATTATTCATTAATTTATGTGATCCTTCACCACAGAGACCTAAAGTGTGAGGTTTCTTTTTTACACTGATTTGACCATCTATAAGGCAGAGTAATTTTTACTGTATCTGCAGAAAAGGGGATTGAAGTCTGGGTCCCTTGCTTGCAAGGTGACACCTGTAACCACTATGTCCCATGCAGTGCAAAAATATGACTTAGTACGCAGTAGTAGTATGCAGATTTCTGGACGACTAAGTTACCTATAAACCTAATTTTTCTTTAGTTTGGCACCAAAGTATTTCAAAACAAAGGTTAACAGCTAGCTTGCATGACAAAGCAAATTTTCACAGATCTCTACATTTGACAACCCCGCAGATGAGGAGGGCCAGTTAAAGCCATGGGAGAAATCAGGACCGGCCAAACATGTTGCACAAACTCATGCAGCTGGTTACTGTATGCCAGGACCGGCTGCCTTACCTTAAAATTGCTTGAATTGACCCAGGAGGTGGCGATTCCATCCACCATGCGGTCCAGCATAGTCTGGTCCTGTTCCAGGTCGTGGGACTTGTCTTTGTCTGAGATGTAGTCTATGATCTCCTGGCCAACCTGCAGCCGGCGACCCAGATCCCTCTGCATCACCTGTGCCAAGCAGTTCTCCATGCTGGCCTCCATTGTGGGGATGGCTGGTCAAAGACCTCAGCAAGCAGGAACGTTGTGGCTGTGCAGACTGTCCACCTACAGGGACCGTCCGTTTGCCAAGGGTGAACTGAGGACAGTCTGAGAAAAGGCCTCTGTGATTGGCCAGCAGCTTGTGGGGTTTCTCTTTCACCGCAGGTGGGTGCAGGAGCACAGGTAGCAGCAAGGACACGTAGTGTATGTGAAACAGGCGGAGCCAGGAGGGCCTAGCATCATAACTCAATAGTTCATAGTTCCAGGGCAGCCCTGCAAAGAAGAGAGAAACAATGAACAACCTGTTTGTTTGCAAAACAAAACACAGTCTGGCAACAGCGGCCTCACCTGGTGCTGCTTCTCACACTGAACACTCACCTGACCACTACACTGACCAGCCAACACCAGTGTTTACATTTACCTGACCCACCCCCAAGGTGACTCACGATCACGTAACTTATACCAATTTCCCCCATTAATGCAGCCAGGTACTTTTCAACCATATTATTTCAGGGTAAGTACCTAGGGTCAAGGGTACCAGGTAGGATGTGGGGATTGAAGGCAGGCTCACAATCTCTAACTGCTATGCTACCTGCTGGCTCCTCTTTCAAGTCTCCATCAGCACAGAGCGCGAGATTTCAGCAGGACATCGAGAGCTGTGGTCGGTTTCATTCCCAGTCTACAGATCTGCGTTCAGTCCACTGCTCTGGTGCGGATAATAAGGTAAGAGTAAGGGTGTGGCCCTGGGGAGGGGGCACAACTCAGTGTTTGTCTGTTTGTGCCCGTCCTCAGGAGGATCTCAGGAAGGCTCTCAAGGAGAATCTCAGGGAGGAGCTGCACTTCCATGTGGCCCCTCTGCCATTGTCACACAGTACACGTCACACGTTACACGCTCACACCCGCGCGAAACGGCTCGCGCACGTGCGTTGCGCACCTCAGCTGATTCGTTTAAATAAATAACGCTGATGGCGCGCGGGCTGATGGGTAAACGACGGCGATGCCATCTGGCACCAAGTCCGCGGGAGTCAATGGCTCTTCGTCGTTATTATTATACTGTACATTATTATAATTATTACAACGAGCGAACGGAGACTCTCAGTGTCCTGCAACACTAGGCCCGCTATCTACGCTGTGTGTGTGAAGACGTGGCTGAGGAGCGCAGCATCACGCAGGGGCTCGCACTAGGGACTCGACACGGCCACCCCCTCCTCGCCTTCTGCGTCTTGCGGCGGCTTTCGACACGGCGGCGCCGTACGATTCCGGCCACAGAGCTGCTTCACGGGGCGGCAAACGGCGAGGCTGCTCTCGGCCTCAGGGCCGCCGTCCCATTGATCCGACAAAACCGAAAGCGCTTCGGCACCAGTAGCTGGACTCACCGCGCGTGTCTCCGTGCGATGTCGCTGGCTAGCCGGACACAGGGCGCCGGAAAAGCCCCGCGGTCTGATTATTGTGCATTTAATACAGCAGCAGCAGCAGCGCACAGCTCCGCCGTCCGGTACTTATAGAATGGCAGCGCTGGTGCGCATGCGCCGAAACGCGCCAGGGGCCGGGGCTGAGCGACTGCTGGTGAGCAGCGCGAGCGACTGACTCCGCGCGCCGTCTTCATTTCTTCATCATCGTCAGCAGAAATATGAATTTTAATTTTATTTCAACAAAAGTGACATTGATTTGGTTCACTTGGGAGATTAAACACTGACAGGGGACCCACGTTCACATTCCCTCAACTTGCGCTGTTCATAAACAAACTGTACTCAGCTCAACTTCAGCCTTTGCTTCTGTGCCAGAATAGTTATTCGCTTTATTTGCGTGTCTAAAGTACGAATGTGTAATTTTAATTCTAGATCCACCTGGAAATTTGATGTGAACAAGCAATCTGTAATTAACTGCATATTTTTTTTAACACCAGTACAAAGTATAATAAAGAGTAAACATTTCACGGGATATACATTTTAATAATATACACACGTAAAAAGAAAAATGAAAACAAGTTTTTTACACTTACACGAAATAACTTGCATATATTCATGTCAGTTTTTAAAATGTTCAGACCATTTTTTCTTGAACATAACGTGCCATTATAATTAAGTCACTTGCAAATAATATTTAGCTCTTATTTACAAGAAGTTGAATTGATCGTTGTACCTGGAACTGCAACACGACAAATGTGTCTATAGCACCACCTAGTGGCGGCGGGACGTCGTACATTAATAAATCTCCAGGGAGACGCGTTATGAGCGCATCTTCAAACCAACGGGCAGAAGCAGCGAGGTGAACTCTTGTCAGTTCAGGGTTAAGTACCAACATCAGAGGCAGAACCAATGGGTCATCTGAACAGGTCACCAGGCGAAGTGGCAACAAACCCTCCCACCCCGCATTTGGTTCCTTTCACAGAATTGATAGAAACTAGTGAGCCCTATGTGATGATGATACGCATTTCCCAGTTATGGTGACAAGGAGGAAAAACATTTTCAGTGTAAAAGAGGAGCTCAGCACTTGGTGGATGATGAGGAACTCCTGCTGCTCCAGCAAATGGGCTTCCTGTGTATACTGGCCTTCAGTATGCTTCTCAGTTGTCACATTAGTGGATAATTGGAGCATTTTTATAATATTTTAGATGATTTAAACATAAGCATGCTTTGCTTATTAGGCCTTTGGCTGTATTTGACTAATCTGTTACCCCAGTGCTGTTATGAAAGTGAACTAAGGAGCAGAATCACATTGGGGAGTGACAAATGGTGTCCAATATCAACTCAAGATCAAAACCTGAGACCCAGTCAGATCCCCCCCACCCCACATGCATAATCTATGAATTCATTAAGTTTCTAGACCCCCTCCCTCCAAACTTCCAAGGTAAAAATGCAATGTTTCTCTCTCTTGTTTTATTCCTCTACTTAACAGGCCTAATTCTGTGACATCACTACTTCAGCTACTTTGTTCTTCTAGGGGAAAAATAAATACAGATACTCAAAGTTATACCATCAAACTATGAAAATTCAAAAATTGAACAAACTGAAAATTCAAAAATTGAACTGTGGAAAGCAAGAGTGACCACAGCAGCATGTTTCCTGAGTTGTGTCAACTTGTCAGGTGTTGGGGACCAAATGAATATTAGCAGTGTAGTTTTTCACCCCAGGGCTCAGGGGTGTCCGCCCGAGAAGGCTCCCGGGCGCAGTCACCAGGGGGGTCAGTGCCACCATCATCAGCAGCTTCTTCAGCTCTGTCTAGAAGGGGTTCCTTGGTGCGAGTTCCAGAAAGTTCTGTAGTACATATTTGACACTAAAGTCAAGGTAAAATATTGATTCACCCCTCCACATTTATGCAGTTCATAGTTGTAAATTTCCTGCTTCTACTTTAACCCCACACAGTTTTTAACCACCAGGTCACAGTTAAACTTATGCAAAAATAGGGATATAGCTGTAATAAATGGGGGAATTTTTAACGTTGTGCTACATTAAAAAAAAAACTCAATTGTTCATATTTCCCCACAGATGTGCACAATATCTGTCACCAAGTTACTGGTCACAGACACAAGCTTTAAAGTGGAAACGAGCTTCTGTTTTGAGTGTTGGGCTTTACTGCCAACTCTCAAGTGTATAAATACGAGCTGCATTTGCACCATTAAAAGCTCATTTTAAAAACCAGGTGAGAATATACAGTCCAGAATAAAGCAGAAATATATTTTTGAAAATTTGTGATAATTGTCACACAAGGAGTCAGTATATATTAAAGACATCAGATGGTTAAAACTGGTTTTTGTATTTCACCAAAGTGGGCATTTGGTGTCAGAATAAATGTATTTGTAGTGATGCGGAGGATAAGAAATGAGGAACGCAGTGCAGATTAAGCATCAGTATGGTCATTGCTGCTAGTGGTGGCTTTTCTCATGTTCACTGGAATAAATAATGGTTAAATGTTAAGTTCTGTTTCACATTCACTGGAATGCATATTTACAGTCCATGGTTTGTAGTGTTTTGTGTGTAATGAAACCTTGTGTCCTCCTTACCTCGCAGTCTTGTGTATAAATAGACAGTGCTTAGAGCAGCAAGTAGCAGGCCGACGACATACGCAAAAGGCTGGAAACTGGCTGACTTCAGCAGCAGTAAGAGGTCTTGGAAAGACATGGATCTGTGAAAAAAAAAATGACAAGAGTATAAGATGTCCTCCTTCACTGGTGTCCAGATGCATATAAAAAGACTGTCATACCAAGTTTATAATGGCCACACTACTCTGTTAATGTGTACATGTACTGGTTGCCTTGGTGATGTCTGTGCATTTAGCTGCGCAGCATTTTGTTGTAAATACACATACTGGTTACCTAGGTGATTGGTTTCCCTTTAGGTGATTATTATTCCTGGCATTTGGACAAATAAAGTAGTTTTATCCAGGGATTTTAATGCATTTCCACACTGTCCACCCCATCTGGTTTCCCCCTCCTCTGGTACTGTGACCAGCGGGCTCCCCCCTCCAAAAAGTCAGTGGAGAGGTTCTGACCTTAGCATACGGTGTCCTGTTGGTTCTCTGCTGAGAACGCCCCCATTTGTGCCGTCAGAGTTCCTCTTGTGATGAGGGTGTGTGGAAGGACAGCTGATCTGTTGCATGAAGCTGGTGGTCCAGTTGGTTCTCAGAGAAACTACACTCCTTCCTGGGCAGGTAGCTCTGTAACACTCACTGGAACAGAATCTTATTGAACCAATAACAGAGTACTAGTATCCCCCACCTCATGCACACGTGCACGCCAATTCAACTTGAACAGATGCCTTTGGACAATGAGGGAGAAAAAAAAAAAAACAGAACTGAAGAAGATGCAACCTGCAGAGAGTAAACCAGATTTGAACCCACAGCCCAGGAGATGTGAGGAGCACTCTGCACCACTATGATGTCCTGTTTTACTATTGAGTTTATTTTTGACTTTTAAGACATTTTCTTGACCTTATGTGTATAAGCAAAAACACCAGAAAATGAGGATAAAAACAGCAAAAGTAGCAAGAAGAACAACTGGGTTAAGTAGCAATGCTGTTTACTCTGGAGGTAACAAGCAGCTTTCAGTGGTACCAGTGACCTTCTGGCATACAAGCTGGGTCCTCACGAAGGCCCTGGTGTTCCTCATGCTTCTGTCAAAGAGCCAGCCTTCTGGAGCTCTATCTTCTTCTGTGTTGTTTGTGGCAGGAAAAGGCAGTTTGTTAACAAGGTAAGGTGGAGTGAGATTTAGTTCCAACTGACAGGTTATCGGAACCATGTGGTCCAGCGAGAGATAAACGATCAGAACCAGAATTGCCCAGTCGATGAATTTGGGTTCCAATTTCTGTCCAAAGTGATTCTCATTAAGCTGCTCTTCTTCATCCTGCTAGTTGGAATGGAGTAGACACAGTATAGTCCTAATGACCAGTTTTCACACAGGTGAATGAGCACAGGAAAACTGTTTATACTGCATCTATACTTTAACTCAGGGTAAACATATCCTCTTTCTTCAAAGAAAAAAGCCCAGTATAGATTTAAATCACATTACAAGAGGAAAACATACAAGGCCTTTTACGTAGAAACCCCACATTTAAAAATAAAATTGCTCAACAATGATATACCAGTACACACACACACACACACACACACACAGTGTACAGTGTAAATCATACAAAATGAAAACAGCAAAATAGGTGCTCTTACACAAAAATAAATTAAGCTACAGAAAATTGCACTTATTGAAATAAACCTACAAACAATGGCAGAGTTTGCAAGTAACAGCAGTACATAATCAGTAAAGGCTCATTTCATCACACTGGTTTAAACAGGTTGTACATCAGCAGAAACACACACACACACACAAAACAGCTTACATTTCAGCTGTCACAAGAAAAGTAAAGACCAAATACAAGAATTACTTGCAGACCTGAGAAGAGATAACCGGTGTCCTTCTACTGGCTTTACCAGGTAATGGCAGGACTGCAGCAGAAGGAGGTGGAGGAAGTCAAGATGTTGACCATGACATGATTTGAAAACTGACATTGGTCTCACAACACTTAAAAATCACACTGAATCAAAACACTGTCAGTAAAGAAGTGTTTAACAAAAAAAAAAAAAAAAAAATTATGAAGTCAATTATGAAGATGCCAGATACTAATGAGTATGACATGAAGACAAAGCAGAGACCGTCCCTTTGTTAAGACAGGATACTACTAGGTGAGTTTCTTCCAGAATTGAACATCATGGACCATCCACTTTGGGGATTTTGCTTGTGTGCTGCACAATGTGTCATTCAACTTGCCATACACACACACACACACACACACACACACACACACACACACACAAAAATCATGATCAAACAGAAAAGGCAAGTTTCACCCACAAGGCAGAAATGAAGTTTTCCCCATCTTCAGCACATGGTTATCCTTCAGCGTTTGAAAAATTTACACACACTTAAACAGGAAGGGGGAAGAAAAAGAAAAAGAAAAAGAAAAAAAAAAAAAAAAAGATCAGTATGAAAACATGTTCACGACTCAATACACGTTCCCACGTGGTCCTGACTGGGTCATTGATTGCCTACAGTTTCCCAGCAAAAGCAGCAATGTGTGGTCAAAATTTTATTAAAACTTACTATATAAAAATGCAAGAACATAAAAATAAAAATTAAAGGCCATTCAGATACATGAATAAAAACAATTACTAGAGCTCCACTGAGTCACTTTAAGCCAGCGGTTTGAGGTAAAGCAGTCAGTTTTGAGCAGTGTTCTGATGCTCCAGTTTGTGGGGGTGAAGTTATTATTACAGTGTCATGTTGTCTTTTGTTGGATTCATGTTTCCATTGTAAAACTAATCATACAGCTGAATAATGTACTGAGAAGAGATTTTAACAAAAGTATTTTGTTAAATTTAAAAAAAAAAAAAAAAAAAAAAAAAAAAAAAAAAAGTCTTTCCTAGGCCATTTATTTACTAGGAAATAAACTACAAACCTGCTGCTTAAAAGTCCTGGGCCACTAAACCACTCTGTTCCCCCAACTTCTCATGGGAATAGCTGATCCTTCTGTATTTTTAAGAGTCTTATTTTGTCAGACCCTTTCAAAGAAGCAATGGAATTCTTTCTCCTTCCCAACAACACAAACAGAAGGATATAACCACAGTCAAGAGTATGTCTGTGTTTCTTACTTGAGTTACTGTGCCCTAAGAGCAGCTGCTCAGGAGACCTGCAGGCTCTGCACTCTGTAGCAAGAAGCAAAGGAATCAAATGGCCGCATTTCAGAAACCAACCAGGATCTGCTGGATGTCAGAGATCAGTAGTAAGGAGGCCACCGGTCATGGACTTGTCCTGCTTGGTCACAGTGCTGAAGGATAAAGACACAGAGCTTTTAACTGTCCCATTCACACTCAATACACAAACTCCTCAAAGGACACAAAAGCTGTCATGACAACAGCAGAAACAGAACAGAAAGTACATCCTTGAAAAAGATTACAAATGTAGTCACAGTACACAGAATTACCTGCTTGCGGCCACAATGTGAGTGTGACACTGGTAGAGGCGGGGGGGAAGGGTAGTCCCTTCAGAATGGAAAGACGACGTGCTTGTAGTACCATAGCTCAGGAGGCCATTTGTATGCTTAGGCAAAGAAGGGACAGAAGATGCAATGTAAGCATCCACAAAATTCATTCAAATGTTTTCTAAACTCATGGATTTAAAAAGCTCTGTAATCATCTCATGGGAACAGAACTCACTGAAGTCACTGGAACAAGCCACCTAGGAACAATTGCTGGTTTTGGCTGGTGCTGCAGAAATAAGAGAAACCAGTGAGGGGGCTGTTAGTGAGGCATCATTTTTAACTGCATGCTAAGGATGCTCTGTATGCGTTCTGTAGAGCAGAAGTAATGCAGAGCAATGGTGACTACAGAAGGTCCAGCCTTACCACCACACTCTGATCTGTGAGGTCTATCAAATTCTCTGTCAAACGTGGAATCAGCAGTTCCATAGCATCTGGTTTCACCTGCACACAAAATACCTTGTCTGTTTGTTTCTACCACAGCTGCCCAATAACAACACTACACTTATACCTGACCTTATAAATCTGGTTGTTGCAGATATCTATTCATAATTTTAGATGTTCTATATGTAGCTCTGAGACCCTGCATCTCCTTTCCCACAAAACACTTAGTTTCTATTCCAAGTGTTTTTCTGCCATCTAAAGGCAGCAAGCAGTAACCAAGGTCATTTTTAGTCTGTCACAAAAAAAAAAAAAAAAAAGAAAACTGAAAGGAAGAGAACTAAAACAGAAATAGATAAAATGAAAAGTGCTTGAAAACTGCTCACTCAAATGTTTATAACATAACACACAAGTGGAGCTTCACCAAAAAAAAAAAAAAAAAAAAAAAAAAAAAAAAAAACACACAAAGGCATAGCAGGAAACTAACTATTTGGGGGGGGGGGGGCAGGTGCCCCACTGCAAATGTGAAGACTGATTTATACAGCAGTGAACTCATATGAACTCTTGTTACCTTAACAGAACAAGCCTCTCTTATAGATTCTCCAGTTTCCTCTGAAGCCTGGAGAAAGGAGTCTTCTTTAGTGTTCCATTCAGCACTGGGGAGAGAAGGACACTTATCTACAAATGCACAGTTTCAGGCGAAGAACACAGCAAATGTCTTCAAACTGCAAAAGTTCTACCGCAGCCTTGTTTTGAGATAACTGCATCCTGAGCTCAACAAAAAGACAGAGGAAAAACAGAGAAGCCAAAAGGACAACAGACCATAATTGCTCCACAGGGTTAAACAGTGGCATGTGCTGTGAAACAGCAGCCCTAAACACATTGTTCTGGCACCTCTGTGGGTGAGATGCCAAAAAAAGGTTCTGCCACTGGACCACCAGGAATACAATGGGGTTTGCACAGCACTATAAGATTGTGATCCATAAAATTGTGGAATCCTGGGAAGTCGTATGAACACATATCAAACACAAAACCACATTCCTTCAGAGAGATTTTGAAAATTACAGTCTTGTGAGATATACTGAAAATTCAATCCAGCAAGGGTTACTAGGGCTAAAATGATCAAAGTCCACCATAACTTCCAGTGTTGAATATCTCCTCCTCACAAAGCTGGCTAATGTATTCACTCCTGGTTTCAGGAGGAACTAAAAAGAGCCAGACATGTCTGGAGGCATTTTCCAGCTAAGCTGTATTCTAGTTGTGGGATTAAATGTGTGACAGATGACAGCCAGGAGTTTTATTAGGGATTTAAAAAAAAAAAATACAGCTGGTTATTGCCATATCCCTAAACAATGAGAAAGGGTAAATGCCTTATATAGTACACAGCACACGGTTGCTACAGTTGATCAGAATACAGGTTCACAGATTAGCACAGCAATAACTGTGGTTACTGGATCAGAACCATTAAGTCAGTGCAACAGAATGGAAGACCACAGCAACTCCTCTATCACTCACTGCCAGCACAACACTGCCTACTTGTAAAATTGTGACATAATTTCAACTCAGAGAAAACCTAAAATTTTATATTGTTTAAAAACACATGGAAATAAATGACAAATTAAACTACACTAGGATCATGGGCATTGCCCAAAAACAGTCAAGCTGATGAATGGTGCCTTGCAAATGTGCTACTTACAGATGAGTTATCAGCTTAGTAAGCAATTCCATCTATATTAGTTTAATATAAACAAGACTAAATTAACACTGGCAGTCTGATTAATTAAAATACTGGATAGGTATAACAGATGACATAAAAGATTATTTAGAGCTACCAGATAAAGTGGGCACAGGTCAAACTATGTTACAATCACACCAGCTGATGGCAGTAGAACACTGGATGAAAGAACACAGTTACTTTAATCCCTGTAAGAAAAGGCAGCTTCCCATCTCATGCAGGTGAGGCTTACCTGGGCTCAAAGCAGGGCAACAAGGTGGGTCCAAGAAATGCTGTGGGCTTGTTTTGCTCCACCTGGATACATGCTGGGAGTGAGACCTTATCTGTGCCCAGACCTTGCACTTTATTCCTGCAGCAGTCAGACACATGAACAACAGAAGACATGATGTAGTACTAAAAGCCATCTCCAAAAGAACATATATATTATATTAGAACCTGTCACTATCTCAAGATTTACCGTACAAAGCTTGCTGAGACCAAAGAATTGAAAAGTTTGGATTAATAGATATGGGGAGTACATCACAAATTTAAAAAAAGACACCTGGAAGGATGGATCGGTTAGTGGTGAAGTCATAGATTACCCTGGTGAACACAGTTTCATCTGCAAGTACCTTGCCTCTTGGAGGTTACAGTTGTTTTCTTTGTTCTTCAGAGGCTCTTCCTTTAGAACCTGTACATCAAAATTGCACTTTTTGAAAATTTCATGCAAAAAAAAAAAAAAAAAAAAAAACTTTCATTGACATAAATTATATACTACACCTTGTAAATCCTGTCACAGCGAAATACACTTTGGGATTTGCTGCCTTATACCTTGAGTGCTGCTTTAGTCTGAGCCTTCAGGACGTTACTCTTTATTTCCTCTATGGGATGCACATCACTCAGGAAGTTCTTTCCCAGCTCTGCCACATCTTCCTGCAGAACAGTAAATAGCATTAAACCCCACAACTGGTACATTCATAAAACCTAGACAACTTCAGGTTTTACATTTTACAGCAAAGTATTGAAGCTATTCAATTACTTTGGTTAAGCATAAAACCTCATGACCATTAACACTATTTTGCCACTTGCTGCTGTTCCTACCTGGATCAGCCATCACACTTCTTGTGAGGTCACTGATCGCATAACACATGTTTGCAGACTTCATCATTCTGAGTTTTGCAATTTCCAACGTACTGTAAAAAACCCCTATAATCTTTTCTTGTCTCTAGTTTTCCGAGCCACAACCCTACATGTTGCATCACTTAAAACTTCATAAGGTGCAGAGGGATGCAGCATTGTAGGATGCATAGTTTGGGAGGTATGGTTAAGAAACTTATGTCCATGAGAGTGGACCCAAAAAAAAAAAATAAAATAAATAAATAAATTAATGGCTTGATCTTCATAAAATGAGAATGACAAGGCCAACTACAAATAGGTAGAAGCTAGGTCTCTCCTCCACATATCCAGAGGCTGCAGTAAGGCCAATGACCCACAGACTGTTGGTCGTAATTTGCTTAAAAAGAGTCTAGGGGCAGCCTCCAAAAGACACTGGTACATGGTGCAGACGCACACCTATGGGGGGAGTGGGGTGGAGGAACCAACATGCAGTGTTTGTGGTACAAAATTACATGGAATTAAACTACACTTGAGCATGCATTAATATACTGCACAAGCACACAGTTTGCAGTCTGGAAACTGAGGGAGCAATACAAGGGTTGCTGAAACACAGCTCAAGAAGTGTACCACCTCAGATCCACCTACCCCTTTTTGGCCCACTGAGGTGACCTGGTTGTTCAAGTGAATGTTGATGTCAGACTTGAGGGTGGTTTCCAGGGGCTGGAAGCTTGCAGTTGTCTCCAAGGCAACTGGGGCAAAGGGAGGAGCCTTTGTCTTTATACTGATACTAGAGCCTGGTACAGAGGAAACACACAGATCTGAACTCAAAATATTGAAACAGCTTTCTTCTGAAAATACAGCTCTTGAATTGTTCTGTCTACAGAAGATGACAAATTCGCAATTCTTCATATGCAACAGGAGAGATCATGTGTGGCTTCTCACCACTGAGAGAGACACCATTCACCACACCAGCACCTGGTGCCATGGGAACTGCTCTAGGGCCGGCTTCCTTTGCTGAGTCTGCTGTTGCCTTGGGAACTGGCACCCTGGCGACCTCATTGATGCTAGTCTCCAGTAGGTCTTTTGAGCTGAGCAAATCTGCCACCAGGGGCAGGCTGTGGTTAGAAAGAGGAGCACATCTCAATGTGGGCTTGTGGATTAACAGCAGGTGAGTACAGCCTCGAAGCCCTTTACACACACACACACCAAAAAGTCCACCTTGATTTAAAAATTCTAATCACTTACCAGAAGCCAAGCAAAATCCAATTGCACAAGCATAATCTTGAGTTGCGATTCCAAGAGCCCAAGAGTATATTATTAATGCTCTAATAACTCTACAGAACCTTCCTGTTTAGGTCAATGCAAATTTTCACCACAAGTTAGAGCCACAACTTTGCAGGAACAACTAATTCATTGTTCAATCATTTTTACAACTCCCCAAGCACCAGTTCCCTCTTACATCAGTGTTCAGTCCATCAACCTTGTGTGTACACCGGTGTTTGAGCGTATAAGAATTCCTGTTTCTAAAAGGCTACAGAAATCTGCTAACCTGGGTTCCCATAAGACTGATCTCTCCAGGTGAAAACAAACAAAACCCAGAACAACAGGCACACAGTAGCTTATAGCTTTACACATTAACCAATTGTACAGCAGGACATTTAGTAAAGTACAAAGGCAAGCTGACCATCTGGCTTGGCTTGATCACCATTTCCACAGGGCTACTACATCATTCCAGGCTGACCACACAGCCATTCCAAACATGGCAGAACTAGGATTACAAGCTGTAAGAGGCTTAAACACATGTTGTTTCAGTTCTAATGTAAAAATGTTACATATCAAATGCAATGAGCTCAAATCAGTACTGCAGCTGCTCCTAATTCAAAGAAACCAAACATTGTGAACCCTACAGACAAGAGAATTTAAAAAATAAAGAAATATGTAATAAGGATATTCCTTAAAGAAACTAAAGTTTGCACATAATACAATTCTTTAAACAGGATAAATGTACTAAAAATAATCCTGTAAAATATCTTTTGTTGAAACAAACAATATTGTTATGTTTAATTGAGCTAAAAGAAATGCCAGATTTGAAATTGCATATTCTGACTGGACAGAAGAGCGATAAAATTTACAGGAAGTAATTCAAAAGACAAATTTCTTTTGATCATACCATAAAGGTGTAGCCAACAACACTCAAATCATACCCTGGAGGGTCAGTGTGTACACAGGCTTTTGGAATGAGCACTATATCGATTGTATGGGATAATTAAGGCCTGAACCTATTTTAATGAAAAGCCAACACAAAGAAACCTCCAGATTAGGATCTGAGAAACACCAGTTCACAACTACAACATAAGAATAAAAATCAAACAGCCACAGAAGATGGCATATGTCCAGAGGATCTTCAGAAGCTGATCTTCTGGTCTTTTCCATGAGCCCCCTCACTCCAGCCTATGATTGTAGCAGGATGTGTCCATTAAGGTCAGTTGAAAGGCAGGGGCAGGGGGAAGTCGACATGCAGAGCGTTCCAACTTGGGGCAAGGGACATGTGGGGAAGAGAGATACCAGGAGTCCGTTTTGCAGGGTTGGTGGTAGAAGGGTAGGAGGGGCAGGAGTCTGTACATACAGGAAAAGGATTCAGTGGCGATGGCAGATAGGGGTTGGTTAAAAGTCGAAAGGAGAAAAAGGAGGCACAAAGTACAAGAACATGGAGGAGAAAAAAAAAAAAACCCAGCAATACTACATTAATATGTGGTGCAAGCAAAGATGCATATAATCATTGTGCCACAGTGGTACCTCTCTTTGTTGCCGTCTATATGGAGATTGCATGTTCTCTATGTTCAAGCGAGTTTCCACACGGCCGTCCAACGACATCTTTTTCACATTAACTGGTGATTCTAAATTGCCTTTAATATGTATATTTACATTTGACTTTAAGCAACTTACAATGTTAAACATTCATAATTTAACCATTTATATACACATCTGGTCAATCTGAAAATGGGCCCTTTAAGTGCAAGGTGGCAGCTCTAGTCACCTGTTGCTGTGTAGTGGGTGTGAGTGTGTTACATTGCTCTGGGTCATGGATGGATAAATAATGTAAATTATTGTGGTGTACTGAGCATTTAAAGCTACTTTGGCAAAATATGAGCTGGGCAAAGCGATACTAACAATTTCTTTGACATAGTAATAAGAAAAACCTGCAGGAGAACCAAAAAATTCTCAGTAGAACAGAGTGGAACTAAATGCTTAATAGGCAAACAGTATCAGAACAGAGACAGTGTTGTAGATGAGTACAGTGCCAGAGTATAAGACTCCAAAGGATGTATGGAGTGCCAGATTTTAGGAAGAATACAGCTGTGGGAACATTTTCAAACAACATGTGGGAACACTGGCACATGAATGGGAGTAATGGGTAGTAAACACAAGTGTACTGGGGGGGCAGGTAGCAGTGCCTCTCAGAGTAAGCAGGTGGTGAGCAGGAGACTGAGATGTGCTGAGCTGACAGTTGCACATGCTGCCAGATGGGCTCTGTTACCCACCACCAAGCCCCACTTTGCAGTGCACAAAAGAGCAGCTGTAAAGTATTTCAATCACATCTTCTTGCAATTTGTACAAGATTATTAAAAGAAATGCTTGATCTCAGAGCTGAAAGCTAGCCCACAGGTCAAAACAGCAAGACCAAGAAGTTAGCAAAAGCACATAGCCACTGGACAAGGAGTGGAGAGAAACCATCAAAAGTCAAACCCACATCTTTGTAAGGCCGACTATTCCCGCTCAGGATGGCACCACTGCAGAGTTTGTCACCACATTTCAGCTAAAATGAGCAAAGACTGCAAAGATGACAAAAGATATACAGTGCCTAAGTTGCAGTTACCAACCTTGCAATTCAAGGATTAATTTAGTACAGACACTTTAAATTTTGGGTTAACTGTCACAATTATAAGAATATAATTTAAACATTATTACAGACTTTATTGCAGTGTCAGAGAACTTGATCTTAATAAAAACAAAAAAAGGTTTTATCTAATTAAAGGCCAGGTCTTTGACCAAGAGATGCTGTTTTTAAATAGCACCTTAAATTTCTGATACTACATCTCATTTTTCAGTGTTTCTCCAAGGTGAGATCTTCTGGATCAAAGTAAACATTCATTCAAATTTTAAAAATGTGCTGACTATTCTTTGTTTTTTGGTGGTGTTAAATATGCATAGGTTTAAATTAATCTTTCAAAGCAATCATTTGCAGTTTAAAATTTTAATCAAGGTTTGAGTTTTGACCTGAAGATTTAATTTAAAAAAAAAAAAAAAAAAAAAAAAAAAAAAAAAAAAAAAAACTTTAATTTTTGCTTTATATTTTTTCCACATGAAACGTGGCACAGATCACAAATCTGCAAATTGAATTCTGCCATGATCAAATAACCCAGAATTTACTGGTGTTTTAAATGGCTGTTAACATGTTTAACCTTTTTAAGATTCTAAAAAATAAAAAATTTCACAGCAGCCCCCGCCCCTATTCCATTCCAATTTGAAGAGGAATAAATTCAGCTTGCTTTAGCTGAAAATAATCAAGCCAGTTGATCTGAAAGTTTGCCAAGGTTACTAAAATCACATGATGAAGCAGATGAGAGGTCTCTAAACAAGGAGGTCAGACCAAAGAGAGAAGCCCCCCAGGACCCTAACTCTCACTACATCCCAGGCTGAACTGGCAGTAAGGCAGAGCAGCAACACCAAAGTGCTCATGAGGAAGTAGACCCAGTCCAGCTGTAGGAAAGGACACCTTAATCACAAAGCCCCATCCACCAAAGCAATTGGTCAGATGTAATCAGCCAGCTGAACACCAACTCTTCTTTGATGGGTACATACCTTGTGCCACACAAAAAGCCGTCTGCTTTCACTACAGCCAGCTAGAACAAACAATATGCACTTTAAAACAAAAAGCAGCACGATTTCAGTAACTGCAGTTACTGAAAAGGTAGTTTTAGGACATTTTATATTAAAAGCATAATGTGAAACTTCTGCTGCCTGATACTTTAAACCTGGACTGTGCAAACTTGTTAACCTCTCAGTGAAGGTGAAAATAAATCCTTTTAACAAACATCAGTATCATACAACCCTTGGTTTCACTAACTGACTAAACCAGCACTATCCTTGTATTTTCCAGCAGACCAACAGACTGAAATCAGAAATTTTTGAATACACAGTAATTCATTTACTTGAGTAAAGGTGTTTCTCCTGATGCATATGGGTCTATATTATCCAAACACAGGGTGGACCTGGGCAGCAAACATGTTTCACATCATATGACACTGATGAGATAGGTGGGAGTGGTGTTGGTTGCTTGCACAGAATAGCCACCACTCCTCTACCTGCACATAATCATACTCCACAGTTGAGTATATATTAACAATTAGTTGGACTCTTATGCACAGAACCCTTTTCATTTCATGTCCCACCCCAAAATAAATTGGTCTCACAAAGGACTGTGTCGCTGGAATGAGTGTAAGAAGTTTGCTGTAACATGTCATTTACCCCTTTCCTGACTGACTGGCCCGGGGGCTCCTGGGGAGGGCTTCAATTTCCAGTGGGCCAAGGTCACCGTGTGATGTAGCAACAGGCATTGCATTCCAGGGTACAGTGGGCTGGTGGAGCAGAAAAGGAGCATTGATGCATAAACCATGTTGAATGGAAAACATATCCAATAAGATAAAACAGTGCACCACTATACAATGGTAAGGTAAAGATAGGGACAAGCATCAGTCAGTACCTTGGCTCCCCTGTTTAGACTTGCTCCATTGTTGTGTGTTCTTGAAAGGAGCAGAAAAATTTAAACACCATTAGCAGATAGCTCACTGAAGTGGAAACAATTAATCCGCTGTGGCAAACCCTAACGGAAACAGCCAAAAGATGAAGCAGATAGCTCACTGACATACAGCTAATAAAGGTACTCATAGCTAATAAAGGTTTTTACAGACTTGTGTTTATTACCAGAGGTTTTAATATATCCATTTCATCCTCATTTTAACTCTACTGTGTAATTATGTCTGAGAATCTTAAAGAGTTTAAACATCTTAAAATAGAGTTAAAGCAGCCATTCAAAGTGCCAATTGATCAAATTTGGTTTAACACCAATTGTTTTTACATAAAAGTTTGATGAATAAAGCAATGCGGCAAAGTTTCTGCAAGTGCAGTTCAGTCTCACAAATGCACACCAGAGAATGTCTACTCACAGAAGCTAGACTGTCATGATAACAATAAGTGGCTGAGGTGAGGATGACCAGCAATAAATTAAACCTGCTGCATGGCAGATCACAGGGAAGCCCCAACCTCAGGGTGAAAATGTATTGAGATGCTTTCAAAAAATCACAGATTAAGTATATTCTGGAATCAATACTTACTCTTGGTTTTGGTTGGCTGTTGTGAAGAGGAGAAATATCAGTTACTAATGCTTTATAATGTCTTTTTACATCACCTTTACAATGAATTTAGATTGAGGTAAAATATTAATGCTTTACATCCATCCATCACCTTTTGTCTGCGTTGTTCGCTTGGAGTAACGACGGCTAGGCCTTCTCTCAAATGACGCTGACCTTCTGGCTTTGCAGGCCTTTGTGGCCTGATACTCAGTCTTCCCACTATAGATTTTGGGTGTAGGTAGGGGACAGAGGGAAAATTTTGCTTAAAAAAGTCACACATATTTAAATGTTTAAATACTTTTTTCATAAGTAAAATAGCATTTGCTTCTTTGGTCCAAAAATAATGTTTCCAAGGGCTACATCAGAAGCTCAGAAAGTGTCTGGAACCAAAGGTTCTCAACCTCTTATAAGCTAGAACAATTTAAACATTTGATAATGATCGGCTTAGGACTCCTCATAGAAAAGTGTTTGTAAATAAATCTAAAATAAATAAAATATAGCACTCAACAGACAGGTGTCAGACAATGGCATTTTCAAAGCAAGCTTGCATATCAAAAACCTCCTTAAGCCCATTCATTGACCTACAAGAAATCCATGGACTCTAGGTCTAAGAGCTGGTACATCTCAGTCTTTATTGAGAACATTTACGAGGATCATATGGAGGGATCTGTAGAGCTAAAAATTCAGTTAAACAGGTTCTGTTCATTTTCTATTTCTGAACCAATAAATGATCATGTATCATTCAAAAAGCTCCTTGACCATCTTGCCCTTTCTAAATCATGTATCTGTATGCATTTAAATTTAAGATACGGTTTCTGTCTCTATGTTGCTAAGGCCCAGTTCTGTTACGTTGATAAATATAATAAAAAGGCCCATAAGAAAGTGAAGACGATCAACCCCTTTGCATTGCCAGAATGATAGTTCAGAAAGGTTCCTACCTGTATCGGAAGCGTGAGCCCATGCGGAGGAAACCAGAGTGAGCAGAGGTTTTCTGGACTGGGCCTCGCAGGCGGAAGAAGGCATGGTGCTCCACGGCACATTTCCACAGGTGCTTACAAGCCTTGGGATGGTCCATGCGGAATACAAATGTGTGCTCCTGCTCCTTCCCCTGGAAAAGAATGTTTGTGGTGGTCACCACTGTAACAAACTTCCTCCACAGTGAACTTCTTCCACCCCACACCACTGACTGAAGTGGTGAAAGTACAAGAAAAAAAAAAAAAAAAAAAGAAATATTCCATACAAAATTTCCACAGCAATCTCTCCTCGAATTTATTTATATAAAAAAAAAATAAATAAAAAAAAAAAAACCCATCATGCTGGCCTTGAATCAAAAAGCAAACACTATCTGGAGTTCGCTGTTGCTCATTAAACCAATTTCCATCAACGGAGGTCATTAAAATTCCCCCACTTACTCTCATTAGTTATGCTGCTTGCACCAGTACATTATCTTTGATGTGTTTTTGATATACAAGGTATGATGCTGAATCAGAACACCTGCATATAGTCTGTAGACCAAGCTTCAAAAGAACACAAAACAGAGTGACAAACAAAAAAAAAGCACAAGTTCACTGCAAGTTCAGTCTAGTTTCAATGTTTCAGGTAGAAAAGCTGATTCCAGTCTTGCTGCTCTTTTCCGAGCCAGTCTGCGAGGCCTGCCCTGACCTGTCAGCAGATGCTACCATGTGACCACATAAATATTCCACTGTTCAAGGCATGCTACGCTTCCCCTAGTTTCCAACCACAGCTCATTCACATTCACAACTAAACGTAAGCAATATATATCAGCAACAATAAACACTTTGGTGCAACTATGAAAAGGAACTTGAGTAGAACAGCTATTTGTCAAGTTCCATTGTTAAAATGTGTAGCTAGAGATCTGACCCACAGCACCTTACACAGCTCTGTAAATCAGGTATTTCAGACAGCCAGAGAACCAGCCAGCAAGAGGAAGCCATTTTATGGATTACGTCAAAGCTCCATGGCACCTATCCAAACATATTGATACACGGACCTCTGCTGCTAATGAGTACATACTGGGAGCTATTATTAACCAATGCCAACACATTGCTTTTATACTAATTCTTTTATCGGTTTAATTTAATTGTAGGAAAATATCAGAATAACTAAAAATAAAGATATTAATAAAAAAATAAAAAAAAATATTTCTGTAAGCCCTTTCAGCAACCCAGTGTCCTGTAACACCAATCTCACATCAGGAGACCAGTAAGGAATACAAGCATGTTGCTGCAAAATGGTTATTGGGGGGGGGGGGGGGACCCATGTACAGGAACAAAACATTATTCAATTTGCTTCCTCCATTACCTGTTCGTCATCCTCCACTACCGCCAATGTGAGCTTGGTCTTTTTAAAATCTAGACGCGTTATCTTGGGCCTGAAGAGACAGATTACAAAGATCTTAAACAAAAAAGGCTGTAGATACACATCAAATGCAGAAGCTTTTCTTGATGTAAAAAGATTCACTATGCGTCTTCTCACCAAAAGAAGAGGCCAATCTTGGTATTTCCCTCAAATACCAGCACTCCAGTAGGGGTCAGGCCCAGACTATATTCATTGCCATCTCGAGCCTGGTGGGACAGAGGACAAAAGGGTTTCGAGTATAACCTTCTCTTATTAGTAGGGTACCGATGTTTAACATCCCTTATTGCAATAAATGAGTAGAAATAAATTAGAAATGTGAAGCAAATGAGCAACTGCTACTATAGATCAAGTACAACACAATGGCAATATTATATAAAGCAGCACACAAGACTACACACAGGTGTGATGTCTTTGACTCACCCTGACCAAATGCATGTCTACACCATACATCTCCAGCCACTTAGCCTTATTTAGGTAGTTGATCTCTGCTTGAGCTGGAGTCTGACTCCTGAGGGAAGACACAAGCCAGCTTTAAAGCCAGAGTAACAGCACGGTAAACATTACAACTTTGAAGATGCAGCAACAGCATCACAACATTAAGGGGAAAAAAGAAAAGTTAAAGTTTATGAAGAGAGAGAAAAAATAAAAAATAAAAATTAGCAAGGCACCTGAAGAAATGCAGCTTCCTATACTGTCATCAATGTAAGTAGTAGGACTATTATGTGTTTTCAAAATACACTTTAATGCAGTGTACACTCTGAAATGTTCTCCTCTTCCATATTTTCCCATAACTAACCGGCAGTCTTTCCAGCCTTTAAAGATTGCAACCTCCATTTCTTCGGTCTGATCAGGAACAAAGCGAAACTCAGACACCAGATCCAAGTTGTGCTCTGCAGGGTCACAGTCGCCCAACTCAGCTAAAACAGAAAGGTCAATGAGTGGTCAGGGTAAGGTTTGAGAGGTAGCCCAAAGAGAATTGGGAGAATACTGTATGTACAAGGTACAAAAAAAAAAAAAAAAAAAAAAGAAAGAATAAAAATGTCTGCAAATTGCTCCATTGGAATACTGATAAATTCAGTAGCCTTTTGAATAATGCTTGTATACATTGATCAAAATTTCTAATATTTCTAATAACCCTTGCTCTTCTTTTAAAAAAAAAAAAAAAAAAAAATCACAATGCCCTTTTCTCTGGAAGAGGGAAAGATTAATACCAGAGATAGTCTGTGTACCCGAAGAGCCTGAAGGTTACCAGGCAACAGCCCCCAAAACCTTCACTGGGACAAGACACGATCACAAGCATGTCTGTTACATCTACAAGGCCAAGTAGAGGTGCACAGACACCTGAAAATGCTCCTCAAACATCACAGCTCCTACACATATGCCAATTGCATTGTCAAGATAACATTTTGTTTGCAGTAGATACTTTCTAGTTCCCCACTGGTACATAAACATTTATGCTTCTCATTAAATGTGCACACAGGTACAAGGCATCATATAGGCTCTCTACAGCATCCCACACTTTTTCTTCACCTTTTTCTATTAAAACCCAAAAATAGAAAAGATTTTTGGGTTTTAATAGAAAATTAAACAAGCAAATCATTTACCATTTTCTTTGGGACACAAAAAGCAAAGATAAATCATTGAACATTTAATCCTGCAGAAATTTTGAGGATGGCAGCAAGAGCTTATTTACAGGGCTGAGATAAGGACTCAGGACATGTCTAGAACTTTATTGATAGAGCAGATAAAGCTCACCTCTGGGTCAACAAGGATGCCTGGAGATAACCTGGACACTGGGTAAAGCTTATACACTTGGATACACCCTTCCATATACCACACCAAACTCCTTTACCCCCAAGTTTTGAGAAGCCCATACTGGTATATGACATCTATTGCTGATACTCAAAACTGGATAGTGCCCAGTACAAAGAGGTAGCTTTGAGGGGGGGGGGGGGACCACATTAAGGTGGAAATCCTTTACATTCTGGAATACGATTCAAAGACAAAGTGTCTTCACTATTGCATGCAGGGAACCCAGGTGAGCAAGGAGGGCTTTTCAACTTGGGTTGTAATAAGATCATAGGGACAGCAAACTGACAGCATGCTGTTATCAAGTAGAAGCCAGAGTAGAAGTAGAACTTACATAATTTTTATGTTTACCATTAAAGTTACATGTGACTTTTCCTTAGGCTCTGTAAGTAAAAGGCTGTGAATTACCCGAGACACTAAGGCTACATTGAATGCACCAGACATCTACAGTGGTTGAGAGTATAACTGTTGCTGGCTGCCCTTCATAGTTCCTGACACTTCTGTCCTTCCTAGAACAGAGGAGCTCAGCAGGTTTGGCAAGCTGAAGGATTTGAGCCATCATTCCCTTCTGCACACAGGGCAAAATATAACTTTCAACTTCCTACATTTCAAAATCACTGCTTACACCTATTTAAAGTTATCCTAACTAGAATAGAAGGGCAGTTTTTTTAAGCATATTTCATAATTTAGATAAATTCTGACACACAATACAAAAAACTTAAATGAGAAATTTGAAGAACTCTGATCAAAATTAGAGAACACTCTCCGATACCTCCCAGTTATTGGTGTTAATTTGGTACCTGGTGCTGATTTCCTTAATCATCTGACAAGCCCTATTTATCTGGCAGAACTCCTCTAACTACTTTGCAAGATGGCAAGCCACTCTAAGGTGATTGAAATCCAGCTACAGCAGGTTGTCCAGATGAAGGCCAAAGGGCTAAC
This sequence comes from Heterotis niloticus, assembly GCA_018136845.1. NCBI lineage: Eukaryota > Metazoa > Chordata > Actinopteri > Osteoglossiformes > Osteoglossidae > Heterotis > Heterotis niloticus. The sequence continues at coordinate 1,794,553 of CM030897.1, forward strand.
CTTTACAGCCACTGCAAGAGAAATTGGTCATTCCAAGTCTGTGATTTCTAGAATATTGTAGCTTTACAATGACACTAATTTATTCAAGTCCCGCAAAAATGCTGGTCATTCATGTAAGACAAATGGATGAGAGGACAGGATAATGCGGCGACTCTCAATGGGGAATCGGTTCAATACTGCAGCTGGAATTATTTGCCAGTTCAGGACTGAACAGGGTAGAGATCTATCTCGGCATACAGCGTCTCGCCGTTTAAGACAATTCAGACTGAAAACCCACTCTGCAGTGACCAAACCTCTCACCAGCAGAAAGAATATAACAGCTAGACTAACCATTGCTGAGGAGCGTGTTGTGTGGACAGAGAGCTGGTCCAGAGTTCACTTTAGCAATGACAAAAAGTTCAATTTATTTGGGTCCGATGGAAAACATTATGTTCGGCGTAAAACTGGGGAAAGACTGAACCCAAAGTGCATAAAAAAAGTCAGTTAAATTCGGAGGCGGAAGCGTCATGGTTTGGGGGATGTTTTCTGCAGCAGGAGTTAGGCCATTTATTCAGCTACAAGGCAGGGTGACTGTAAATGGTTATTAGAACCTCCTTCAGCAACATGCGGTTTCTTCCCTGCCAGCATTTCCCAATCAGCCCGCAATTTTCATGCAAGACAATGTCCTGCCAAACTGCAAAATGGATAAAGCAGTTCCTTGAAGCTAACAACATTGAAATAATGAAATGGCCAGCCCAGAGTCCAGATCTAAACTGAATAAAGAATCACTAAAAAATCTTTGGCAAAAAAGTTATGACTAAGAAACCCACTAGTAACCAAACTGTGGAAGAGACTGGAAGAAAAATGGACCAAGATCAAACCAGAGAAGTGAGAAACTAGTGATGTCCTGCAAGTGCAGATGCACTGAAGTGATTCAAAGCAAGGGCCTCTACACTTCCTACTAATTATTAAAAGCTGTAACCCTCCAGAAATTTTAGTTGGTATCTTTCTTTCTGCTACAATGGTTACTGTTCTCTAATTTTGATCACTTTTCCACAAAATAAAGGTTTTTGTTGAAGTACCTTTACTATTTTGTAAAACATGTTAGTAGAACAGTGAGATACCCACAGCTAATATTCCTTCACATTTTGAGCAATGAAGATTAATAATATTTCAGAAAAAGCAAGTGTTCATAAATTGTTCTCTAATTTTGATCACCGTTGTAGGTGCAAGTAAACGCAGGACGGGATTAATATGAACCATCCAAAACTGAAGGATTATGGATCCTCAGCCACATGCAGAACTTAAGGTGGGTAAGGGGGCTTACCTTGCAGTGAGAAGGCTGCCAATTCCACTGCTATGTCAAAAGGACATTCCAACCTGAACATGAAAGAGTTCAAATCAATTATTGAACCGACTGCTCTATATGGTACTAAAGTATGATGTCTACTAAAGTATAGAAAAACTACAAACAACATATGAAGGGTTAAACACAGATAATGCCCAATTAATTTTGAAAAGAAGTAATCAAAGTGACCCACACTAGAATAATTAGAATACTCTGCAAACCCAAGTGTTCAGTAACAAAATGGTTCCTTCAGTCATCTTGTCCAGGCTTACTTCAATGAAATGAAGTAATATCTTAGAGCCTCAAAACCAGACCGTTAAAAGTTAAAGTTAACTAAAACACAGCGCAAAAAAAAAAAAAAAAAACTAGCTAATGGAAAAAAAAACAAAAACCAAATGCTATGCAACCTTAAAAAAAAAAAAAACACAACAACAATATATCTGAGCAGTTATTTGGATGGCAACTGTATGCCAGCATAACCTCAGTGAAGATAAACAGCTCAGGCAAAAGACCAACAGGACTGAGACGGGAGGCAGCACAGGTTAGAGCCACTGCCTTACATTCAAAGGACCCATATCTGAATACTTGCTTAGGCTGCTGCATCTCTGATCAAAGTTCTTACCCTGAACTGCTTTAGTAGAAAAAAACTACCCTGCTGCATTAGTGGGTAAATTGGTGTAAGTGGCTTAACGCTGCATGTCAATTTGGAGAACGTTGGGCAAATAAGTAAATGCTGCGCAAATGCTATTTAATTTGTTTAAGAGACTGAAATTCCACTGCAACCAGGAAACATTGAGACACAGCTGCACTTTATTACAAAATACCAAAAAATGAATGATGTTCTCAAAATAAGTCACAGAAGAATCCACACTTGGAGCTTTTTAACCTCAAACTACAAGTCCACACCTAACAAATTACTGGAACAGCTGTAGCCATCTGTAGCACAGCCAAACTGGGAGATGAAATGACAAAATGGTACTCCACAGCTGCTCCAGTGTTCTGATATATCCAGGAATTGAGTGGAACACAGTCATTAATTTGCGTTATTACACCCATATGGCCAATATGGACTAAACTACAAGATATTTTATTTTTGCAGATGAGAATGTAAATAAATAATTCCACTAAACACTTTAAACAACCACCAATTTGCAACTTACAAATTTTAAACACCTAGCAAAAAAGGTTTTAAAAATACTATTAAAAATTATTTTATTTGTGTCAAATTATACAATGTACTGACTTTCAGCTGCTCCCATCAGAGGTCACCACAGCAGATTGGCTCATCCACATTTTTGGTTTGGCAGATTTTTATGCCGGATGCCCTTCCTAACACAACCCTCCATTTTACCCAGGCTTGGGACTGGCACAAAGGTGCACCCCCTTGTGGCTGGATTTGCAGCAATGCCCAATGTGGGGCTTGAACCCATGACCCTGAGATTACGAGGCACATGCTCTACCAACTGAGCTAGCCGGGCAGGGACCATGAAACTATACAATGTAATAATCAATAAACAGTGTTCTGTATAAGTTGTGTTTATAACTGATGACAATGTTAACTGAATTTTAAAAAAAAAAAAAAAAAAAAAAAAAAAATGAACAGTTACTTACTTCCCACTGAGAATATCTTGTTTCAGCTGCAACACAAATAAGTATCTAGAGAAAATAAAAGTCCTCTGAGTCACAAATACTGTTATATTATATAAATATTATTCTAGATATTGAGCAATACTATTACAAAAATACTATTATAAAAATAACAATGCGTTCCTGTAATGCAGTATTTAGGCAGCACTGTACTACATGCTACAGCTTGCTGTGAAAATGAAATGCTGTGCTGTTCACCTTGTGAGTTCTTCATGCAGGTTGTTAGGTTCTGAAGAGTAAAACTTCACTTTCATGTGGAGGCAGTATGGGGGTCCAACTGTAAAAAGTCAGAAGATCACTTTGAGTTAATGTATATATGTGGGTGCCAAGTTTACTGTCGTCCTCAGTGTTTTCTATATACTGCTGGTAGCACATCAAGGATCAAAGTGCACTTTTGCATTCTGCACTTACATAGACGTACAAGAGAGAACAAAATAATTTCTCCTGCACCACAGAGTAAAGTACTATCAGACAATGAACAACATAGGACGATGCAGACAAACTGAGGCAGAATAAAAATTAGATAAATAGATGTGGATAAATCAGATTGCACTTCACAAGAAAGAATAAGAACTTACTTTTTACTTGTTTTTTTATGCTTTTTGTGTTGTCCAGCCAATGCTGTAATAACAGAAAACATTGTTTTTTTCCCCCCCCCATCATGAGACAATCACTTGATAAATTTTATCAGATTAGTGTTGGTCACAAAAAAAAAAAAAAGAAGATTCCAGATACGTGAACAAAAAGATCACATTTACAATAAGAATCTAAACAGTGTCAAAATTCGATTTAACAGGGAAAAAAAATAGATAGCACAGTCAGCATAAGTGTGGGTATGACAGTGCCTCTGATTAAGAAACCCAGCTGCCATCACCTCTGTACTCCCCCACATTCCAGTCTTGCCCCATTGACCCCCCCACCCCCACCTGCACTTTAGTGTGACACTTCAGTGCTCTGCATGCAGAAGAAGGCATCTGCTACCCAAATGATGTGGAAGAAGACCCTTTGGTATAAAGGGACATCGTGGAATTCCAGAAATGGCAACAATAAAAGTGCTGCCTTGTGCACAGGAAAATGGCTTGACTGTACCGGCACTTGTGCAGAGTCCATGAAACGAAGCCCAAAGTAGTCCTTTTCCACAATGTCCAGATGGTACATGATTTGGTCAAAAAGCTCTTCTCCTTTTGCATTTTTCTGCAAAGGAAAAAAAGACCACAAGCAGTGCAAAGAAGGCTGCAGTTAGTGGTGCCCAGGAGAACAAGCAAGCGGACATTGAATGAGCAGAACAAATAAATCCGACCTAGTCCCCTGTGCGGTCCTTAAGGGTGTAGCTGCATTAGTGAACAAAGTTCATATCACTGGTGACTGCAATCAATCAGCAATAATCACATTAGGACTGACTAAGACTCCAAACACACTCCCTGACCAAGACACGGTCCTTCTGCATAATGCCTTTTACTGCAGCTGAGCTCTATGATGTATTCTCCAGCAGTTTACTTAAAGAACCAAACTTAACTGCAAACTGTATTTGGTTTATGCTAAACCAAATGTTACCGGGACATCTGTTGTGTGACACTTGTTGGTTGTGTGGTGAGACAGTAAAATATATATATTTTTATTTTTAAAAAGCAAATTCATTAGACATGAATTTGTAAATCCCTTAGCCAGTAAGTGGAAGAGCAGTTATATGCATTACTTATTACAAATTTGAACTGCTATTTTTATATTGATTTATACTCAAAAATACTATACAGTAGCTAACATTTTCAAATAACTAAACAACCACACATCAACTGTAGAAGAAATTAAATTATCTTCAGTCCTCAGCTAGCATATTTGAATCCTACAACAGGACCAAGTCTGGTAACCAAAAGCACCGTACCAGTCTGTGGGTGTCTCAAAGATCAGCCAAACACAAAGACAGACAGCACAGGTTCAAATGTAGCCATGGCAACGAGCACTCTGACCCCATCTCAGCAATGTCTCTCGCTGCATTGGAGTTCACAGTGGCATCTGTGCACACACACATAACAATAACCAGACATTCAACTTTCAAAGTTCTCTTGCACAAAAAACTGCTTTTGATATACAACCCACTTACTATGATGGGTAAAGTATATAAAAATAAAACTGTCATTCTCTCAAAACAAAAGTAAAAAATAGTCTGCATAAGTACTGTAAATTAATATGCAAAAGACAATGAATTAGAACTTCCTTTTGTAAACCGCTTAAAATATTTAAAACACTTGTGCTAGTAATACAAATATAAATCCATAGCATATACGTACATTTCAAAAAGATAGCAGCAACCTGTTTCACCCATTAGATACTGTATAAGAACGTGTAAAGATCACAAAAATATATTTGCCTTTTCAATCAGCTTAAGTTAAAAACAGCACCTGCAGTTTAAGAAAATACCTCACAGCACAGCAGATCTGGCAGAAAACTAAATGAGAAAATTATGCATCCTTAAC